>JAPSGF010000010.1:8349507-8377297 GCA_035772895.1 Perdix hodgsoniae
CTTCTTACAAGCTGATCAATATTCAGCTAAATTTAAAGCTATACAAATCAAATGTATCACTAAGATTCAGAGTAGTAGTGCTACTAAATGTATGATTTAATGTTAAATTGGTATTTCAGCAAAAGGATTCTGAATTAGTATAATCAGCATAAAGCAAAGCATTAAATTAATACACCTTGCTGAGAGATGGCTGGAGCTGACCACCCTTTGCTCTGTTGCTGTAAGTCATGCCGTATAGAGATGGTCCATTATGGCGCATATATGTAGGAAATAGAACATTGCTTTGAGTGGAACAAACAGAATTTTAAGCTTACTACAGGGCTGCTTTCTGATTAAGAATTATAATTGTCCTCAAGAATGTCATCAAGGTGACTGAGGAGAAAACAAGGACTTTCAGGCCAGTGTATTTGCACAGAGCTATCACTCAAAAATGAGCAGCAGCCAGAAAGCCCTGGAAGCTCACTGCTTTGCAGCTGCTGTCACGTTAAATGTCACAAATATGCCACATGTCCTCATCCCCCTCATCCTCATCTCTTATCAACATTTCAGGTGGCAAGGAAAGTGTCCTGGCTAAACACTTCTTACTTAGAATGCATCTTTTAAACACGAGGACTGTTTTGAAGGAAACAGGAACAGTTCACATCTACAAGGTGTCTGATTTTTCCCTCTATATGTACAGATACCTTGTTGGTTCCAAACAGTGCTTAGTAAACATATAATTCCCACAGATAGCCTAAAACTCAGGTTTAGTTCCACTAGATTCCTTTTAAAACTAAGGTTTTCTATGATCCTGAGGCAAGCAGAAGATGGTCTAAAGACCAGTTTGAATACCAACAACTACTTGCTGGCAGCTGCAACTCGTCCTGCTAATGGATATTTAATACTTTTTGGGTAGGTTTTTTTTTTCTTCTACTATTCTTCATGCAGTAATATATCCTCACCTTCAGGTGAGGTGCATCTGAATCCACAAATATACTACACAAGTGAGCCAGGTTAGGTTTTCCTTAATTCAGCAACAGGCTGCTGTGAAATGAAATTAAGTTCTTCTGGTGATTGTGTATATTGGTGTCATGTGAGCTTAGCTGCCTTTCCCAGTTCCTTCTGCTGGGAGGGTTAAAGGCAGTGTTTAGTATTGTTCTCAGATTCTTCAACCCCCTGCCTGTTCTGAAAGGACAACAACTAACAGCAATCTTTTTTCTGTGAGTATTTGTTTTTATTAAAAGAAGGGAAATGGTTTCTTCTATTATCTGCAATTTTGATATGGTATTAATAATTTTTTATTTAAGTTTTGTGAAGCTTATCTGAGGCTGATTTTGGTTCAGACAAATGCTGTTCCTTGGTGCTCCTTTCAGTGAGTTCATGTTCTAGAGAACGAGGTAGCTCACATGTAGAGTATCTGTTATGTGAATGCTGTGGTTTTTCAATTCTCAAAATAACTTTGAAGAGTTAAGAGAGCAAGACAAGGCTAAATTAACAATTTCCAGCGTTTCTTCTTAGTTCTGGTGTGGTCGGAAAAATTAATTCACTGGAAGCGCATGTGCAGCCCCAGTTGTTCTTATTTCTATTATTTTTCTCCTTTGTTCTGTGTAGGAGATGTATTCAAAATCCCAGGGTGTGTTTCTGTGGTGTGGTTCTCTGTTCTTAAGATAAGTATGTGCAGCCTGTATTATGAAGTTGCCACTTCATACAGAACTGTTCTTTTTCTATGGAGGCTCAACAAGTTCAAGTGTTTACTGTAAAGTGTCAGGTTCTCACTGCAGTAAAAGGTAAATGTTCTATTTTCTTATTGTAAAGGCATCTTCTAGGATGCTTCTGCTCAAATCACGTTTCCCTGCTTTCTTTATCTGATAGCTTTGGTTTTTGAGTGCAAAAAGAAGAGCCTTAACCCTACCACTGATACTTCTCATTCTACTATGTTGTTCAGTGCTTTGTATCAGTAAAGGTTCAGCACTAAGCAAATGTGAACCACTGTAAAATTAAGATCATATTTACGCTATTCTGAGGCATTTAGCTCTGCAAGCCTCCTGTGCAGCCTCAGAAAGAAAATTGCATTAGGATTGCATGCAATCAATCTTCTAAGCAAAAGCTGTGTTGGAAGTATAAGACCTAAATGCATCAGTAAATGGAAAGGTTTTTATTTAGGCAACATCTTTTAGAACATACTCTTTTCACTTCAATTTGCTTTCATCAAAACCTATAGGGTCTTTCATTTTGTTCCAGATCTGTACGTGTACAGAACACCTCAGAATGCAAGTACCAAGAGGCAATATTAATAGAGGAAGGGCATACTTTAAGAACCCAGGAAAAACATGGGGCTGAAGTGTAATGGCTTAATTGTGAGAGGGCACTAAAGGTACAGCTGTTGATAGAATAGGAAACATGCTGGAGAAAAAGAGACAACAAAAACTAAATACTAAAATGAATTGTATTGATGCAGCACCACAGGGAGCTGCTTGCAGGTACTACCTGAACAGTATTTTTTTTTTTTCTTAAACAAACAGATACTCTTGGTTTCAAAGCTTGTCAGTGGTAATCTTTCACCGTGACAGGATGTTCCAGGTTAGGAATTGAGCCAATTCCAAAGAGGATGTTAGTGATGTGTACTAATGAAAGTGAAGCAGCTGCTCCATTGCATTGAAAATTCCTGTTCTTGGGACTGGGGTTTATGCGAGTGCATTACTTGGAAACAGACAAAATTAGCTAAGTTATTGGGAAGACAACAATATTTAGGTTCTTACCTTTTGTCTCTTTAAAATATCAATTAACTTCAGTTGCTTTTTGAAACCTGTTATTAGTTCTCCTTTTTGTTTCTGCAGTTTCTTGTTTTCTGCTTTTAATTCTTCAATTGTTCTGAGTTCTTGGTTAGCTACATCCTGCCATGGGAAGGCAAGAAATGTATTATTCATTTAAGTAACCAGAGAAACTTGATGTAACATTATAAATGGCAGATGTTAGCCACATGACACATCAGGAAATAAACTGGATGCCTTCAAATATTCCCTCACCAATACTTAATAAAAACTCAAGAGGGCATTTACTGACTTCTAACAAGGTAGATTAATACTGTAGTTTGCCTGTGTACTTATTAGGTGTTTAAGTGTATCTCCATCTCTGTCTAGGCACATTAAATTTTAAAAAAGAGGGGCAGACAGGCTCTGATTTCATTCTATGCAGCTCTTCCTGCAATATTATCAGTAGAAATAAGTTACCAGGCCCCTTGCTGATTTGTTGTAAGTTACTTCCGGGGTGGCCTGTAAAAGATTGCATACTTCCAAAGCTGATCAAGCCTCTGGGCTCCTTCTAGCATTACTGAATAATCACAGACTTTGTTTTTCTAAGCCACTGTACCTTGTTACTTTGCTTCAGTTTATTCAGCTCTGCTTTATACCTTTCTGCTTCTTCCAGGGCCCTATTTAAGCGAACCTGTGTTGCGCTCTGACTGCTTGCAGCTTGTTTTTGTACACGCTTTAAATTCTCTAATTCCTATATAGGAAGCAAAGGATAAAAACAAACATTATGAATCATGGCATTTTAAGGTATGCACAAAAGCAACACATTTACAGTGATGGTCACCCATGAGAATTTGAGTGTATTTCTGTGACCTGCATGCAGAGTCAAATAACAATTTCACTACTTTGATGTCCTTTTTCTTTCACCTTGACCCATCTTGAAAATGGGTCTGTCTTTCTAAAAATCTCTTAACATTCCCTTAAATGCATTGTGGAACTGATCATATAAGACTATGGGATTGACTGGAAAAAAATAACTTATATGCCCAGTTTAAAAAATGATAAGTGCTGCTGAATCCAACCTGGAGCAGATTTTGGAACAGCAACTAGTATTGCAGCTGCTTTTTTACCTCTTTTTCTCACAGATTATCACCTGTAATTAACAGCAAGAAGTTAAAACAGCCTGCTTAAGATGCCTCAGGGCAGTAACTATTTCATCTAGCTGAAAATAGTTCATCAAGTGTTTATGGCAACAATCAAAACAGTTCCCTCTCATCTCTGATATGATAAGTATTAGTGCTGCAAGTCAGGAAACAAGGAAAAGAGACCAAGCTGAGCAACTGTAATGAGATTAAAGGTTGGGGAATATAGATAAAAGACAAAATAGAAGAAATAAGCAGTTCCGGCAGAAAGAGCACATCTTGTCACTTGTGAAAAAGAAACAGACTATTTGTTTTAAAGAAAAAAGCCTATCAAACTTCAAGTACATAAAGACATTCTGTTAAGCAAATAGGGGAAGGGGCTGGCCTTTTTGTTAGCCTTCAACCTTCAGGCTCTCTTCTTTCTGAACTGCCTTTCTCCACCCTCCTTTCTCAGTATTTTATAGTAGTACCATTATTTGTCATGGTCAAATCTAGTAAAAAAAAAAAAAACCTTGCCAGCTTCTAGAAAATGCACCAGATTCAAGTGAGGGAAAAATCCCAAGCAAAGGCAACAGAGGAAAGAGACCATATTCTGCACAGTGTATTGTCTTCCCCATGTTTTGAGTCAAACGTTCCCCTGGTTACGTTATATATACCACCCAACTGGAAGTATTACATGATTTTCTTGTCAACTTCTCCAGCTCTCAGCAATTACAGAAAAATACATGCTGCTCTTTAATTAAGTTCCAAACAAACAAAGCTGGTTGTAAGGCTGTCTGCTCTGACTCGGCAGATGAATGCTGATACATCCAACCTGCAGTGGCTGGTCGACACACAGAATGTTTCACAGAACAAACAGACACCCTTTCCTCTACTTGTAGTTTTGTTTTTGAAACTTTCAGCAAGTTCTCCAATTTACACCAAAGCTATCATTACGAGAACTAATTTTTAACAACTACAAATAAAATCAGAAAAATTTGCTTGTACTTTTCATGACTTAATGAATTTGATGGTAGTTTCTGAAAAGGTTGCTTTTTCTCTTGCATATCTTTTGCTAAAATACAGAGTGTGATTGTAGAAGCAGAAAAAAAGCAAGTAGCAAAATTGATCATTTCTCCCTCTTACAAAGTGATTAAACACTTCAAAATACAATTTCTAAAGCTGTTTTTGGAGATTGAAATGTGAATGGAATTGCTGGATGTGAATCTGTTGAACTTGTCTGAAGGGATTAATCTGATGATTTTCCCCCTGTGAGATAAATGAGACTAATATTTGCAATACCTTTTCTAGTGCAACAACCTCTTGCTGTAATCCTTCGCATTTTTTGCTTGCTTCTTGTGATAACATCTTGTATTTCTCAGTCTGAGACTGCTGCATGCTGATCTTTCGTTGCAGTCTCGTCCTTTCTTCTTCGGTATCTTTAAGCTGAGATTTTAAATTCTGATTTTCATCATCCTGTTTGTCAGCAGTTAGCAAAAGCAAACAAAACATTGCAGGAGAAAAATGTGATAGCAATATATTTGCACATGTATTTACAAAATATGTGCTGTAGATATAAAGATCATCATTTTTAAAAAGTGCTGTTATTTTAGAATATTGAGATGCTTCATGGTGGACTTCACAATAGCTGTGAAGAGAAACTAAGAAAACAAGCCACCACATTAGCAGGGCAGTACTACAAAATAAGTATATTTTTTTTCTCCTCATGTAATTTTCTGCAGTCTTCTATTTCAGACTGTCCTGTGGTAATGTGTAAAACATTTAATCCCCCATCATTCAAAGGGTGTGAGAACAAAATAATAATTTGAATAATAAAATAAATAGTGGCACATAGACATTTTGTGATTTCTTGGGAGAAGAGCTAAATGTACACATTAGGAAAAATTCTAGGAAAATTAGAAAATACAATTACTAATCAATCAGTCCTTTATGTTTGAAGGGATTATCTGGTTTTGACTTAAAAGTAAGCTAATGTTCCTGGATATGTCAAATCCAAGTTTCTCTTACCATCAAGGGAATCCTGTATTAGCTTCATGACCTAATGGCAATTACAGCCCACATTAAGCCTTATAATTTAAAGACATTCTACTTCTATAACCTTTTAAATGCGGTAAGTGAATTCTAATGTAGGTTATCTCAGAGATATATTACATCCTTAATTTCTTTAATAGAAAGAAATCAAGGCACGTACAGAAATGGAGTTTCTATAATAACAAGTCTCTCCCTACCCTACCATCCTAAAAATCTTGCATGAATACATACTTCTCACATGGGAAACGTGTGCTTTATCCTAAGTGTTCAGTGACCACAATCACCTCAAACTTCCACTTCTGGATGTTTCAAACAGACTTCCTTCTAATATAGTTGTACTGTGAATTTGCCAATAGGAAAATTATTTGATAATATAATAAAGTTATTTCCACACCACAGAATCTAGTACCCAAAATGATGCATAGTGTGATAAAAGCAGAAGTACGCTGTTTCCTTCTCTCATCTGCTACAGTAACCGAACTTTACAGGGTTCTGGGCATGGAACAATGAAGTTCAATAGCTGCTGACAAAATGCTATTTGATTTGAAGGTGAAAATGTCTTGAAAATCTGATGTTAATACATCTTGATCACAGCACAGATATATGAAAATGCAGAAGCGGCTTCACTGAAACATATGAAATACAGTAGCGAGTACAAATATAAATTAAGAAAATACTACTTCTAATTTTTTCTTGAGGTATCTGTCTCCAATAAAAAGAAATAAATAGTGTCATGCTCTTTAACTCAAAACCTTGGGAGAAAACACATGGGTGGTTTGTCATATGTCCTGAATGTCAGTATCAAATTTGTCCTGGGGGACAGGAGGGAAAAAACATTCTGAAATCAATAGACCATAACTAACCATCCTCTAATTGTGAAAAGCAGAAAGTTAGTTCAAAAGCCTTCCTTGCTTAGAAATGAGAAAAAGGCACTTCCTCTGGCAGAGACACAAACTATTAGGTTTTACATTTTCAGAGGTAACTGAGCATTTCAGACAGTGCAGATTAAAAATCTCACTTGTAGTATGCTCTTAGAAACATACCAGTACAGCTTCATCCTGCCTTAAATCTGTAGTCTGATTCACTGAAATATGTAATCCCAAATACTGTCCTTCAGAACAAGTATAATCTTGAGGATGGTGTTTTAATTGAAATATTCCATTTTAAGTGGATCACAGAGGAGCTGTTTCCACTTTTGTTTTATTCCCTGCAAGGATCCCCACAGTACCTGACTAAACTTCTGCAGCTTACCTCATGTCTCATTCCATCTCTCTGCTCCTATTAGCCAGTCCTCTGCAGCAGCACTTGTCTTCTCTGCATACCAAAAATCTGTACTTGGCTGCTACCATCCCCTCCTCATCCTTCTCAGGCAGTGACAGACATGGCACTCAGCAGCAGTGTGTGTCCATGGAGCTGGGCATACCTTCAGCACCAATCATTCTTTCCTGTTTTTATTTTATCGTGCAGTATGCTTTACTAGTTCTGAGTTCATGTTTATCCAGAAATAACCATTCTAAATTCAAAATTCTTGGAAAATTTTAAAAAAGCTAATAAAAAAAATAGAGCCCTGGTTCTTTACTAAATGAAGGGGAAAAAAATCCCTTAAAAACATAAAGGTGAGGAAGTTCTGATTATTTGTAAAAGGGGGGATAGATTCAGTTTTTTTCACAGATTAGAAAACTTACCTTTCTTCTGCATTCACACATGATGCTATCCAGCTCTTCCTGCATAACACGTAACTTTGCCTTAAGAAACCTGATCTGTGCTTCTGCAGACATAAAAAGTTACACTTAATATCCCCAAGGACTCATAATTCAGTGTAAAAAAGAGATGAGACGAATGTAAGAATAATCCATTTTCCTTTTTGTTTTTAAAAAAGCATGCTATGTTGATAGTTTACTAAACAGAAATAGGTAAGTTGAAACACATTTCTAAATAAATGTTTCCAGTTTCTAATTCGTAAGGAAAGCTTAGGATGAATTTTTATTTTTAATGACTGAAAACAGCACTTCTAGAATATAAAAAACCTCAATTCTCAAAATTGAAAATTTCTGGAACCCTTTGTCATACTGCTCTATATGTTATAGCTTGCCTTAAGCTTGAAGTCGAGGAAACTACATCATAAGGCAATTCTACAGTGCAATCAATCTGAAGCTGTGATTTGAGTTACAACTAACTTTATGCTGCTCCCAAGGAATTTAACGTAGGCTGCAAACCCCTCCTAATAGGTAAATACCCCCCTACCCAATAGTCTGTGCTTTTTTAAGGCTTCTAACAATACTCAACCTGAACATGAGCTGTCAGTGTGCCCAGGTGGCCAAGCTGGGCAACAGCATCCTGGCCTACATTAGAAATCATGTGGCCAGCAGGAGTAGGGAGGTGATCATCCCCCTGTACTCAGCACTGGTGAGGCCACACCTCAAGCATTGTGTTCAGTTTTGGGCCCCTCACTACAGGAAAGACACTGAGGCCCTGGAGTGTGTCCAGAGAAGGGTAACAAAACTGGTGAGGGGTCTGGAGCACAAGTCCTATGAGGAGTGGCTGAGGGAGCTGGGGTTGTTTGGTCTGGAGAAGAGGAGGCTCAGGGCAGACCTCATCGCACTCTACAACTTCCTGAAGGGAGGCTGTGGTGATGAAGGGTTTGGCCTCTTCTCCCAGAAAACAAACAGGACCCAGGGAAATGGCTGCAAGTTGTACTAGAGGAGGTCTATGTTAGACATGAGGAAAAACTTTTTCACTCAGAGAGTGGTCAGGCACTGCAATGGCTGCCCAGGGAGGTGGTGGAGTTGCCGTCCCTGGCAGCGTTCAAGAGGCGTCAGGATGAGGAGCTGCGAGATATGCTTTAGTTTGTGGTAGCAGTGGTCATGAGAAGACGGTTGGATTAGATGATCTTGCAGGTCATTTCCAACCTTGTGATTCTATGATTCTATGCTTTAAGATCCAACACATCAGAGGGTGTTTTTCCGAAATGCAGTACTTTCTCACTCTGGGGCAGCTAAAAAATATACTAGTGTTGTGACAAAAGAAGTGGAGGGGAAGAGAGTATGTTCTTCTACTTCCCGTTCCCCACTCTCTCACAGATCATTCACAAGGAACTCCCTTTAAACTTCCACATGCACAAGGCATGGAAACAAAATAAGGATCACGCTGAACAACACAGGAACGGCCACTATGCACAGCAGGTACAGTGGGAAAAGAATGTGGGAGAGGAGGAGTATATCAGAAGCTGAATGGGAATGGATGGATGGGCGCATCTGTTGATTTGCTCTGAGAATTCCTAATAGAGAATTCTAAGTAGAATTCCTTTTATTTCACACACCTTCCCTTATCAGCTGTAGGATGCAGTGAAGTTGTAACTTCCTGACCTGCAGACATAGTGAAGGCATCAAATTTAATTCCCTCATGTACTTCTGTATTACTGTTTCTCTTCTTAAAACACGTTATATGTAGGTATTCACAATAGGGCAGGTTATCTAATTCAGTTAGACTGCATTAGACTGTAGAAAAAATACTTTGTTTAGATTGCTTTAAATCCAACTTAATGTGGTATTTGCCAGTGTTTCTGTTACAAAAAAAAAACAAAAAACAAAAAACAAAAAAAAACCAGCTTTCCTTTTACCATTAATGACCCGGTTAGAAAATCTTCCTTCAGAGTAAGAGTGGGCCCAGGCCCCCTGCAGAAGGGGCCACTTAGTATCTACATCTACTTTCTTGTGATGATTGTAACTGCTCTGTGAAATTTACCCTGCTAATCTGCTCTGCAACAATTTCTTTGGTGCGTTAAGGATGAATTTAACATTCTTGTTGTCCGCGAGGCGTTCAAGGTGTTCTCAACAGGCAATGACAAACCTTAGAAGGAGAAATCATTCCACGGTGTTTTCAGTTCACTTCATCATTGAAGTAACAGAAATAATCCCCACTATTCATGAGAACCAATAACAACCCCCCTTGAGGTGTAAGATTCCACTGCAGTACGAAGCAGTGAAAAAGAACTATAATAAATAAAAATCTGAGGATCTGTATAGGGAGATTTAAAGTAAGATTTGCATGCAATTACATGAGGTTAGAAACCAAGCTAATTCTGTGTAAGCATGCTTGCTGACACAGAGCTATTTGATTGTATGAGGTGGTTTGGGGTTTTTTTCCATTTTTTCAATTGCTGCAGTGAATCTGACTTCATGCTTACTTTGCCATTGTAAGAAATGACATAAACCTTTTAACGCCCCAGAGCCAAAAAGACAGATGTGCATCATGCTTTTAGCTTCACTGGCAAGTGTGGCAGTCTCCCTTCCCACTCCATTTCTAGGACAAAGAAACATGGATGTGTTCAAGAGACATTTGGATGTTGTGTTGAGGGATAGGATTTAGCTGGGGAGTATTGGTGATGGTTGGACTGGATGATCTTTTAGGTCTTTTCCAACCTTGATGATTCTGTGATTCTGTGATTAACTCAGAGCACGAATATCTGGAGGATCTTCATTCATGCACTGCAACAGCAACATCACTTCATTCAAGCCGCTTAATCCACAGATTTGAGGAAAATCTTTTCTCCAAAGGCAGAATTTGCAAAAAACTGATGTTTATTTTTTTGGAAGTATAAGCTTAGCATTGTGTATTTCTGCTTCCTGAAATTGTGTTATCCATATATTCAACATTTCTAAAGGTTCACACGTCTTCTTGGAAAGAAGGAAATCAACATTAAAAATTCACTTTTTCCCCCACGATTATTCACATATGATCTCATCTTCCTTTAGGAGTACTTAAGAAAAACCTTTTCATTTTAACACAGTATAACTTAAGGGCATAAAACTTTCCCTATAATTTCTACTTTTTTTTTTTTCCCCTCTAGGAGAAATCATTACTAACAGTCAGGGAGTACAAATAATGTACAAAACCTACCTGCTCCAATTTCACTTGCAGTGTTTGGAATAATGTCATCATCCAGACAATCTGGCAAGCCTCCTTTCTCTACCTTTCCTTCAATTCCACTCACTGTTTTTGCTAAAGAAAAACCAGTGCAATCCTCCAACACTGACACATTGTCAGCATTTTGTGTTTCCAGATTGATTTCTGAACTAAAGCAAGCAAAAAAGGAACAACAAAAAAAGCACTTTATAATATAAATTATAAAATAAAGTTTATATAAAATATAAATTTATATAAAATATGAATTTATAATATAAAGCAAAAATTACAGACATGTAGTATTGCTGTATCTAATGCAAGTTCATTGCTTGCTCTCACAAAAACTAATCTATTGCAATTTCTCATTTTCTTTATGTAAAATACTATTATCTTCCACGTGACTACAACAGCCTATGAATTATAATGTAGAAGCAGATAAATTACTATTTCCTATGAATATTATTTCAGTACCGTCTCTTTCTCATCCAACAATTTCATACCTCACAGTAGGGGAAATAAACAGGAATGCTCTTTAGGACTTAACTGTTGTCTTAAATTTCATTTTTTTTCCCTTGTCTGTTAGCTTCTACATCTTATGTTTGGATAGGAAAGTTCACTAATCCTAGAAGTTGCAAATGTTAGTTTTTATGATAGCAGTGAACACAATGTATACAACATAGATGCTACGTGGGTCACCTTCTTCTACAACTCTGAGTTCACCTTATAGGTTCTGCACCTGTGCAACTCTATTCCTAGATCTCACGATACAGTGCCAGCACAACTACCTCAGTGCAATCAAGGTACAATCAAGGGTCCACAAGTGACTCCCACATCTGAAAAGATGTTCTTGGTCTGTACTGATTCTGTGCTCTGTGCTCCGTCAGCCTGCAGACCATTTTTTTCCTATCTTGGTATGTGTCCATGCTTTCTTTTGTGGAAGTTTTCATTTGCTCTAAGGTTTTATCCACAAGCTTCTTCTATTTCTTCACTCTTCTGTTCAGAGTCCAATTTCTTGGTCTTATGACCTTGAATTTGCTATCTGGGATGTAGCTGTTCAGCAAAAACTGAAAACCCCAGAAAGCTATGGTACTGTTATTGACTTTCTCTAGTTCTGTAAGCCTAGATTCACCAAAATAGCACAGAAGCTAGAAGGCCTCATGTTTCCTACAACAGGTTTGATCACAAATCATCCTGCACCACTGGTGTGAATTCTGTTTGCCCCAGATGTGCTTTGAGTGTGTTCATTAGGCATCCTTTTACTGACAGGGTTAACAGAGTTTAACTTTGTCAGCCTCCAGAAAAGCTTGAGTGGAGGTGAGTTTAGGTAACCAGACAACTACCTGGGGGAGCTGACTATAGAAATAATTTCGTGCATTTCATCATACAGATATAGATAGATAAAAATAAATGTAGAAGCATGTATGAATAAAAATACCCTGCTAAGACAAAAACAAAAAACAAAATTCTTGCTTACAAGCAACAACAAAACACATGCGTAATATACCTTGGAGTTATTCTTTTCCCTTTATTTCCAGAATATGTTCTGTTCTGAACCGTGGATGCAGAAGCACATTTCTTTTTGCTTGATGGCTGTAAAATTCCCCAGAAAACAGGGATTTTTATTAGTTAATAATGACTTTTTGTTAGTGCGTGTTTTGGTTTTTTTATTTCCCCCCTTTTTCATATATTCAAGCCCAACATATGATTTCCAAAGTCTCAGTATCTTAGATTTATTCAGTTTTATTTGTACTAGTCATTCCCTTGCATATTTTATGCCCATATGCCCAAATTACGTACATTGAAATGTTACTACCTTGTAGGATCTTTTTCAGATGTGCTCATAATAAATTAGTTGATAAGGCTCCCAGGTATTATTAAGTTATTAACTATTTGCTGTGGACTGTGCTTCTTTGAACACTGTTTATCATGTCTTCAAAAATGTCTTTTTTTTTTTTTTAATAGAACTGTTTAATTTTAAGTTCCCTACAGAAAGATCTAACAACATTTTGTTTCTTTCACCCAAGTAAATGATCTTCAAAAATGAGTCTACTGTACTCTGATAAATAAGTGTGAAGAACATTCTGGAAATGTTGTCTGCTGAAAAACTCAATGTAATTCTAACTGGAGACCAGCAAGTTACATTAGTTTGTTCCTAATTTAAGTCTCTTTTTTCCTTTGCATTTTCCATCCTGTATTAAATCCTTTTGACTACAAAAAGACTGTAGAACTACCCTAAGTATTATACTGAGGAAAGGAAGAAATGAACTATGTTCTAATGTTTTGTACTTACAGTTCTTAAATCAATGTTCAAAACACTGAGCACTTCTGGCAAGTGACAGATAAGCTTTTACAGAAGAGAAATTTAAAATACAAAAATGAAATACAGTGGAAGCCTACTTATCCAGTAATGGAGCTGCAGAAGAAAGTATTGGAGATGCTGCTCCATCTGTCCCTGTAGCAGTCTGCTCTGAGCATCCTTTTCCTCAGGCTCCCTACCCGTGTAAGCCCCTTACAGCATGGCCTCAAAAACAGAAGTAATAGGCAGAAGCAAAATTAAAAATTATTTTAAGTTTGATACCTTGGTGTGAGAGTGTGTAAGAGAT
This sequence comes from Perdix hodgsoniae, assembly GCA_035772895.1. Classification (NCBI taxonomy): domain Eukaryota; kingdom Metazoa; phylum Chordata; class Aves; order Galliformes; family Phasianidae; genus Perdix; species Perdix hodgsoniae. The sequence continues at coordinate 8,362,918 of JAPSGF010000010.1, forward strand.
GAAACTTTAAGAAAGAGTGGATCTCTGCAGGGGAAAAAAAAAAAGTTCACTGAGTACGTATAGCAAAAACCAACATTCTTGTGATAACAATCCACCATCACCTGATTTAGGAGAATAACATTAGATATATCTACCATCAGCAGTATGTAGGAACATATGCCAGGTCTAATCATACATTCAGTCTCATTCTCCTTTCTATCTCACTTGCTACACAAATCACCTGAGGAATCTAGGATAATTACTCCATTATGGTCTCCAACACAACAGTTTTCTTATGTACAGGAATCTGAATCTCATCTCTTGCAGCGCAGGTAACTGCAGCAAATACGACCAGTGATTCCCTGTACCAGAGAGCACTTAGCTAGTGTATAGATGGAGCCTTAACAGCTTCAGCAGGAGAGACAGGCAACAGGACCAAAGATTACCAGCAGTTCAGTGACTCATATGCTCACCTGACATTCCAATAAGTGAATTAATGCAAAACAATAAAGATATAGGCCTGTGTTCTCTACCTCTGAGAACGGAAATGCTTAAATTGATTCCTGGCAGTTGACAGAGGCTGTGAAATAAATGGGAGATGGGAGCAATTTATTTAAAGTAAAGTTTTAAAGTCTCACAGAATTTCCTCTGAAATACGTATTGCCAATACTGTATCCATTTTATAGATTTGGGGGGGGGTCCAGGAATGAAAGAGAAGCTTTCTTATCTATTTATTTGGCTGAAAACCAAATTTCAGGTTAAATGATTATTTTGGAAGACAGCAGAAAACTTTAGCATGCTGTATAATATTCAGGTTTCATATCGGATGTACAATTTCTTTGTTTTCAGAGTCATGTAGATCTCTATTAATACCCTGAATGATTACCTTTTTCTACCACTTTTACAGCTTCTAAATCCTCAATTAACACATAAGTTTATATTTGTAATAAATTTTAAACTTTAGGCACATTAAGTCACCTCAGTACTTTGGTCCAGCTGATCTAGACAAATATTAGGTTTTGCCTTTAAAAAATTTTAGACACCCATTCAACAACAAGAATTATCTGAACAAAGCTCCAGAATGTATTAATAAAAAAAAAATCCAAACAAAACCAAAAGCAGCACGGGAGGAATTATCTGTGTGGCTGGCAACAGACTTCAAGAATAGGATGATTAGTTTTTGTCTATTTACCCTATTTTTCTCACACTCCCTTCCTATTGGCTAGTTTTACAGAGGACGTAGAAAGTGAGGAGTTGTTGCCACAGAAATAACAGTTACATTTTCTGAAAAATATGAAAACACAACATTTGATGCCCAAGAAAACAAAGCATTCTTTTGATCGATAGACTGATCTGGTCCTACTGAGTCCCTTGTCCCCCAGCCTTCCTCACAAAACAAATAAAAACCTCACTGTTCACCGAATTTCTTAAATTTGTTTATCCTTATTAGAGTTTTTTCCCCTTTCCCATAACAACACGTTTTTAAAGCCTTGCAATACAGTTCTGTAGTTGCTTGGCAAGTGAAATGAATGTGTAAAACCTGAAAAGGTATAAAAATAGGTAGCTGGACAGTTGCAGTGACACTGAAACAGAAGCTAATGTTTAGCAGTTCCATCTCAGTACATAAATACGAGGTGCATGTGCATGAGCAAACCCTTTGTTTGCTAATCCTATTCAAAGCCTGCACCATGCCTGCCCATGCGCACACAGATCTCATCTCCCTGAGCCTGGTGATGCTCTGAAGAGCAAAAGTGTAAACAAAAGCTGATTTCAGTGCGGTGTCGTGTGAGCTGCTTTGTCTCTAGGTAATTCACATTTCTCTGCAAAAAAATAAGCTATAAAATCTTCTCCATTACATATTTTAAAATACATCCATAAAGAATGACTTGAATACTTTTGCCTTTTAACATTTCTTATTAATTTTTGCCACTTGTCTTTTTTCTCATTCTATCTCCTACTTAACCTCAATGTTTTCCCTTCATACCAGTGTCTCCAGTGTTCATTTTCCATACAGGAAATAATGAAACTTGTTTCAAAAAGACTTTAGATGCTTCCTTTGGATTTATGGTATACTTGCTTGCATAATTTTGTAGGAAAAATAAATATCAAGTACTTGGAACTAATCTAATTGAATGGCCTCAATGTTCACTCATGGATAATCAGTGTGCCTGATTTCTAACATATGCTTGTTTTTTTATTTTTTTTTTTTCACTCCAGCATGGGATTTCAATTCTCTTCTATCCATGTTTACGAGAACACAGTGCTTGTTTTAAGATCTTTTAATTTATGTAGATAATTGGTAGATTAGCTGCTGCTCTGATGCACTACTTATCAATATTTTCATAATGATTCCAGCACTTCCATTTATTTCAAATGTACACCACCATATCTGCTACCTCTCTTTGTAGGGCTGATTCCTCTGATCACATTAGTTTGTAAAATTACTCTATAGTTCAACTTTGTTTTGAAGTTCATAGATATCTTCTGTCGAGTATTCAAAATTCAGCCAGCAGAGTATAATACTAAAGAGGACCTATGTACTAGAATATGTTTACAATGCAAGGCTATACCAATAAGAGATAGTGTATTTTTAATTTGGTTTTCTTTTTTCTGACCTTCACAACTTACAGAATCAGCCTCAAAATAGCTCAGAAATAACTGTTACTGTAGTAGCAAAGGTTTTTGCTGGTGTACAGGCTTTCATCACAGACTTCATGACACAAATTTAGTAATGCAGTAGATCAGATCCCCATTAAACTGTATATTAGCATATCTCCAACTTTGCCACTTTCATTTCTACCAATATACAAACCTTTGTACAACTGAGTAAATACTGCCAGGTACCACTGTACAGCTAACAGATTTGAACATAGAGGCCAAAACCCACATTTGGACATAAATTCTTACAGACTAAAGGCATGTAAAGTGTAATGATATCAAAATTCCAGACGGTGGCAGCTGAATGTTTGTCTATCTTGGGTTTCTTTGTTGTGGGTTGTTTTGTTGTTGTTTCTTTAAATAGTGCATTTCCTGTTCCACAGCATTTAAGCCAAGTAAAATTAGAATGAAGATAAAAACTATTTCTTTATAAGCTAAACTGGTTACTTGCATTTTTACAGATACTTGAACTACTACTTAGTCTCCTAGATAGAATATTTCAGTAAAATTAAGACCTCTATGAAAACAAGGAACACTGGTTTAGTATCAGTTATTTAAAACAACAGGATAATATTTAGACTCCACTAATTCAGTGTCTATGCTGCAAAGCATGACTAGGACAAGTCAGGGAGTACAGATGATTACCAGAGATTCCCCATGAAATACACATAGCGATTGTAAAGTACATACCTCTGTTTGTCATCTTCACAGTACTTAGTCTGTACTGAAATTGGTCTAGATAGTGTCTCTTGTTGGCTCTTCTTTATTAAAGAAAAGAAAGAATTTGGGGAGAATATGAACAATAAAAGAGAAATTATGTATTCATAAATCACAGTGAAACTATAGTAGACATGGTCACTTAAGCCTGCTGTAGAAAAGGATTTTTTAAACATAAGAAAAGACAGCAGCAGGTTTTTTTATTTCAAGCTATCCCCAAATATTTATTTCTGCTTCAGAAAGTGTAACTTAAAACTTCTGCAAACTCATCATTTTACATGCTGTTATCCACCCTTTCTCTGAAATGCAGAGGTAGAAATGCATAGCAGGTGGAACAAACTTTCAGTTTGCTGTATTACAGCACAAGCCTTAAATATAAGTCTTCATTCATACAATACAGCCATAATTCAGACATTGATATGTTGTTACATTCTTTAGAGAACAATTTAGTCAAATGCTAAATGTTGAGATAGCTTCTGTGTTGCTAAGAAACGGTCAGAAAGCATAATCCACAGCTAAAAGTAGTTATCCTGTTTTCTTTTTTAAATTCTGACTTGTTTTTCTTTTGCTGTTAAATGTGCATCTGTGCAATCAGGCAGTGCTACATGGTTTACTAAGTGTCCCAACAATATTTGATCTGCAGCTGCGTTTAGAGGGGGGAAAAGTGATTTGGTTGTTGCTGTTTTTCAGAGGAAAGAGACTAGCTGCTATTTTGGGTGCTTCATCTGCTTCTGTTCAAATAGCCTCAACTTACCAGAACTCTAGAGGAATGTATGCTTTCATAGGACACAAAGAATGAAGTTAATAAATAGGAAAAATATTTTCGTTTTTGAGCTTTTTTATTTGAGTGAAACCATATTTTGAAAATTTCTAATAAGAAGGTCACATTCTCTAAAGGTGTCTTGGGTATAAAACAGATCACCCCAGCTCTTTTTTTTTTTTATAACTTGACCAATTTTCATATAAAAATTGGCACAAAGCCACACTAATGTTAGGAGATAATACTAACAATAAACAGGAATTTTTCTTCTGTTTTATGAAAGTTTCCCTTTAACTAAGTACATATTTTCTATTCATATTGCTTATTCTTTGTACTCCTGTCAGCTTCAGCTATGTATTTCACTAGTTATTGCAGCATCTGGTTTTCAAATACCAAAATCGCATTTTATTTAAGACATAAAACTGTCTGCAGAGACTATACTTAAACATCATAAAAAGCTTTTTTAGCTGATCTTATGTATAAGCACACAAATGCTCTGCACAGTTTGTGAGTATCTATCCATTTGATGAAATTCTATTAAAAACTATTACTGCATGTGTTTTTAGTAAAGTTTACAGTTTTGAAGGAAGGGGTTTGGGAAAAGGCAAGAAAAGCTTAGATTGAGTCTGAAACCAAACTACTTTTAGTTGTCACAGTCAAAATAATTTCTTTTGAAACTTGACCCTGCGTCCATGTGAACCAAGGCTGAATTATATAACAGCCTGCATAACCTACTCACCATTACTTCTTCGGTCTGACGCATCAGTTTTTCTCTTTTTGCTTCTAATTCTGCATTCAGTTTCCTGAAAGAGTACAATAACAATGCTTGTCACTGAGTTTCTGAAAGATTTAAAGAAGTACATGTGACCCTGTTAGCACCTGCCTGAACTAAGTGAAAGTTTAATAACTCCTACAAAGGAGCAGCAAATACTACAGGGTATTATTCAAGTTGATTCATCAGTGTCCTGGCTTTCTATCAAATCTGAAGTAATAAAACACCATGTACACATGGTTAGACTGTAATAGAATCACAGAACAGTTTCAGCTGGAATGAAGGCTTAAAGGCCATCTATCCCAACTCCCCTGCACTGAACAGGGACACCTCCAGCTCCATCAGGTGCCCAGAGCCCCTCTGGCCTGACCTTGGGTGTCTCCAGGGACGGGGCACCCACATCTCTGGGCAATCTGTGCCAGTGCCTCACTGCTCTTATTGTAAGAGCTTCTTCCTTATCTCCAGCATAGAACTCCCCTCCTTTAGTGTGAAACCATTTCCCCTTGTCCTGTCCCAGCACACCCTGCTGACGTGCGTCCCCTTCTTTCTTACAGCCTCCGTTCAGATACTGAAAGGCTGCTCTCAGGTCTCCTCCAGGCTGCACAGCCCTTCTGAGACAGAAAGGCTGCCCTTGTTTTCTGTCGTGTCACTGCTTAAACCACATCTTACATCCTTAACTCCACAGCACTTCTGATTTCAGTCGCGATCCCGAAGCGTCCTTCGAAGCACGGATTAGAGAAGCGGTGGCGTTGGATGACGTGAATATATAATTAAAACGTGTCACCATATTTACATGCGGGTTAGTAGGATGAGTAACGCCATTTTGTTCAGTAGCAAAACCGAAAGCCCCTGAATGAAGCGGCGCTCAGCCGCCCTGCGGTTCCCACACGGCACGGCGGTGGAAGGAAAGAAGTTACAGCCCTGTTCTCAGCGCACTCTGGGACGAGCGCTTCCGAGATTCGGACAGCGGGGCCAAATCCCCGCGGCGAGCGGTGCCGGGGCTGCGAGCAGGGGCTGCCACCGCCCCCCGGCCGCCCCTTACTTGTAGAGCTCCTCCCGCGCCAGCAGCTCGCCGCTCACCGCGCCGCTCCCGGCGGGCGCCGAGGGGCCGCCCGGCGCTCTGCACACCTGCAACGAGAGCGGGTTACCCACCGCACCGCTCCCCGCCGCCCCGCGCCCAAACCGCCGCCTCACCCGCCGCGGGCCGCTGCCGCCCGCCGCCATTTTATTCGCGTGCCGGCAGCCGCGCGGCGTCGCCTTCTCCACGGCAACCGGCCGTCCCCGCTCGTCCCCCGTCCCCTCCGCCGTCGTGGGCCGACGCACGGCTTTCTTTCCTCCCCGCCGCGGTCCGTAGCCCTTGGCGAGCCTCTCCTGGCGCCGCTGGGTTCCGAGCGGCGGCCGCGTTTCAGACCTTGCTGCCGAGCGAAGCCGTTGGCCGCACGTCCCCTCGCGCGGTGCGGAAGCCCTCCGGCACGGCACGCAGCCCGGCGCGCGGGGATGGAGCCCTGCGCAGAGGCCGCACGGTGTCACTGGGCTGCCGGCACTGCGGGGAGAGAGAAGGGACGCGGTCTGAGGTGCCGTTATACACGACGTCGTACTGCATCTTCGTTACTTCTCTTCCCTTCGAGCCTTTTGGCTTTGCCTGTGGTTCTGTCCTCGTTCCGTGATGGCGGTTGTTTCAGTCCTACCCCACGGGTCGTTCTTTTGCTCTCTCATCTCTGTGTTTTATGGCCTCTTTAGCCCTGTCCTCTTGTTTTTTGCCTCCACACTGTTCGGTTTTGTTGCATTTCTCCCTGTCACCCACTGCTTCATTCCCTTTTTCACACGTGGCTCTCCCCCTCATCTACTCATTCAGTCACATTTCCTTTCCCTTGTTTCTAGATGATGATGCCCCTCTGTACGATGGTCAGTTCCCCCATTGGCAGCCCCCGAGTCCTGCACTGTTCCGTACACTGCAGCTCTGAGGAAGAATCAGAAAAGCACCATACTGAGCAACACTGAGTTCCAGGATTGGAGGTATGGATCCAGACAGTCTTAACAGGATCAGTTCACCAGCATTTCTGTCTGTCTTTGCACACAAACATACATACAGCCATATATGCACCAGGGGAGATTCAGGTTGGACGTTAGGAAGTACTGCTTCTCTGAAAGAGTGGTCAGGCGCTGGAATGGGCTGCCCAGGCAGGTGGTGGAGTCACTGACCCTGGAGGTGTTTAAGGAATGTTTAGACATTGTGTTGAGGGACATTGTTTAGTGAGAACTACTGGTGACACGTGAATGGTTGGATGAGATGATCTTGTAGGTCTTCTCCAACCTTGGTGATTCTTCTATTATATGTATATCTGGATATCCGTATAGCAAACGGTAATACAGCTCTATACATTGAATTATATAGACTGTATGTGATTTCAGTGAAGAAGTTTGCAAGGGGGAATTCATAAAGGCTTGCTTGACTGAACACAGAGGCTCTGTGCATAGTTGAAGGCTTTCTGCTGAAGTATTAGTTGAAAAAACAGAAGTGCATGGAGGAGATTAACTTAGAGTTCTGAGACATGAAGTGTAATGGGATAAATGGGAATGACATGAAAGATGGGACAAATGTGATTAGCAGGAGGCCAAAAAAAACCCAAAAAAAAACAGTTAACAATATAGAAACTGAAAGTCCTTGATGGTAATGTTGGTATTGATTTGGGAGAATAAGTCGAGCTTTTGAAAAAAAGTTACAGAGCTTTGGGAAAAAATAATCAGCTAAGAAGTCAATCCATTACAGTTTTTTTTTTTACTGATAAGAATAGCAATAGGTTAGTGGTGGCCTTTTAAAAAATGACATGCTTAACTCACAGGGTTAAGCTTTTGATTGGGAGAAACAAGGAAGAGAGATAGCAACTGTAGAAACCAGACCTCTACAGAGGGAAGGATAGATTTTGTTAAGTAGTTAGTTGTTGATTCCTAGAGGGATTAAACATGATAATCTCTATAAATTAAGATTAAACCTCTATAGTGAGATATTGGAAGAATTTAAGAGAAACAGAGGAGCTAGAGAATGACAACAAGGGTGGCAGGATGAAAGCTCTAAAGACAGACATGCTCTTTCCAAAAGCAATTAATACTTTTTTCTCTTTTTTTCCCCCAACATACAGTATTTTTTTCTTTTTTTCCAGACTGGAATATTTTGGAAATATACCTGCTGGTTTTGAAGCTCTTATTCGATAAATCTGTACCATCATGGCAGGCTAAAAATGCCAAAAATATCAGCTAGAGATCTCCAGTAGCTAGAAACTCAAGCAACAAAATCACTGGTTGAAATTAAAGAGATTAGAGTCAGTAGTTTTCTAGCCAGCTTTTAGCTAACTGTTAATAAACAAAAGAGGGGTAATTTGTTATATCATAAATGATTAAATATGTTACCACTGCAACACAAAGTTCTCTTTGTGTTCAATCTTATACTAAGATTGCAGATTTGCACATTTTCCTATGTTTCACAACATGATTTATTTAATATGATTTATTGAAATATTTAAATCCAATCAGTACTGCATTTAAAATTCAAGTACCTTTATTTGAAAAACTATGAAAAGATTAGTATGTTTAGATAAGCATTTAAGTGAACTTTTAGAGTATTTCTCCAGAGACTTAGGAAACAGAAATAAGAGATTGTGTTATATTCTTGATCCCTTCGTGTTTTATCACTTTTATGTTGATTTCATGTGACCTTAACAGTTGTGGTTAATTCTATAATACTTAGCTGGTAACTGGGTAGAGAATAGGCTTATATCAAAGAGGACAGCCAATAGCAAGATACATACAGAGCTTGAAAAATTTATCATGTTTATCTGCAAAAAAAGCACTTGAAAACCTAGTGTTGGTATGGTCTGAGCTTTATCTAGCATTTTTTGTTCATAGATTTCCAGTTTCCATTCATTTATGTTTAAAAAGTTAAGCACTGTGATTGTGATACCAAAACGTTTTTGTCATTTTGAAACAAAATGATGATTTCAAATGGATCAATACCTGCCATCATTTTGAGCTATTGCTGGGACCCATTGCCAGTATTTCTCCATGATTAAAGGTAGCACATCTTCATTCTTCTGTGGTTTTTAAGTTGTTTCATATTTTTTTATTTTAGAAGGTTTCAGCAGGTCTTAGAATTACATGGCTCTAACAAAAATGCATGCATTACAAGTTAAGTGGTCGCTGCATTGCTGATCTTTCAGCAAAGGAGCAGGTAGATCATAGAACAAAAGAGCTGAGTAAGTATAGCTGGTAGGTGTGGTTTAGGACAGAAAGCTGTGAATAGCTGTTGTGTTAGAATAGTTTATTGCAGAAGACAGCTGAGGATCAATATACAGTGTTTATTTTTTATTAGAACAAAGAACAGGCATTATTTAATTGTCACCTATGGCCCTCTTCTGCAGGCACTAATTTTGTAATCTTCTTTCCCTCCTCCAATAAAAATATGAAAGCCTGAGATATATATAAAGAGCTTTTCTCTAATTTAGATACATTTTTTGTTCATAGTATATTCTTATTGGCTTAGTGTCTTCATGATCCATTATGTAGACTTTTCCATGCCTCTCATGAAAGTTGTAACATTTTGCAGAGACCTGAAACCATCAACACCTAACACTGTAGGAAGACACATGATTTCCATGTATGTGCTCATTACTTGTCAGAAACAGAGAGACTATAGTATTTTAGGACAACATATTCACAATAGGATTTTAGGGCAATATATTCTTCCACAAAAATCACTGTAAATGTACCAGGTTAGAGAGCCAGCAACTGATACAGCTACTCAAGTTGGTTTGGTTTCATTCTTGTTTTTTTAGGCTATGCTAAACAAATAAATATCATAAGTAACAGCATGTATGTGCACAAGTCTTACCATTTTTAGACCAATAATCACATTAAGGGTTTTATGTATTGTCCTTGCTAAGTTGTGGTAGAACTAAATTCAATTCAATTCATGTATAAGAGGCCTATAGTAAAATACCACATCTGTTGACTCCAACTCTAGAAGGAAATGGCTTTTACAGGACTCACTGCTGCCCGCTGCACCCTCCATGCTAGGAAAGAGGGATGCTTTACTGAGGCAGTAAAACACGGACTGTATCATTCTCATGTGTATGCAAGTTTCTTTGACCAGGACAGTCTGTACTGCTTAGATTACCCTCCGCTGGTTAAGCATTCATGAATAGACTGTTTACTGTACTATGTTTACATTCTCAGTTCTGAATACTGTTACTTTTCTCAGTCAACACCCACGTTTTTAGGCAAGTGAATCCAAAGCAATCCAATCCGCTCTCAAAGAAGGTCTGTGTTCCCGGGGCTGCCTATGTTGCAGCACTGTACCCCACAGCACTGCCATATCTTGTTGTGCACGTGACATAAGCTGCTGTTCACACCATGCCTCTTATCTGCATGCTTCACAAGCAGGGCATGCACAGGGAGTCTTGCACAGAACAAAAACCACAGCCTGAGCATGCTGAACGAAGTAATAAGGAAGTAAAGCAGAGACAGGCTGACTGCAGCACATGCGGATAGGCAAGTTAGCAGGCAATTTTTGTCTACCATCTATCTATCTAGCCTTCCTAAGTGTACCACAGCTTAAGCGTAACACTGTAACCTAAGCTACTATAACACTTACATCCCCTTTCACACAAATAGTTTTCCTGTTTTACATTTCTGCTTCATTTTTCTACCTCCAATTGCCTAGAGGAGTAAAAAGGAAAAGGATAATTTTTGAGTGAACTGTAAGTGAAATTCAATACTTTATTTTCTGAACAGTCAATTTTTATTTTTATTTTTTAGCTTCAAATACCTTAATTTTCACTTTCAAAGATACAGTTGGTATTTTGTATTTCTACTGTGTGAAGTTCTTTAGTGGAAATAACAACCAATCCTGAACTCTCCCCCAGATCAGACTGATTTTAATAAAATACATAATTCTTGTCCAATTACAGAGAAAATAATAGTGCAAACTCATGTACAGCATTTTCAGACATGAGTGGAGTGGTAAGATCTAGACAATGTGTAGCTATTAAATCAAGAATCCAGACAAGGAGGGAATTCCTAAGACAGCTGCTGTGTTGTTTTTTTCCCTAATCAGAATAATAATCCAGCAATGTTTGAAATGGCATAATTGCATATCTGAACATAGTTTTATGCTGACATTTTCTCATGATTTTTCAGTGCCTCTCTAAATTGTAAAGAAGACCAAGTATTATCAATAGCTGTGTATTTCCTATGAAAAAGCTGCTAGCTGTTTGGATATATGAAGTCTGCAGATTATTTGTGGACCTTACCACCAGATATCCTAGAACAGTTTACTGTCAGTTTAGCTTGTTATTGCATGTTTTGTAGCAGAATGACACTAATGGATGTTAGTTGTTTATGCATTAAGTGTTGTGTAGCAGAACACACAGAGGAGGTATGCATGAACACGGGTTCCAAGGGACAGCAGGCCTGGGGGATGGGCAAGCTGTCCTAATAAGCTGTCCACTGCCTCCAGTTCTGCTTTCATACTGGTTTCAGTTTGGTGGAAATGTTTATTCTGCGTCTACTGGCTGTGTAGACATACATATACAATATCTAGTTGCTAGGCTATTCTGAATTATTTTTGTATAGCTATCACTAGCATACTTGGGGTTTCCAGAATGCCATGTACAAACACAAACATTTTTCTTTGTTCTTCTGTTTTGCTGCAGTATTGAAGCTTACTTATTTCTGTCATCCTTTCTAACCTAATCCAAACAATAACCTTGGCTCAACAATTTAAACATATTGAATCCCCAGCCAGAGTAGTTTTTCCTAATAATACTCTGATTACAGCAGCTTTTATGTCTGAACAGGAAAGGACCTTAAACACTAAATCTCATCAGCACTGTAAAAAATAAGTGGTGAGCATCAGTCACATTTTCTTGGAATACCACAAGTCTTTCTTGAGGCTTAATCCTTTAATCTCTGGGTTTTGGGCACTTTTGTTCTGATGACTACAGATCAAAAGGTTTGGCAAATACTTTTCCACACCGCTCCTCAAAGTAGCCACTGTAATATTACCAGGTTATGACAGGTGTATGATTTGTTGTTGTAAAATGTTTGGGGTTTTTTTGGAGGGGAAAGAAAACAACAAGCCAAAGCAACCTACCAACCAAACAGAAAAAGCTCATACATACCAAACAAAAACAAAACAAACCCTCAAGAAGTTAGTTTAACATACAACAGTCTACCTCATTGAAAACAAATAAAAAAGCATGGTCAGGAACATGGCAACATCAGAGCAAAGGAGAATTATCTTTCACTGATGATGGAAATTCCTCCTACTGTGTAACACACATCACTTCCTAACTGAGACTACCATTGAAGCACTACTAACATATATACACTGTTCCTGAAGTAATAATTAATTTCAGTGAAACTAGAAATCTTATATCCTTTCCTGTCTGAAATACACTCATGTGAGAAGCTACAGTTAAAAAAAAAACAAACTATTCTGCACCTCAACCTTAGTCCAAAATCAGCCCCTTAGACTTTACTACCAGACAGTTTTGACAGATGCTCATCATTCTCTTCTGGGATGTAACTGCTTTTTTTCTAAAGCATGCTATTTCCTCATCCTATTTCAAACAAAAACTACTTTGTATGTTAGCTTTTCTGTCTAAAGAAAAAAATCCTATTTCACTTAAATTTAAGGGAGGGACAAAGCCACTATTAAGAAGAAATGACTTTTCAAAAGAAGGACATGCTCTTGACATGGCAGATTTTGGAAGAGAAACAGTTTTGTCACCCAGATGCAGAGCCATGCAATTAGAGCAGGAGCACCTGCAAATCTCTTCATGCTATTTCTGTTCATCCCATTCTTCATTACTGGTCTGCATTTGCTATTACTGTCCACAGTGGTGTTGGCGAGAAATCCAGTCATGTACTTAGTACCAAAGAAACCCTATAGCCTAAATGAGCCAAATGCTTCTGTTCTTTTAATGAACATTTTATTTGCATAGGTGTGCCATTACTTGTATCCTGTTCCTCTTCACTTCAAAGAGTATGTTCTATTCATAGTAGACAGCAAAGAAGTCATTTAGAAAACACTTTTCTGTTCCATTGCTTTTGTGAGACTTGCCACATTGTATGTTTGAGTGTGTATCAAGGGTGAATGGAGATAAATTCACTCAAAATTGCCTTGCAGTGCTGACAGCAGCAAAGCAGATCTGGACTTTATTATCATCTTATATATTTTTCTTAATTTTTCATTCAGTGCAGAGTAAGATGCAATCTAAAATATTCAGTGACTACAGCGTGGCACCACCAAGCAGATTAATGCTATCTAACAAGTACAAACAAGTTCTAAAATGTTAAAAGTGTCAATGTTAGTATTCACAAATTATATATCCCCAGTGTAGCCTTAAACTAGAATAACATGTTTTGACATTTGCTCATTCTATATTGCTTGATAAAAGAAATGTTAATTCGTGCTGTATTATCGATTCAGCCCTTGGCTCCTCTGCTTATGCCTGCTCTGTGATAGAAATCCAGTAACAGTGTAGTAAAATGAAATAAAAATCCACCTATGTGCTCCTGTGTTAAAAGAATGCATGTGACTTGTTAGTGCATTAAACTGCTTTGGAAAATAATTTTAGCTTATGTGAGGCACAAGCTTCTTCACTAATTATAATAATGTATGTGTAATTCAGTGTTGGGTAGAGGAAGAATGTTATTTTGTTGGTTTTTGCTGGTTTTCATAAACAAATGCTGACAGCAATTGTTATTATTTGCAGAGCCAGCAGAAATTCTTGTGATACTTTTTCTTCTGCCACATCAAAAAGAGATGTTATTTTAACAGCACAGTATTTGATAGCTTTTAAAAATACATGGCCTAATTTTTAAGCATGCTGAGCACCCACAATTGCAACTAAAGTCATCTCCAGTTGCAGGGTGCCCCACAGCACTCTAGAGCAGTCTTTGGATTTGGGATCCAAGTATGACATTAGTGATCATCTCTGATGTGAGGGTAGCCACCAGGAAATAGTTTTAGTTTTCAGCTAAAGCTGAAATGAATCTTTTGAAAGTTATTTGTATTGAACATGTTCAAAAGCTTTGCCTAGGTATCACTGCAACAATCACACTTAAGAAGTAATTTGCCAGTTATCTTAAAAGCAAGGTTTCAGTAATGGGGATTTGTGAGGGAATGTGGAGATGAAGATCTTTTGCCCAGGGAGGTTGTGGAGTCTCCTTCTCTGGAGATATTCAAGACCCGCCTGGATGCCTACTTGTGCGACCTGGTGTAGGGAACCTGCTTTGGCAGGGGGGTTGGACTCGATGATCTTTGGAGGTCCCTTCCAACCCCTACAATTCTGTGATTCTGTGATCTGAACAAAGCTATGATGGGACAGGCTCAGCTAAGCATTTGTCTTTCAAAGGAAGCACCTTGCCATGGCAAAAATAACCTTGGATTGAATACTGAATTTGCAGGCTAGGGCCATTTGACAGTGATTTGA
>JAPSGF010000010.1:8377697-8393025 GCA_035772895.1 Perdix hodgsoniae
TTTGTTCTAGTTTGAATAAATTAAACATTTCACACATAAATATTAGGAATAAAGTTAAATTTAATTCATTTTAAATGACAAAATCAACATATCAGGCAGCTGTGGTTATAACCATGATTCTGTAGTGCTTCACGTGGTTATAACTGCACTTCTGCAGTGCTTCATTTCATTGGATATTAAATCATGAAATGTACTTAAATAAAATAAAACTCAATTAAATTCTACTGAGGTTGATATACACTTCTGTCACACCTCCACAATGCTGACTTCAGTTCTGTGAATTTCACCTGCCTGTCATTTCTTAAACAGCCAGAACAACTGTGTTGTAGATGATGACACAAGTCCTTTGTAACCTGTACTCTTCCATTTATTTACCTTATCAATTTTTCAAGTTTTTCAATTCCAAAAATATTGTGGCAGAGACTATGGTACAGGGGCTACCTTTGGGATTGATCCTGTGTAGCCTGAAATCTTTTCAACGTGCACTGCAGTTGTAGACACAAAGTAGACCTAAGCTCATTAACTCAGATTTCCACTCAAGTATCTTGCAATACCTCAGTCTAGGTGGCTTTAACATTTAACCTGGAGATACCTCCTTGTTACTGCCTCTGGTTCAGCTCCTTGAGAGCACTGTTCTGGAGACAGTTCATATTAAAACAAAGTTTTAGTGTTCTAGGTTAACTAGTTCCCAGATATCCACCACAAAAGCAGGTGGAAGTGCAAAAATCAGCAGAAATTGTAGGAAATGACTTCTTTGGTTGAGGGAGAAAAGATGATGAACAGAGCCCACTTTTCTTTATCAAACATCAAAGGGTCTGACAACCCAAATCTGTTACCACATATGCACAATTTGAGAATACCAGCTATCATGCTCAAATTTCAAGGGCATATATATATAACAGCCTTTCCTTAGTAAAAAACCAACATTTTGGTGCTCCTTCTAAATATGGTTTCTGCTAAAAATTATGAATCTTAAAAGCTGGATGCAGCTGAGCTCTCTGGGTAAGGTCGATTCTTTTGTTTGTTTGTCTGTACTTTGAACAAGGGATTACATTGACAGCTTCCCAGGATCTAAAATTGTATTTAATCTGTTTACAAAGCCACATACCATCTTTGATTATGAAAGAAGGAAATGAAAGTGAACATTTCTATATCATCTGATATCTGTTCACGGGGAGCAGAAATTACTGTCTAGCCTGCTTCCCCAGGAAAGCCTACCCGATTGCTTCATGTGTCATATAACTGTATGGTACATAAACATGTGGCATAGCTACTTGAAATGTCAAAAAAGCACCAGCAAGCAGTAATGCATGTCAGGAGAATAACAGGAATTAGAATAGCCCCTGCACCACTATAGCTGAAGGTAATTTCACTTGCAATGGTCAAACAGAGCTGAACCGGCGACCAAAGGAATGTGTCTGTAATCCATTGCTGTGCACTTGCAGTAAAGGAGGGGCTCAGACAAGGCACACTCAGACAGTATCACCTCTTTCAAATACACTCAGACTGTACAGAACCCTGCATTTTTTCTCTTTGCTTTTTTTGGTCACAGCTCACACATCTGTGAATCACTCAAGGGGAAATTCTGAGATGCTATGTGTCAGGTCAATCCAGGTTCACTCACTGTATGTCCTTAGAAAGCCAGAAATTCTGGTGTGTAAACAGCGGGGGAGGGGAAGGGAAGGTTTAACAAGGCAGATGGAGTTAATCTTTTTTCTAAATATTGCATATAATTTGGTTTTCTGATTACACAGTAAACTTCAGTTGTATTTTCTTTAATTCAGTTACACAAACACAGCAGCCAATTAATATTCCTGCACGACATGTGTTATGAAGGATGCAAAAGGAAAACCTTTGTTTTTCTGCTGCTAAAGGAGCTGTTTAAGTTAAACCGTATTTCTCTACACAGCAACAGCAAAGTAAATGACAGCATTAATTCAATCCAGAATGCTTGATAAATTGAGAGGGGTTGTTTACCTCATGTATTAAAAAGTCTCCTGGGGATGGATTTTATTGTGATCTGCATAGTCATCCATCTTCCCATACTGTCTGTGCTTATGCTTGTGAGTAAAACATATATAGTAATTTAGCATTCAGATAATCCCACAGCTATAATCCAGACAGATTTAGCGCAAATTTCTCCAGGATTTCTATTATCTAGTTTTAGTAGTGTGGCTGGATGTTTAAAAAAAGAAAAAAAAAGCTACAAATGCTTTTCTCTGCAATAAACAACATATTTTGGTGATCTCATAATTGAAGTTGTGGATTCTTCCTGGTATTAACCACATGTAAAAATGTATCGTTGTGAGGACAGTGATTGCACAGCTGGAGCATGGTTTTAATGGATTTCAGCTATTTGAATATGTACCACGTAAGATCACGCGGCGTTTATGTGAAAATCAATGTAAAATCTAGTAATGAGGATAATCTGAAGAGTGTTCATCTCCACACATGATCTATTTGAAAATGAACAGCTTCAATTTCAATAATGATTTGCTACACAATAGTATATAACATAACAGTATAGAGCCTGGCTTTCTTACAGCACTTTTCACGAGCAGATCAGGGATCTTTTATTGTTTTCAGTTTCCTCAGACAGAACTTTTACTCTTTCTCATTCAGTAATTTCTAGAAAAAGAGGGAGTTCTTGGGGGAGGAGAGCATTGCTATCTGCATGAAATGAGGGGATATTAAGTCCTAATGCAGTAGATACCTTTCACAGTATACCACCCTTTGTCGTAGGTCCCTCTGATTAATTGCAAATGTATTCAGGGGAGCAGAGCAGACATTGTAGTGAGAGTCCAAATGTGTCTGTACCAAAAATGCCAGCCCTCCCACACTTGCTAGCATTGGTGAAGCTGCAGGAGTAAGAATGCTTACGTGGGAGATTTTTAGGAGGGAAATGAACTGTGGAGAAAATTTTAAAGCTGCAGCTTTTAAAAGAGCAGCCTGAATGAGAGTGCCGGAACTGAGGCAAGCTGCAGAGCAGGGCAGTATGCGAAGTGTGCTTTGCCTAGCAATTGTGTTGCAAATGCACAAAGTACATTATTAACTCACAGGCCAGTCTTTTGGGAAGAGGCTTGTGCACATTTGGAAAACAATCTCAGCATGATGTTATTGCCACAAGCGCCTGAGAACTTAAAAAAAAGCAAATGATTTGGAACCACTTGTGTGATGCCTTGTGTCATATTGTTGCTCCCCAGGCAAGGATTCAGATGCCAGTTCACTGGGGGAATTCAGGTATGCTCCTCTAAAACCACTGTACTGTGTTTCAAGTGCCTTCTCTGACCACGCAATATTGCCAGCCCCACAAACACCACCAACATTAAAAGAGAATTTGAATACGAAGAGAAAGGTAGCATTCTCATATAATCATCTGTGATAAAGCTGTTTGGAATATAAAACTTATTTTGTAGTCTCCAAATTGCACATTTGACAAAACTATGAAGAAAAAAAAAAGAAATCTAAAGCATGAATGAGATAGTCTGTTTTACATCTAACAGTCACACTTTTGGGTGGAAACCTGAAAGAAACACGCTGTATGTATGTGGCTGTACTTTCAGTTTCATACTTGCTGTGATTTATTCTTTGCACTAAATGCTACAGTAATTGGGTTTCAGATGCAGCAGTGCTTACGTATGAGCAATGAAAAGGAAACTAACAGAGCGTTCACTCGCTTCACCCATCTGCTGCCCTGGTAAAGCAGTGGGCCTTCTCCTATTGCACTGAAAAGAAAGCCCCTGCTTCTAGGGAGATAAATGATATTTACGCTGAAATATCTATCAATATCCAAGTTAGATCCCCAGTAAGTCACAACTATGAAGCTGTAAAACCAGTGAGATGGAAAAGCAATCTGATAGCTCTTAAACTGCTCTTTCTTCCAGACGGTGCTCAGGACACCAGCTGTTGCCCCTGGTTGAAACAGTGGTTGGGAGTTTTGAAGCCTCAATTCTTTTCTTAAAAGAATTTCCTTAGACTGCTAAAAGCTGGTGTCAGAAACTCAGACGAGCGGATTTAAAAATAGATTTGACACAATTATGTCATAACTGCATCTTTATTTGTAAAAAAATGTAAAAAAATTTAAATTTTACAGTCTGCATGAGGAACCTGCAAATGCACCCACAGGCCTTCCCACTGTTGGACATAGTACTTCTTTTCCACCTTATTATATCTCGATTCTTCTTTTGGCAATTATTTTGCATCATGCTCAGCACACTTTTCCACACAGCATTTGGATTTTCACTTGCTAATGCAAATGCATCTTAAAATATCATCTTCCCAAGTTATTAGATCCAGGGCTTGATGACGCATGCTGGACTTAGTTGAAGCATCAGAGTAGCAAAGAAAGACCAAGACATGAAGGAGCGCAAAGTAAATATTGACATACTGATTTTATGACTAAGCTATGATTATTTTTTAACTTGCCTACACTTTCAGAAATGAAGGGAGAAAGTTTGGAAAGTAGGGAAATATTTTTATATGGCCAAGAAGTGACCATGTACTGTGATCATACATCTTTCTACTCAAGAAATCAGTCAAAATTTAAAAAAGAAAAAAAAACTCAGAACAAAAAAAAGAAAACATCTTACAGTGGGACAGGTCTGGTATGTTTAAATGTCACGTCAGTACTTTCCATGTCTGCATATGTAATTTGAGATTAAATGTGCTGTGGATAAAATTAAAAACATCGTATTTTCTAACTATTTACCAGGCATTTCTGTGGTAAAAAATTGTTTCCCTTTCAGCATTTAGATTGCTAGTAATAAATTTCTGTATCTCTGTCATGACAATGGTTGTCATGCTGTATCATCTCCTATAAGCTGCAGCAGTATGAACAGGGCTGAATTTGGGCCTGCAGCAAGTAGTTAATCACTCTGCAAACCATTAGGAGAGCTGATACCTTCCTGCTCCCAACTCTACCTCAGTGCCAGAAGGAAAAGGCAACAGCAACTCAAACTTCTCAATTGTTGTAATTCTGGAAAGATTTTCTATGCAAGAAGTTGCCATTTGCACAGTCATCCTTTTCCTCTTTGAGCTGCCAACAGCCAGAAAGTACCAAGCCCTTCTCTGTGCCTTGCAGGGTGAGGAATCTCAAACATGGCTTCGGTAGCTGTGCCCTACTGTTTTAACCCATTGAGGTATTTTCTAAAGATGGTCTTATTTCCATGTGCTTGGCTGGTGTTATGGTGACCATGAGTGCATGTATCAAGTTACTGGTATGGGAGTAGCCCTGCCAGGAAACCAGAGGGCACGTTCAGTGCAAACTGTTTTTAGAAGCCTAAATAGGCACAGCTCTAAGTTGGGTGCCTGCTGTGTGTTAATAAAAGGACTCCACATTACTTCTGCCCAACCTACCTCCTGAACGTGGACAGAACACAGCCTGTATCTGTGGAAAGGATTATGCCTGGACTGATACCAGACTCAGCTAACTGGCCCTTACTGCACCATGTAAATAGCGGTATTCTTAAACTTGGCTTAGACAGTTGGAATCTTGAGCTTGTGTTCTGCCAGAATTCAGGGAGAGGACTTCTTAAAAACCTGAAAGGAGAGCAAAATGAAACCTAACAAAAAAATTAAAAACATAAAAATAGAAGACTCTCCTAACACAGGAAATTTTAATTAACACAATGTAATCAACTTGTTCTGCAGGTTAAAGTAAAAATGACGAGCAGAGGGAAAGCTTTCCCTACTTCCTATCTTCGTGACACTGAAAGAGATCTATTCTTTGCTTCCTGAAGGGAAGAAAGTGATCTGCCACAGGAAAATCAAGTTAACAAGGTGACCTATTTGTTTATTTATGTTATTCTTATATAAAAAAAAACAGGTCTGAAGGGCACTGGTTTGTAAACTGAACTGCTCCAGTATAGCATATTCACACTAAAACTGAAAACTGAAAGCCAAAAACTTCAGAGAGCTATCCCAAACAGTAAAGTCCAGGATTTTATCCGTCTAAATAGCCACATTTGCTCCCATGCCCAAATCACATCAGTTGTAAACTAACAGCTTTTATTTGAATTTCCATATTTTCACACATAACATTTATTAAAAAGCTATTTAAATGTATCAGACATCTCATGATTTCACTTTAAAAATAACAGAGGACTTGAAGTTCTTTCTCATATTGATGTTAATACTTTATTCTGTTTTTCTTTTGAATTGTTAGATAAATGTTAGAAGCCTGTGAGTATGAGAACAGCTGCTTCTTGGCTGTATGTGGTGTTGGTTTGTAAGAGCCGTGATATTGTAACTGTTAAACTAATTAGAAGTTTTGGCAATAAACTGTTAAGATGTTGACAAAGCGTCTTGATAAAGGATGTAATTTTTCTACATCTGAACTGATTCGCTGTTGACTTCTTTGCTATGTTGAGGATCCAACCCAAACATGTTGGTTAAGACCACAAAGATTGCTGTGGGTACAGAGAAGACTACAGCCACCACTGCTGACTCATTCACCGCCATGCTCATCTGACATGGGAACCCACCACTCCCCCTCCACCCCAATTCCCATGTGGTTAGCTGCCCAGGGACTGAATTCCCTAAAAAAGCTGCATCCTCATCTCAGCAGTACCTTTCCATACAGCCAGATTTTGGCTCTTAGCTAAACCTATTGCCTGGATGAGATAAGTATAGGATTTCAGCCAGACAGATTGTGAGCAACATTTTCTTTTCAAATATTCTTGGCTCCAATCTCACCGAAGTTGCTTCAATCCAACAGAATAAAATCCTGTCCTTCAAACAGATGAGCCAGTCACTTTACATCAGCACAAAATGTAATTATCCTATATGTTTCCTATAACAGGTGTTCTACACAGAGCTTCTGTTTTCCACATGAAACCTGGATATGATACTGCGTTGGAGATCACACACTGCAAATTTGCTACAAAGGTAAGGGGAGGTATTAAGAATTTGGACCTATGTATAGTGTCATAAACAAAGAGAATTAATCAATCTTTCATTTCACCATGATAATAAAAAGTAATGTGCCTGCTCCATTGAGCACTGTGCAGGTGAGAACTCCCCGTGAACATTATAAACATGTTCAATCCAATTAGACAATGTGATTTTTTTTCCCCAACTTGAATCAGATTATAAAATGATTGAGATTTAGTCCCCAAGTCCTTACTGAGTTATTATGCAATCACATATTCATACTGAGAAAGACCTTTCAGTGGGATTCTTTGCTAAATAAGACTTTGTCAGCTACTGCAAGAGGAATCATTGCAGAGATAGTAACATTTTACTGCTACTTAACATCTGCCTGGCATCTCTGTTAATTATTTAGACTGTAGCAGACAAAGAAACACAACAGAATTACTACTGGAAGAATTTGTGAACTGTTATGAAGTGAAAGTGATCTTGATATATGAGTAGTATTGGGAGAAACCACCAGTGAGAAAACTGAAAACAGATCTGTGTGCACAGTATTCTTGTTCTGCAGGAAGTAGTGGGAGTTAATATGTGAAAAAGAGCTGTTCACAAATCAGTATCCCTGGGAGCTCTCTGAATGAGTTTTCCTGCACTTTGTGGTATTTTGTAAAGAGAAAGATCCTCTTTCTCCTTCTTGTGAGGGAAGATCCTCCTCCTTCTTCTTCTTGCCTTAGCGTGTCATTAACTGTGCACACAAAGCCACACATGTACCAGTTCACTCTGGTTCATCAGCAGAGGGTGCGAAGTAGGACCAGGTAAAAAATAAAGGTTCTAGTCCATGATGGTAGTTACAACTACAAATCTTAAAGCAAAATAGCATTAATTTTTAAAACAAAGGTTTTCTAATAACTATCTTGTTACATAATAGGACACAAAGAAATAGCATAATGGATGCTAGAGTTGCTTTTGCATTGCCTTCAGTCACAGATTAATTAGATTCATGAACAGTTTTCATAATGAAGTCCACAACTTGCAGAAGATTTGTATTCCAAGTGTATGTGTAGACCCCGTTGTTCCAGATTGTACTTCTTTCCTGAAGCATGCACTGACAAGCTATTCAGTATCTTTATTACTGTACAAAATTGTGAGCCAACTGGTATTTATTACTGCACATTGGGTCAATGCAGAGTTTTACCACAAGAAGGGACATTCTTGAAGGGTTGTGCCTAAAGGGCACTATCCCTTATGGATCATTTTAGTAGGGAAAAAAATATGTATTTTAATAAAGATCCACCAAGTTCCCATCTCTGCCTCGGGGGAGTGTAGGAAGAGTGACAAGCCTTGTCTGTGTACTCTCCAAGCATAACCGCTCTTGATTTGTACCTGGTCTTTTTTCCAGAGCCCTGGGATGGAGGAAATCCTAGTTACGCCTTGCTTCATTCCATATAGATGCACTAAGGCTAACTTCAGCTACTGCTGTATTATGTTGAATAATTAAGTCTATGTAACATCATTATGTATGCATGCATTATACCTATGTTCTCAGAACAAAGGTGTGTCTGTAAGCATATGTACCAGACTGCACTTACTCGGAAGACAAATTTTATTTATTCGATACTAATTAACACTGCAGGCGGAATTTCTCACTGTTTAAAATATCTCAAATGTCCATTTTTAGAATCTAAATACATACATACAGATTCTTTTTGCTTTGACAATTGTATTTTATCTCCTTTCAATGAGTTTGTTCAAGTACTATCTTGTGTACTTTCAATCTGAATGCTGTTATTGTATTTCTGTTTCTACTTAAATCAAATTAATAAATTGAATTAATCAGTTTCAAAATGGAAAGCAAACAATGCTGCTAAATTTCCAGGGACTTAGGGGAGCAAAATTTGACAGGAGTTGGGTCTACAGGTGTTGGCTTCATTGGCAGTTTCCTTTATTTATGGTTTGTTTTTCCTTAGCTGCTTGTTTCAGATTAACATTATACATTAAGGATGTAGTGTGGCCACCAGTGAGATTTTACTATTGAGTGTAACTTGTTCAGAAAGGTTGCTTGAGATACATAGTCTTTGACATTCTATTCTTACACTGGAACATTTCAGCCTTAAAAAATACATACATAGATGTGGCTAGAAACAAAAATCCAATGGTGTTTTTGTCTTTAATATTAAACCTTGTTGCTTTAAGGGACACCCTGAACAAAAGTAGGCCAAAAACTTGACCTATTTTAAAAGACACAGCAATCTGTTCTTTTAAAAAATCATTCACACTTCATTGAGTCCTTCTCTCTCTCTTCCACCATGAAAAATATCCTACAATATCAACTATTCTATCTCCGTACGTAGTTTCCTGAACACGTATTGCAAGCTGAGGTCTCCAGTTTGACAATTTAATTTTTCTCCATCGCTGATTTTGGAAAAGAAATCATCTTAAAAATTAGCAAATGCTTAAACTGAACTAATTAGCTAATTAAAATAACTATATCAGAGCACTTTCTCCGTAGTGTTAACTGTGATGAATCCATTCAGCAACCAAAAGGTCTTAGAATCCATTAAAGATTTTTGATTCTAAAGGCTTCCATGTCTTGAATTTGAAAACTAGGAGCAGAGAGCCATATTTCTCAGTTATTTTGTAGTTTGAAATCCGGCTGTGAAACTCTGTTTACTTTGTGTTGGAGTCCTGCCAGAGGAGGCCTGGTTTTAGCAGATGGTTGTGGAGTGGAGGCCAGACGTTTCCTGCTGCGTCCTGATCAGGCACCAATAGCACTGCTCGTGGTCACAGGCACTGCTGCCATCGATGCTGATGGTGCAGTGCCTGCTGGCAGGAATGCTGTGGAGGGTCACTTGAAGTGGACCTTCAGGCTAAAGATTGCGTGGAAGAGAGCATCCTGACAGCTTGGAGCACTTGCATGAACAGACATGATCCTTGGAGATGGTGTAGTTATGTGCCAGTAAATGAGCAGGAGGAGGGTTAAAGTTTTGACCAAAAAGAACGGAAGTATTAAAACAGAGACATGAGCTAGTAGTGATGAGACATGACTGCTTTGATCTTGGCCTGTACAGTACTATCTTGTCAAGGACAGGGAGCTTAAAGAAGAAACAGATAAGACAAAACATGAGACTATGGCATTGTACTGGGGTGTGCAGCTACCTGTCTGCTTTGCAGGCATAATGTGCGAGCAGTGTTTTCTTTTCCCTCCATTTTTGGGGACAACTTCAGTGAGAAAAAAACTCACGACTGTATCCCCAAGCTGGTGTTTGACAAGACACACTGTGCTTGCAAGACGAGGAAGCAAAGGGCAACTGCTGTAGTTGAAAGTGCTTCTGTATCACTGGATCATTGTCTTGTCCATTTATTGTCCATACATGAGGAAATGCAAACAGATTTCTCAGGATGCTTGGAAATCCTCAACGATTCCTTCAGGCACCAATTTAGGACATTCACTGTTTATATGGGAATGCAGCTCCTGAACCAACACAACTGAAATTCACAGTTTCTTGTACTGGGGTCTGTTCTGCTTGGCTCTGAGTCTGGGAATTTGGTGCTCTCCCATCCTCTGTCACATCTACATTACCATGTTATGCAGTGACCTTAACTGGGTCACGATTATCTGCCAGTGGCCACCAATGCATGTGGCAAGGCAATTCACAGGAGGTGTCCCTGCAAACAGGAGCTGTCCTGGTCCTTGTAGTCAGCCATTGCAGGTAGGCAACATTTCTTTTGAATACCTTTCCAGATTACTACTGAACTTGAAAAAAAATAAGGACAGAAGTGTTGTGCTGTTTGCTTTGTTATATGAAACTTGCATGTATTTCTCTCCTTACCTTTGATTCTGTCAGTCTCCCTATAACTGAGCCTCTGAGTCAGAATGAAAGACAAGTGAAAGACAAAGTAACTGCATAGTGGCCTAACTAAAAATATTTTTAACCCTAACTTCTACCAGCAAGGTTATCAAATATTCAATAACTCTGAAAATGAAAGGATGTCAGTTTGAAACATGACTCAACTAAGCATCGAACTCTTTTCAATGACAGCCTTCCTTCCTACTCATCAGCCTTGTACAGGACAGTCTGAGTCATTACTTTCATGACCCACTGTCCCCTTTTAAGTAGCTTTCTTAGTCTGCAGTAGTTGAATACAGCTATGCAGGTTATAGAAACACCATACTCATAACTTTTTCAAGCTCAGCAGCTCATCTGAAATTACACTGAGACAAAGATTTATTGCACTGCAAAGAAGAAGATTATAGAAACAAAAAGTTTCAAACTGTCCATATCATCAAAGAACCTGAATGGACCTCAGAAATTTAATTGGGTTATCGTGACTTCCAGAATGTAAACAATCTGTGTATTATCCCAGCATAACACCACACTCCTCATCTGCCCTAGCAGGGCAAGCTGTAACCAGGCCTATGTGAGCTCAGGCCATCGCTACCTTGCATCTGATGATCGTCTACAACCACACAGAGTCAGGGCTGCATATCCATTTTGTTAGCATCTTAAATTGCCTTGCAGAGATATAAAAGACAACAGGGACAGCAAAGCAGAGAAGAACTGGAGACAGCGAGGATGGTTTCCAAGAAAACTATTTCTGTAACAAAGTCAGTGTGATAGCTAATACTTGTCCTTTGCTGGAGATGGACTTGTGATCGTGGGGCCTGCTTCATACTTCCACGTGTTTCCCATTACTTGGCAGGTTGCAATACTGCACACCACACACCGCTCAACTCACTCTACACAAGATGCTTCCAGAAGCAGCAAAGTTCAGCAATGTCCTGATCAAGCAGGTTTTCCTGCTTTTTTAGAATTAAAATAGCCCCTTTCTCGCTGCCATATTTGAACGCAGCCCTGTTCTCCCGTCAGTTATCAAGACATGAGTTTGAAGGTCTTCTAGGTAAACTAGATTCTTTTTTTAAACGATTGAAAACATACAAGCTGAAGTATATATTAAAATTGGTTATGGGTACAATTAATTATCGCATTTCCATTTTATTAGTGCTGCACATGAACAGAGGGAACAAAATAAAGAACATCAGAGGGAGTTGTCTTGGGCATAGCTCAGGAGATATGGTGACATGCATCCCCAGGGGAGAAGAGCAGCAAAGAAGGCATCAGAATGGAGTTCACTGAACCAGTGTTTAAAGCTTTTGGAAAGTGTCTTTTTTAGCAAGGCTTTAAAGTCAATTATCCTCACAGAATTTGTTTTATGCATGCCTTGAGGATAAAGGTAGCAAAATTTCATTATTTATCTGCCTATTACCCTCAGTTTAGTCTATGAATGTGCACATCTCTTCTTGGCCCCGTGTTAGACATAAGATGGCAGATCTCTCTCAACTGACAGAAAACAGGGAAGAGCACCCACCCTTGGCAATGGCTGCTTGGAAAGGGCAGTGAGACACTGCTCCTAGAAAGCATAAGACTGTACTCCTCAACTTTCAGATACAAGTAATAACAGGAAAGAAAAAAAAAACAACAAAACAAAATAATGAAAAATAGGCTAGTCTGTATTTGAGCACAACTCTTCCCTACAGAGAGGCCTTATGCTAGATCTGAAGCTAGAGAAATGGAGGAAAAGTAAAGAGATTTGGAATCTGCAAAATCTGTCTGCAGAAGAGGAATGCCTGGGAACAGAGGCACAAGACCAGAAAGGCCTTTGCTTACCTCATCTGAGCTGAGCTGCTGCACTCCTTAAAAATAGACATTTGGAGAAAGGGAAAGAAAATTAAGATTCTAATCCTGAGAATACTGCTCAGACTTCTGGCAAGTTTAGACTTAAGTACATACTTTCATTTACAGTAATGAGATCTACAATTAACCTTCATATTAATTTTCACATGTTTTTTTTATACCATTCTGACCAGAAGCCTCAATCTACATGTCCAGCAAAGGTATTCAAAGGCACAGGGATTCCAAAAGAGGGTTACGGTGGTCTTTGGTGGATATTCCTGGAAGGTCTTCAGTATTTTGCCAGCTGATTTGAGTTCAGGTTTGTCTCTTAGCAGTTAAATGGTCCTTCTCACTGTCTTGAAAATAATTCTGTCAGCTCAGGCTCCTCTGCTTGAACAACTATTCTGGATCTATTCTTTTTTTTTTTTCTTTAGTTATATATAACCATGCAAACTGCATATAAGGAGCTGCCATTTTTTCTTTCATGCATTTTGCAGAGACCATACGAAATTCAAAGTTAGTTCCACTGGTTGTGTAAGAGTCAGCTAAGCTGGTTTCCGTGTATTGGCCTAACATATGTAAAGGGGAAGAGCCCTCACTCAGAGTCAGTGCAACTATACAAAAAGCCTGGGCCAAACCTTGTGCTTGGACACACTGTGAGAATGGGAATGTGAGAAAAGCACTGGAGTTATTTCTAACATGAAAAAAAGGCTTTTGGAGAGCAGAGTGTGGCCTTTTGTGCTGTTCCTATTTGATTCCATAACAGACCTCTCTGGATTTTGCTCTTTAAAACTTTTGCAGCAGTGGCACCTACAGCCAAATCAGTCATTAGGAGACCCCAATTTTATTTTGGGCCTCTGTATGTTCCCATCACAGCTAGTGACCCAGCAACAGAAACAGGCTTGCAGTCGAAAGGCTTCACACCAGAAGAGCACAGTAAAAAAAAAAAAAAAAAGTAAAAAAAGGTAAATTGGTGGTGAGATATGGGAGTGCACACACAGGTTTGAGGCCTGGAGTCCACTTCTACCGCAACAATGCAACTCTGGATTCTGTCTCACTTCACTCATCTGGGTGCCAATTTAATCCCATTCTGCCCTAAAGCACCAGGTGTGGTTGCAGGGTGGCAGTGGTGGTGCGAGGGTGCCAGCGTGTGCCCGGTGCAGCAGGTTTTGCAGAACAGATGTGACTAATTTCTTTTTTGGTCATATGATGCCGATACAGATATAAATAAGTATGACTACAATTTGACATTGCTGAGAACTAAATTAACAAGAAACTAAGTAATAAATTTGTCTTCCAACTGCTGGTTTTGACTGAAAGCTATGCTAAAATTATATATATTTTTCCAATATATTGTAATAGTCTGTGGTCCTTCAAACATGATGCACATCTGTTGAACCTTACTCTGATATGCCGGCCCATCAGTTTCAATAAGAGAGAACCTTTTTAGGCCTGGGATCCAAGTGGGGTAAACTCTGCCTCAGATTTCAAAGGGTCAAACATGGCTCTCAGCAGAAGCAGCTGACAAACAAAACTAGGAAATACTACCAGGATCAGCTTGATCATATTGTACAAGGTTATGTGTGTATTGATCAAAAAGTATATTGAAGTTGCTAGCCTTTCTGTTTGCTTCTGATTACAATTTGTATTCTGCTTATACTCACTTTTTGGATATCCTTCAGAAATTTCCAATCACAGTAAAAAAAGAAAAGTTTTTAGTAAGAAGCAGGAACAAGAGAGAACATCATTTTTGTGATTCTGACTAGAGGTTTTATGAGAAGAAAATCCCCATCACTGCCGTATCCATTAATGTTTTGACTTTAGGGCAGCAGAGATGTAAGGGAAGATTTAATTTCAAAAAACTCCTGTTTGGTGACAGTCACTTACAAATGCTCATCTCCTTCATTTAGCAACACTGTGTGTACTCACTTTATCAGTAGTGTGCAAGGCCCACATTTTCAGGGATCACAGCAGGCCAGGAAGGCACCCGCTTATCCTCAGGTACAGTGTAGGAAGGTGGTGGGGCACCCATCCCTCTGCCCAGGCTAAGAAGGGTCCTGCTGCGCCCGGCTCAGCACTGACCAGGGAGACCGGGCGGGGTGCCCTGTGCTGCAGGAGGGCACAGGGATGGGGTCTGCACCCCTAAAGATGAAAGACTGCTGCTGTCGGGGCTTGGATTGTGTGAGAACATCGGGGGAAGCAGAGAGAGGCACGTCTAGGGCCATTTGGGGGGTTTTGTGATTGTTTGGCGCTGGTATGAATCAGATGGAAAATGGCGAGTTCGTGCTCGAACGCTACTGGAATTGGAGGGACTGGGAACAGAGGAGCAGCAGAGGTGCAGCGGAGCGGCTTCTGGTGTTCGCGGGAGCTGCGGGTACTGCGGGACGCGAGCGGGCCGGGGCGAGGGGCGGCCCCTCCGCCTCGGCGACGGCTTCTTTGGGAAGCAGCGAGGGCTGCGTGCGCGCTATCGGCGTGCGTTTCCGAGCACTGTTTACAAACACCGCCGGGTACGGGAGGATGGGCGGCTGCGCGGAGCACCCGAGGGCGAGAGGTGCGGGGCGGGCGGCTGATGTAATGCTGCGCGCCGCAGGAGGGGCTCACGTGTCCGCAGCGACGGCTCGGCGCTCAGCGCTGCCCGTGCCACTCACGCCCGGCTCCGCACGGCCGCGCATCGGTGCACGCACACGCGGTCCGCCCTCGCCGTGCCGGCGGTCCGCCCGAGCCCGGCACCCCGAGCCCGGCCCGGGGCTGCCGCTCCCGCCCCTCCGCCGCCGCGCCCCCGCCCCGGC
>JAPSGF010000010.1:8393425-8449240 GCA_035772895.1 Perdix hodgsoniae
GTGGGGGGGCGCGGCCCCTTTGTGCCGGGGCGCGCGGAGCCGCCGGGCCCAACCCGCTGAGCGGCGCCCCGGGGCGCGCGGGCACGGCGCCGTCGGGAGCGCGCGCGGTACGCGCAGGTGTGCCGGGCCGCGGCGGTGCGAGCCGGGCGCCTCGTCTTCCCGGGGTAACGGGGCTCGGTGAGCGCGTTTGTGTCCCGCGGTGATGGCAGTTGCGCTGGGCGCTGTTTAACCTGCCGGCTCTCCTCTCACCTGCTGGAGGCTTTGTAAGCGGACGGCGTGCGCCGCGGGCTGCGGCTGCTTCCTGGTGAGAGCAGCCCCCAGCACGGCGATGATGGAGCCCGGAACGCTGCGCACGGTGCGTTTCGCAGCCTCCCCACTGATCCCAGGCAGGCGTGCGAATGCAGCTCTGGCTCAAACTTGTGATGGTTTGCAAGTATCTGCCCAGGAATCCTTGTTGCTTTATTTTTTTTCCCCCTCTTTAAATTCAGTCAAAATGTATAGCATAACAACGTTTTGCTGAGTTCCGTGTGTCGGGGGATGCGATGAATCGAGTTCTACTTGCTGTGCAAATGAAGTATTTTGGCGTGCCCTCCCCACCCCCCAGCTGCAAGAGGCACCACCTGTAGTATTTACGTTTCTGTGTTTTTAAAGGCTGCTTCTGGTTGAAGGGAGTGATGTAGGGTCAGGAAGTGGAGAATGAGAAATATAGGTTACTCCTCCTAGGTGCTGCTTTCCCTTAAATGTGTTTCTGTACGTGGATTCATCCTACTAAAACGCATTGATCCACTACATTGCTTCATACCGTGTTTAGCTTTTTGTTCTGAATTGGTGTGGCTGTCAAAGGAGGCAAGTCCAAATATCCTTTCCTTTTTTGCGTGCGGTTTTGCTGTGTTTGTATACATCTACGTACCCTACCTCTGGATGCTTAGTGAAATCGAAATCTTTTGTTTGGCTGTTTTTCTCAGAATTGAAATGGTAAATAATAATTCATTGTCCTTAACCAGCACTTGCTACCTTTTGTTTTGGTGGTTGTTTTTGTTCTACAACGTGACCTAGAGAAGAGATCCAAGCTGCAGAATTTCCTGTCTGTTTGGATCATTACATCTTCACGCTGTCCTAATTTATTAGGTTGTTTTGTGACATCCTTTCTGGATTTTCTCCTCTCGCCATGAATGTGCTGTTTAGAGGCAAGCCTTAGGAGCATGTTTACGTTGCATTCAGATTAGGTATCATGTCCAAGTTGAAGACAAAATGGCTACTTAGCAAAACCTCCCCTTTCTTTCTGGGTTTTCTTTTCAAGAAAAAAGAGAGTATACATTAGCGTTTTAAATGCAGATTGCCTCTTGCATTCAGGTACACTCAATGAATAGCCTGCCTGCCTTGGGCACAAAGGAATGCAGAGCACTGTGTGAGGGTCTTGCTGGGCACCCAGTGCCAGCAGGCTGTGCCAGCACCTTGCAGCCCTGTCTCCTGGGTGCTTCTCTGGCATTCCCTGCGGGATGGTGACCTTTCATCCCCGGCTACCTGGCAGCCTTGCCCTGTGCTGGCACTTCTCTGCCTCTTCCAGACAGCATCGGCTCGGTTGTGTGCAGAAATGCAGTATTTAAGATAAGGTCATTTCTGTAATAAAACCTTTCTTTTTTCTAAGTGTTTTCACATCCTTCATGACTTCTAGGATTTCCGTGTGTTTCCCTGTTTTTGTACTACTGTCAAACAGCCTTCATTTGGAGCTCGAGTCCCGTGTGGATTCACGCCTCGGTGTGGCTGCAGTTGTTTTGAGCAGTGCCAGGGCATCATGCACGCTGCACTCAGAGCAGAAAACAGCCTTTTCTGCACTGCAGGCTGGAGTCTGTTGTCCTGGTCAGTAGCTGCCATGTGCTGATGAGGAGCAAGCGGTGCACGAGTGTGGGAGGCCTGTGAAAATGGCAGAGCTCTGCTGCTAACGTAGCTGGGTGCAACGTGCAGAAGAGAGCTTCCTCTTTTCTGCTTTTCCTCCTCTTCCTCCCCTCTCTCCCTGCCCTGCCAGCTGTGTGCTGGCCAGTGGGCATGTCCAAGTCCTCGTTTCCTTCCTTAAGGATTTAGCACACCTAGATAAGCACCCTTCTGTATTGTTTTTTTTTGGTTTTGTTTTTGTTTTCCTCTTTTCTCCTACGCATTTGCGTACAGTGGATGGATATTTTTAGTTGTTTTCATTTGTTTTTAATTTCTTTTTTGAAAAGATTTTAGTGTTCAGAAAGTGTTGACGAGGAAAATAGCGTGGCAGAATATAGCAGCTACTGAAGTGCTGGACTTGAAGATCACAAACAAGTCTGTGCTTGTCCTTCCACTGCACAGACAAATATAAATATAGTATGTGATGTGGGCCTCAAGGGGGACAATGAGTTGTTCAGCATTTCAGCTCGTACTTAATTTATTCTGTTTATTAAATTAAAATGTAGTTTGACAAGAGCAGCTCGAGCAATTGTGAACATGCAAAGTCCCTTAAAATCAAACAATAGGTTAAGTCCTTCTGGTTAAAATGAAAGGCACAGTCAGCCTATGTACTGAAAACTTGACCATGTGCTTGCTAGGAGTCCAGTCTGGGTTCTGCTTTGTTTTTGTTACTATATTAAGTGACCAGTAGTGCGGTCTGGGCAGGGGGAGAGAGGTTTTCTTACCAAGCTTAAAAACAGACTGGGAAGTGTTTCTCTGCATTCCAACACCACGTATGTACAGCAGGCCAGGTACAGCAGGTAGCTGCAGCCCATGAGTTGCTGCAGCCAGTTAATTACTGCAGCCCAACTGAAATGAAGTTCAGCGCTGTCTGCTGTGCGTTTCCTAGCTGCTCCACATCCAACACATCCAACTAAGTCATGTCTGATTTTGTTTCACGTTATGTGTGTGACTTGTTCAGACAGTCAGACGTGTTCTTACGGTGTCGATGGAAAGGACAGAAATAATATTAGATGTCGTTTGCCATTGACGGATTAGGAGTCTAGACAGAGGAATACGTCTTTGCGGAGCCCAGACGGCTGATTAATGTCAGTTGGGGCAGGTTGGTGAATTGCCCTTGTCTTTCTCTGCTGAACACTGGACCTAATCTGCCTTGTTTATTCCCCTTTAGATTCATTAAAGCATTTATATTTATTAATAGCTTTTTGTCCAGACGTTGGAGCCTGAGGCGGGAAACCCTCCCCAGTCAGCTGTCTGAGCATATAGACTAATGGGGCTTCAGTTATTTTCTTGGGTGAGGGGACTGTATTTACAAACGTGTGGTGTTTGTTTGATGGCATTTCTGTACCCAGGTGTGTGCTGGCAGAGGATGAAGTTAGCAAAGAATATCCGTAGCCAAGGGCAGCCAGTAACGTATGTATGCAGTGGAGTGTGGCTCAAGGACCGAGGTATGGAGATCACTGGGGAAGAGAGGTGTTGGCTGAGGTTCTCTGTGCCTGCTGGGAGGAAGAAAAAAAAATCTACAGTTTCAGGCAATTTCACCCTTTTGCTCACTGCATTAATTTAAAGTTCAGTCCGTAGCTGCACACGTTGGAGAAATGAAGGGGTTTGTTTTTTCTTCACTGTGGTGAATGAGTCGTGGTAGTTCTTAAATGAGGTCTTGTTTACTGCTGTAAATGGTAATCTGGTGCTTGCATCTGTGCATGGGTTGGCCGCAGCTTCTTTCACCTAGCCTGGATCCCAGCTCTTTTTGTCCTATAGGCATCTGTTGTGATTGGAGCGTAGTAATTCTGCCCGAGATTAATTTCTCTCCCTCCTCCCCCCGGTATATCATCTGTAGGCTGTGCTGAGGGCTGGGCAGCACAGGATCGCAAACACAAAGCATTGCTTTTGCAGTCCTTTGAACTGGACGTGGGTGTAGGCTTCAGATATGTAACTTGTGTCCTCAAATCACTTTTCTAGCTAGAAGTTATAATGTGAAAGCCTCATGAGCTGGGTCACATAGTGCCAGATTTCCGCGTGTCCTAGGCCTGGTTTGTCTCATGCTGAAGTAGGATTGGGAGGTAAATTGTGCTCTTGTGAGTTCTGGGCTTTTTGCGTTGCATTAGAAGACCAGATTAGCTGATTGCAATACCATATTTTCTAGCCTTTGGAAAGCTCAGTTCTTTGTCATGACTTACATCATTTGGGCTATTGCAGGTCCATCTCTCACTCCTAGTTAGTCGTTGTCACCAAGGGTAGGTTGTCACTTAGTCTACTGGCAGAGGAAATACTCCACAATTTAGGAAATGCTATTGAGATTTTTCATAATAGGAATTGCAGCTTATTTGTATGGTTAGATGAGTAGAAAAGCATGATTGACAGTCTTAATATTTTTAATAAAGCAACTGGCAATGAGAAGGGAGGCTGAGGGGTATGTGTTCCAGGCTCTTAGCAAATGCAGGTGCAAACACCTTTTCAGTAGGTTTCTTCTGCACTTGAAATTCCTGTAACACCTTGTAAGTACTTTTTTAAAAGGTGATGTATTTGAGTCAGGTTGGATTCATCAGGAGACCAATCCAGCTGCATTTACTCTTACGATTTTCTGTAGCTTGAGACAGGAGGGCAGGAAATAACAGTAAAAACTAAAAATAAAAAGCCTCTATTTTCTGTTAAACTGTCTGCTGAAATTGAGTGGAGAATTTCAGTTCCCATAACTGATTCCAGGCTCTTCTTAATTATTCTGTGCCTCCAGCCTAAAGTGCATCAACGACCAACCCCTCCTTCCTGGAGGGGTTTTCATCACTGGATGTGGGAAATAAAACTTTTGTAATTCTTTAATAAAAAAATATTTAATACAAGATTGCTAATGATTGTGAGGAAGATCTCAAAATTGCTGACAAACCTACATGCTGCACTTAATTCAATAAGCCCAAGTAATGTTAGAGGTCTGTTTACCCCCTTTGAAGAAGTACTTTGAGCTTCTCAGCTATTGCTTACCCACTGTTGCCTGGCTCTGTGGTTCTGCTGTCTGCAGATGATCATAATGCTTGCCTGTTCTGAGTGCATTTTTCAACATAGTATATAAGCAGTCAAGTGCATAGGAAAAAATTCATGTGTGGACCATATTTCAGTGATATCGGGGGGGGCTGGCCTTCCGTGGGTAAGGCATTTAGCAGCATGTCATTCTTCTTCACACTCTGCTTCCTCAAATACATAGGGACAGAAGTGGAGTTGGTTTCATTTGACTCCATCTGTTCTGCATGCAGTGGTCAGGGGTAGCTTGCTTGTAGTTGTAGGGGAAAATGCACTTCTAAGGTGAGAGTCATCTCCAGGGGAAGGTATTGCCATGAAACCATTTGTCTGATTGTCTTACATGCCTGTTTCTCTTTGGCAGTAAGCAAATTTTAAACAGTGCCAGGATATAACCATCTGTGGTGCAGATCTCTTGAATTGAGCTAAATAAATCCTTCACTGTTTGCCACTTTTTCTTTTCCTAGAGCATGGCTGCTCCATCCTGTCCACGAGTTGTTCCCTTGAGCAGATCTAGGTACACCTTTTATCTCTCACCATACATTCCCATGTGGAGGAAACCGTCCTACTTGGGGGGAGCTGCTCTGGAAGAGCTCCTCGCTGAAGAGCCTTGAAAGAGCAGTTGATCACATGCACCCCTTGGTATCTGGAAGGCCTTTCTGCGTGGCCTGCTGGAGCAATGCCAGCTCAGTGTGGGAGGAGAAGCAACTTTCCCAAGCGGGCACGGTGGTGGTGGTGGTGGTGGAGGAGTTTCTGGGTCAGCAGGTGTGGGAGCCAATTTGGTCTGCAGGCATTTTTACAAGGTTAGAAAATAAACCTGAATAAAGTGAATGCTGACCTTTATATAACCTTTTGAGAATGGAGCTGAGCTTTTATTGAATATCCTGGCTCCAAGTCGGGTGGATAGCTTTGCAGAAAGAAGATCTTTGTAAATCTGCTTTTAGGAAGAGTGGATTTCTCACTCTCGTTTGTGGGTTTTGTTTTTCTTTGTTTCTTGAAGCAGCAGGATCAAATGAAGTATGTTTGGAGAAAAACAGTATTTAAGTGATGAAATACTCAGCTAACTTTTGCTGCTTTTCATTTAGAATACATAGAAGTGCATTAAATTGCTGTCTTCACAGCATCATACGTACACAATTCCTTGTTTCTTAAATGCTGCATTCCACTTTGTTCCACTGGAGTTCTCCTTGTTGAAGCCAGTCAGTGTGACGTGGTTCAGGATGGCATCTCTGATGAGCTCTTAGTCAGCACCGGGTGGTGGGGTTGTCACCTCAGGCCCCTGTGGCTGGGCTGTGTGTGGTTTGGAGCAATTCCGTTTGGTTTCCATGAGTGTGTATACCACAGACAAGTAGGAATCTGCATCTCTATCTAAGAAGAACACTTTAAACCACCTCCTAAAATTTTCTGTATGCTGGGAAAAAAAAACCAGTATCCTGTAACTGGTTAAGATGATAGTATTGGTCAGGTTTTGAGTTCAAATTTATACTGAAACACCAATTAAACTTTAAAACAATTGGGTCTTGGGATGGTTCTGTTGGGGTGTGCACATGTGGTTGGGAGCAGGGGTTGAGCTTAATGTTTTTATACTGCTCCTATTTGCCTTCTCTTGTTACTTTACTTGACAGAAGTATTTGGAGAAGGGCCAGGGCTGCAAAATTCAGATCAGGATCCAAATTTGGATTTTTGGTTCAAACCTTTCTAATGTCTAATATTACAGAGCTTCATATATAAATAAGAAACCCCTTATTTTTTAAGTTGCAAAGTCTGTAGCTCTCTAACTTGCCTCTAGAACAGTCTGGATAGAGTGCTGGACTGCATATTTGAAAAGTTATTGTTGGATGATTTAGAAGGTAAATTGAATAGATAAAAATGCCACAATCTGTCATCCAGAAAGAGCCCAAGCAGAAAGCCAGCACTAATTGGTTCTTTCAGGCCTGTGAGAAAAATCCCCTAAATACATCTAAAAGTTCTGAAATTGTTGGAATGTTTTGTTGTGTTCCCTCAGATCGATGGGAATTTTGAGGTTTTGTTTTGTTTTCAGTGGAGTTAGCCAGTATTCCAGCTCTAATGCTTTCTTGATTTAATGGAAAAAGGATTATCTGTCATCAAGTAGGATGCTTGTTATCAGCTGCTGTGCCATCAACCGGCTTTCGGTAAGCTGCCAAGTGTTTTCTGTTTTTGCATATTTAATCATTTAGACAGTGGAAAAACATTCAAATCTTCATGACTGCTTTTCCTGTTGCTTGTTTTTAATTGCTTGCGGTCAGTGCAGTGACATTATATCAGTGCAAGGGCAGGGAGGCTCTGTTTTGGTGCGGTCAGGGTCGATGAGGATGGTCCATGGTAGTGTCTGAGAGAAGTCAGACGGAGGGGACTGAGATGGGTGGCAGGCATGCAAAGCTCTCCTTCTGTCATCATTTGGAATCACACCTGGTGAACGGCTCAGTTTTTCAACCGGGACGGTTAAACATTGGGTACACAAACTATTGGCAGTGTTTAAGAACAGAGACCAAAGCAAAAGTGTGGGTTATTTTACAGTTTCAGGGTACCAAAATCTTGTTTGCTGTGTAACATATGATGTTAATTGAGTTTTGTTACTTAGCGGTGGAGGGGGCTGCTGTTATTTTTTTTTTCTCTCCAGTAAGGCTTGTTAATGATACTGGAAGCTGCGTGTGGCCCCAGGTACGTTTCTCATGAAGCTCCTTGCCCTGAAGTGGTCGCTTTGAGCCGGGTTGTTTTAAGTCTGTTCTTCAGTTCATACTGTAAGTATAACATGCTCTCAGTGCTGTAGGGACAGGTGAGGACCGGAATTGGCCCTGTTGCTTTAAATCTTTATTTTTTCTCTTTCCTGGTCCTAAACGTGAATAAATTTCCAAATCACTTAGAAAATTAAACAGTCCCTAATAGCTGAGATTCTATTTAAAAATCTACCTGAAGAACTTTCTACTTAGAAAAGAAAGAGATGAAATGTAAGCTAGTTCTTTATATAAATTGTATAAATTTTTGCATTTAATGCTACTACCTTCTAATATGTGAGCATGCATCATTTGCAGCTACTGGGTTTGCTGGATGCTGTAGAAGTGCTTAAAATGGACTGTAGATACATTAACATGAGCTTTTCTGGGGAGCGTCTGCCACTTTAATCATCCTGTTAAACAAAATAGTTAAATCAGTTAATGCTTATTGGTATTTTTATATAGTTAAGGTAGAGTTTTATTTTGGTTTTAGTTTAAGTCAGCCTAGGACTACAGTACAGAGCAGTGCCCAGCTTGTTGGACCCATAGACTACCTCACCTCTCCATGCTGAGCTGCTGTGTGCCCACGAAATCTCACTGTGGTGTGAGCTCAGGGCTTTGCTGGCGTGGTGAGCAACAGCCTACTTGGCCTCTGGGTAGGAGGAAATGGACATGGTGGATGCTGTCGAGGGATTGAAAAGGTGGCATCTTACTACGTTTTTATCTTGCCCTGGAATGTTGCTGCCGCTGCAGGAATTGCTTTTTCTATTGGCAACCTATAAACATAGTACATGACAAGATGTGTGGCTGTTGTGGAAATGGGAGCTGTGTCTGAGGACACATGTCTCTGGAGGCATACCTGTGCTGCTCCAAAATGGCAGCTCCTGCATAGCATTTCTCTGGATCTGAGTGCGGGTGGTATTGCTTTGTGATTGCCAGGTACCTCAAGTCTGGGAAGAGAATCAAGATCCTGGGGAGAACTCATTTATTGAGGCATCTTTGTATCTTCCCTTAGAGGAAGTTTGGGTTAAATGTCAAAGTCTGTAATTTATGGCTCTTTTCTTTGATGGATAGACTCACAGGTATGGAGGCAGTCCATATTTCTTCATCAGAAATTCCTAAATGCCATTAAAAGGTTGTTGGGACTCTTGCCATCGGAAAAGTTGGATTGTACCAGACGGGAGGAATTACAGTTCATTATTTTGGTTGCCTATGAAGGAGTGAATTTTTTTCAAGCTGTCAGCAATACCCGCAAAGTATTGGAACTCTGTTCTTAATACAAAGCTGCCTGGAAGTGTCTGCTTTAAGAGCATCTCGAAGACAGACAAATTAGTTTGTGACTGAGGTGTGCTAGATTGTAGGACAAGCTGTTTTCTTTTCCTGTATTTTCTTCAGCTGCTTCTTGCCCATTTGGAAGACACCTGAAAATACTTTGAATAGTCTGTGTTGCTCCTGCTTGTTTTCTCTGTTCTCCAGGAATGCTTGTACATTAAAGCACAAACGCAAATTGTAACCATTCACTGCCTGAAGTTGTAACTATTTGAAAATCTAGAAGTTGAAAAATTGTGCTGTTTATTTATTATCATATTTTTAGGGATAGAATTTTAAGTCCTATTTTGAAAAACAGTGATAGTCCCCTCCTCCAGAGGCACGCATTGCTTTTGTTGTTAATTATGTAGAGGAAAATTGGCTTGGATGCTTTTTAAGCCTAGGGAAAAGGGCACAGTGATACTGGATGACTGCTATAAGCTCAGCCCATAAGGTGTGTGGAGGCTGTCTGAAGTTGGCACTTGAGGTTTCCACACGAGGGGTGTCACAGTGAGCTGTTTTTCCGTCCGTCCTGTCAGTGTGCAGGCCGTAGTTCCCCTGGCAGAGCGTGCAGGCCTCGCTGCCTCTCGCTGTCTGTGCTGTACCGTTAGAGGCAGCCCTGTTATGGGTCAGGTACCTTGCTGAAGCAGCCCATGTTGGTACAAATGTGGCATCATCTCCCTGCACATCTCCCACACTGCTTGGGTTTGGGTATTTCATACTTCCAGCAGCGTTTATCTTTGAAAGATAAGCAACCAGTCTGCGATCCTGGGGCTGGGTCGTTGTCTGTAGCTGCAGATTAGATGTCTCTGACACCTCTTTCTTTCCTTGCATAAAACCTGCAGCCCTTTCTACTACGATGAGGCCAAAGGCCAAAAAATCTTTTGAAACTCTTGCAGGAGTCAAAAACTGTGGCATATGAACTTTTTATCAAAGCTCAGGGGAGATACAATGCTTCTTTTTTAAAAGATACATTAAAAGTTTGCCTGTATTCTTTGGTTTTGTATGTGCATTTTAAATAAGAAGCTGTGTTGCTATTAGTGGCCATATAAACTAAATACATAGGTTAAAAGGCAGTCAGACTGCTTGCTGACAGTAATGACTGGTTGCACACCTGGAACCACAGCATGCTGAAGAACTGAGCCAGCTTTTGGCTCCAGAAGCATGCTGCACAATGACATTTACTGTGCCTGACTCCAGCAGTATAGTTCAATGATTAACTTATCAAAAGCTGAGAAATGAATTGGCAGCTGAGAGGAAACCATTCAATGGATGAGTGAAGTGAGATTATCACGTATAGTTCTAAAAATGTGAAAAGGGATATTTTGAACAGAAGCCATTAATTGAATGCTACAAGGAGAGTTAACTTACTAGGTCAAATGAAAAAAAAAAAAACAACAACGTCATTAATAAATGTACTGAAGGCATAAGAAAAAAAAATTACATTAATTTGGAAATATTGATTTTTATGTTACATTGGGCAAAAAGTCTGTGAAATTTCAGGTAAAAATATATTGTAAATTGTTGTTTTCTCATGCAAAAAATACTAAATTCTGACCCTGGAGATATGATAACCTATATTTTAGTCATTTTTTCCTGGTTAATAAAGGCAAAAAAAATTGTTAATACCGTTGAGAATAAAAATGAAAAAAACATTTTTATTTGTCTGTTTAGCTCCAAGGAGGTTAAGCTGTCATTACTTAGCTTTCCTTGCACGTGTCCCCATGGCTGTATCTTTTTCATACTAAAGCTTGCTTCTATTGGAGGGATGGAAACATGAGGTTCCTGTGCCACCATGGTTATGCTTCGTGTTGAAGTTGGTGAAACATGCAGTGAAAGTAAACACAAAGGTTCAACTGCTTGAGTGTGTGGAAGCCCTGCTTCTGACAGTGCTTAAAGACAACCATGCTTGCTTGGATGTAGCTCCAGAAGTTCGTATTTACTGTGTTTTTTTGTCACTTTACAGTGATTTTTTTCTTCAGAGAAGTTCTTAGTTAGCAAGTACTTCAAATACCAACAGTTTTCTGTCAAATTTGGCTCAACATAGGAGCAGGACATAACTCAAGTACATTGTGTTCTTCTGGAAGACACGCTTCTTCTAATTTCATCAATCTCAGATGAGTTTGGCTTGGTTAGTTCAGCTACTCAGTAAAGGAGTGGAAAAGCAGCATATACAAGGACAGCACAGAAGATAACGCCTCCCATTTCATTATGTTGGCCCACGAAGTCAAGAGGTAGGTGGTGGTATGGCAGTAAAGGTTGAACCTTCCCACCAACATTCCAATACATGTTGTTGTTGTGCAACAGATGGCAGCCGAGGGGCAGTCTGTCAGAATGGTGTCTGCCATGGAAGCATGGATGAGGCAAAGGGGTGGAATCGAAATTCCTCCTTGCAGAAAAAATGGCACCCATGGACATTCATTGATGTTTGCTGAGTGCTGGTGGAGACCAACCAGTGGATGTGAGCAGTGGGTGATGCCTTTCAGCAGTGATGACAGTGACAGTGGGTCACCTCTGCTGGGGCAGACTTTTATGTGTGGCATGCAGGCTGTTCGTTTCTGATGAAAATGCATAGCTAATGGTGGTGACTGTGTTGAAAGAGAGTGTTTTGCCACTGAGAATTTGCTCTAACAGGGGTATTGTGCTCTTTGTATCTTTCGAGGTTTTCGTGGAAATAAACAGAAGACATTACTTTTGGAGCTACTTACATATTTCACCTCGCAAATTGTGCTAGTAATTAGGAAAATACATTTTCATTCCTTTAATGCAGATGTCTGCTCTCCTGCTGGCATGTTCACACATGTTTAAACATGTTTACACATGTTCACATGTGGTTTGCAGGAATGATAATCCAGAGCAGTACTGATGGCAGTGCCTCTCTTTCTGGAGAGATCATCCAACAGGAGCTCATGGGAGACACCTGTGTGACAAGTGCAGTTCAGCAGGTGATCAGATGCTGACAGGTGTTAGCCAGTTGCATGCTGCAGCCTGCAGGTGAATTTTTTCAGAGCCATCATCTCAGGCAGTACTGCTTTAGTAATTTGCTTTCTGTCTGCATGCTCTTCATTTTCTGGTGGTTTGATTTTTGAGGAATTCAGAAAATCAGTGCTGTTTTTCTCAGATCTTTTTTAGGTAAGTCATAGTATAACTTTGCGTATCTGTGGGTTATTTAGAATGGACACATTGTGAACAATGAATCCATGTAAATATTCTACCTGCAGGCCTGTCTGACCTGCAGGCTGTGGTTTCGGTACTTGATACAAGTGTAGGTCGTGTGTTTTCTTTTTAAAAGAAAACTAAGGGAATGAGAACTTGGAAAATAGATATCAAAGTGGTTATGGGAAACTCTGTGCTGGCAAAGCAGGGAAGTTACTGGAGATTAAGCAGCAGAGTTTTATGCTGTTCTATCCGTCTGAGGTCACTCACAGGATGGTGTGGCAGAGCCAAATGCTGTGCAGTCTGCCTGCAGAGCTCCAACTCTGTGTCATCTGTTCTGGGGAGCAGCGTAGAGCCCCAGCGGGGGATTTTAAGTACTGGTGAGACACCTACTGTCAATAATACTCAATCTGAAGTTAGAGGTGTTGGTGGAGGAGAGAATCTGAAAGACTTGCTTGTTCATTGATGACAGTTGCAGGAGAAGGCTGGCAGAGAAGGCAGTGGTGGAGTGCAGGTGAGTTGAGTGAGGGATTCTGGTGGTGCTGCCACTGGAGCTGGCTGCTGTGTTTGCTGTGGAGCTGCTGAGACCTAGTGGATGTGTGCCTGCCTTGGAACAGCTGCTTGTGCACTGCAGGCTCGCCTGGTGTGCTCATTTGACACAGTTTAACTACCAACTATGAGCAAGTGCAGCTGTTCAAACTAAGCTTTGTAGGTACAAAACTGAAATAGATGCATGCAGGTATGAACTTCCATGGCTTAATTAAATTTTGAGCAGCTTTAACTTTAATTAAACACACCTTACAGGTTTAGACAAGCTCTTGAGTCTGCAAGTAAACTAAAGTTCACCTGGGTTGCAGGCTAAGAGAACTCAAACTTTGTGAACCAAACCCTTGAGATGTGGAGCAGCATGTATTTGTAACTCTTCTGGAGGTCTTAGTTTTGGAGTTAAATAATAGGATTTTTTTTTTCCCCCAAGAAACAAAGGATGGGAAACATATGGGATGTACCCCTTTGGGGTGTTCTGTGAACTTGCATCAGAGGTAGGCAAAAGACTTCTGACTACTTAAGACTTCATTTGTGGCTACCAGGCTGTTTCTGTGCCTGCAATGTTTGGAAGCTGGTAAGCAGAGGTGAGTGAGGAATGCTTTCTCCTGGTGTGTGTCCGTGGTGGGCTGGCCAGCCCTGGCAGTGCTGCTCTGCATTTGCCGATGTTCCAGGCCCCAGGCAGCACTGCAGTGGTGGTGTGAAGGCTGGCTGTGTCCTGAGGCACTGAGGCAGGCCTCCTTTGAAACAGGCAATGAGAGCCCTGCAGTTATTGACCTTGCTGGGCTTGGAGTGGGACACCTGAGCATTGGCTTGTCTGTGGGACCTGGCATTGCCCA
The DNA here is from genome assembly GCA_035772895.1 of Perdix hodgsoniae. Lineage (NCBI taxonomy): Eukaryota > Metazoa > Chordata > Aves > Galliformes > Phasianidae > Perdix > Perdix hodgsoniae. The sequence goes on from JAPSGF010000010.1 coordinate 8,406,951, forward strand.
AGCCTGGGCTTTCTCAGGACAGTACCATAGGACAGCTTGAGTATGGCACTGCTGAAAGGATTCCTTCCCAGGTACCAAATTAATAGGATAATGAGGAGGTGCAGCCAGGAGCAAACCTATTTATTAACAAAAAGTGACTAGAATAGCTCCAGGTTGTGGAAGTGTCTAAAGAAACCATGAGAAATAAACAAGAAAAACACCTGTCCGGGCACCTGTGCCAGCACAGAAAAATGTGTGTTTGCAGTCTGGGAGTGTAGGAAGTTGTTCTGAGAGCGCTGCTAACACTGGAGGCTTTTACATTGAGTTGTCTGAGCTTTGTGTAACTGTGTTCACTAATCCTAGCCCTATATGCATCTGTATGTTTTGGGGTGTGTATTAAATGGAAGCCAGTGCCTTTTTCTCGTGAGTGTGTATAGCATGGCACTTTGCTATTGGGCATTTGTAGCTATAGTTTATAGAGAAGAATGCCCAGAAGCAGGTGTGTGTGTGTGCTATGCTACACAGCGTGGTGCTCTGCTCTGCTCTCATGTCTTGGTGCCTCTGCAGGCATGGGAGCTTTATAAAGCTGATGATACAGAGGGCATTTGTGCACCTGTGCTGTGGGCATTTCCTATTTTCTGTTGTTTTTAAGCTTTGCTGAGGAATGTCACCCCTTAGCTTCACTAGGTGTCTTTTCATAGAACCATGGCCCCTTAGAAATATTGATCTTGAGTAATAATGTCATAACTGGATTAGGCTTCTGCTGACGTTATGTGAAAATGCTGTAGCAGATCTTACTGCTATCTATAGACTGAATCCGGAAGCAGCAACAGCTTGTCTGTTTGTAGTTTTAAAAACAGTTTCCTTGTGAACTACGCAAACCATTATGATAGCCAATTTGCCACTTAGCTACAAACCATCCTGCTTTTCCCAGAACACGCTTTGCACTGAATCCCTACTTGAGCAGTCTTTTCGTGTGTAGTTTGATTGAGATCACGGTGTGCTTTCTGTGTTTGGCCTTTCTAGGCAGTCAGTCCTTGCAGGCTGGTCTTGGAATACCCTGCAGTGCCTCTTAGAGATTGTTAGTAATAAACACAAGGCACAGCTCCTCTGAAGTCATGTTATCTTCCCATATTACGTGCAGAGGACACTGAATCCTTGCAGTAGTGTTCTGCCTCAATGAAGGAGGAGACACTGTTGTTAATTCAGTCCAGCACTAAAGAAAACAGGGATGAGAGATGTGAAAAACCATTTTCTTTGTCTCTTCTAAGTGTCCATTCGAGTAACTTGTAGCAGAAATGTGTCTTTAAATAATTACAAATAACACATGCATTTCAGCTGTTTGTGCGCTTGGTGTTATTTACTCCTCATAAGGTTGTCACAGTTGCAGAATGGTGAAGGGATTAAATAACTGATAATTCTATATGAAACATTTTCCTTGCTTTATTTTAGTAACAAGTGTTCAGGGTGTGAGTTCTGTCCAACATTAACTAAACTGCAGTAACTGAAAATGCTGAAGCGTACTTTTTTCAGCCCTGTAGTCAGTGTTGCTGCTTTTTGTGTCTAATTTAAAACCAGCCGTGCTTACTCACTTCAGCAAGTGGAAGGGTGTAGATTGGGTCACAGGGAAGATCAGTTGGTTGCAGTTCAGCCTTGTTCCCCTGTCTTATCAGTTTGCTGTTTTTCTTGCTTCCTTATTTTGTGAAGAAAAGTGGTTTGCCTTGGATCGAGCTGGAGAGCCACTATTGATGGATGCTTTTTGCATTTACTTTCTGGGGGTATGAGCTGGATACTTGCATTCATCTTCAGTGGACGGAACACTGGCTATTTTTGTGGCACGATCACAGTCCCCATACCTGATATCTGGAGTAAGAGTATATTTGTATTTGAATACAGGTTTGCCTTGTGTTAAATGTTTTGCTTGTGTTGGAAGTAGTTCAGGTAGTTTAAATGAGTGGTTTGGGTGAGTTTGTCACTACTGGTACTGTCCTGTTGAAATGACTGATCCTGCAGCTTTGTGTTTCTGCCTTCCATTGGATCGTGGGCTTGTGGGATGAGCTGTTATCAATCAGTTAATTGATTCAGGAGCAGCTGGTCTGCATTAATGAAATGATAAATTTTCTGTTGGATCAGCAAACAGATCCAGCTCAAGGAAACCCAGCTCATCACTGGCTGGGCAGTTTGCACAGTCTGACGTAAAGGCATTGCAGAAAGGCAAGACGAAGTGAGCTGAGTAAAAGCCGTTGCTTTCCATGGATTGTGCTCTGCTCTGAGTGGCATCTACAGGTGACTGCAAGGGCTGTGATTTCACCTTTCCGCTGCCACAGTGGCTTGGTCCTTTGTCTGCTAAAGGTATTTAGCTGGGACTAGGGTAGGTGGTACAAGGCAGCTAGGTAAATTGATGTTTGGAGAATTCAGAAGTAGAATTTCGTTAATGTAATTTTGCTGTGTGGAGATACAGAGATTAGATTAATGATCTTTGGAGTAGGTAGCACTAAATTCATAAATATGTTTGAAGTCGAAATGGGGTCAAGTCCTCAATTATTTCTGTTTTTTGAGAAGGCACCTCTGCAAAGCCTGGTTTTTAGGGTGGATTCAACCACCCCACAACGCTCTGACACCGAAGGACTGGAGAGATTCCCGGGGCGGCCTGTAACATTGCTTTGCTTGCCCTTAAGGCATGCAGTTCAACTATCCACGGGGTACAGAGAAGTGCAGGCAGGGAGTGAGCCCCTAGGTGGCATCAGCAGCCCTGGGTTTTGACTTCTCCGTGTCCCGTGGGGGGAGGTGAGGATGGAGGAGAGGAGAGGCCAACCACGTTGGCCCGTGGTAATGCCCTGCCTGGGTGGGTTTCCCTTTTCACTGTAGCTGTTGCTCAGTTAGCTGAGCAATACACTCATCCCTTCACTAATTCAAACACATTGCAACGTTGTTGCAGCTCTGCTTTCTCAATATTTAACCAAAATGCTTCTGCTGCCATTTTACTTCTTTATCAGTATGATCCAAGCCAGACAATGTAGCGCGGCATATGCTGAGATGTTAATTGAGTAAAAGACATAGGCGGCTGTTTTCATAGTTTTCTCCTTAGAAGATCCTTAGCTCCAGTTTACCATTTCTTTATGATTCTGAATTGAAGGATATATAAATTTAGGGCTGTTACTCTAAGAAGGAGAAGCATTTATTCAATAAAACTAAGTAGTAAGGGCCAGGTCGTGCAGGGAGCAGAGCAGTACCTCTTACTGCAGTGTGGCTGGCAATCCTGCTTTTGAGCAGTTTCTCCCAGCATCCAGAAATACACGGATTTCTTTTTAAATGTTCTGTGATGTTGTCAGAGTTCTGGAGGAGATACCCAAATCTTTTGAAAAGGGCGTGTGTTCAGGTTAATGATTACCCCTTCTATTTTAACATCTCTTTTCCGGAAGAATACTTTCACTGAATTGTACTGGTGATGTTTAGCAGTGGAGTCCTTGGGATCTCACTGGATTTTTGTAAGAGGCAACAGAAAGCTGAATAAGCCGCAGAGCCCCTGGTGGCTATCAGCACCAAAATACCTCCTGTGGCTGGGAGAAAGCACGCTCACTGTGCTGGGAGGCTGGAAGTGCTGCTCCCTTGGTATTGTTCCACCATAGAAGCTGCCTTTCAAACCTTCATTTAGCCCTTGGTGTTAAGCAGCTTGACAGACAGCCCTTGAAAATTGTGTTGGGGAATGATTAATGTAGCGGAAATGGAGACTTTTCATAGCTGAGGAACTGACTTGTGAAAGTTCATGTGGCCAAAGCAAGTCTTTCATGGCATGCACTCTGCTATCTCTCGTGCCTTCCATTCTCATAAGGAAGGCTTATTTTACAGCACGTCATCATACAGATGGGCTACAAATGAGCTTCTGGGAAATTTCCTTGTGGTTGCTGAGCAGTTTCTATGGCCTTTGTTGGAGCTGCACTGGGTATTTGCTGGTTTTGTGCTGAACTCTTAAGAGAAAAAACTTGTGGCTTCCCCCCCTTGCTTCTTCAAAAGAAGCTTATTTTAGAGCTTTATAAACCTGTTCTCTCTTTTTATTAATTGTCTGAGATGGTAACTCCTTTATGCGAGACGTTAGCTTATTAACAGTGATGATGGTAACTATTCACTGGGTATTTGCTTCTAGTTGCAAGTTTTCTTACTGCATAGCATATGTTGGATAATAATGCAGCTTCATGCATGTGTACTGGAAGCTCTGCGATGGGAAACCTTTTCTGACTGGTCAGGAGTTGTATCCTGGTTTCATGACGTATCATAAAGCCATGAGCAGTTACAAAAGGCCATTCCTTTTCATAAATTGCGTTAGAGTTGATGGGAATAATAATGTTTTTCCTAGAATGTCTGCAGTATACCGTACTTGAGGCTATAGAGTGTTTTCAGGAGGGTATTCCATCTGAAGAGAATACACAGTGTTTGTATCAAATTCACTGAAGGTATTAAAGCCATAGTGATAAAGTATTGGTGGGCTTCCTAAGGCACTTTAGTTGAACTGCTGCAATATTTTTGTGCTGTAAGTTGTAGCTCCAGTTCTCTCCTGAATCTTGCCAAACTGAACTTGTGCTGTTGTTCACACCTTCTTCCACTTGGGGGTTAAGTTCAGCACTAGGGCTTTTCTTACCTCCCCCAACTCGTTCTGGTCTCACAGGCACAAGAGTTTTTGTATCCCCTGTGATTATATGGCCTCTACCATCTGCAGCATTAAGGAAATACTAAACGTGCCCAGAGCAACTGAATTCTGCCATCTCCTGTAATAAGATATTCCCGTATTGCTCACATAGTTCAGCTGCATATTCCTTAAAGTAAGGTTGGCAACATCTGGTTTTATGTCACTTTGAAAAAAAAAAATTCCATCTCCTTACCTTCTCCCCTTACCTTCTCTTTCCTCTCCGTGTCCCCCTCTATGCAAAGTAGCCTAACTGAGCACCTGGGCAGAGAACACACACTTCTTTCTGTTCTTGCCAAGTCAGGTTGTTAAAACGGGGCTGTTCTGAGTAGAAATTCACAAATAGGTCAGGGAGAGCAGACGTGCGTACTTTGGCACAAGGTGGAAGAGTGGTTTGAGGAAATGCTTTAGTCTGATTTCACTCTTCTCCCCCCCACCTCCAAAGATAACTTCAGGAGTTTTGGAGTGGCTGCAGCATTCAGCAGCTTAAATTACTGAAGTATTCAAAAGTAAATGTGCAAGAATCTGTCCAAAGTCTTGGGCCTAAAGACTGAGTCAGAAACCGAGTCTGTGAGTAGAGATGAGGAGCTTTCCAGGAAGGCTGTCATGTCACTGCCCTCCCATTTAATGGGAGGATATGGAGCTGCAGGTCTCCTGTGAAGCACAGAGGCTTTACAGGGGACTGCTGTCATGCTTCTGTAAAACATAGGCTGCATAAATGAAGTTGGCAAATATATCTGGGATGGCTGTTTACTGCATTTGTCACTTTGCCTTTTATCTCCTGATGAGATGGAAATGCAACATCTTAAAATTGCACTGTGCAGAGCTTTTCTGTGCATTGCAAAGGTTACTGTCCGTAATAGAACTGGTTCCTCAGGGTTGCTGTTGCCTGATCAGCTCCACTAGAAGATAAATGAGAAGTACTGATATCATTGGACACAGGCGGTATGAAGTCAGGCTATGTCAGCCTGAGTTCTGGTTAGGATGGAAAAAAGCATCTGCTTACTGGTAACCGATTGCAACAGTGTCCTTCCAGTGTACCAAGGAGTATAGAGCTGGAGGTGAAAAAGTTGTCCTCTTAATAAATACCACGTTTATTCCTGCTTGAGCCATAAGACCTTTGCCTTTTAAGATGTCGCAATCAGCTGATTAAAAAAAGAGAAAGAAACAGAGGAAATTATATCCACTGGTCCAAATATTGCTCCTTAGCAGTGAATTCTAGACACTGTTGTGGTGCTGTGCAAAGGGAGGTCACAGGTGGATCGGAGAATTTACATTTAGCTGGCTCAGAATGATGTTTGGAGATAAAAGGACAACTCCGCGGATCGACTGCCCAGCTGCTTCCTGGCAGCTTGACTTTTTCTTTTTACAGGAAGAACACCTTAATGCAAATGGGTGTGCTTATGTACAGTTTGGCAGGATCTGCCATGACAAGTATGCTGGCCGAAACACGCCTTCCTGAAAAGCCTAGCACAAAATGCCATGTGTGACTCTGTGGAGTAGTGGCTCTATTTCAACTGCACTGGGTGCACCTGTACCCTGCGCCCCTTTATCCTCTGTGCTGCTTTTCTGTGTTAAGCTGTCATGTGAAGCCGTAGAAAGGTTTAGCCACAAAAGTGGGGACACGTGCCTGAGCCCTGTCTGCTGCTTTGTGAGGGGCTGTGGATCTGCAGCAGTGCTGGCATTGTGAAATCCTGCTGGAGGCACTGGGGCAGGGGGGAGGCTAGGGTGGGAGCAGCGCTGTAGGAGCGGCTGGGTGGCCTTGGTCAGCTTCAAGTCAGAGACAGTTATGCCTCTTAATAGCAGCAGAAAGTATCCATGCTTGGTGTCCTTTGACTTTGTAGTTTGGTGATGGTTTATGAAAAGTGAGGTGACATTTGAGTGTCCTTCAATTGCTGCAGTAGATGGGAGCCACTTCTCATAGGTGAGGAAAAGCTTCTATTTTACTGTCTTTAGCATCCTCTGTGTGCACAGATCCCGAGTAGCTCAGCTTCCCTCCCAAATGTGTACCTGTCTGATCATCTTTACACAAGTGTGCTTCAGCAGACTTGTCATATAGTTTTACCTGTTTATGTTTTTTATTCTACTGTCATTTTATCCGTATGCTGTTCTTGTATGAACATGATAGCACTTCCTGCAGGTCATATTTTAGACCTTTTGGTTTCAAAATGTGATGCTGTATTAAGGAGGACAACTGAGCTGCTGCCTCTTTGAAATCTTGATGTAACAGTAGATGCTGATTGAGTAGTTCTGGCTTCTATTGCCACCAGACATTGGAGCCATTTGTTCTGCTTGCTTCTCATTTTAGCATATCTATCAGGTATCTTACTTGGTCTTTCTTTGTGTGTGGGTAGCATGTATACAAAAATAAAATAACTGGAAACAACCTTCTGTTAGCAGAACAAAATATAAGTTATCTTTTACTCTACTAGCAATGAAATGCTTCCTAAACCTGGAAGTTGTTTAGAGCTCAATCAGTCAGTATTCAGCAGTGAAACTCATGGATCTTTGCATGTTAAAGCTCATTCTCCTGCTCAGAGCAATGATTAAATGCCTTCAACTAATACGGAGTCAGTCAAAGCATGTGACATGGAGTATTCTAAGAAGTACGAAAGTTGCTTATGGATTTGTTTAAGTGTAGTAAGTTTCATTCCATTCCTTGGCACGTTTACTGAGGTCATTTATGACAGACTTGAATTCAGCCCCTGCTCAGTGTCTTTTTAATAAACCAACTGAGAGGTAGTGAGATGAAAGTGGAAAACTCCTCCATAGGTTGATGGTGGGATATCAGTTGTATCTGTTTTTTGGCAGGTCTTTGGGAAGCTAGAAATAAATGCACTGAAGTGGTGGGTTTAATGAAGCGTGGTGAGAAGGAGGTGTTAATTATGTTTACAGATAAACAGATACATCTGAAAAGTGGAAGAGTTTCCAATAGGAGTAGTGACATCCATCTTTGCTGCTTAATAGCATGAGATAATAGCTCCTAGTTGCAAAAGTATTTTGTTTGAAGTATGGGCCTTATGCAAGAGAACAAAACAGCAAGAACTGTAACAAACATATGGATTTGCCATGATTTCTACCTAAAAAATTGCGGGTTAAATATTCTTCTGCAGGCTAATGTGAAATTCTGTAGCAGGATATTAAGTCTGCAGTATAGTGGTAGCTATTAGAATATGTAATATTTTCATAATAACTGTTTAGATTAATTCAAAATTTCTGTTCTCTCTTTTTCCCCTCACGTCTAGCAAAACTGTACAATCTAAAGTGGACTGCATTTTGGTAAGTACAACTCCTGAATATTTTTTAATATTTAATAAAACTGTAAGATCAAAATAGATAACTCCAGAGACTGACAGCTGTTATCAAGCTGTTCCTTGGCAGTACTTCAGGGTACTACCACTAAATGTGTTCAAAAGAATGCATCATGGGTTTGGTGTTCCTTTCCTGGGGAAGTATTGCCCTCCTAGTACTGGCAGCAATGGCTGTCTTTTCCCCTTGTAGAGGCTGTCGGTACAGATATGACTTAGAAGTTACCTTACTGCTTTTGTAAATGGGATTTTGTTAGATGCAAGATTGCGTTTCACATATCACAGTCTGCAAGAAGTTAACTGTGCCATCATGTTTTGTTGCTCTTTAGGCTGTTAATGATTGTTGCTGTTGTGGGTTGCATGAAATAGTCAATTCATGGCCAGTGCTATATTTTAAGGAATTAACTGTTTAGAGCTGCATGTTTAGTCAAAATGTGGCAGACTAATGTCCTTGTCTGTGAAAATCTTGCTGGTATAATAATGGGCAGATGGTTGGTTCATCTGTTTATATCTTAATCTCTAAACACCGTCTTTGATACTTGCCCAGAAAAGAGTCATGCTACAGGTTTTGTTAGTACCCATGTACAGTTCGGGCTGTTTTTTTTGTTTGTTTTTTTAAGAAGGAAAGACCTTGAAATACGTAAATATATCTGTCCTTTGTGCATTTAAATAACAAGATCTAGACGGCAATAAGAGATTATTTCTGGGAAGCAGCTATCTAGGACAAACTCAAGGGATTTGTTTGTATTTAACAGGGAGCAGGTTGCAACTTTCCTTAAATCAGAGTCTGAGTTCATAAATCTCAAGACTGGAAAGGACTGCTTATTCTGACTGTCTACCTTTGGCATTTCATCCATAAGTACCAGCGGGTGAGATAAAAAGATGACATAGACAGCCATCTGGATACTATCATGTAGAATCTGTTCAGCTGTGTGGCTGAGCTAAATAAGAACATTCCTTAAAGTCATGTTGTCACAGGCTAATTCAGATAGCACTGAATTCTGTTCCCTTAAGATTTTGTCTTAATTTATGGTGGCGAGACGTTTAAAGTAAGCCTTGTTGTTACATTGCAACTTTGGACCTAGTTTTACCTATCCTTAAAAGAATTCTTGGATGCATCCATCTAAATGTGTGATGTAAAATGTCATTTTTGTCCGGTTTATTCCTCAGTGGCATCTGTGGACACAAAACAGGTGAATATAAAATCTTTCTTACATGAGTCTTCCATTGCAAAAGGGCAAATTGCACTTGTAAACTCTTTAACACTGGCTTTTTCTGCAGTAGAAAATAAGAAGTTTGGGTAAGTTCTTAAATAGCATCAGAGAAGGAATAAGAAAGTAGCAGTATCTGTCAGCTGCTTCTTCGATATGTTTTGAGAAAATGGCATTACTTGAGGACTGTTCTTGTTGATGAGTTTCAAGGAGTCCTATCAACAGTGGGAAGACCACTCTAAGGTAGCAGAGGTGGGTCTGATGCTGGTCAGGTCGCTCGGGAAAGCAAAATCTAAGATCAGAATAGTTTGAAGAAATAAAAATGAAGTTGAATCCTTCCATTGTTGCTGCATTTTACATGCTTTTGGAAAGCCGTGAGCTGCAAGACAGAATGTGGAAGTATGTTAATCTAAGAGGCTGTGACCTTATAGCTGTAAATTACTTGCTTGGGGCTTCCTTGCAGGCCTATTGTCTGCATGAGGCAGGTGGGCAGGTTGTTTCTGTGGTGAAGCATGTATGGCTTTGTCAAAGTGGTCCTAGGAGCAGGGTGTTCAGAGCTGCCAGTACCAGGCTGCTTGCAGGGTCTGAGCCTAGGCTGTGGGCTCAGAACACCTCCTCTAAGTGCACTTACTTAGGTTTGGTTCAGATCAGAATCCTTTCAGGGCCTCTGAATCATTCTCACATAACATAAACCAACAGTGCCCATCCCTTGCCTCTTGTATATTTATTTACTTCTTGCTGTAAAAGGAAATTCAGGTCCAGTTTTCAAATTTATTGGAAAGCTACTGGTGATGATGTAAAGCCTTTAAGCTTGTTCAGTTTGCTAACAACCTTAACAAACATCAGTAGAAACAAAGACTCAGAATTGAGTTTGTTGTCCCTTGTTTGGTAGCAGCAGTCACAGCCACAACGTGCCAAAGCAACACACAGATGTTCCTTAGGACATTGGCTGCCTAATACAGCAGAAGATGGGAAAAAGGAGGAAAAAAAGGAAGAAGGAAAGGTGAGGGTAATGGTCTCTGTTGTGGAGGTAGCTAGCATCAGAGCAGGACAGAAAAAACTAACTTTTCGCACCAGAACTGCCAATTTTATTCATACAGGAGCCCAAAGTTACCTGCCTTTTTCTTGTTTTACTGCACCATTTGCATTCGGTGACGTGCTGTCAGCTTCTGGAAGATCATAAGACCTTCATATACTGTGCAATCCCCAAAAAAAGAGGTAATTAGCAAGAATTGTGGTGTAAACAGCCATTAAAAATTCATTATAACATCTTTTTAACTGTAGTAAACATGTCTAGAAGTCTCTTATGACTTCGCTCGTTGCATTTGTTGCCACATATGAAGTGAACTCTTGAACCTGATTTAAGGAATGGTATGCCCCACGTAATTCCTTAGCAAGTAGGTTAAGGTTTCTTTCCTTAGTCCTCTGAAAAGAGATCGGCACTGGTGGTGAGAGATTGCTGGATCAATGGCTTTGAAAGCTGAAGTGCTGATGGCCTGAACAATTCCAGTGCAGGAGGCAGTGATGTGTGCGAGCTGCTGCTGGAGCAGCCTGCCTCAGTCCCACTGCAGAGAAGGTGGCAGCTTGTCACTTTTTGGCCCTTCAGGAAACAGGCAGAAGCTGTATGCAGCTTTGGCAGATGTACTTGGCGGCTGTCAGTATGAGGCCGCCATGTATTTTTAGGGCTTGTTTGGAATATTTAGCACCTGAAATATGTTTCGGCTTCTGTTCAGAGAAAGCATACCAAATGTGTTTATTAGCAGCTCTTTAGAAAAATAGGTTCCGTTTCAACTATTTGCTGTTTTCTGTCTTGATCGTATTTTCAGCAGAGCCTCTGACCTTGAGCAAATTATTTAACCTTTGCTTCTTGTTTCCCTCTTTGCACAGTGGGGAGATGATTGCTTGACTAATCTGCTATTCTTAGTCTGGTTGTTAAATAATAAATGCTTGTTCTTTTAAAATATGACAAGTTTTAGAACCAGTCTGCCAGTAGATGTAAGTTGCATTGCCTTTTTACTTAGAATGTAGTTACATGGAAACGCACAAAATAGGGAATTTTGAGACCAGTCCATGATCTCTAAAATAGTAGTATTTTGGAAAGCTTGCAGCAGTGCCCCAGCCCTCAACTCATGTTCAGTAGAACCCAAGGGCAGAAATAACTGTAATTCTACTTTTATTGTAGCAATAGGAAATTTGAATGATGTTTTTCAGCATTCAAGAATTGTAACTCTGCTAATTGTTACTTACTATGGTATTCTGTCGTGTTATTTTAAACTTGGCCCAACTAAATCTTTTCTTCTTTAAAAAATAAAATAAATAAATAAAATAAAAAATAAATCCAAGAAAAAAAACCAAAAACAAATTATCTGGGTTTTCCCATAGTAATTCATTTTGATGACTTCAGATGAACATTCAGTAACATTTCTGATCTGCCAGATCAACAGTTGCAGAAACCCAGATAGAAATACCAACTCTGTCAAGGTCAGGAATCTTTAAGCAGTATTGAATGATTCTGGAGAATCAAGCTGAAATCAGGTTCTCCAGTTGAAGCACAAATATGGTTAATTTGTATTTCTGTCTATCTGTGTCACAAATGAATTTCTTATCTGTATTCAATGTTAAACTGATCTTTGGTTTTATTTTTTGTACTATGAAAAATGTTAGTGTTTGCTTAATGTCACAGTGGAACTAGGTGTGAAATACAATTCTAAAAGGTGAATTAAAGCCCAGTTATTGTATAGCTTGCTTATTCCTGCAAGAAGTCTGCTAGGAGCAGACTTATCCATTCCTAGAGGTCTTTATTCCATATCATTCTTAGGCAGCTGAAGGACTGAATCAATTGGACCAGATTCAGTCATAGGCACATCTTTAGTTTATTTGCTACATATTTTGTGCGTTTATTTGGCGGATTTGTCCATCTTTGGTGACTATCAAAACAAAGACAAATACCAGAGGCTTCTGTTATTTTGTGTGTTACTGAAAGGCTAATTCTCTGTGACTTGAAGTTTCTAGTTCTTTGTCCATAGTTTTTCTGTCGATGGTCAGTAAGATATTGTGAATATTCAATGTATTCTTTGGTTAAGCTGAAGCCAAATTGTAAAAATAATTAAGAATGCTGTTTGCTCCCCATCTTCACTGAATCTTCCTTCATTTGATGTGGTTCCAATTACAGGAGATAAATATATAATGTGTGAAGACCAAGAATAGCAGAGTGGTGCTTTGTGGTGGCTTCACACCTCAGTCATACAACCAGTTTAGCATCCCTGTGCATCTTTCTAATAAGTGTGGTTTATAAATAACTTTTGGAGAATGAGATGTTCTTTACCTGATTTGGTTAGAACCAGTCAATGAAGGTCAGGTAACTTCAAGCAACTTAGATCCTTTTCAGTCATCAACAAAGATTCCCCAGACATTTTACATTCTATATGTGTTATAAAAGCACCGTAGCGTAAACCTTAAGTGCCTACACAAAGGGGAATTTGTCCAAGATGATGCCAGCACCGCAGTCTTCTTGTTAATGCTCTGACTCTTTTCCACTCCATTCCACATAATGCACAATTAAGATTTCTACCAAACGTGATATTGACCTATTTTCGTAGTATATTTTGTATTGTATTGTGCTTTGTTCATTTTCATATAAACTCAACATGAGGCAAGGAGAGGTTCAGGACGAATGAATCTTCCCCCCAGGTCAGAGATTCTTAGTCAGTAGGATGTTCCTCTGCTTGTCCAGATGCTTTCTGATTGCATTAAAAAATGGAAAAGTTTTGATACTCGGAGCAGTCACAGTAGAAGTTACTGCAGGTCTCACTGGTGCCTTGCTACTTAGAACTGGTGGATCTCAGCTGAGGTTTGAGAGGAAATTGTCCTTACCAAGGTTGTAAAAGAAGCTTTGAGAGTTTTAGAAATGCTCCAAGAAAACAGCCTCAACAAAATGGGAAGCTTAGAAGCTTTTAAGTGGAAGCCGTGTCCTAACTTGTGCTGTTGCATGCCATCCCTTTGGTGCCACTTTTTCAGCTTTGGGATGGTTTTCTCTAAATAGATTTGGTCACATCTAATAAGCTTAGGTTCATCTAATTATCACCCAGGTAGGATTACCTCCGTGAGCTTTCTCTGAATCCCAGCTGTGTTTTCCCCATTCCATAGAAGGTCCTGTCTCCCCAGGACTTCATGTTGCCATTGCTGAAAGCTGGAGGAGTTGTGCAGAAAGTGCTGCCTGTGGAGAGGAGGGAGCTTGAGGAAAAAACAGTGGGACAGTGCTACTGTCTGCCCTGCTCTGCTGAGAATACTGAGAAAGCCCAAGTCCTCAGTTGCTGTAGCTCTTGGGATGTGATTTTGCTGATGAGTTGCTGGTTTGCTGGCACTGTTTGAAAAAGACTGCTAAAACAATCCCATCAGATTCCTTCTATATACATAAATAGTGGATCTTGTTTGAACCAGGGGCTTGTCAGAAGGGGCCTGTGTTGCTGTACCTGTGTAGCTCACATAGGACTTGTGTGTAGCCCCTTCCTTCTGCTGGGAGACAGGAGAAGTTGCTCCAGTTGCAGGGAGCGCTGAGACAACTACTCATTTTCTGATGGAAGGACAAAATTGCCCTTAATGTTGAAGTGTAGCACATTCAGTTTGGAAGAAAGAAATCATTTTTCACCTCTGCTCCAGAGTCATCAGGGTGTTATGTTTGTTTTACATGGATCCATGGATTTAGCTCTGATCTTCCCCTGAACCACATCCCATGTCCTTTGTTGTGCTCGTCTGGTGTTTGCTATTTTGAACTAAAGGCAACAAAGTTTGGGCCACCTGATGTAGTGGGGGGTGTCCCTGCCCCTGGGAGGAGCACTGGAACAAGGTGGGCTTTAAGGTTCCTCTCAACATTTTAACCTCTGTACTGGTGGTGCAACACATCACATGTTGATTCTGCAGCATCTTCCTGAGATAGAACCCATTTACTCCTTATTGCATGGCTGAACTCCTACTGCTGCTGAGCAGACTGGCTATTTCAGATTCCTATGGCAGATCTTAGATGACCCCAGGCAAGCACCAGGTGCAACTCCCTGTTGTGTCTGACCCTCAGCTGCCTCCTCTGCAGAGGGAGTTGAGCATCACATGGATTCATGGTAACGGAATGGCTTCTTTTTAGTATCTTTGCAGTAATTGATTGAAGTAATTGATTGAAGGAAATAATGTATATATTGAAAAATCTTAGTTGAACTCTGCAGTACAGCTATTGGTAGAGTGCTGTGTGTCACAGGATCAGGGCTCACATCCTACATTGTTATAGTGTAGCTGTTCTTTTGATGCTGTATTCTCGAAAGGGCCTCATATGTGTTCTGAGAAGGTTAGGAAAGCTTTCAGGTTGCACGACTGGTTACAGAAGTGTTCTGTTACTGTAGTTTCTCTACATTTTGCTTTTGTTGCATGAGTTTTAAAACAGTGTTGTAGAGCTTGGTATTGCGGACCATTATTTTCTATGTGCAGGGGTGTGCAAATAGAATATCATAGTTCCAGACCCACACTGCTCACAGTAATGTTTTGTTCACGTAAGTATTATCCTTTAGGTTTAAAAATGCATTCTTTTGGAATACAGTGCTGGGTGACAGTTGTTAACTGCCAAGTTCCACTTTTACTGTTTGCTTTTTCTTTCCTCACCTCCTTCTGTTTTTAACCAAAATACCTTTGTTATCCAGCAAGAAGTTGAGAAGTTTACAGACTTAGAGAAACTCTACCTCTACCTTCAGCTGCCTTCGGGTCCCAACAATGGAGACAAAAGGTAGGTGTGTGGCTGTGTGTAAAGGTGAGCACCTGGTACTGTAAACTTACTTGATTTTCTGTGCACTTACCTACTAGGCAGGCATTTATATGGTGTGTTTGATAGTGGAAGCTGTCTTTGTCAAATGTTAAGAACTTATTTTTTGCTGAAGACCTTAAATTTTTCAATCTTGACTTCTTGAATATCTCGTAAGTATAAATATCTTAAAATGAGGTGCCCATTGAAAAGTATATTTTGCAGTGTGTGATCATTCCTTCACATTTTATGTAGGAAGCGATAATATAGGAATGCTAATTTGATAATGGTGAAAAGAACAAGTGGTATTTCTTGTAGCGTTTGTTTGATTAAAGGAAGACCTGGAAAACCAACCTGAAGATGACAACATTATGAAATTTGTATCTGTTCCCAGTAGGGTGATTGTAGGCAGACACATGCCTACAGGAAGCACTCTGTTTGCTGAGTATGTGCAAAAAGCAGTTAGCAGACTTAATGGGAAAAACCTTCGAGGTCAGCAGAAACAGCGTGAGAGAGGAGACAGGTGCACTGTAGCTCACCAATCTCTGCGTGTAGCTGTTTATCAATCATGAAGGAGAGTCGAATTATTTTGTTAAATCATACAGGAAGGAGGGAGGTATTCCTTCCAAAGCCATAAAGGGCAGTTGAGTAATGAGGTACTGACTCTTTCTCTGGCACTTGGCTGCTTGTGTGAGCAGGCAGTTGTAACAGAGGAGGAACTACAGAGTAAAACCTTCATCAGAGCTGTTTCTTCTTTCAATAGTGATCAGATCTCCATGTCGTCCAGCCGTGCGCAGCAGATGCACGCCTTCTCTTGGATACGGAATACCTTGGAAGAGCACCCCGAGACATCCCTTCCCAAACAGGAGGTTTATGATGAGTACAAGTGAGTGTTCCTAAACTGAGTTCATACATTTGGCTTTAGAAGTTGTAAGTAGTTCTGTTACACTGGCTCTACAGGTGCTCCATTGCTGTACACATACAAGTGCACATGGAAGAACAAGGCCCTCAGTACTTCAATACCTGTGTAACTAAGAGCATACTAGCTGCACTGAGGTGTATTCAGCATTTCTGATGCTGAAGATCGGATTGTGCTGTTCAAATTGTTCAAATTGTGCTGAAATAAATAGACAAATATTCTTTAACAACAAAATTTCAGTATGCATTCTGAGTGTGCATTTTATTTTCTGAGCAGAGTGGCACAGGGAAAAAGCAGTTAATATTTTACAGTACATTTTAGTCCAATTATATGTACATATATATGTAAATGACGTTCTTAATGAGGATAAAGAGCTGAATTGTTCCTACTGGAAAGGTGGATTTTTGGTTGTAAGATCTAGCCAGTCGTACCTTTCTCTCCAGAATAATGTGCAAGTACTGGACTTACTGCACATGATTTCTGCAGAGGCACGATATTTCTGCATATGCATGAAAACAGTAACCAAGGCCACTGTGAGTCTGTTTTGTCAAGCCTCAAAGCTACCGTGTAATGAGAAAGCAATTAGAAGCAAGGGAGAGCAAGATGCTTGATGGAAGTTGGATTTGAATTCATTTAGAGAATATTCCCCACAGGGGAAAAAATCCCAAATGCCTTAAGATGAATAACAGATCTGTGATCTAGTATGAATATTTCCATAATCTAGATTATTACAATAATTTGCAAAGAGCTGACTCCCTTCACCTCGCAAGAGCCTGCAGGATTCAGCCCTTAGTTGTTATTGCAGTGTTGCATTATGCGAATACCTCATTTTTAATTAACTCTCTCTGGTAGGGGTTGTTTTTGTCTGTCGTCTGACTGAGCAGAAGCACGGTGGCATTAGCTTGCCTGGGGTTGATAAACATGCACACACCTATATCTGAAATCTCACTATTGACTTGAATAGTGACGCAGCCTGGAAACGTAGCCAATAGCACAGATGTGTCAGGGCAGCCAATCTCTGAGCAGGAGCTGCTCACACAGACTCAGCAACAGCAGCAGCTGCTGTGCAGGAGAGAAATGGAAGCGTTATTCTTAAATATATTTCTTATTTAATAATTTATTGTCTGCTTGGCTTCCATGCTGTGCCAAGCTGCAGATGCCCAGAAAAATTATCGTCTACAGATTTTTGAGTGTGAAATTTGGATGGCTTTTGTATATAGCTGTATCGAGTATTTGTGTATTGTGGGTTTTTTTCTGACAAAATAAGGGTGGCAAGCAAATATTCAGGAAAATATCAAGTGTTTGGAATCTGTTCTCCTTTGAAAGCATCTGTTCCATTTTTAAAAATTTTGTTTCTGTGAGTGCATTTATGAGCTATTCTTGTGCACACCAAAGGAAGAAGAGCTTTGGTGTGGGAAGAGGGGATCAAGGCATATAAATAGATGAGTTAGTTTTGATCATTTTTGTTTACCTAGGGATGTTAAGTCCTCTCAAATTTTACTTCTGTTTTATTTACTATTTACAATTTCTCTCTTCCCTGTGCAAATATAGATGTTGCATGAGCTCACATTCTGCATACATAAACCAAAGTTGCAAGGCTTCGAAAGATTGCTGCATCATAACAAGTCCTGCTGTAAATTTTGGTCAAAATTGATGTTAGAATACTGATCTTCTCCATTACCTTTGTGTTTCTTTCTGTGAAGAGAGGAAAACAGAAGCTTCCTCTCTACAAATCAAGCATTGGCAATTGTCTGTAGCATTTCCAACTTCTTCATATTTTCAGTAGCCATTGTCTCTGAACTAGTTCAATGCAATGATCCTTCTTTCTGTTTCCTTACTCTTTAACTGTGGTTTCACCTCTCTAAGTAAAAGTGAATGGGTACATTGACTTCTTGAAAACTGTAAAATAAACGAGAAATGCATCATAATATAAGCCCATGGGAAGGTTGAAAGCTTGCAGTGGAATTTCAGGAAGGAGGTAAATGAGAGCTGTTTCACCTCTCTTGTTGGCACTATGATATGCTGTGCTGTAAGAAGCTGTATTTGTGTTGGATGTGTGTGGTACTTCTGCCAGCTTCCTTTGGGAGTGACAGGGAGTGATACCACCTGGAAAATATTATGGGGACTCATGATGAGCTGCCTACCACGTTGTATAGTCTGCAGAGAATAGATACAGCTTCCCACAAAATCTTTTCAGTGTTTTCTTCTAAGTCAGTTTTACTTAGGTATCTTTGGCATCTTTCCTATTAGTGAACACCCTTCTGAAAGCTCCCAGATGTAGAGTGAGCTGAGTTTAGAGAATGAAGATTTTGAGTCTGGCAGTACACAGAAAAAAGTGCTTGTTTGTCCACAAAATGATTTTGAGTCTTCAGTAAGCTCCTGGGTCTACCTACATTGCTGCTACTGCAAGTGACACAAGGAAAGGAAGTCGTTTTGTCTCTATTAGGTGTCCTAAAGATTCGCTTCATACATGTAATACTGATGAAGAGATCTTAAGAGTCAACCTCCATTTCTTTCATCTGTTCTGTAAATCATTAATCCTTGCCTTACTGGCTGTTGGGCTGCTTGATGCCACCTGATGCATAGGTTGTATGTGTACTAGGTGTTAAGAATGCTAACTAACAAGTTAGAATATTCAGAAACCAGAAAAGAAGAGGGAAGTAGGTGTAGAAATACTATGTAGATTAAACAAATGAAAGACATGAGATGCTTTTAACTGACATTGTATAAAGCTCCCTGATAGGAACAGGATGGAATCTATTGTGTTTTTGAGCATTCTGTCATAGACAGCTACCTATGTACTCCTTTTAAATGCTGATCAAGCTCAATCTAAAGCAGTAGTTTCCCAGCTCTCTCACTACTCTCAGGAATCTGATGTGGAATTCTGTTTCTTTGGTTTTCAGATATCATTTCCATCCTACCTGATTTTCTAGAACTTTCTTCTGTGCCAGCTTTGTTCATCAGCTTAAAGAGAGCCTACCTCTTCCTAGAAAATTTCTTTCTTCCAACCCATTTATTAGAAACCAGTTGTTTTGGTGGATTGGATAAGCAAAGATCTTTGTTTTGTTTCGTGCAATAGGTTCTCTTTTAGTTACTGCTCATAATGATTTTGCATCTATCTTGTATTGAACTCAGAGCTAACAGAGTAGTAAAGTGTGTACAATGTTGTGTGATTTGGCCTGTACATACAGCAAGACTGAAACTCCTTTCACATAATGCTGCTTTTTTTACTTAAAATTGCATCCACCTTGTTATCAGCTGTGATGGATATGTTGTAAATAATAATAAGATGGCTAACAGATCCATTTTATATTCTGCCGCCTCTAGTTGATGAGTGCATACCTCACAGCAGTAGCACTTGTTAATTCTTGTGCACTGTTTTGCATTTTGAAGTATTTCATCTTTTGTTGTTCTTGTATCAAGTCATTCCGTTTTCCTTGTAACACCCCAGTCACTTTGTTTTAATGATTCCTCCAAATATTACAGAACTAGGTGATTATACCACTTCTTTTCAAGGCTGTTTTTGAATGGCTGTGTACACAGACTTGCTGTGACCCTTCTGTCTCAGTGCAGTCTGTTATCACCATTTTATCCAGTTCTTTGCCCAGAATGCCAATTAAGCTGAGTTGCATAGTCTGACTGTCTTCATTGGCTTTTAGTTGGTTGATCTTTTTGGTGGATTAATTTAAGTGCGCTCCCACTGTGTTTTATGTCTAGAGTACATTTAATTTGAAAATCTTACAAAGAAAGTACTTTTCTTGTCCAGCATACTGTGCTGGGGAGCTCTGTACAAAGGAACATAGGCAATCGTGTCCATTGTCATTCTGGTCTCTCTGAAGACTGCCCATCCCCTGTTTTTTTTTTTCCCCACCTGCCCTTGAAATAAGCACAGCAGCTCTTGGGCTCAGTGATGTGCCAAGAGTGCAAGTGGCAGAGATAAGAGCTTCAGGGGAGGAAGAAACTCCTGCTCTCAAGTCAATGAGAGATCACAGATGGACGTGTAGGATTCTCAGCCAAGGCAGAAGGAGGAGGGGCCATGTGGATCGATCTGTCTGAAGACTGAAATTACATGATAATAATATTAGTTCAGAAATCACAGTCTTGCAGAAACTACAAATGTGGATACAAGGGGACCATATAACTGTATGTTTATTGCTGCTAGCAAGTAATTGTCTTGAAACAGATGTGCTTCATTTGAGGAACTATTTATTTTTTTTATTTTCCTGGAGAGGGAATAATTTTAACTTTAAAGTTCATTGATTGGTAGCAAACCAACACGATTAAGGTTTTGTTTTGCTGACGTTGTTGAATTTCAGACAGAGATACTGCTGACTACAGCAGAGGAATTTGGAGAGCCCTCCTTTACGCGGTAATTGAGACTTCAGGGCCTGTAATCAGCATCAGTGACAAGGACCTGCCTTTTAGGAATTTTCAGGGGAAACTTAAAATCCAACAGAGCTTGGCGAAATGCAAGATTTAACAAAAACAAAAAAGCAGAGAGACCTGCCTAGGACACTGCTATGCGTGAAGAGTGACTTAATTCCTAAGAAGGTGCGGGAAAGCAGGAGAAGTATTCCTTTGTCTTAACGTCAAAGGAACAAATCTGGAATCCAGATGCTGTGACTTGCATGCACTGAAGTGAATACTAGGTACAAATTTTCCTCATATCTGATACAGAAATTTGAACTGGTCGGAGGAAACCTGTGAAGTTATCTGCTCCAGCTCCTCAGTGAAAGCAGGGTTTGACACTGATATTTCATGGTGTTCCAGGGGGCTTTATTCAGATAATTTATGAATGAGGAAAATCAAATAGTAGCAGGGCAGCGGAAAGGGGGCATGAAACATCTTTACCTGTTTTCTGAACCTGACTGGGCAAAGCCTTGAGTAGCTTGCTTTACTGAGCCTGCCTTGGGCTGGTGTTTGAAGTCCTACCAAGCACCCTTCCCACTCACATTTGTCTGTGATGCTCCAAGGGTGGAGCTTCCACAGCCACTGACAGCTCCTTTTCCTGTGGTCTGTCACTGTTGTTGTGAAGGTTGGGGAGAGTTACCATCTGAACTACACTGCATTTGCTTTGGCTGTTTGGAGGGAGACAGAAAAGTCTGGGTGTCTCTGTCTCGTGGCTCACAGCTGTCTGTACAGAGGTGCAGGCAGCATTTGTTTTGGACAGAACTGGGAAGAGTGAGGGGTGTACAAATTCTGTAGGGTAGTGTTAGAAGCAAATAGTGTAAGTATTGCTGTTCATCAACAAAATCATGACATTGGTGGTGTTTCCCAAATGAAAGATACCTACATACAGCCAAGGTGAAAGCAGAAGATACCTGCTCCAGTACTTGCACAGAGGAAACAAATGCAGTGGAAGTATCTCAGAACTACATCCTATTCTTTATACTGCTGCAGTTTTCAGAGAAGACCTTTCATCTGGCCTTCTTCGATGCAAATGCCTTTGCTGATGGTTACTGTTTTTGCCAGGTGATGCTGGGAGTGAAACTTCTATTTCAGAAATCATGTTTTTCCTTTTGTTCTTTCTTCCTTGATGAGCAGTGATATATTTGCCTCTATGCATCCCACTTATTGCAGTGGGCAGCGTGGTATATGAAGTGATTGTTTTCCTGCTCACCTGCTGTGATGTTCACACAGAACTGTATACAGTCACCTCCTCTTTTTCAGAGATAGGTTGGTTTTGTGTATTTCTTTCAGGGCCTCTCAAGGCAAAGAGGACATTGCTATGGTGCTGACTCTGACCATAGGAAGCCTGAATGAGATTGTTTTTACTGTATGTTTTTGGGCCCGAGCATGCTAACATCTGTGAAATACCACAAAGCACTTGGAACAAAAGTCAATATGTAATAGTGCTCATATCTTTGTGCAGCCTTAAGCATTTGCTATGTAGATTAACCTTCCAGAGCAATTTTTTCTCTTCTGCTTTCACATGATTGTGATTTTCCAGAACGTTCACGTTTTGCAGTGAAATGAACAATTCTTGTTCTCTGCCTAAAGGAGATATTTTTTTAAGTATCTCAGGCATTGAAATAGATGAATAGATGTTGAAACAAAACTCCTGCTGTTTTTGAGTGTTAGGCAGATAACGGTGCCCATTTTATTAGAACAGTGAGTTTAGCAAAATGGGGTCTTTTGGTGCCTTTTTTTTCCCGTTACCAGGTTGGTATACGTAGTTAAATGAAGATAAACACATCTGCACATGCAGAGGCAGTTGAAATCTGTTAATTCGGGGCAGTTAATTAAAATAAGGTTGCCTGTAAACAGACCTTACAGTTCAGTGTGGGCAGATGGTTGCTTGTACAGTAGGAAGAGGACTAACTCCTCAGTACATGTTTCTGTTAGCCCTATAAAGGCGAAGCTGGTTCTATGGGAAGATATGCTTCATTAAATTCAGTTCGGTTGAGCTCTATTAAGTTGCAGTTTTGTATGCAGAATCTTTGTCTGGAGACATACAAATCGCTGACCAAATATTCCTGCAGGACTTCAGCCCTTACCACACTAAAGCCATACTTCTGGCTAGAGAATATCACTGCCTTTATTGTGTCCTAAAATAAGTGAATTGAAGCATAAACTTGAGACTAAGTTACGGAGTATATTTTAACTGTGCTCTAGTTAATGCCACTACTTGTTAAATCTTCACATGACTTGTCTTTGAACTCAGTAGAGAACAAGGCAAAAGCTATGGTATTAATAGCTCTGTGTATACATTTTTAATGTATTCAGTTCATTGTGGATAGCTTCATTAATGTTATATGTGATTCTAAATATGGACGGGTTTGAGTGTTTTCTTTTGATAACCTTTGATGGAGTCTGAGATGCAGACTGGCCTTTTGTATTAACTTTGCTTCCATTCACCTTTTATTTGTTGCAGGAGCTATTGTGACAATCTTGGCTACCACCCATTAAGTGCTGCTGACTTTGGAAAGATAATGAAAAATGTTTTTCCGAATATGAAAGCTCGTCGTCTAGGCACAAGAGGAAAATCAAAATATCCTTTGCTACTCCTCAGTAACTTCTGCACTTGCCTGGAGAACATCTGTCACTATGGCTTAATTATCAGCCAAATTTAGAAGCAGTGTTAAATAAAAAAATGCAGACACTTTCCCAAAATTCATAAAAGATTGTTAATCACTATAGCATTAAGTTGGAAGGTAAATGTAGGTTATACTGTCTTTCTGGGTTTTAATGCTTAATTGTCACAGCAGCAAGGAACCAAAGGAGTTGTATCACTTTATGTAAAGAGGGATATTGGAGTAAAAGAACTTGCCTCGCATATATGCAGTAACTAATACTTTATTAGTAGAATTCACAATTATCAAAATGCTTCTGCTCTCATTGCATTATACTTGTGCACACCAGTAATTTAAAAGCTGGCTGTAAAGCCAAAGATCTTTAAGAGGTTCTACAGATCTTTGATAAAACTATACCTCCTCAACCCATGGTTTGAAGGAGATTAGAAGACAACTGAGAAGCAGCCAAAGAAGCTGATTTCAGACTTGGAAGGCACTTACCTGTGAGTTATCCTACAATGGGAAAGGGAGAGACTGCTTTCTTCATTGTGTGGAGCCGACCTCCTGAAATAGGAAAGAGAGTTTAGAGCAAGAGCTCCTAGGATGGGAAGCGCCTCCTCTCTCTATTGACTGCAGACTTGCTGCCTGTGCCTGGACTTGAAATCTTCTTCCTTTCTTTCTTACCCATGGTGGAGAAATAGTCCATCCCAGAGGGCATGCAGGAATAGTACCTGTTTAGTCGTAACTTGTTAGGAAGCCTGAAGTACCCAGAAATTTGACGTCATAGTGTAGGTAAACATATTGTTAAGGTGGAGCAATACACAATTACATGCTGGAATAGAGTAGCCCTTCAGCTAATAGGCAGCCAGTATGAAGAAGTCAGAGCATATGCTGTGGAAAATGCCAGCTTATAGCACTAGTGGCACTAAACTTGAGATCTTTTGGTGAGTTTGCAGATGAGAATTAAGGGAGGAATTACTGTTCTACCTCCCTACCCCCAGCTAACAAATAGAAATTATGTAGACCTTAATTCTTGATCACATATTGCTACAGTGGACTGAGGAAGAAGGCTTTTGTGCATATGCCAACACTGCCCAACCTTGACTTTCATAAAACTGGAGATGGGGTATGGTATATATTTGCTTATTCATACATGTTTGTGCAAATTAACATTTATTATGTTATTTTTACAAGCTGAAGTTTTTAAAGCAAATTGAAAAGCTGTGTAGTTCTTAATGTTTTCTTTACAGTGCTCAGCTTCTGGATAACTGGTGATTCTGTCAAATTCACAGAGAATGCTAATGCTATGGTTTTTAACTCTGATCCTGTTTTGGTTTTACTGTATGTTTAAAATAATAATTCAGCATTGAGGAACTCCTGTGAAAGAAGCAGTTCCTGTGTAAATGACTGCTGAGTTGATAAGACTATGGATGTAGGGAGAATCAGCTGCAGGTGCTCTGAATGTTAGTATTTTCACTCTTTTTTTTTTTCTGGAAAAGTCAGCTCCATATAGCTCCTTTGGAAACAAGCAGTAATGCTTCATTTTTAACACTGCTGATGTTGTGATCTTGTTTTCCCAATTTCATAGAAGTACGTGAACATAATTACTCAACTTGCATGTTTCTCATCATCATTTGCTCCGTACTCTTCTTGTTTTCACTCTTCAATAATGTTCAATTACTGAAGTAACCTTCTTTGTTTTAGTTGGATGGGACAGAGCCATCTGGACAGCTACAAAGTGCTGATGAGGAAGTTGTCTCTGCAGCCTGCCGGCTTGTTTGTGAGTGGGCCCAGAAAGTGCTCAGCCAGCCTTTTGATACAGTCTTGGAACTGGCTCGTTTCCTCGTCAAAAGTCACTACATCGGTACCAAGTCAATGGCAGCTTTAACTGTAATGGCAGGGGCACCAGCAGGTAATGAGTTCTGAATCAGTGGGAATTTCTTTCCTTGGAGTAACATAGTGTGAGTGGGAGGGACTTCTTTTAGTCTTATCTGGTGTGGCAAGTAAGAGTAGAGAGGTGGCTGGGCAGTCCTGGACCATTAGGGATTGATGCATCTTGTCTTACCTATCTGAGTGGGAGTGTATCCTGGTTCAGGTCATGTTGTTCTTGTCCTCTCCCATGAGTGTTTAGCTGAAGTGAGGATTGATGGCTTAGTCCTTTGTTGACCATGTCATCTCTGAAGAAGCATTTCTTTTCAGGGCAGGCTTTAAACAGTGACACCAGTTGAGTCTTGCAGATGCATTTACATTATTTCTGTCCACATTGCTGTGAACTCTTTTCTTGCTGGTAGTCTGCATAGAGAGATGTGAAAAGAAAGAGTCGTTTTCATGTTTATTTTGTGATGTTAGCCTTTCATGCTCTGAGGTTCACTCTGTGTCACTGTCACCTGTTTGACAGCCTTTTGCTGCAGTTTAGATTCACATTAATTGTCTTGTTTTAAAGACTGGGGGTATGAATGTCTTACAAAACAGAGTTGTGTTTCTTGAGAACTGCTCACTACCTGAGGGAGGGGAAGTCTGAATTGGCCTTGAAGTGATGATATAAGAAGTCAGTCTGAACCATAGGTTATCTGGGGTCTGGTCACTAAGAAGACTTTGGAAACCCGATTACTTCTCTAGAAGTGCTTACAGTTGAGTAAACACCTTAGCAACAGAGAAATTGAAGCAAGAAATCCTATGTCAAGTAAATAATTAATGAAATGAATCTGAGTGGTCTTGTTCAAATCAGTTTTCCAGCTTATGTTCTCTGAGGTAATGAAAAGTAGGAGTTAATTTGTGAGTGTAAGCAGTCAGGATTTGGGTCTTTTAGTCCGTCCTGGCCCATTCTGATCAGCATCTGCTTCACCAAAGGCAGGAAGGTGTGTGCAGTGCTGTCAGTAGCTGACTGGTGGTTCCTGGGAGACAGCCTGCAGTAATTGTGTGTGGAAGTTGGATGGAAAAACCTGTCTTCCCAAACTGATTCTGTGGTTTTCTCCAATTCCTCTGTTGAGGATGTGGGTATTATAAAGCACTCAAAGGAGTTGCTAGTTTTCAGTATGTGAGTAATTGTACTGAGTTGTACTTCACTTCATCTGGGTTTTGGGGCCAGTATAGTGGGGCATTGTAGTTATGCTGCTGATGTAGCTGTGTTTCTCTGATAGCTTGTCTTAATCTGGAAACAATTATTTGTTTCAGTTTTCTCTAGAGCATTTTCCTACCAGCATTTCTGGTATGTCAGATGCAAATTTTCCTGAAGTGTTTGATCTGTGTCAGGTAGTAACACCACCACATCTGTGTTTGTTTAAATTCTTCATCTTAGAAGTAAGGGTTTGAAGGGCTCTGAGAGCCCCTCGGAGACAGAAGGGCCTTCTGCAGTCAGTCGTGTGATTGAGATTCCAGCACTTGACTTCAAGGTGAAGAGAGGGGTTTATTTGTACTTTTGCTACATCAGAGGAATACCTGTTGCGTTCAGTCTCTGAAAAAGCTTGCACATGATGTCATTTTTACATCTACTTTTACATTCCTGCCATTCTCAGAATTAGGTACTTAATCATTTATAGATATTTTGTGTGTGTGGTCCTTTACAACAGTGAAAGATGAGGAAAATTCATTTGTACAGCATCTCCCTCTAACTTCCCTCAGAGAAGTTCTGCTCAGGCTTATTTAGGAAAGTGTGTGAACGAAGGCAGATCTATTGGCTTGAGACTGGAACTTCAAATGGAGACTGATGGCCAGGGCTGCAGATTGGATCATGCTGGATCATTTTCTTCCTCCTCATGGATTTTTTTTTTTCCAGCTTGGAACTGACAGGTGATAGTGACAGTTCTTGATTATCGCTGCTTTTCTTCTTTGGCTGCCGGGAGGAAAAAATGTATAGCTCTCTGACTCATGTAGCTTCCCTCCCTTTACTCCTTCAAAAGAAGCTGATGCTTTCAGGAAGTGGGCAGTTATTTCCAGTGAATCCCTGGGAGGCTTGGAGTGCATCATGGACAGTCATTTCAGGAGGGGTTCTGTGGTCTAGAATGGCAAATAAGCTATTCACATTCCTCATTATTGCAAGGAACTACAATGTTACTGTCTATTAACTGTGGGGAAAAAAAGCTTTTAATCTCAAATGTAAGACTGTGGGTTTTTTGTTTTTCTTTTTAAAAAATTCAATATTCAGCCCTCATAGGTCACTTATTTGCCAGTAATTGCAATACACTGGTGCATTTCACTTCTCTGTGAAGAAGGAATTGAAAGCATAAAGTGGAGATGTTGTAGTGTTCAAGCTCTCTTGGTACATGCAGGCTGCTGCTGGGGAGGGTGGACTACCAGAAAACAGTTGCTGAACACATACTGGGTATCTAAACACAAATAGTTGCCCTTAAAATGGTTTTGATCGATTTTCTTGTCACTTCTCTTTTTGCCCTTCTTTCACTGTTCACACACTGGATGTCATCCATTCTGGCATTAAATGCAGATACCATCTTTTCAGAGCTGCTCCTTTGTGACACAAAGGAAAGATTTTAAAACTGCTTTCAGTACAGATAACAAAAACAAAAACGTGGTAGATGATGAATTTTAAAGGTTCATCTGAAACATATCCACTGCCCTCTACTGTCAGTTAAGTGAAATGCATTGGTTTTAGATTTTGCTGAAACAAAAGTTATTTGGGATTACTAGAAACAAGATGCCAGTACTTAGCAGCTAGTGTGCAGCTTGCTCAACAAGAGAGACTTTACCTCAAATGTGGAAAAAACTGAAACACTGAGGAGAACTGAGTATGAAATGCTCTCATGGGAGAGATGTTTACTGAATGGTTGTGGAAATGCCTGCCATGTATCTGCAGCTGGATACAGATGTGGCACTACAGCAGACGGAATATGTTGTTGTAATTAATTCTTCTTCTTTTATATTCAGGAATAAAAGGGATCCCCCAGCCCTCAGCTTTTATACCTACTGCTGAAAGCAATTCCTTTCAACCACAAGTGAAAACTCTGTCATCTCCTGTTGATGCCAAGCAGCAGCTGCAGCGTAAGATCCAGAAGAAGCAGCAAGAACAGAAACTGCAGTCTCCTTTGCCAGGGGAGTCTCCAGCAAAGAAAACAGAAGGCACCACAACCAATGGTGTAACTAGTATATCTAATGGAAGTCCTGCAATTCTGTCTCCTCAGCCTATTGGCATTGTTGTGGCAGCTGTCCCCAGCCCAATACCGGTAATTCTCCAGCATTTCTCTTGAGAAATCAACTTAGGAAAGGACTGAAAATGGCCCCTAGCTAAGCAGTGGTGTCAGTGGGATGAAAATATGGTTTCTGATCAGATTTGAATCCCTTGGTTCTTTTCTGTCTCAGTGACTGGTATAACAGTACGACTGAATTAGGAATAAGAGGCAGCAGAATTCTGATCACATCATATAGGCCAAGTTCATCTTCGAAGTCAATGACAGTGGAATTTCAGCTAGCAATAATTTAGATTGTGTGAGAATAATTACTCTTGAGATGAATTTAACCAGATGGGGAAGTCTACAGGTCATGTGGGTCACTGAACCATCTCATTTAAAATCTAAATTGATTTGCATTGGCCTGGGGATTTAGTGAGAGCAATAATTCTAATTTTGCTTGAAATCTGTAATATGGGACTTCCTTGTCTTTTAGACACAGAAAACAAGATTGGGAGAAAGGTTCTTTGTTCTTAAGACATTAGCTGTATTGTTTATTTCAGTAGATAAGGGCTATTAATACTCAGTTTGCATTTGATTTTGAAATATTGAGAATCAGTAGTTTTGAGCACATCCTCTATTTATCCTTTGTATTTCTGTCTTTGGTTGCACTTAGTGAAGAACTACATGAGAATAACCCTTTCGTTAGTAGAAGAGCAGAGTAATGTGTAGACCAATGCCTTAAAGGCGTACCTTAAAAATTTAATCCTCATATCTACCAGTTGTAGGCAGACATATCACTTGTCTTGAAGCAGTTGCAGAGTTTGCTTTGTTTTGAAATGACATTTGCTGGTGTACACACTTCAGTGTATTGAGTTGTGTTGTCCTTAATCTTTGAAACACATGGAGTGGACTGTGGACTTCAGGGACTTCCTTGCTTCATTGCCACACTATTTCTTTTTTTCTCTAAACAGGTACCAAGGACCAGGCAGTTGGTGACATCTCCAAGTCCTATGGGATCATCTGACAACAAGGTCCTACCACTCAATGTTCAGGTGGTCACTCAGCACATGCAATCAGTCAAGCAGTCACCAAAGACTCCCCAGAACGTTCCTGCCAGCCCAGTTGGTGACCGCTCTGCCCGACATCGCTACCCACAGATCTTACCGAAGCCAGCAAATACCAGTGCTCTCACCATCCGCTCTCCCACAACGGTGCTTTTTACCAGTAGCCCAATCAAGACTGTTGTGCCAGCTCCACACGTGAATTCCTTAAACGTGGTAAAAATGACAGCAATATCTCTTGCCCCAAGCAGCAGCAGTGTGCCTGTCAAACAGACACCTTCAGTTAATAGTAGTGCAGGAGCAGTGGAAGAAGGGAGGACTACTCCACAGATCAAAAATGGTTCTGTTGTTTCACTTCAGTCTCCAGGATCCAAACCTAGCACTGTTGTAGCTGCATCTGCAGTTGAGATCAAAATGGAACCAGAAGGACTGCTGGATGAGAACCAAGTACAGGGGCAGGAGAGCTCTGACACATCTAAATCCATAAAGGTAACCCCTGACCTGCCTCCTGCTCAACAGATTAATTTTGAGGTTGCAACTGTGAAGGTTTCAGCTGATGGTGTCATGGAGGCAAAACCAGTTAAGGGCTGTGATCAGGGAGCTGAAGAAGCAGGGACCAAATACAAGATGCAGTCCAATGAGATCACACCGGTTTCTTCAGCAGGCAATAATCAAAGCTCTCTAAAGCTCTCCGTTGCCAGTCACAACTTGTCCAGCACCAGCATTGATTCACTTCCTACTGGTGAGTCTTCAATTAAAGACAAAATATGCACTAAAAGTCCAAGAAAGCGACAACCCTCTACGCTTCAGGATTCCCAGGTACCACCTGTCAAGAAACCACTGGTGGGGCAGCTTTCAGCTAGTAATGCTGAGGAGAGTCCAAAAGCAGACAGTGTTACAGAGGTTCCAAAGGTTGTATCATTAGCTAACAGTGACAATACCACACTTGTTCAAGTTCCCAGCAAGGTACCTGTAAATGTACCTGTACCTTCTGCAGCTCCAGCAGACTTAGTGACAGACTGTTCTTTGAGCGCTGATTTAAATACCAGCGATTCTACTTTAGAACAGCAGCTTGCATCAGCATCATCTCCAGATATTAAAGTGAAATTGGAAGGAAACATGTTTATTATAGAAAGTGATTCAAAATCTGATGGCAGCTTTAACCCAAACGCGTGGCACCATATCACCAAAACTTCTGATTTTGCATCTGTGAATTGCGAACAGCAGCAAGATATCAGTGTTATGACTATTGCAGGACACACTGGCTCTAATGACTTACAGGAGACTGCATGGGAGCCAGTGCACTGTGAGGGTATACAGCAGGATGTGTACAACCAGCAGTTACAGAGCCAGATCCAGGACTCCTCCTTGGGTCAAATACAAGCACAGTCTTCAAATCAGTTACCTCTGCAGTCTGAGCTGAAAGAATTTGAACATACAGTCCCTCAGTCAAATGAAAACTTCTTTTCATTTGATGATGACCTAACCCAGGACAGCATTGTGGAGGAGCTGGTGCTCATGGAGGAGCAGATGTCAATGAATAGTTCTCATGCTTACGGTGGCTGTCTAGGAATGGCACTTCAGAGTCAGACAGCAGCTCAAGGAGCTCCTGTGTCATCCCACCCAAGCAGCACACATTTTTACCATTCGATCCATAACAGCACTCCAATTCATACTCCCACTCCCACCCCTACCCCAACTCCCACCCCTACCCCAACCCCCACCCCCACCTCTGAAATGATTGCTGGATCTCAGAATGTGTCACGCGAGAGCCCCTGCTCCAGGCTGGCTCAGACGACTCCTGTGGACAGTGCTCTAGGAAGCAGCCGGCACACACCCATTGGCACACCACATTCAAACTGCAGCAGTAGTGTTCCTCCGAGTCCTGTGGAATGCCGAAACCCATTTGCATTTACTCCCATAAGCTCCAGTATGGCTTACCACGATGCCAGCATTGTTTCAAGCAGCCCTGTGAAGCCAATGCAGCGGCCTATGGCTACCCACCCTGACAAAACCAAACTCGAGTGGATGAATAACGGGTACAGCGGTGTTAGCAATTCGTCGGTTGCAAACCATGGCATCCTTACGAGCTACCAGGAGCTAGTGGAAGATCGCTTCAGGAAACCTCATGCTTTTGCAGTTCCTGGCCAGTCATACCAATCTCAGCCACGCCACCACGACACTCACTTTGGTCGTGTGACTCCTGTTTCACCTGTGCAGCACCAGGCAGCTCCCGTAAGTAGCACCACCAAGCAGGAGGGCTTTGCAGTTCCTGCTCCTCTGGACAACAAAGGAGCCAGTTCCTCTCTCAACAACAGTCTGAGATGCCGGAGCGTGAGCCCTGCTGTCCATCGTCAGCGCAATCTCAGTGGGAGCACCGTTTACCCCGTTTCCAATATACCACGCTCCAACCTGGCACCTTTTGGAAGTCCAGTGACTCCTGAAGTTCACAACGTATTTACTAATATCCATGCAGACACTAATGCCAATAATATAGCGCAGAGAAGCCAGTCAGTCCCATTGACTGTGATGATGCAGACGGCCTTCCCATCTCTTCAGAAACAAACAAACGCTAAAAAAATAACCAATGTGTTGTTAAACAAACTTGATTCTGATAGCGATGATGCAGTGAGAGGTTTGGGAATGAACAACATGCCCTCAAATTATACGGCCAGGATGAATCTCACTCAGATTTTAGAGACGTCCACTGCTTTTCCTGGTGCCAACCCGCAAAATATGATCAATTCCAGCACTTCAATTTATGAATTCCAAACACCAAATTACCTCACTAAAAGCAGCACCGATCAGATCAGTTTTTCTTCTGGAGATAACCAAGCACAATCGGACATCGGAGAACAGCAATTAGACTTTAGCAGCACTGTAAAAGACCTTTTAGGGGAGGACAGTCTGCCAACAAACCAGCAGCTGGTGAATCAGGTGGCATCAGATCTCAGCGTTACATCTGTCTTTCCCAGCGACATCAGGTTGTCTTCCGAACTCTCAGGCAGCATTAACGATCTGAACACTTTAGACACAAATCTACTGTTTGATCCAGGTCGTCAGCAGGGACAAGATGATGATGCTACACTGGAGGAATTAAAAAATGACCCCTTGTTTCAACAAATCTGCAATGAATCCATGAACTCAATTAATACATCAGGTTTTGAGTGGATGGAGAGCAAGGATCATCCTGCTGTTGAAATGTTGGGTTAATATTGTTTTATAGTATGTATGTAGCACACTGTATGTAAAAGACAGACGTATTGTATTTGTCTTAATGGAAGTGCCTCCTGCAGCAGAAACACTTGCTATGTATTGTGGCATTTAAAAAAAAAAGTTTGCTGTACCAGTTGCTCATTCTTCAGCAGAGAAAGGGCAGTCTTACCAATTTCAAAACAAATCTCTGAAGGTGATTGGGCTATCAGAGAGCCAGTATTACTTTTTTAATTTGATAGTGTTTCCCATTCAGCATTTCTCGTAGTAAATAAGTGGTTAATAGCTAGCAACAACAGCTCTGGCTGAGGCAGCAGGAGGGTTTTAAGTTGAGTTCTTGAGTAAGCTTTCCGTACTAAGTATTGCTCGTTACTTCTCAGTATGTGATTCATACTGACCTGTCTGAAATGCAGGGTGCCTGCAGGTATGTAGGATGTAGGGGATGGGCAGTGGATACGAGTGAACCAGGGGGCACGCTGGTGCCTGATCACTGTGTAGCTATCTGAGTACTGCCTGGTGGTGAACTGGTGCCATTTATATCTCTAGTAAAACGCAGAAATAACAGGAAACGGGCGTGATCAAGGAAAAAGAAAGATGCACTAATTTTTTATTTAAGAGAAAGAGATCTATGTAGTTATTTTGTCCATTAATGTTTCTGACATTGTACTTGATATTTTAGTTCTCACTTCAGTGCTTTTATATCAGGCAAAATTTGTGAGAAAAGATTTTAGCACTGAGGTCTAATCTAGGCGTAACACCTTATTCTAAAATGATAGGTACTATTTAATTATTTATCGAAGCTAGTGAAGTGATGTGGTATCTTCCCTCTTTTTTATAAAAGAGCTGCTAGAGCTCATTAAAATACTATTTTTAAAGGTTCGTTTTTCAGTTTGGTCTTTTCTAACAGTGGAGAGTGCAGGAAGATGTTCTTTCCTCTATATTTCAGTAGGTTGAGCCTGTCTTGCTCTCTTTTAAATAAAAGATGATTAAGATATTATAAAATGTGGTGGATCTAAAAATATTTTGTATAGAGCCATAATACTGCCAGGCACTTTATAGATGTGATCTCATTTTGGATAAATTTTATTTTAAAAGTGCTTACTGGTTTTAGAAGCTTGAATTCAGTTTTCACTGAATGATTTGAGAGGACTGATGAATCTAATTTTTGTTATATGTCCTTAGCTACCCTCCTTTGAAAATGGAATTTAAACTTCTAACTCACCAGTTCACTTAAACCAAAAAAAAAAAAACAACAACAAAGGCCTTTTGCTTTATCAGCATGGCACGAGTCTCTCCGATGATGAAGAGAGAGGTGCTTGACCAGCCATGGCCCTGATGCTAGAAAGAGGACTTGCAGAAGCAAGCTGTTAAGAAATAGTTGTTCTGAGAATGCTACAGTACCGTCCTTAAGCTTAGTATAAAATTGGTTATTGTGAACTGACAAACTGAAAGCGGAGCAGAAGACATTTTCCTCTCTTGCTTTCCTTCTTTGAATAGGAGGAGGTCATGAATTTATGAATGGGAAGGCACAAGAAGCCCTCCTAGACGTTTTTAAGGAATAGATGCTCAGATTATTATTTGTTTTTAATTTTTGTTTCTTAAAATGACTTAGTGGTCATTTGTTTCTTCAGTTTTTGCTAAGGACTTGATCTCAGTACTGGTTAATTTTTTTGGCGGTGCTGATCTGAATTGTGCTGCTGCACTGTCACTTCAGGTGCTGATGTATCTATCATGCCTTCTCTTGCTCTTGCCCTGATTGATCACCAGTTTGTGGCTGCTTCTTCAGGGACAAAACTGTTGTGACAAACTGTAGCGCCTCACAGGGAGCGTGATTTCACTGTGCTTGCATCAGAAGTTTTGCTGCTTTTGCTTAGGAAAAGACTTGGAGAGTTTGGGTTGCTCCTTGAAACATAGGGATATGCAATGGTGTGGTTTAAGTCACCTTTTTAAGTTAGTTAAGGAAGAGGTTAGGAGTCTAAAAACTGCACGGTAGGGTTCTTTTAGGTGTCTGCAGTAAGGCTGGAACCATTTTTCCTTTAGGCACAAGTTGCCAGTGGCGGGGCTTGAGTTGCATACCTGTCCATGGCCTTTAGCAGAGGTATGGCTCACCGTCCTCTTACTTTGACTCGGCTGGGTCTGAGACACACTCAGTGCTTCTTTTTTCTGACCCTGTGTGAAGTGCCAGTGAATATATGAACCCTGCTTTCCAGTGTGGAGTGTGGGGGAGATCTCGAGCTCCATCTGTGTTGTGGCGGTCTGCACGATGTGCTGGCCTGGCCCCCATGTTGCTGAGACTGATGTGGGCTTGCTGTAAACAAGTTCTCGCCTAACTCCACTATTTTTTCAGAACATTTCTCACTAAAACAAGAGTAGATTTGAAGCTGATGCTCTCTAAATTATGCAGCCGTCACCAAAGGTTTTTAAACTACCTTTTACATTGTTTTTAAATACAAGCATTACTTTGAACCTAACAAGTGATTTAATTAGCAGGAATATTCTGTGATCAGTGGATTTAAAGCAAATGTATGTTTAATTGAAGAAGTGTTCTTTTCAGTCAGGGTTCTTTCAAGTGAAATCCAAGGCACAGACACAGCTTTGTACATTGGTATGTGTCCTTTTAGCAGTGTTTCGTGTTGGTGTTATAACTAATATTCTATGAGGTCCCTGTATTTAGTGCTTGTTAGTTCTTTACATTGAGACAGAGCACTACTGCACACCAAAGTATGCAATACCCAAAGGAAGATTCCATGATTTTAGCAAGTGGAAGCCTGTCTGTCAGATACTCCAGAACAAAGAAGATGAGACAGTTCTGACCCCTTGTTTACATAATTGGCTTCCAAATAAGGTGATAAATAATTTTGATAGCAGTTTTTGCTAAAATACACGAACTGGTGAACTTGTACACTGTGTACAGTATTGCAGCAAACACTTTAAAATTGGTTGGTTAGTCCAGCAAACTATCTGGGTTCATGTATTGCACTAATATTCTGTTGATCCTGTGGCAGGCACGTTCCTTAGGATAAATGCAACAAATACGGCCAACAGATTTAAATAAAATAAGAAAAACAAATAAACAAAAAAAAAACACAAAAAATAAAACAGAAAAAAATCTAATGTGTTTCATTATTAAAAGGCAAAATGTCATTAAAAGTGACAGGTGAAATTGTCTTATGTAGCAATGTGCATTGATCTCAATGAGATATTTCTATTTCTTATTCTCTTAAATGAGAATATTACAGCAGGAAAAATCAAGTTTAGTTTGCTTCACCATGTTAATACATGATCACAAAATGTGCATGAGTGTTAATGACTTAATCTTGTACAATACTAGATATATTCCTGTAACCACTTTTTTTTTATTCTTTGCTGTATTGAAGCTGGTTCGGTGTTAACCAGGTGAGCATAGTTATTCACAAGTTACTTACTTTTTTTATGTTAACTAATTCAGCTTAGTTATTGTTGAATATGTTGCTTTTTTGGATTCTTTTTTATTGTTCGGGTGTTGAAAGATATTTTTGCATCATTTTATCATGATAAGAATTCATGAAGTAAATAATTTGCAAATAATTGCAATAAGCACTGACTTCTGAACTGAAAAGAAGGAAAGCGTTTCTTGTGCAGTGCATCCAAGGTTCATATAATAATCTTGTACTATACCGTGCTTTATTAACTGCACCCTAAGGGAAAAAAATAAATCCCTGTACTACATTTTCATTAAATGCAGGAAATCCAGTTTTCCCTCTCTCCCGCAGTGTTTCGTTGTCTGTTGTACTGCTGAAACTACAGTAGTTGAATATTGCAGTAGCATTTCAGTTATTTTTTTTATTGAAAGTGCTCAAAAATTGTTTTTTAAATGTTTTCAAAAATAAAAACATTTTATATTAAAATGACTGATAGATTATTTTCTTTATGTGGGAAATGTACGTTAAGGCAGGCCTGAAACAGAGTTCTGATCACAGCTGTGGAGTTGTACTGACCTGAGCCCAGCCACAAGTTTAAAGCTGAGCATGCAAGGGAGTCCTGAAAACCTTGTGCAGTCTGTGCTCTCAGAATGAAAGCACAGACTTTGTGCTTTTTTTCTTTCTCTCACTTCAGAGAGTTTCGTTAGCTTTATGCCCCAGTTCTGCAGCTGTCCCTTTTTAATTACTCATGTGGTAATACTGTTACATTTAGAGAAAAAAAAAAATACAACACCAGCTTCAACTCTCAGTTGAATCTGAGTTGAAATAGTATTTTGGTTGAGAACCCTAGAGCATAGTAGTGATAGCTGTGCTATTTAGAGTTCTGTGTAGCTCCTCAGTATTACAGGCATCCCCATGTGGATGCTGATCTGAGTGTTAGTTTCATGTCTGGATGGTGAATTTTGCTGCCAATCTTTTAGTAAATATATGAGCATTTCTGTATAGACACGTGTACACACACACACACACATATACACAAGTTAAACAAAGCTAGTTCAGTCAAAAGTGAACTGAGGACATGAGAAATTTGCTCAGAAAATGTATAGTGCTGAACACTTATAACCCAGAGGTTGCTAAGAACAGAGAATGTTCTTAGTAGATGATGATATTCCTGCTATGTGTGTTGAATATTCAAGAGATACCTTCCCAGTGACGTAAGTACTCACAGTGGGTTGCCTTGGAACATCTACATATCCAACTGCTTTGTCGTGGCTTCTGCTGAGTCTTCTCCCTGGGCCTGCCTACCTGTTTGCTATATCTGGTAACACTTCAGCTCAGCAATTATTAAAAACTTCCATTTTTGGCCTTGTAGCTCATCTTTATTGTCATATTTTTAATAAACTGCTGCTTCTCAAAGGATTATTTTAAGTTACTATCATTGAAACTTTGCCTATCTGTAATATTAAATCATATGATGCAAATTAGAATCAAGTTTTTAGTGAACTTGAAGCCGCTGTGGTCACTGCAGCCTTCCTCGGGTAGCTGAACAGCCTGTCCCTACAAATCTTTGTTTCTCAGTATGTTTATTTTACAGTTACTGGGCTTCCTCTTCTTAAATATCCTTGTTTTCTCAGAATTGACAAAAAACACAACTCTACAACTGTATTCTATTATAAACTCCCCAGTTAGAACTCGCTCATCAACTCCTTTCTTCAACAAAAAAGTCTAACTTGCCTTCTCCATATCAGTGCTTCAGCAGGATGCTTGTTCCAAGGGCTGCGATAGCTGGTTCCCAGAGCCAGTTCCGGCTTGCCCTGAGACAAGAGGGGGCATTCTGAAATGTGTTGTTGAAAAAGCTGTGTATAAGTGATTACTATTTCTGGCTGGGACAAAGTGCTTTTTGTTTCTGTTTCACACAGTTTTGAAAATCAAAACAATCTCTCTTCACATACACAGAAGAGGAGAGTCAAAGCTCTCGTGTCCAAGAGGCCTTGTTCAGGTAGATAACCTTGTGCTAACGTAATAATTAAAATCTATTCCAACACGGATTGCTTATGGAAAGAAAAGAGAGGAGTGAAGACAGGAGGGCACGAGCACACACCCATTCATAAAAGTAGCTTCCTCTGATCTTGGCAATGTTTTAGCTACCAGTAGAGCGTATCCAGTATGGACTAGTTCACATACACACAGGATGATAATCTCAAGGTATTTAAAGAAAAACCCAAATACATAATGTCCAGAAAGTTCTTACTTCTGTAACGCTTTGGAAGGCTGAGCTGTGGACATAAATAGCTATAAGGATTGTGTTAACCATGGGATCGCTGGTGATGAATTAAGCTGAAAATGGTGACAGCAATGGACTGGAGCTCAGCACCTCCATGTTTCTGTTCTGGCAGCTCCTCCCTCTCCAGCTGAAAACAGAGAAAAACAACATCTTAGTGATGGTGATTCAGACGAGTGTTTACTGCTCTGTTCAAATGCATATGCACAACATGAATATATCTTTCCACCTCCTCTACAGTTATTACTATGCAGGTTTGCTCATCAATCCAGGGACATTTCAAATTGCTTGTAAGCTTTTGAACCGGTCACAGAAATGAGGAACAACGTTTCTTGCCATACATCTTTCCCTTCTTATATCCACCCCTTGCTCCATTGAGAGCTGTAGATGTCAGCAGCTCTCTGAGGGGACAGAGATCTCTGCAGGAGTGATGGTGTCACTACTTTGCCATCACAGCAGCTGTGAAACAGTGGGACACCTCCACTAGTGCAGATTTTTCTGTGTGGCATGCAGGCTGTTGTTCATTGCTAGTGAAAATGCACAGCTAATGGTGGTGGTGTTTTGTCATTGAGAATTTGCTCTAAGAAACAGTGTTATTGTGTTCTCTGTATCTGTTGTAGTTTCCATGGAAATACACAGGAGGCATTACTTTCAGAGCAACCTGACCTACCCAGTTAGAATGCAATGCAAGGACAATAGTCAGCCTGGGGCCATTTTATCAGACTGAAGTTCTTGCTTTCAAAATGCAAGCTTTCATCTTGGTATCAGCACTGCATCATGCTATCACGGTGTTTGAAATCTATTATCTAGCACATATTTGCAATTAACTGTTTAACTGAGAAGAATGTTAGGCTTTGGGCTCTTAACCCTCTGCCATTAGTTGTCTTAGTGAGTCACTGCCACCACAGTTGAGAAACCGAGACTTCGATGCTCTCAATAGATATTTACTTAGCTTAGTCACAGCAGTGACTCACTTGCGATATATATTTTTTCTGTTAATTCCCTCCTGTATGTAGCTTTCCATTTACCTGTCACTTGTGACACCACGACTGGTTCATTATTACATTTTCTATTGTATGACTCAGTAGAACAAAAGATAATAGGACAAAAATCTAAACGTGTATCGTTTGCATATGGGTGTTTTGTTTTCTAAGTGCAATAAAATTACCTCTAATTCCTTTGGTTTAAAGCAAGAGCAATGAAGGTAATTTATCTAACTTGATTTAAAATCCGTTATAGCGAATCCATATCCTGTGTTGAATAATCCAGGATATACCTTGATGTCACTTATTGTCCTAGCTTTTATAATTTAACCATGACCACTGTTCACATATATTCTTAAGCTAAAGGTTGTTTTATTACGATAACCTTTTGGAAATCTGAAACAAATCTTCTTTTACAACCTCATTTCCTGCTTAACAACAAAACCAGCTTTGTGTTTGTTTTTTCTTCAAAGCAGTTTGGTTTAAAACGTACAGATGTCTTTAGATTATAAAAGGATTTAGTTTAAAGAAAGAAGCAAACCAAACATTGTATATGTAAATACAATTCTGACCATACCTTTGGTCAGTAAGTCTATATGCTATCATCTAAGAGATGGAAAATGAAGTTCCTTTTTGTTTTTTTTTAATTTAACCTTTCAGGTCAATTAATGCTGATTTAGATGGCAAGAGAAGTCACATTTCTTTGTTACCGGATGAGAACTCACCATTGGGATGGTGTAACGAGATTAAATATTCATATGTTTTTAATGGTCTTGATAAACAGATAAAGCATTCCATTGCACTTAGATGATCCAAATGCAGGGTTATTCTGTACAGCCGACAATAAATTATTTGTAAAAAGAAAAGGAAGATCTCTCAGAGGAGCTCTCTTCCCCTATTAGTCTGTAATTGCGTAAGATCATAAAATATTAAGTGCTGGAGACATCTTATATGAGAATTCAACGTTTGTTAACAAACACTGCATTTTATTTTCTTCTCTTTTTAAGTAAGGGAATATTCTTTAACTTCAGTTTATCTTTTAAGTGAATTGCTAGAGGCTTGCTGTGATACCAAGATAATTCTTGATTACACTGAAAATGCACGCAGACCTTATCTCAGCATATGGGTACCTCTGGGTAGCAAACCAAGCACAAGCCACGCTGAGAGCAGGCAACTGCTGTCAGCCTTGTATTTCAACCGTGCTTTAACTTCAGTTCTGGACAATCTGTGGTCTTTTCACGGGAACAAAATGAAACTATATATAGTATAAAAAAAACACCATATGACTTTAAAAAAATGGAGTGTGCAAATGCTTTGCTGTAAATTCCAGATGGGGCATCGTTTCATCTTGAAATGATAGGTTACTCAGAAGTTAACATTTGAGTTTTGATGCTTTACAGAAATAATGTGCTAATAAACTATTCACAAGCAACGCCTTCATTCAGTAACACCTCAGGTGTGCTTCTGGTGTGTAGAAAAGGTGGGACTGAGACTGCGGAGACGGACAGTGCAGAGTTCAGCCACACGACAGCAATGTTGTAACAACCACTTTATATGGAAAAATAAAATAGTATATTTTATTAGACTAACTGATATAATTCTGAAAAAAAAAAAAAAAAAAAAAACCCATAAAATTCTGGGAGCGTCTGGCCTGGTTTGCGTCCTCTACCCAAGGATGAGAGGCAGCATTGCAAAAAGAATCATGCTTGACAGCCACAAACTCATATGGCTTTTCTAGCATGCTGTAGGGAAGTTTCTTAATCAACACTAGATTCAACCATAGCAACAATAGCTCTTCACAGAGCGACACGGAGATTGTGCCTGCTATCAGTTAGGTAGGTTGTCCTTGCTCAGAGTCACCCAGGAGCCATTTAAATTTGGACAATCCTCAAATCTTGCTATGAAGAGGTATTGTAAGGAAAGCAAATGGAACTGGTTTGAAGGATCGCATGTCTGGAGGCCTCACCCAGAAACAGGAGGGGGCTCTTTCTTTTCAATTACCCAGAAGAATGTCTGGGTCTTTTTTTTCCAAATGGTACCAGCTGGTCTAATAGGAGATACGGTTTCTCCACAGTGACCTTCATTAGACCATCTTGACTAAGGATAGCTGCCTAAATGCCGCCTTGTCTGGCCCTCACCAGTTTAAGTGCACTCATACCATCTTTAATAAATAATGCCCTGCATTCACTTTGGGACACGCATAATATGATGTTGGCAGAAACAGATCTTTGCTCACTTTCTCAGCTGGTAAACTGGGACGACAACCCACCCTGCAGATAAACAGGTGAGAAGAAGTGGCAAGCCAGGGACCAACAAGGCCCATCAGAGAAGATGACTAACTTCCTGTTGGTGATCACAGAATGGCTTGGGTTGGAAGGGACCTCAAGGATCATCAAGCTCCAAGCCCCAGCTGGTGAACTAGGATTTCACAGCATGTAACTGATGCATGAAATGTTTCCTGAAAACCACTGCAGCAAAAGTTTTAAATAGAAGACACAACTGACCGTGAGGGTCAGCGACTGCATATCCTCTAGAGCCAACCAATTAGAGCTGAAGACCTTCTATCCCCAGAACAACAGATGCTTCGCTCAGGGCTGCCTGCCAGCCACAGGTGTGACCACGGGCAGGGCCTGGCAGCACCAGGGAGCACTTCCCACCGGTGTGCCTGGCTTGATGCCTCGGCACAGCTCTGGTAAGGGAGGCACGAGCTCAGGCCTCTTACCACGTTTTGGAAACAGGTCCTTCAAAGGGCAGCGGGGGAACTGCTGAGGGGCGCGGGGCTGCCTGCACCCGCGTCCTCCCACCCTGACACGCTGCTACCAGCCGCAGATCCTCCTTCCGAGGCAGCACGGGGCCTTCACACCGCGCTGTCTGTCTCCACGCTGGCCGTGGCAGCTCGCTTCGCCCCCTCTCTGCCCGGCCACGACGAGGCCTTCCTTCAGCCAGGCCCCGCTGAAGCCGCGCTGTCACCCCGCTGCGCGGGATGCCGTCTGCACCTCAGCGCTATTTTCCTCCTCGTTTCTCCAGTCTCCGCAGTGCTATTTGTTGACGCGAACGGTCCCTGGGATGCAGAAGAGACACGTGACGGAAACGACGAGGGTACCGGGCGCGCTTCTGACAAGCGCCGCGCTCCCCGCGCACGGAGGGCCCAGCCCGCAGGCCGCCCTGAGGCGCACGGCGCGTGTCTCCGGGCGGGGCGCGGCGGGAGGGCCAATCGGGAGCCGCCGTCCTCCTCCTCTGCGCCAATCGGAGCGGGGCGGGAGGCCGGAGGGGAGGGGGGCGCGCGAGGCGGGGGCGGGCCGGCGGCGCTCGGAGGTCTGTGGTCTCACATCGGT
>JAPSGF010000010.1:8449640-8612829 GCA_035772895.1 Perdix hodgsoniae
GGGGGGGGGGAAGGGGCGGGCGGGGGCCGCGGCCCGCGGGCGGGGCGGGGATCGGCGCGGTGCCGCCGCGCGGCGGGGCCGCGGCCCGGTGCGGCTCTCGGCGGCTACCGGGCCGTGCGCGGAGGCGGCGCCGGGTCCCGCCCACGGCTGCGGCTTTGTTTGCGGCCGCCGGGCGCCGCGGGGCCCGCGGTGCCGGGACGACGGGAAGAAGCGGCGCCGCCGTTGCTGAACGCGGCGCGGGGCGCTGCCGAGGGCTCCGCCGGGCGGGCCGCGCTGCCCGCGGGCGGTACGCGCACTGTGCTGCAGCGGGGCTGCGTCCCGTGTCTCAGAGTGTCGCGATTCGTGCGCTGTTCCTGAGGAGTCGCTACGGACCTCTCGTGGGTCGCTCGTTTTGCTCTCAGGATTGCGGTTTGCAGTCGCAGGATTGCAGGATAGCGCTGGAGTAGCGCTAGAGAACTGCTGCCCGCTGCTCTCTTCATGGTTGCCAGTAGCCTGGAGGCCATCGAGCTGGGCTGGCGGCACGGCCCTCAGCAGCCCTGCTTCGGCTCTACTTCAGTGAACGTTGCTCAGCTGGGGCGTTTTCTAGCCGCCCTTGTTACGGGGGAGGTGTTCTGAAGCTGGCATTTCCCCATCTTACGATTCTTGGAACACAGACTAGGCTTGGGGAGGGGGACAGAGCTCAGGTATGTAACAAACCCATCGCATCCATCCTTCTCCGTAACTCAGAAGCTTAGCCACACCTCTTCAAGTTACAAATGTGGGAAATGCCCTTTGTTTACGATCAGAGACTTGCTGGGTAGCTCTCGTGTATGATTTTGCATGCACGGCTCAGAGTGAATGACCCTGGGGCTATAGAAAACCTGCAGCTTGCTGCTTTGGCCCTGGGTGCTGGCATGGAGCCTCAGCTTCGTGTCTCTTTGCGTTCTGTTGTTTGTTCTTAATGCAGGATGGCTAATATGATGTTGCTGGCACAAATAAAATGATGATGAAGAGGCTGGGCTCCAAAGGAAGCTGTAATGGGGGCTCCCTTGTGCACACCTGCTTACTTTATGTGCTGTACTTGGGAATCTGAATTACAGTGCCCAAATCTAGCAGTTCTTCATTGCTCTGGTTCAGTTTTCTGTAAAATGGGTATCTCTCTCTGCTGCTCACAGGACTTCTTGTGACTCACTGGGGTATTGAAATGGTGAGCACTAGAAAGGTCCGTGTTGAAAATTATTAGTTCTGTATTCAGAGCTGGATTTTAACACTGCGTGGGAAGTGAAGTCTGGGGTCGTGTGCTGAAAAAGGAAGAAAGGAGAAAAAAGGGAATAGCAGGTGCCTCAGAAGTCTGTGTCCTCTGAAGTTCTAACAGCATTAGTCTGCAGTGGCAGGGTAAAATAGCCCCAGTACAGCTCTGGAATAAACCTGGATGCTACTCAAGTGTCTTGATTATTTTAAAAATTATCTTATATTGCAGGAGTACAGAAAGTAGAAGAAAAAAAGGTAAATTAGCAAATTATACTGCCTCTACGCCTTGCCTGAGTATAGAAAACTAAAGAGCACGAGGAGCGCTTAAAATGATTACTTTTTCTCATCTCATTAATTCTAAAAGAGGAAGGCAGTGCCCCATGTCTGCACACCTTCTTCCCCCCTGCCCATTACCTGGTGCTGGCTCAGCACTGCTGCTGTTTTGCTCTCTCACATGAGTGGTGACAGGTTTCTTTGACTGAGTGTGTTTCTAGTAATTATTTGTATGTTAATAACTTGTATGTTAGAGTCCTTAGCTCCTGGTCTGACTTTATTTTGCACAACTCTTACATTAGCTAAATAGCACGATGATGTGAAGCGAGGCCATGCACAGCTCAAAAAAAGCAAACTATGTTTGATCTGTTTTGAGGATTAAAGCAGTAGTGGCAGCTTTACAGGCAAAACCACGTCCC
Source organism: Perdix hodgsoniae (assembly GCA_035772895.1). NCBI lineage: Eukaryota > Metazoa > Chordata > Aves > Galliformes > Phasianidae > Perdix > Perdix hodgsoniae. Next base: position 8,451,563 of record JAPSGF010000010.1, read on the forward strand.
TGTTTGTCACTTCAGCAGTCACCAGAGAGCTGTGGGATAAGTGTTGTTGACTTCTGCAGATCACTAAAGGTTTATTTTACATGTACATCATTTCTTTCTGGAAAATTTGGGATATATTCTAAAGGAATATAAAGGTACACTACTGGTGCAGGTTTTTTTTATGAGTGCTCAGTTTGCTGCTGGTGAACTCAATGTCTTGGCTATACTCCTTGTCTTCTGCACTTCTGCAGGCCTGTCACCACAACCCATGTGGTACTGCTGTATTTCAGAGGTGACAACAGAATGTCCTTGCCCCCAGCAGTGTGCTTCGTGTGCTCTGTGTGAGAGTACTTGGCCACTCTTACATTGGCTTCTTCAGAAAGTCTGCCTAGCAGCCCAGCAGGCGCTGCCCTTCAGCATTAACAGTGCTGACTTTGGGGTTTCCTCACATTCTGATCCAAGTTTTGAAATTTTAAGTATACCTCTACAGATGAGTTTCATCTGTAGAGGTATACTTTAAATTTTAAAACTTGGATCAGAGATTAAAGCAGGAAAACAAACGAACTGCACTTGGCTTATCTTACGTGAGAACGTTGCCTGTTAATTTGGGGACCTCTGGTGAGGTGATCAGCTGACTAAACTGGCAGAAAATCACCTGGCAGAATGAGGTGAGTTCCATTATGTCAGTTCAGCGGTTTGAACTGTTGATGGAAGGATCTGCTGCATCCTAGAATTGGTAGAAAGGAGATGATGCCAGGGTTTGGGAGCAGGTATGCCATGGGCTTGTACTGTCCGGGCACGATGAGGGCCTGCTGATCATTAGAGAGTAACCTGGCTTGGGAAGGAAGAGCTGCTGCAGGGTGGTTGGGGTGTGCACGGACGTGGTTTGCTGCGTGGCACTCCAGAGCCTCACAGCTCAACTGAGATCAGCAGAGCCTGATCATCGGTGTGTGGGGAGGAGAGGTCAGACGGTCATCCTGCAGACAGCCCTGTGTCCTCTGCAGGATGTTCAGGGTAGGAGAAGAATGAATCATTCAGTGTAATGTGCTCCCAACCTCACTGAGATCAACCCATCTGAATTTCTCATGTCTGCCTTGCGTGACCAGAGCTGTGTGCAGATTGGGTGCCATAGAAGCCACAGGGCTGTTTGAATTGCAGCGATAGCAGCTTGCTCACTCTTCCTATTTTGCTCAACGAGCTCCTCTTGTGTGCTGCGTGGTACATACAAATCAATAGGAGAGTATTGCAAGGCTCTCAGGGGAAAATGGTGACTGCTGGTGCTAGAGCAGTGTCATCTTTCTGAGGGGTGTTTGGGGAAGTGGGCTGCTGGGAACAGATATATGTGAGATTAGCTATCATGTCCTGTAACAGTAAGCACCCTAACTCAACGGAATCCCACTTGAGAACGCTGGGAACCCAGATAAATTAAAAAAAAAAAAATCAAACAAAAAACCCTACAATTTTAATATAGCTGGTTTGTTGAATTCTCTATCTATTACTGTATGCAGTATGATGCTGAAAGTGCTTGGAAGGGGGTTAAAGTAGAATGAACTTGCTATTGACTTGTTCTGTCAAAGTATCTGCACTACTTAGCTGTAGTTTTCAGTGTGAATCCAGAACTCTGCCAGTGATTGCTTTTTAGCTCTGTAGACTAAAAGCAGATCTGAAAAATAAATTGACTGAACGCATCCTAAACGTGGAATTTTGTATTTCAGGAGAACACACGAATTGTCAGAGTGAAGGTTATAGCTGGCATTGGTCTGGCCAAGAAGGATATCCTAGGAGCCAGGTAAGAACACAAGGGGTTAATGTCTTAGGAGTCATCTGATTATTTACTTTCCATAGTTATTTATCTTAGTAAAGCCTACTGTATGTGTTTCAAAAGAAAGCAGAATTGTTTTAACTGATACCTTGTAAATGATCAGAGGCTATATAAACATTAAGATGTGTGCTTTCTTGCCTCCACGAGTTACGTGGGCAGATTTTATGGCCTAGGAAAGCAATGTGTGGGAAAGCATAATTTTCCACATAATACAGTGGTTCTGTCAGGGAGGACATTTACATGAGCATGTTTCTCTTCAGGTAGAGTGCAGTTAAAACAATAGTTCAATTATAATCAAAATTATCGGTCCTTTAAAGGCACAATACTAAACAGCACAATACTAAACAGCATAACAAGACTATTTTAACTCAAATTACATGCAGAGAAACAGCATCCACCACTTCTATAGATGTGGTAAACCAGTGCCAGTGCCTGCAGGCTCTGTCTGGGTATGTACGAATTTCTAAGTTAACAATCTGTGAAAGGGAAGAAACAATAAAAGAGGCTTTACGTTTGCCACAGTAAAGATCAGACTTTGAGATGCTTTGCAGGATCTTGTAGAATTGGCAAGCAATGGCATGCAGCTTATGGTAATGTTTTTTCTTCTAGCCTTTGAGCAGAGGGACTGGAGAAGTTCTGGTGGGTTTAATACTATATCTGCTGTCAGCTTTTTTAGGCATATGTACAAGAATGCAAGAATAACGTGCTAACAATATTATTATTATTGTGCCATTAGTTTAGCATTAGAAAAATTTCCCTTGTGATATTTGTGTTTTGTTTGTGTTTTTTTTTTAAGCTATAGAATGGCTTGTCTTTTTTCAATGGCGTACAAGTTTTTAACTCTCCAGGAAAAATGGTGTCAGATTTTCACATCAGGATGGAACGCTTTGCCCCTGTTGTAGAAAAAAGTAGATAGTCATAAGACTGTTGATCATAGGAAGAAAAAAATCCCATTCTGAGGCAGTAGACCACTTTAAGCAATCCTCTTAAACACCTTCATTAACTGAAACATTCAGGTTAAACTCAAACTCTCTGGAACAGAAAATGTTATAAATATATTGCATGTTAAGGTAGCACCTCAGATTCTAGAAGTTCCAAATTGTTACTGTCACAACCAAGGTGTGTAATACTTCAAGCATTTCCAGTCACAACTGATTGTGTGTTTGTGTTTTGTAGAAGTGCATCAGGATGTTTTAAACCTTTTCTTGCGAAAGAATTGTGAAAGAAGAAAGAATCCAATTGTAGTGATATGCAGAATGTAAAGTAGCATAGCTGCTACAGAGTTAAGAACTGATTTAAACATTATTAATGATACTGTTTAGAAAATGTTTCTAAGTGTCAATATATATATATAGTACTTGTAAAGTAATCATAACTCCTAGTTTCATAGCTTCTGTTAATTTAAACCTTTTATAGCTCAACTGCTAAAAATGCTGACAAAAACAAAAAGGATTTCTAGCAGCTTGCTTATCTGTTTTTTGTTTTTCCCCTCAGTGACCCGTATGTGAAAGTGACAGTGTATGATCCAGTGAATGGAGTCCTTAGCAGTGTTCAGACAAAAACTATTAGAAAGGTTAGCTTACTTGTCTTTGTGAATGTGGGTTTTATTTCTTTCATTAAACTCTGTGGAAAAAGTTAAAATGACAAGAAATACGAGGACTAACATTCCTCCTGAGTGGGAACAAAACGTTCTGTAGTCTACTCTATTTTTCTGTTTGTGGCATTATTTTTAGTATTTTCCTTTCAATAAATTTATTGGTGTAAGGTAGAGAAGCAATAAAGAAGGTAAGTAATGACTCAAAACTCAGTAGTTAATGGAAATACTGGATTGCTTTGGTTGTTTTAGGTCCTTAATGTCATAACAATCTGCCTCTTTCTATACAACCTTTCTGTCTTGTAAACTATACAGTTTGATGCACCTGAGTCATGATACTTCTGGTTTCTCTAGGATATCTCAGACAGAAGTCAGTGTTAGAATAATTTATGGTAGATCTATTGGAAAAGAAGGACTATACATGAGAGAAAATAGTCTCCCAAATTGCTGTTGGTAATGACTGTGATTTGTGTTATGAGCTGGCCCAAGAATTGTTCTGTGGTTCTATTTCACCTTCATGCAGTTTCATGATAATTGTTATTAATTAATTGTTATAATTAGAATTGTTTTATTAATTATTAAGCATCTGTAGTATTTTTAAAAACAGGCACACTCAAAAGAGATGTGTGCTTGATCAGAGAATGTTGGTTTTGGTCCATCTGTGCCTGCTGTGTGTAGATGACATTGTTGAGGGATCTGGCATTTGATAAGAGTTCATAATTTAGAATTAATTAGTGCTTACATATAAGCAATGCAGATAGCAGATCTTGACTTGACTTGAGAAGGAACGGAGTGCTACTGAAGTCATACAGTAAATTAACTGATTTGCATGGCAGGACAGGCCTTTTCTAGATCCCTGCTGTTACCCCAAATCTGAGAATACGTGTATAAATTGTCTCAATTTTGCAATGCATTAAACAGCATAAGACTTCTATGACTTTTATCTGTAACAGCAAGATTAAAGCTTTTGTGCTTGAAGTAGGTTGTTAAGGAGATGAAATATATGTGACATGTGAAGGAAAGCAGAAAAAGACACCAGTGTATTGTTGGTACTGTAACCAATGTTGTCCTTTTCCTCCCTGCTTACAGTCCTTGAACCCAAAGTGGAATGAGGAACTTTTATTTCGAGTAAGTGTTTGAGGTTTTTTGTGGATTTTTTTTTTTACTATGTTGTTACCAGAGTTGGTTATTATGTTAGTAGGATTTTTTTTCTTGCTGCTTTGTTTAAACCAGAAATGTAGTGTTTATAATTAATATTCAAAGGCTTACGGGCTACTTTCCTTAGCAGTACATCTGTTATTTTCCAGACTGAAAATTTACTGTAGCACAAATATAAATCTTACCTTCTTTGTTCCATAAATGCACAAAAACTTGGGCATAAATTTATCAACTCGTTTTGGGATGGCACAGATTTTGGCTAATTGGTGCCAGCTGGTGGTGTTGCATAATGAACATAGTATGATTTATATTTTTGGAACAAAATGTAGGTTTGATGTTTAACTTAGGTCTTATTTGTCCAGTAAGCACATAGTCAGAATGTGGACTGTATTGTTGAGTGTTTCAGGAACTGGGAGGACCCAATTTTGTAAGTGACTGCTAAAGAACACTTGAATTCTGAATTTGGAATGTGAGAAAACTGTCTTTGTAAAGCATGCCCAAGTGATGATGAATTTCCCGCCTGTGATAAACAACTCAAATCTCGAATAATGAGGAAATTGTGACCTTATATAAAGTAACATGTATCCTCAGTTTCCAGTCAGAGTTTTTCTGCAGCATAAAAAAAAACCACTGTACTCTTGGATATCTTTATATGTATGGTTAGTTCTTTTTTACTCCCCTCTGATAAACTTGTTAGATTGCCTGCTTGGTCTTGCACCATTGGTGTTATTTTAATTCTCTTCACTTTTGCTGTTATTTTGAGTATTGCTATTGCTTCTCTTTCTTACATGCTCGGGGGCAGTATCCTCTCATCTTTCTTTCTGTCAGTGCTATGTGAGGAAGGAGGAGGTCATTTTATTGCATTTATTAGCTATACCTTTTTTTAATAATTTTTTTTGACTGATAAATGTTTTAATTTTCCTTGCTGTGGTGTTGTTTATGAATCAAACTAGAAGGCCTAAAGATGAACCATTGGTTTTAAATATTCCGTAGAAGAACAACAGGTGGTTCACTAGTTTGCCCCCTGTAAACTTAACCATAAATATTTTCAGGTTATGTATCTCAATGTTGGGAAATACTTTTTGGTCCTTTTAGACCTCTAGTTAAACCAATATGCTTACATATGCTCTGAGCCAGTGTTATTGGAGGAAAAATTATTATAATCTGGATGTCAGCATCCTTTAGTTTTTACTTTGATATATGTAAAAGCAATGATACATTCTTGAACTCTCATACTAAGTTCTATGAGAAACTGTTGTTTTAATTTTGACTTTTTATTAGTCTTCCTATGCTCACGCAGGAGGAAAGAAATATGTCATTCGTCTTAGTGACACGAACAGTGGAATTCAGCAGATATTTTAACTGTTAACATCTTTCTTTTTCCTAGGTTAATCCTCAGAAACACAGGCTCCTTTTTGAAGTGTTTGATGAAAACCGTTTGGTAGGTCCTTTTGTATTAATGTTGCAATTAATAAAGGCTTCAGTGAAAATAGCTTCATCTGGATTCAATGTTCAAAATTAAAATAATTTTAAAAGAATACCTGGAGGGGAAAAAAAAAAAAACACCCAAAGGAAGACCTAATTCTGAAGTAATGAGGCTGTTACTCTGAACATCTAACATGCTTTAACTCAAAGCATTTTTTCTTACATTGCTTCTCCAGCAGTATGGCAGAGTCCTTGTGTGACACTGAAAGCTCTTTACTGAATGCTTATTTTTTTCTACAAAGTAGTGTTGAGAGTGTAGATGTTTGTATGCATGGGGGCATTTTCTTCAGTAGCATGACGGAGTAGCAGGACAGAAATCATGTGCTTTTTCTTTGTCAGCAAACGGACACTGGAGTGTTATCTTGTTATTCTGTGAATGAGATATCATAAATAAAGTAGGGATAGCTTGTGCATTTGTGTCCTTGGTGAAATTGTAACTCCTGACCATGTTCTCGTTTCCTGTGTGAAGAGTCTTCCTTTTCTTCCTGCCTTTGTGCTCAATTGTGAATTACTAAGGCTAACACTTGTGTTGTAGGCCTGTTTAGCAGGCATTCGGTCTCACTGGAATATATACCTTTTCTTCAATAGAACTAATTGGAGAGACTCGAGTGGACTTTAGCTTGCACTTCAGACACTGTTTTGCTCTGATAGCCATTTTGAAGAATTTCTTCAAAGGAAATTCTGAGGAATATGTTAGCAGCAAAAACCCTTCCATTTTTTCCTACCGCTGTCTGTATTGTCAGTAATCTGTTGTATCTTTTATGGAGGTGTTGTTCTGCTATTGGTTGAAAGAATATAAATGTCTGCAAATAGAAGTCTGATTTCTTTTGAATAATTGCATTTATGGAAGGAGAGTTTTATTTCTTGGTTGTAGCTATCACATTACAGCCAAGTCATTTTATTGCTGGCTGGTGGTGGTGTTTCTTGTCCCAGATATTTCAAATATTTAAAGCAACTTTAGATGGAATCTCCAGAATTTGTAGTCTACGTATCAAGATGCTTGGTAGTCCCAAAGTGCTGTTAAGTGCTGCAGCACAGGCTTGAAGTACTGTCCATAGTCATTGGATCCGTAGTGCCACCAAGTGGAAGTCAGGAGACATGACCAGAAAATCAGATGCCTAAATTAAGGGAAAAAAGCAGAGGCTTCTGATTTCCAAGAGAATTCCTTGTTGTTCATTCTCTAATAGAAAATATGAGTTGTTTGACCTCTTTGCTTATGGGAGAGGAATCAACAAGGCGTTGGCATCAATGTGGTGTAGTGCTTTGTTTCCTTTGTGTAACTGAGTTTGAAGATCAGAGCAGCATGACCTAATCACTCACTGTGGAGTTCTGTGATAACATTTTTTTGAAATCTTTCCCATCTCCTCATTCAGTCAGTGGGAAAGGCTGTCTTCCTATTTCTGTGTTCTAGGCTTGCTTTCTGTTAGGTGGACACTAAATTTCTGTCCCACGTGTCTTGAATTACCTCAGTTGGTCAAATCATTACTGTAGCTGTGATTCCTGGGGATTGACAGTCTTGCTCACTTCTATTATCTTCTCATGTCAGAAATCATGGATGCCTCATGCATTTTCACAAGGATGTGTATGCAGCTGTGCTTAAAAGGTGTTTCATTTTCATTGGTTATAGTGGGCTTGAATAGTGATCAGTCATTCTTTGTTCTGTCTGTTGGACAGCTGTTTAAAATGTAGATGTAAGCTGATAGCATTGAAATCCTCTTACAGTTGTGGGACCATCTTCCTCTTTGTAGAATTCTGTCCCACGTGTTGTGATTCCCCTTAGCTTATGGAGAGAAATAGAAGCTTGGAATTTCTTGTTTTTCAGTAATGTTGCTTTCCTGAAAACTTGGCTCAAAAATCCTCGTCAAAGTCTGGCATAAATTGGAAGTCCTGTAGCACTCGTTTTATCACCAATATGTCTTAATGTCTAACTTGTACTGAAAACAGAATGTCCAGTAAAATTGTTGCAGTTTGTTGTATGAAACTAACGTGTTGCAAACTGTGCTGCTAATAGGTGTATTGTTGGGACAGAAAGATTCTTGAAGAACTGAATTGTTTCCTTTTCGTTCACATAGCTTAGAGTGTGTACTTTTTAAAATATATTGCTTGTAGCTCAACTGTGACTCTTTTAAAACTGTGACCAAAAAAGCTTTTATGGTATTTTACTTTTCTTCCTGCTCCAGCACATAACATTAGAAGAAATCCAGCTGGTGAAGCATAATGAAATAGATGAACTATTGTATTTGTTGGCTTTTATGAATAAGGTAGTATTCATTTACTGCTGCATTCTAATCGTGGAATTCAGGTAATGTAGGTTAAGTAAGCCCTGGAGTATAATTAGAAAACAAATTTGTTGCTTGCAAACAGAGTACTGTGAATTGGATTCTTGGCTCTTATTTGGGAAGGAGGTTTAAATGTTAATTTTATTACCTTCTAGCTTAAAATACAGCAAAGGTTAAATAAATATGGAGCAGAAAAAATCTAGTAGTGTGACCTATAAAAGTATAAATGGCCTAGTGTTCTCCTCTGTTTGCACTTTCTCAGCAGCACTAAGTAATTTCATGCTAGTCTGGTAGTGTTTTGTACTGTATATACGTATTTATGCTGTATATATGGCTCCTGTATTCATAAGTACATTCATATCAAATATGTTTCAAAAAAAAAAAAGAGGAGGGGGGGAGCACACACAAAATAAAGGAAAAGGAAAAAAAAAAATGTTGAATAGCAAGATGCCTTTTTTCAGACATCCCACTAGATGCCAGCAAAGGACCTTTCCAAATGATGAGACAGTGAAACATTTGTAGTAACTCTCAGTCCTGTTATTCTTTCAAGAGATGACTGTATATTCGTTTCTTTATATCCTGTTCATTTTGATTGTTTTACTGAAAAAACAGCCAACCAAATCTTAGTAGTTAGCTATGAATGTAGATGACAGCTTATATGTAATTAGACAGAATAGCTTTCTTCTGTAATTGTGTTCAGTGACCATATTTATCGTAGTGCATAATTCTCTCAGTGTTCTGTAGTTTATGTAGCTGGGCATACATTTGCATTCCATATCGAACTGTAATGAATGTCCACTTATTCTGGGCTTCCAGCAAACAAGATGGTAGTTTGCTTTGCACTGTAAGAATATTTTGTTTCTTTCTACCTTCAACAGCTGTAATTTGGAAAGGTTAAAATATATTATTTAACATGGCAGGCTGGAAGTAAGTGCTGAATTATTAATCAGAATATCTTGTTGCGCTTCAAATTTAGAGGCATCTCATTAAAAACTATTAACTAAGTGGTAGGAGAGCTTTTCACTACATAGAAATCTTTGCAGAGTGTGATTGGTTAAACAGAATGCAGATCGTTAGGTAATGCCAGGTTTCTTTCAAGTTTTGTTTAAATAGCCTAGAAAAACTTTTTTAGGAGAAGGGTTATTTTGCTGGTTTATGCATAAGTCAGACCTCAGCAGTTTGCTAGCATGGCTACTATTTGGAAATTCAATCCCAGACTTGATACTCAATTATATGGGATTTCATTCCTACCAACTTCCTGTAATTCTAAACCTATGGGTAAAAATATTAGTAGTCATACGCTGCTGGGGAAAGTACGGGCACATTGACTCAGCTAGTGCAGCTGCAGCAGAAGCTGCTGTTTAAAACTTTGGAAGTGCTGGGAGGTTATTATTATATTCATATATGCAAATTGCAGAAGGTATAATTGAAACAAGGTTGATAGTGTTTGTCAGTGCGTTGCAGCTGAGGTCTCTGGAATGTAAGTGCTTTATAAATGAATGCTTTCTGACTGCGGGCAATCAAAGACGGTCCAGAAACTGCACTTCAACAAATGGCTGACTGATTTCAAGAGGTACAATATCTTTTTTCTTAACACTACTATCTTGTAGAAATTAGGACAAAGCTTTCAACTTCTTTTATGGGCTTTTACTGTTGTGATGCATTAGCTCCAGGTTCTCTGCAGCTGCTTGTAGACTTTCTGCTGAAGGATCTTTGTGGTTTTAATTTGCTAATATGCATGGAAATGAGAACAAATGGCACGACGGTTAAGATTGCATTTTGCAACCCAAAGAAGAAACACAGATCTGTTATCGGAAACCTCCGAAGATGTTTTGGATAGTAACAATCAAACGTACTTCAGAAAGGCACAGAATTCTGGACCTAATGTTACACAAATGAAGCTGACTTCTAGACAAGTTGCTTGTGCACCTGTAATGCAGCAAGCAATTAATCAAGAGGGAAATGCAACTATTTCTTCACTGCAGAAAAAAAAGAGCACGTCACTGCACATTTCTCTGCAGTCTAGAAGGTATAATGGATGTTTTCGGTCTGGGGATGCTGCAGCTACTGGCGAAGATGCTTCATTCGTCAGTATTTGCAATGAAGGAAATTGTGGCATTAGAACTGTGGTTGATCATCAAGCTAACGATAGCCAACTGAGCAATACTGCTGTGTGCATCGGCAGTCTTAACAGTACTGCAGCCAGTGACAATGGGTCCTTCAGCAGTGCTGGCAGTGACTATGGGTCATGTGCAAGTACCACGAGCGATGGGGGTTCGTATAGTAACAGCATCATCAGTGACAGCGGCAGCGGCACTCTCTCCACAAGCGATGGTTCTTTCTGTTGTAGTGTTGTACACAGTGATTCTTCATATGGAAACGCTGCAAACAAATATGGCCCATACCGAAACAATTCATCTCAGGAGGAAATAGAAGTGTCTAGAATTAATACGGCTTTTGACCAAGAAGCTTTGTCAGTGAGGAAGAAAACTAAAGTTCCTCTGCGGCGGTGTTCATCGTTGGTAATTTTCCCCAGAAGTCCTTCCAGTACTCCTCCAGCATCTCCAGTAACCTCAAGTCAGATGCCACATAGAAGTGCCTATCAAACATCGCATAAACTAATCATTTTTCCTAGTGAGCTGGCACATAAGGAAGATCAAACTGTTTCCAAGGGATTCCTTTCAACTGCAGTCAATGGACTTCGACTGTCTAAAACAGTTTGCGCATCTAGTGAAGCTAGAGACGTAAGACCACTTTACTTGCATACATCATTACAGGACAAAAGTCAAATTTTGAACAGTTCTGAGCAGGCAGCTCGTGAAGAAATAGCTGACAGCCTCTCATGTATTTCAGTTCATCTGACTCCAAGAGCATTTGCATCAAGCAATGAAATGGTTAATGGCTATTGCAGTCAAGAGTTAAATCTGAACTCCAGTGCAAAATATCCTCCTTTAAAACTGGCACGCAGCACATCTGCATGTTTACCCTCAAAAATAGATTCAGAATACCAGATGAATATAAACGAACTGGAAAGACAGAATGCACAGATGAGCAAAGCCCACCATGTTTTGCAAAGAAGTGTTTCATTGGAAGGATCGCGTCAGAAAGTTTCTTGCTGTTTATCCAGTCTTAAATACAAGTGTCATAATGCAGGCACGTCTCAGTTGCACATACAGTTCAAACCTGGGAACGAAGGAAAAACAAGTGGGGTTAAGAAAAGATATGGAACCTCTAAAAGGGAAATATCTAGCACTTCTTTGTGGAGGCCCCATAAGGTGAGTGTTCTGACTTATAGAAAAATCAGTGCTCTACAGCTGAAATTAAAATTATAAATTTAAAACAAAAAAATTATAATCAAGACTTTAAACACAGCTATTTCAGAATTTCCTAATGTTGTTAAACTGTCATCATTGGGGAGATTAATTCTTATATTATCCACAACACTCATTTTTTGGATTTGACTCTTAGAATATGGTACTCTTTTTGGTGAATTTGTCATATAGTGAAATATCTGTATTTAATATATTATAAACAATAATTTCCTGCTTACATGAACCTGAAGGGGTTTTCTTGTTTAAATAGCTTCAATGTCTAAATAACTAAGCTTCAGTTTTGTAAAGTTTTAAATGCACGACTTTTGAGCTCAATTATAGTAGTGATTAACATTGCATTTGAAGTTGGCAGAAATACATAAATTACTGCGAAAAAGGCTTTCAGATTTATTACATATAAGCTTTATTCTCAGTATGGTTTACTCTGTGTAAGATTAAAGATAACTTATATTTGAACCGAGAAGCTGTAAATACCATTTGTTTCTGTGTACACCCTGAACCACAGGAATTTTCAGTTTCCTTTCCTTTTATTTTTTTTCCCTTCCAACCACTTCTTCAGTCTGAGCAGGACGCTGCAACTTAATATCTCTCCCAACAACACTGCTGTCCAAATTATAGTACTCGGCTCTAGAAAGTTTATATTAAATATATTTTTTCGTAATGAAACTTACATCTAACTGAATTTCAGAAGAGTTTGGTCTTGAAGCAGTTTGTATTGTTAATAAAGCATAAACTGTATGAAATATGAATGTTAGGACTTGATTAAATGAGGTTGTGAAGACTCGAACAAGCTGAATATTATTTACTGGTTTTAATTGTGAAAGTTGGTGAAAGAGCAATAACACTTAGAAAAGTTATTTCAAGTTTTAAGACCTCATTGTCTGTTAGTTGAGTTTACTGTGATCTTAATTTGCTTGTTGAAGTAATGAGTTTTAGGCCAAAGGTCTGACAGTTCCTTTCTGAACTAGTAATATTATTACCTTGAAGATAATATCCTGTGATTTTTCATTGTCACTGCCTTCAGTTAGTGCCTGATGATTTACTACTTTTGAGATATATATATATATATTTTTTTTTTTAAACTTGCTTTTTGCCTGGGAAGTCATGTACTTATAAAAATTCTGGTCCCGGTTTAAGCTTCGTTGTGAAGTTCACAGTGGATCACTGGAAATCACCATGCACTCTGTTGATTCCTCATCCCAGAAATCACACAGTAAAGCTGATGGCAAGTTCCACAATAAGCACAAACAGATTATGGCATTTTAAGTAGTCTGGATCTAGTTATACTTAACATGTTTTCTCTTCTTCAGGTTTTTTTTTGTCATGCATTTCAAGTACACTTCACTGTTGGCTTCTGTGTTTAATGTCATTTAATATGTAAAATATATAAAATATATTTAAATACCGAATGAATTTAATTTAGTTTAATTTAATTTATTTAAATACCAAACTACATTTAACTTAGATAGCATCCAAGTTCAGGATTATTTTGTCAATGTTTCTGGAGAACATCACTGAACTGATAAATAGTTGGTTTCAGTACTTGGAAATGTTGTTCAGAGTGGATTGTCAAGAAATCCAGGCCAGATCTCACTTTTAAAATACTTTGTATATCAAGAATCTGAGTCCCAAATTGTGGCAGTTTTGTACCTATTGTGTATTTGCAGATATTTGACTTATGCCAAGCACATAATCTGTGCCATGTCCACAAATTAAAAAGATCTCTAACATCAGAAAACTGGATAAGAAAGGCTTTATATTAGTGATCTTTTTCCATATTCTTCTGAAAGGCACAGAGCCATATCACTTTTGAGATCTTTGTATACAATTTCCTATCAAACATGTTATTTAAAAGAATTAAAAGCCCCCCACCAAACCAAGCAAAAGCTGTAGTTGACTTCACAGCAGTCCAGCAATTCACTAGAGTATGCTAGAGGAATAATTTTGTATTTGCGGTTAAAGCCTTTGACAAATACAATGGATTCTATGGCAATCATTTAATTGTACAGTCCAATTAATTATCATGGTGTGTTGTGACTCGTTTAAAAATAAACAACTCCCAAAATATTTCTCTTGACTCCAGTTAGTCTGGCCTAGTATATTGATACGCTGAGTCTGAGTTCAAATTTAACAAGTTGATACTGGAGTAGCGTTTAGTAATGTCAGCTATCTGTACAGAGCAGTCATGAAATCAAATCAGTGCTTTGGTCAGGGACTGCAGAGTCTGAAGCAGTGAGAGCTCTATGCATTCTTTTCTTATGTGCCTAGCTACTAGCCCTCAGCCACCTAGTATCAGGTTTCGTGCTTTCTATAATCAACAGCTTGTTAAAGGCTGACTTAAAATAAATAAATAAAAATCAAAACCCAATTTCTGTGACAACTGGCCTTGGATTATTTTTAATTAAATTTAAAAATATGGGGAATGATGATGGCGTGCATGCCACTGCTGAGCTTTACTGGAAATATGTTGAATAGATTCTGCAGTAGATAATGGAATTTCATTTATACAAAACAAGAGGAAGAGTCCACAATTTCATCACCGAAGGTTGCCCTTGGTTTTGTATTTATTTGTAATATTATTTTCCAGTGTGTGTATTTCTTATGGTAGGAATAAATCTACGCTAAAGCACTTAGATATCAGTACTGTGAAGTAGGAGGGTAGGAGTGAGTAAGGAAGCAGGTTCTATGTCATCTTGCATGTATGGACATGGAAGAGAGGCAGGAAGGGCAGTGACTACAGTTCCACTTCTTGTTGACTATGAACAAATATTTCAAAACAGAAGGAAAAATCTATGCTGATATCTTCCACAAATATGAGGTTATACTGACATCCCTGTTGATATTAACAATTCAAAGACACTATCACTGCAGGTTAGAAGAAGTATATCATGAATCTGCTTGCAGATATTTTAGCAGTGGTATGCCTTTACAGCATTTCTTATACCATTAACAGAATCACTGTGTTGTCTTCCTTTATTGCTTGCAAGTAGTTTTGCTTAAGTTTTGTCTTTATTGAATGAAATGCACATTGAAGCAAAAATCTTCAGAAATGGTGTATGCTGTCAATTTAGGGGAGGAAAAAAATCCAAGTTGGGACTCTTGAGCTATTTTCCTCAAGTTGTGAAACTACATTTTGCATTTTTAAAAGTGCATGTTGTTTGAATCTTTCAGCAATAATAGCACAAAAAGTGTTAGATACTATCAACCAGCTCAGTAATTTAAATCTTGGAGAAATAATTTGAGGAGGTTGTGTATGGGGTTCACAGTAGTATCTTTAGCTGATCTGTACATGCTGAGGGGACTAAAATTTGTCTGTGGAGGATCTTCATTCCCACTGTTAAAGTTGTATCACAAGGTAGTGCTGAGTGTTGCAGAACCAGAGAATGATTTGGGTTGGAAGGGACATTTAAAGATAATCTCTCACTAGATCATGTTGCCCAAAGCCATGTCTAACCTGTCCTTGGATACTTCCAAGTATGGAGCATTCACAACTTTCCCACAACCTATCTTGGTGTCTCACCACTCTCATAATGAAGAACTTCTTTCTTCTGTCTCATCTAAATTTACCCTTTTTTAGTTTAAAGCCATTATTCTTTGTCCTGTCACTGCAGGCTCTTCCTAAGAAGACTCTCTCCATCTTTAACTCCCTTTATGTACCAAAAGGCTGCTGAAAGGTCTCCCTAGAGCCTTCTCCAGACTGAGTAATCTCAGTACTCAGCATTTCCTCAGCTTTTTGTCATTTAAAGACAAAGCTTTCCAACAGCTCTGTGTCTTTCTTGTTTTGGCAGCTCCAGGCCTGAATACAGTACTCCACATAGAGCTTCCCAAGAGCGGGGTAGAAGGGGAAATCGCCTCACTTGCCGGCCTGTCCTTTTTTTTGTGTAGCCTAGGATGCAGTTGGCTTTTTTTTTTTTGAGTTTGCACTTTTAGCTCATGTCCAGTTTTTCATCCCCCTGTGCCTTCAGGTTCTCCACAGGGCTGCTCTCAATCCATTAAGCCCCCAGTCTGTACTTATACTGCAGATGCAGTACCATGCACTTGGCCTTGTTGGACTTGATGAGGTTCATGTCGCCCCACTTCTCAAGCCTGTCCAAGCCAGGTCCCTCTGGCCATCATCTCTTCCTTCTATTACATCAGCTTCACAGCTGAGCTTGGTGCCATCCACAAGCTTGATGACGGTGCGCTCAACCCCCCGTCTGTTAATACAGATGATAATAGTACTGCTCCCCATACAGACCCCTGATGGGCTGATCTACACCTCCACCTGGACAGTGAGTTATTCAGCCAATTCCTTATCTCTTAGGTAGTCCATCAAATAAATCTTTCATCAATTTAGAGATAAAGGTGTCATGTCATATCAAAGCCATATCAAAGGCTTTTTTATGCTTTGTTGAATAAAAAGGGAAGTGTGAGGAGAAAGGGGAAGACAACTGTGGCTTGTTTCCAGCTGTCTCTATCTTTGCATGTTAAGCAGGGGGGCTGCATGGGTGTTGTCAGTGTTTCAGATCTGTGCAAAGAGGTAAGGTGAAAAAGGGTCAGAAGAAGCAAGAGGCAGTAAAGGGCAAATCACAAATTGACATCTCTATATTATTTATTATGTTATGATAACCTCATCACCTAGTAGTGTTCATATTGTTCAGTATTGCATGTCCTGAAGGCTCGTATTACAGGGCTGTCTACTGCCTGTTGCTATGTTATGGTGTATCAGGTCAGTCAAGGAGAGCCCGAGTTGCATTTGGCAATAATGAACCAGGAACATTCAGCATATGGTCATGCTGTAATGGACACTGTTTTGACTGCAGCAGAGTGCTTTACTAGCCCTATGTATTAAAGCCCTAGAGCTTTTTAGTCAGCAGCAAAAATTACATGTATGTATTAAGAAGTAATTTTTGTGCTCTGCATGAATTATGATTAGCCTCATTCTTCTATAGTCTGCAGTTTAACTGAATGTGGGTGGGTTTTTTGTATGCCAACAAAAGGGAGGGCTAAAACTATATACATTTTTAATTACCCTGCCTTCAGGCTGGTTCATGGTCCTTCTCATCTACCACAAGAGAATTGGTAAAATTGATGGTGTGGCTTCTTTAATATAGTCAGTGACTATGGTTACTCTGTCTTTGAGGCTTAATGAACATAAAGAATGTGTTATAAAGTAGAACTTGCTTCCGAGGCAAGGTTGAGACATTGTTTCCTTCAATTCTGATCTTGCCATAACTTGCAGGCTTTCAGATACAAGGCAATGATCATTACCGTGATGCTTTTTGAATTTTATTTATTGATTTATTTTTATTTTTTGAGCGGTACATCGCTTTTGCTTTCTGTAAGAAGTTGAAACGGCGACATATTGAGTTATAGGAATTCATTTATTGGAAAATATTGTGGTGATTTAGAAATCATAGCCTTTGTAAGCATTATGACATAAGGCAACAGAGCTGAATATACCTCTGAAGAACTGTCAAGAAGCTGAGGTTGCTGAAATATTAATAAAATATTTTTTGATGAGTTTGGTGCCTTTCTGAAGGAGGGTGGCAGGTAGCATGCCAGTATTTTAAAATGACTGTAGGGGAAAGAAAGCAAATTACAAGCTACTGCTTTATGCAGGATGCTTAAATTTTCAAAATATTTGTCGAGAACCCCTAGCAGAAGTTTTGAAAAATGATCTCATGGCACAAGTGTGGAAAATATTTCCTCATTCATAACATTCTTTACTAATTAAAAGATAAGAAAAAGAAATGAGAATTAAATTGTCAGCTCTGAAGTTGCAAAAAATTCTGTGGCAGTGAGTGACTAGATGGGTAGAATGGGTGATTAAAAAATCAGTGTTGATGAACACCAAGTAATGTACGTGGGGAAAAAAGCTAATGATGCATGCATGGTATAGCCTCCCTACTGGTCAAGTAGTATTTTGTCATGGTGAGTGACTTACTGAAAATGTCAAACTCTCATCTGGTTGGCAGCTAAAAGCCAAATAAAATATTTGGATATAAGAAAGTAATAAACAAGTAATAAAACAACAAAATTTAAAATGCCATAATGGTGTTGTACAAATCCATATGTGATGTGCTTATTTGTGGTCATCCTCTTTCAGAAAGTGTCCATAAAAGAGCTAGGAAAATACAGTCAGAGGTCACAAGATTGGGATGAGTTCTGTGTGAGGAGACATGAAGTAGACCAAGTGTTTTTCAGCATGGAGAGGGAGGGAGGAGAGAGTGATATAAAGGGTGTTCTGTAAAATTGCAGTTCAGGGGAGAATGTAAACAATTTACATATCACAAATAGATTCTCTATTATGTTGCTGTTGCAAGAAGCAGTGGGTACCAAAATAGAAATGGATTTCAAAAAGAGGCTGGGGAAGTTGAAAGGTCCATCAGAGTTTATTGCATTCTAAACACAGAAAAAGTAACGAATCAGTGATTAATTGAAATCTGGAGGATGTGCCGGAGGTTATACTATTAACAACTACTTTTATCATCTCTTTAGCATCTGTTCTTGGCCACAATCGGGAAAATAGAATACAAGGCTATTTGGAACATTAATCTGACGGTTAGGTTGTCTGGTGCCTGCCCAGCTCTTGCAGCCACCTAGGATCAAATGGTAGAAATGCTTTGCAGTTCTCCCATCAGCCTGGGCTGAGAGTTTTCTTGTACATTCCAACATGTGTTTTCTAGAAGTGGATGATATTCACAGACTGTGCAAGCAAGCGGGACAGACTGGTATTCTCAAGTGAGTCACTGGCTTACAGCTTGTCTTTTACCCTTGTCTGAAGGGGACTGCCCTGCATTTCTGTGAAGTGTCTCTGTTTCAAATGAACTTTCTTCATCCCTCCTTGTGACAAACAGAACTTGCTGCTTTGGGAACACAGCCAGCAAAGTGTTTGTAGCTTATTTCAGTGCTAGTTTATGGATCTGTAATCATCTCTGTTTTAATAGATCGCTCACTCACTGTCTTTGCATCACAGCAGTTTAAGGTAAACTGAAAAGTCTACAGATGGATACAATTACTGTCGTAAGACCTAGGGCTGCTTTGGGTCTATCATAAGCAAGCAATTTAATGACATCTGCAAGTTTCTGGTTGGAATCATGTGCAAGCCTTAATTGGAGTCATTGAAGATGGGACAGTGTGTTCCAGTTCCAGCAGGGGGATTGGACTAGATGAACTTCTGAGGTCCCTTCCAATCCCTGACATTCTGTGATTCTGTGATAATAAAATGTAAATGGAGCACTAAAACTACTGAAGAAAAGGAGCACGGGAAGAAACAAAACATTTTGCTGGACCTATCTGGCTTCTCTGTCAATCTGTGATTTTCGCGGCATAAGGAAGAAGGCTTTGTTCAGTGACATAGAAGCACAGGGGATTTCAAAAGAGAAAGAAAAGTTCCATAACTTAATAAAAAAGGTACTTTTTAAAATAGTTTCTGCCTTAGCTACTTGTTTGTTACTATATTATTTATAAATTCAATTTGGAACAAATATTAAACTTCAGATAGATAAATCCAATGTAGTTAACATCTGGCAAATTATAGGTTATTGAAAAGAATGTTATTGTGAGAATCATTGAGTGACATTAGCAAGAAATGTTGAGCCTATCTAAAGTAAGTCATCACACTGCTCTTGGAGGAGAAATTGCAGGTGGATTATCTGTGTAGTCACTGCGTTCTGTCATAGAGATTGAGGCGTCCATGGTGAGTTCATGAAGGTCAGTTTAATAATTTGCACATAGCATAGCAGCTTAAGGCAAACCAGTAGATTCTGCTGTAGCCATGTCACCTGTGATCTTTGTTCAGGATGGGCAGTAGGTTGATGCTTTGATCGGCAGCAGTTGGCAACAGCACTCTCTGGTCCAGGCTGATGGGATCCCCAGAGCTGGTGCTGCTGTTCAGTTTGGATCATCAGCAGCTGCAAGCAGTGGACTTAAGCAAGGAAAAGAAAATTTTTTGAAACCTGCTAAACTACTTTTGAAGTGGCCTGAAACCATTTAGCCTGCATCCAGCCCTGCTGTAGGTCCTCATACATCTTGGATAACTGTTCTAGATTTTCCAGCCTAGGCCTGCGAAGAGTGGCTGTGCAGCTTCCAGGCTCAGCCCAGCTGTGCATCTGCGTGGTGCTGTAGTCCCCACCTAATAAACTTCCCAGGAGTGATACTGTGATGCAGATGCTCTGGTTGACTCTTGGCTTCTTGGAGTCAAATTATTGCTTTTATTTTCATTCTATTTCATGCTCTGAATAACAAAATAAGAAAAAATTGACTGTGTATTAAGTCCCTTGGATGAGCACGTTAAGATCTGTCACATCTGGTTTGATCTGTTTCTCAGGGAGAAAATAACACGTGCATTTAAACATTTGATAGGGTTTTACATTTTTTGAGTGTTAATTAGTCAAGGTTAAATTAGTCAAGGTTAAAAAGTGCAGCTGGAATTGTTACTACAAGAGTTTGTTTCTCAAACCTTAACTGAAGTCATAAGACTTGGCACAAAAGCTCCTACAAATAGATGCAAAAGTTTTATGTTTTTATACTATTATAAAGTTAACTGTCGTGATATTGGAAACAGATTATCAAAGTAGTAACTAAGCAAATATTTGGTGCAGTTTTATGATTATTATTTTTTTTAAATAATTTTTGAAGTGTTGACTGGATTAACAGAGGCGGCCAAATTTGAATTGGCTCTTGACTTTTTATAAAATCTAATACTCCTGCTTTTTATATAGTAGCTTTTTTGGCACATCTGTGCATAAAATCAAGGGAACTCAAATTCCTGATGAATAAAACATACCCTTTACTAACTTTTGACTTGTTCTCTCTTGTACTTAAGTATACTTTGGTTATACAAGACAGCAAATTATCATCTGGTGACCTGTGTGAAAATGAGATCTCAAATGCCAAAAAAAACCCAAACCTATCTTAAATTGCTTTGTTAATGAATGTGTAAGCTCAAGTTCTTCAAATAGCAAATATTAAATGGAGTAATATGTGAATGAATGATGCTTTAACATCGCTGTAGGTTAAATATGGACTTTAAATGTATCTACCCATAACATACAGATTCTGTGTAAAAACTATAAGGTATAAATGAGGAGGTATGATATTTTTGCTCTTGTCTCTGTAGAGCAGGAATTTTCTGAAAATATCTTTGGAAGCGAGGGGGAATTAGTGAAAATAACTTGTGTCATTTCTAAATGCTGTCTGTTAAACAGATGGTAAAACTGCTGAGGCATGTTATGCTGACACCTTCCTCTGGAAGGAGCAAGCCAGGCTAAAAGTCCTGCAGGAGCATATCTTGTGTAATAGCCATCTCTCTACCAATAGGTATTTCCTCTACTTTTATCTCAGTGGTTGTCAATTGCATTTGTTCATTCATGCCGATTAACAAGAAGTGCTTACGTTTCTTACAAAAAAAAATTCCTCACCATTTACCTTTGACACATAAAAAATGCAGGAGACTGAGGCTTTAATGAATTTTGTGCAACAAGGTATTTATGGCTTTGCAAATTAAGAAAAAACACAGCATTTAGAATCCATGAGCTTGGTAAGATCTTAACATGATAATTCAATTTTGCTATTTTCCTACGATGAATAGTGTGTGCTGGCAGTATTTTGTGGAAGGAAAAAAAGCTCAATTCTCCTGATTTAGAGTTTTAGAGAGCCAAATAATATACTCAGTGCAGCACAAAAAAGAAAAACACTTGAAGTTGTTATTATAGCCCAGGAAAGTTTTGCTTGGGTTGGGTTGGGTATTTCTTTTTTCATTCTCATCAAGCTTGCAACTAACATTGGTGTTTGGGTGTTTAAGCAAAAAGAATGTTGGTTTTATAAGAGATCTATTGAACTCTTGTTTTCTTAAGCAGTGATAGTCTGGATCGCTGTTTGTTTTTTCAGTTTGAATAAATACTTTATATTGCATCGTATAAGAGCTGTATGCTTTCTCCTTTTCCTATACAGCTGTAGAATTGTGCCTGAAGACCAACCTCGTGTACAACTAGCTGGCTGTTTGTTCAGAAAAGGACTGAGAATATACTTAGGATCTACTTCATGGACTAACCACAAAAAAACCTAGCCACAAAAGAGAATATGATAGAGAGAATATGTTTTTTCAACATCTGTATAAGAGCTTTTTAAAGTGGTACTGTGATGAATCCAACAATTAAGGAAGGCATTAAAGTCAGTTTTATCTACTCAAACTTGATACATTTTGGGTAGTGTTCAAAGTACTGCTCTTTAATGTATGACTCAGTGTGATGATGCTGCTGTACTCAGATAAGCACGTCTTTTAGTGGTTTATTCATAACTTCTAAGGCTTATTAGGTATATATTTATAAAGTAGATGAGAATGAGTTTTGGAATTCAGGGATGTCTGGATTACTTTTTCGGTGTTTGTACGCTTCTGAGCACTCGCTTTTGCACTGCACTGAAGTTCTTTAAATGTGTTGGATACAGCTGCTGTCTGTCCTCGCATGTTTTTAATAACTTACTATAGACTAAACCACTGAATCAGTAAAATAAAAGGCCTCTTTGTTAGTGTACTATATCATTAATAAAGGTTTATGCGCTTATGGTTTGGCAAGCAGAAAGTTTGACTTCTCTGGCTGTCAAGAAGTTACAAGTTGACAAGAACAACTGACCCACTTGTCTTTGCTGCAGAAACTGGGATGCTTGCTGTCGTGAAGCAGAAATGCAGACAGTTTCAGCTCCACTGGCATTTAATTGTTAATGTGTGCAAAGTCTGTCTCAGAGCTTCTTTAGCACTTCTTTGAAGGCAGTTAGTCAACTTGTCGGCGTGAGGCACACTGCTAAGCAGCATTCCTGCTATCTGATCTATGTATTAGTAGTTTGGAGGTCAACAAAAATCTCAGCTGGAGGATTTTACTCGCTGGCTGGAGGAGAAAGTACTGTTAAAGGTTGGTTATCGAGGCTAGCTCTACTAAAAATAGCAGGAGAGCAGAATAATAAAGTGAATAACAGGAGCACATACTAAAATTATGCTGGTAACAAACACAATGTTCTGAGGTTTTCTAAAACGCAGCAGACATTTGTCCCACATTCCAGTAATTTATTTGAAAGGCATGTTCCACTTGAGGATTGCCAAGAACTTTACAAATACGAAGCCTTTTAACGTGTCTAAGGTATGTGCTGTGCCTTTTTAAAAAGAAACTCATAGGCAGAAATGATAGACATATTTTTTCCAGAAGTTTGTGGTCTATAATAATACAGCAAGTTTTTCTTTACTAGGTCAGGGAACCTTCAGACTCTTCCGATATGAAAACCTGTTGTAACTTTCTATCCCAAACCAGTTTGTGAGCTAAAAGAAAAGTGGCTTTTTTTGGGAGGGGGGGAGGAAGGAGAAGTGTTTTTGTTTTGTTTTATTTGTGAGTAGGTTTTCTTTCCTTGGAATCTGAACACAAGGCACACATGCTATAATTTTAATTCAAGGTTATGTATCTGTACATTTCCAGCACATTACTATATGATGAGCTCTGCAGTCCAGTTACACGTTGTGCTTTTTGGGAGTATAAAAATTAGAGTTTAAGTTAGAATTGTCAATTAACTCATACAGATGTGAGGCACTTTTTCCATACGTATCTACAATTTAAAGATGAAATGGACAAACTTGGGATGTCAGACCTCAAGGAAAAAATGTACCAGGAAGAAATACCTGCTTGGTGAAAGGTCTATATCCTTTACAGTCAGAGGTGTTCAAATGCTGTCGGTAAGACAAAAAAAGATTGAGTGGGAATTTCAGCATTTGGAAAACTAAAAATATAGCCGTGCTAGGAGGAAGGTGGAATGCACAGCTTTGCCTTGAGGTGAAAGGAATATATTTCAATGAAATATGGAAGCTGGTAATGGAAACTTATGGAAGAAGACCATGAAAGTCCTTAGATTGTGAATTTGAATAAAAGCTTGTGGTACACCAATAAAATTTAGGAAGGAGCAACCATTGAAACTTTTTTTAGCTGTTAAAAAAAAAATAAAAAATGTCAGGAAGATGAAACATCCAAGGGCTGTGCAGGGTACAGTGTTAAGGACTTTCACAAGAGGTCTGTCTATGCAAGAACTTCAGAAATTTTAAATATTTCACACCCTTTTGATTGTAGCACACAGGTGGTGGTGTGTTATTGTGTTCAATGACTCATGTGATACATTTTCCTGCCTTTGTGAAGGTTTGTAAAGATTTCAAATGGTAAGTGGACTTGAAACAGCACAACCTATGCTTCTGTAATCCAGTGGGAAGTCAAGTGAAGTACTGGGACCATTGGCATGACTCTTGGGCGCTTCTGTAGTGATCCACTTAAAATCCTGATTTCTGTAGAAGTAAAAAATCAATGATCACCAGTAAACAGAACAGTTTTGTGTGTTGTCCATGCCTAAATTGTGCTAAAGAATAGGCTGGAGGGAGGCGGTGAAGCTGCATTCATTGTCTGGTTATAATCAGGGCATCTGACGAGACATCCTAAATCAGGATAGGCTTCTGCAGATTTTTCATGTTAAACCTAAGCTCTGCGGTGAGTGTAGGCCAATGGTATTTTTCATAGATATAATGAATTTTAGTGCACTTTCAGATGTCAACAGGCATGTCAGATGGGATAAGGCAGATGCCGTATTTCAGGCTCCTGCTGGCAGGCTCAGGACAGCTGGAATTGCTGCAAGTTCCAAAGCACTTATTGTAGATGAAACTTACTCTTACTTCCTCTTACTTTTGACAGTTAGCTGTATTATTTTGAAGTGAAAAATAATTTAGTAGATGCTTATGTGAGACATTTTGCCTGGGTTCATACTGATTTCAGGCATTCCTAGCAGAAAGGTCTGTAAATAATTCTGTGTTATTTTGTGATAAATGCTCAGTTGTTTAAGCATATATCATGACAACTGTTTTACTGGAATAGTTAATGGCAGCATCTGCCATTAGTTTCTGCCCTTTAAGACAGCGTTTCTATTGGGGGTGCTGACGGTCTCAGTCCTGACTGAACAACTCTCTTCCGTTTGATTGGCAGTACTCCATATGATTTTAAATAATATTTTTAAAATCTCACAGCTCTCTCAAATGCCATTTAATTTGAAGAAGACAGGACTGTCCAAGACTCAGATACCAAGTCAGTCAGACCTTGTTCTGTGTGGAAAGTTTTCTTGTCTGTGCTTCAGCTCTGTCTTGAAGATCTGAAAAAGCTTTACTGTGTTATCAGGGGTTTGAAGTATTGTTTCTAAAACACTGTGATTTCAAATTCTTTGTGCTTTTCATTCATATTTTTTCTAGACTCGAGATGATTTCCTTGGGCAAGTGGATATTCCCCTTTATCAGTTACCGGTTGGTATTTTGTTCTTTTGTTTTGTATTAACAGTGTGAAAAAGAAAAGGGGTTCTGTAAGGAACTGTTTTAGTCACCTAAAGAAGTAAACCAGTGATGTAAGTGATTGAATTCTCCTGTTGTGTTCTTGCTTACTGCTGATGTTTATTAAAAAAATGTAGTTTAACATGTATCTGGGTATTGATTTCTGCTGCTATGAGAGTTAGAAGTGCTTGTAGCTTTCTCAAAAATAAAAAGGAAAGATTTTAAGCTGTCTTAAAGACAAGAAGAGATTATGATAATTATCATATTTCTTAGTATTTTGTTTAAAGTCTTTTTTTTGTTGCTTTGAATGTTATGTAAATTTACTCCTATTAGTTCTTATTCCCACAAATAAATGCACAAGAAAATAAGTGGAAAACAGAACTAGCCTTGTTCCATACATCTGTACATTTTTGCATTCCTTTTGCAAAGCATATTGTTAGTTTTCAGGGAAGATCACCAAGAACACTGAAATAAGTAAGCCTTTCTGCCTTTTTATTTTATTTTATTTTAGTTTAGTTTATTTTAGTTTATTTTAGTTTATTTTATTTTATCTTTTGATATTCCAAAATGTTAGAGAGTACTATCAGACCTGTCCTGCTTCCTGCTGTAGGCAGGATGTGAGGTCGCAGCACCCTGCTCAGGGACAAGTAGCTGTGATGTCCCTCTGGAGAAAGCTGTCTCTTCCTGCCCACTGGGAAGCTGGGCAGCAGCATCACATATTGGTGCATTACCTTTAGCCAGAACTGTGTGGTCTCACTTGGGTATTTTCACATTCATTTTCTTACCTTCCTCAGAAGTCAGCATTTCCCTGTCCCCTTTGTTTCCATCTTCATGGTTCCCAGTTGCTTGTTTTTGCCATCTAAATTTACTGTGCTTCATTGGCCCAAACATAAGTGGATTTTTGTTGTTGTTGAAACAGTCTTTTGTTTACAAAAGTAAACATATCTTTGATAAATAAAACTATTTTTGGATGAATGAAATCAGTTTATATTATAAATTTATTATTGCATGTAGCTTTGGTTCCCATCTTGTTTTCCTTGATGCTGTGTGAATGCAGACTGCTTATAACTAAGAAGGGCTGGTAGTCATGGGCACATTAAGAGGTTAACTCCTCTCTACAGTAAGATAGTGAACAGATCCAAAACCAAAATTAATCAAAGGCTAACTTGGTATTGAATCCAAGGCAATTCTTGTTCTTGAAAAATAAGCATGATTACAAAACATATTTTCTCCTTTTTCTTTTTTTTCCCTCTCATGTCTTTCCATAGCATTTTACTGTGTTATGTTGGGCAGGGATAGAAGGAAAAAAAAAAAAAAAAGGTTAATTCCATTTTACTTTCAGAGAGGTATTTATTTTATCACTTACACTGAAATGTCTGCTATATAGGATAGCATTTTTCTTTCTGAGATTGAGTACAGTAGATATTCAGCAAGATTGAATGACAAAGACAGAGGCCTTTTATAAAAAAAAAACCTCTAAAATCTTTAATGTGATAATGGCTAACCTTATATCCTGGAATTTCTGGCTTCTTCCCAATCAAATATTGACATTTTTTAGACATTTTTTTGAAAATACCTTTATAGAATTGCATTTTTTTCTTAATTAAAAATTCTACAAACAAATGCATTTTTTTTCTCTTGTACAGTACTTTTGGAAATGGTTAAAATATATTAACAAGAGCCTAGAGTTAGATCCCAGAATTAACAAGCAGCTGAGAAAGGAAAATCCATTTTGACTTGAAAAAAGGGATTTCCAAATGTTCCCAAACACACAGTACTGTAAGAAATTAACTGTTTATGTAGGAATTACAAAGCAGCAGCTGGATGATAAATGTTTGTTAATCAAAAAAAAAAAGTTTTTTTCTGTAATGGTCCTTCATATATATTTCTATAGCTGTACCCAGGATATACATTTATAAATATAAAATCATGTCTGTTTATTTCTGTGCTTCTTTCTGTTGAGCACCTTCACTTTCATGAATCAGAAGAGATGTTCTCAAGAGTGGATTCCTCTGTTATTTTTTTAAAAGATTTTCGTTTTTGCCAAATCCCAAAGCTTTTCTGCATAAGAATATTTGAAAAATACCAAAGCAGGGGGAAAAAAAAGTTATGGCAGATCTTTTGGATGCGTAAATTGAGAAACAACCAATTTCAGGCTAAACAGTTTCTTTTCTCTATGCCTGTGCTTTAGAAACTGTAATGTGTGTATGTGTATTTTACACACTGAAAAGATCCATTGTTCTTTTTTTTTTTTTTCCTTGAACTGGGGAATTAACTTTATTCCTACAATAAAAGTTGGCTTTGATTGCCAGAGTTTTTAACTGAACACGTAATTCAAATGTAAGAAGTTACACAGACCTTAAAAAACTAATTTAAAATTTCTGGTAGTTTTCCTAAACAACAAATGTTCAGTGATACAAACTTCTTGAAAAAACTTCTCTTATTCCAGACAGAACATCCAAGTATGGAGAGACCATATACCTTTAGGGATTTTGTTCTTCATCCAAGAAGGTTAGTAAATACCACATATAAATTCTAACTTTCATATCCAAACAATTCAATTATGTAAATTATTGTACATAAATATTGTCTACGTTTTCATCACAGAAACTTGAATTTCAGTGGAGCAAAATATTTGTGGTTCTGCTAAAGTCAGCATTTGTTTAAATTCTTTTTCAAATTGAAATTGTTTCCTCCCTTTCTTTAAAAGATGTCTGTTGCTTGCCTCTCATAAACTTTCATATGACTTTAATTACACAACAAAGCTTAAACTGAAAAGCTGCTCACATGTTAAAAGTCCTGTTAAGAAAACAAGCAATTATAAAATATGGAACACTTCACTATTGGTTTTAGTGTTACACATTTTGTATTTGTTTTTAAATTTAAATTTTTAACATAGATCAGGAATGTAGAGCAGTGGAGATAAAATTCATGAAATGCATGTCAGTGTTTTTTCAGATAATGCTTTCTAGATATGGGTTATGTAGTTCTTTCTCAGCCATGTTGTTAGCAGAAAAGGTGATTTGAAGAATTTTACATCACTTGATTATAGATTTCTAGCACTTCGGGGTGTGTTCCCAAGTCTTAAAGCTGATACCATCATAGAACTTGGTTAATTGAAACCATAAAAAGTCAAGCTTATGTAGAGAAGATTCAAAATAATCCTCCAGCTGGACTTACTTAGCTTTGAATTTTGTAACAGCTTCACAAGTGCACAGTAAGAACACTTTTTCTCCTCTACAGCCATAAATCAAGAGTTAAAGGTCACCTTAGATTAAAGATGACTTACTTACCTAAAAGCAATGGATCTGAAGAAGAAACCACAGAACAGGCCGAGGAATTGGAGGTGGGAAAATATATTTTTTTTGCTGAGAAACCTAGCAAACATTGGTATTCAGCTATTAAGGGTAGTAACCAAATATTTTTAGAAACAAGCAGTTAGATCTGATTGCTCATGTCTTGCTGTACATTTGTGAGTCAGTGTAAAATATTTTTTCTATCTGAAGGAGTGTATTGTTGTTGTTCTTTTCCATAAAAAGAAAAATGTACATTAGACTTCAGTTTTGTTACTATACTGCATTGCCATATTTCCATATATCTTTTTGTTATTACATTTCAAGAACTTAAGTTTGAGAGTAAAGTGATTCGTGCAGAAGTCTGTCCTGTCATTTCTTAAGAAATACAGCAAAACTGAGAGCCAATCTTAGTGGTTTAAGATACAGTAGAACTGTACCTTCAAAAGATGATGATTTAGTAATTTGGGATACTTTTTCAGTTTGACAATGCAAATTAAAAGCAGTTAATATTGTGTCTCTTAGCCTGGGTGGATTTTATTGGACCAACCGGATGCTTCTAACCAGCCACAACAGCAGCAGCAGGAATCTCCTCCACTGC
The DNA here is from genome assembly GCA_035772895.1 of Perdix hodgsoniae. Classification (NCBI taxonomy): domain Eukaryota; kingdom Metazoa; phylum Chordata; class Aves; order Galliformes; family Phasianidae; genus Perdix; species Perdix hodgsoniae. The sequence continues at coordinate 8,480,427 of JAPSGF010000010.1, forward strand.
CTTCAGGCTGGGAAGAAAGACAAGACATCCTTGGCAGGACCTATTATGTCAATCATGAATTCAGAAGAACACAGTGGAAAAGACCAACTGCTCAGTATGTCTTTTGGCCGGAAGACTCGAGCCTTACATTAGTTTTCAATTTTCTCTAGTTCCACTGAAGGTGGGAAGAGCTCGAAAATCCACACCTTGAGAGTTAGATCTGAGACCTTTCCACATCTGAATATTCAAGCCCATATGTCTTGGTCATTAACTAGTGCTCCATTTAACTACAAAACATCCTTCCTGCTCTCTGGAAGCTTATGTTCAAATTGAAATTACTTGTAAGAGATTATATAGAAATGCTGCGGAAATTTTTCAGCTCTAAGACTGGTTCTTCCTTCCCTGCAGTGACTATATTTATCTTGGTATTTTGTTGTTTCTTTTTCTTTTTTGGACTACAAGTGTTGTCCCTTAGCATATGAATTCAAAAATTAATATTTGAAATGCTATTTGGTTGTTTGATTTTACTGATGCTTCCTGTTCAAAACAGGTCACGTTAATGGTATAGCTCACGACTGCTTCACTTTCTCCATCCAGAACAACTGTAAAATGTATTTTTTGCTGTTGAAAGGTAAAACATTAATATGGATGATTTTTTTTTTAATAGGGACAATGTAGCTGTAGCAGATATTGGTAACATGCAGTTGGAGGCCCAGCATGCGTTCACTCATAGGCGGCAGATATCAGAAGATACAGAACATCTAGACAGCAGAGATTCTCCTGAGGTAAAAACCATATGTAAATATTTTTGGAATGCACATAGGCTTTCACCTCTAGTCAAGAAGCTTATTTTAAGTATTTAGAACTTAAAACTACTTTTAAAATATTTTTTCTTTGTTTCTTTTTAAAGAGCTGGGAAATTATAACTGAAGATGAGGCAACTTTATATAGCAATGAGAACCCTCAAATACCTCTGCCACAGAACAGCTGTGATATACAGACTCATCTTGCAGAAGAGCTGAATACCAGACTTACCACCTCTGGAAGTTCAGCTACTGGCCAGTCAGCAGCCTACACTGTAAGTTATTTTTTCTCATTGTTAAAATTGTATTACTAAATTCTTTGTATCAACTGTTTTATTTTTAATTTCATCTCAAATGTTGAGAATTTAAGAGTAATTTTACTATACAAGCAAGCATTTTATTATTCTCTGCTTTACTTATCTAGAACAGGAATTTCTGCCAGTGTCTGAGGCTTGTGTTAACTATTTTTCAGAATCTAAATCTACCTTTTATTCCAGCATCATGCTGATCTGAGTAGTGCTGAAAAGTGCAGATGAAGAAGGCTGTCTATAATCATCTTAAATGTTTATTTCTAGGAAGATAGTTCCACTGGTAACTTCTTCTGTTGGGCAAGTTTAAAAATAACTCATTTTTCATTGCAAATATTGGGATATAAGGTTCTATGATTTGGGCTGAGTAAACTTGATGACTACATAGCAATAAAAAAGACTTCACTCATGCAGTTCTGAAATCTTGTACCAGTTATGAAATTTGTCTAACTTCCTGCAAGTCTATTCAGCTAACTAGCCCAACAGAAAACTATCTGCTTTTTTCTCCTCAACGCTGTTTTCTGCAAGTTGAAAGAGCACCCTGGTTGTCTGAAAAATGCTATACTAGCAAGGGGAAAACAGCAGGAGTACACAGCAGTGAGTGAGTTTTTTGGTGGTAGCAAGCAATTAAATAAGCTTAGCTGTCTTGTGAAACCTGGCCTTCACAAATGGGCTTGTAAACTGATATGTATAAATGTATGACTTGAGAAATCCGCTATTCATGGAGGAAAACCTGCAGAGGTGACCCAGACCATATGATGCATAAGATGTCAGTATTTAAATGAAATTACGAACTTCTCTGATGCTGAAGTTCCAATCCAAATGTGACTTAAAGGTAAATTGCTTGTGTTTTTATAAGAATTTACAAAGATATCTTAAGTGTTTCTGGAAATAGTGAAGGTAGAGCCACACTACTTATGTATTCAGCATCCTATGGATACCAAGAAAACCATTATTTCTGTTTGCTTGATGGGTAGCCTATGTAAAGGAGGAAACAGATGTTCATGTTATTTGTAACAGCCAGCTAGAACAACAGTCTTGCATCCCTTCACCACCACCAATCAAAAAAACCCAAACAAACAATAAAACAAAACAAAAAAAAACACAAAATCAATTGTTTTCTCTGAAATATTCTGAGAGTTCTCTGAAATATTCTAAGAGGTGCATGGATATATAGAGAACAAGTAATCTTGAAACTTCTGGAGGAGGATGAAATACAGTTGCTTAATTGTAGCAGCTGAGATATAAAAAGTATCTCTAGGCAGAAATATGGGTGCTTCTACAAACTGTAGTAGTTGAGCCACCTATTTTGGAAAGCTATTATCTCAATCTTTCATGTCTTATTAAAACTCTCTAAAAACTCTGATGTGTCATAGGCTGTAGTCCACTGACAAAATAATGTGATGAGTTCTATGTTGTAAATTCAATTGTAATGTAACTGGGTGCAAGTAACTGATGTTTTAAATGCCTCTTGTTAAGGTTTTCAGAGCTTGTTCAAGTCTCTTATTAATTTTCTTTGAAGTTATAGTGGATGCTGTGAACAACATTACTAACAGTATTGAAACATCAGTTTACAAAATTTTTTTTAAAAGGTCATTTCAAAACAAATAACATTTTCAGGATGAAAACTGTGACAGTTTAAAGTGTGATAATCATAGTTCATAGTTTGCTGTTGTCCCTAAAGCTGCAATTATAGCTGATATGCCATTCTTCTCTGCTACTTCAAGAATCATTCCAGCAGAAGAGGTAGTCTGCAAACATACAGAGTTGAAGAGCAGCCTGCACATCCAGTGGTATGTCATCATCCAAAAACATTAGTTCAAAACATTTGTACTGATCAGAGGCTTGCGTAGCACGGAAGTTGGAGGATGTAGAACGTTTTATTTTAGCTATGTATAATAGGCTCCTGGCAGCTCTCCTGGTAATGTTGCAGTTATGAGAGTCTAGCAAGACTGAAGCTCAGTTGTAAAACTTCCATCTTCCAACTTCGTGTTTTTAGGTTAACATTACTTAATGCATGGATAGAGCTTACAGAGGGAAATGATTCTCCCATGAAATACCATTTCTGAAATAATTTACTTTTATAATAAAGGCTATACCACTGTCCTTATGTTACATTTTCATGGTGATGCTGCAAACTTATGAGTTCCTAGCCAGAAGTACTAGGCTAGATCAGCCAAGTCTAAAGCAGATATATAAACTAGTCTTTTTAATCCTTTTGGATGAGAAGCTTGAATTAAAAGTAAATAAATAAAATAATTCTCTCACTTGATACTTTAGTAAGGATTTAAGCACTACTTTTCTAATTTTCCAGTCCATGGAAAATCATAGATCTATTTAATTATTATTATTTTTAATTTGGCAAGGGAAAGCCTTTTCATAGTCAGTTTCATAGTTTTCCTAACTGTTTCTTCTTCTGTTATCATTAATATTTAGTTACTGCCTACTTCATCTGGATTACCGCCAGGCTGGGAAGAAAGACAAGATGAAAAAGGGAGGTCATATTACATAGATCACAATTCCAGAACTACTACTTGGATAAAACCAGTTGTACAGGTACTTTCTGTATTCTAATCATTGTTTTCATTCATATGAAACCCTTTAAACACCTCACATAATAGGAGTTAAGTTTAGAGATCTTTTTGAAATAAAACATGTGAGAGGCATAACCTGATAACAAATCACAAAAATCTGAGGGAGTGCAACTGGAGTTAGTAACAGCAGTATTTATGGTAAGTCACTCTACGATTAGTGTATCAGGAAAGCCTTCTGGAATGTGATAGCTGTTGGGGAAGCCTGAAAAACATCTTTCAACTTTGGTAGCCTGATCTGTGATTGTTAGTCATGTTGTCGATAAACAAACCTGTCTACTGTTTGGCATTTCCTTTATGAAACTGCTTTCATGAATCAAGAAATATTAGTACCTTAATATTAAGATAAAATGCATTGTTCTACAGACATTCCTTATTAGTGTCATTTTCGTTCTGTTTTTTTTTTTTTGTCTGTAGCTTGCTATGGAAACAGGTCAGTTGCCAACTGTGCAAAATACTTCTATAGCAAGACAGCCACAAGCAACATCAGGTGATTCATCACAACAGTCTTCTAATCAGCAGCCTGAAATGGAGCAAGGATTTCTCCCTAAAGGCTGGGAAGTTCGGCATGCACCTAATGGGAGACCATTCTTTATTGACCACAATACCAAGACTACAACATGGGTAATGATAGCTGCTTTCATGGACTGAAGTTCTAGTTTATATCATGCCAAGGCTTTCCTGCTTTCAGCAAACTTGCATAGATTTCTTCAGTCTCAACATTTCTTTACTAGCATCTTTATTTAAAAACCAAACAAACAAACAAGGAAAAACCTAACAACTCTCTCACCTCACACACACAAGAAGGAAAATACAACTACAAATGTGAATGTGATTTATTGTCAGTAGGAAAGGTATTGTGACACATTTATTCAAGCAAGATATCTGTGTCCATGTCTGTTAAGGAACATAAATGATTTAAAAAAACCAAAAAACTGAGTAACTTAAAATATCTTTCCTAAGTTGAATCTCATGAATTTTACAAACTGTATTATCACTTGAAAGTTTTACTTAGAAGGAAAATACTGTGTATGGGAATCAGTTTTGCAAGTGGAGAGCATCTCCTAAATAATGTTGCTTTTAAGCTATTACAGTCCTACAGTTTTATATGCACTGTTAAAAGAGGTCAGTTTTGTAATCCTATCTTCCAACAAGAAATCCATTACCTTGAGTATTTCACATCCTACAGTGCACAATACAAATTGCTGTGAATTCCTGGAGCAGGCCAGGTGTAGCTACAGTATGGATGAGAGTGTTCAGCTCTGATTCTGCTGAGTGGTACTGCTTAGATCAGCCTCTCCTAATAGATGGTCTTAGGTGTTTGAAGGGTAAATCAGTATTACTGCTAGGTGAAAGGGAAATGTAGAGAATATATGGAAATGATTCCAAATGAATTTTAATTTCTTTGGAATCATGGAAAGGGATCGTTTAGCAAAAATATATGTTCTCCATTTCCCCCTGGAAAAAAAAAAACAAAAAAAAAACTCAAATACAAAAAAAGAAACCCTAAACTTAAAAAAACAAATAAAACCAGGTGTTCCAGAAACCATGTGGAAAGATTTACTCAATTATACCAATACTGATTTAAGTGAAGGATTCATGCGTGTGTACACATAGAAAAGTGAGAGGATTTAAATAAATTTGATTAAAAGACGATGATTGTAAAGTACTGAAAGACTGAGGATCCTCAGGGAACTGTAGAATATGCAACAATTATCTTGCTGGTACTGGGCGTCATTTTTACATGGTCAGTAACAAAGAGGAAAAGAAAATTAAAGCAAAACAAAACAAACCCTCAAAACAATTTTAACATGCTGATTGTTTTGTTTTCAAAGGAAGATCCAAGACTGAAAATTCCTGCTCATCTGAGGAGAAAGACTTCCCTAGATCCAGTAGATTTAGGGCCATTACCAGTAAGTATATAATTTTACTTGTTTTTCAGGCATAACAATTTAATTTAAACTGCCACTATCTAAATTTGTACATGAAAAAAATGCAGCCTGCTGCTTTAGAAAACAGTTTTAGTTTTTCAAATAACAACAAACTAAATTTTGAATTCCGGAGTTAAGAGTAGATGGGAGGAGCAGGCAGCAATCCTTACAGCTTTGTGTTCTATGCAAACTGTGTTGTTATAAATTAACTATCTCCTCCTTGCAGCCAGGGTGGGAAGAGAGAACGCACACAGATGGAAGAATATTCTTCATAAACCACAGTATGTACAATGTAATATTCTCTCACCACTCATCATTTCATTACTGTTGTCTTAGTTAAGGGAAATAATTATGAAATACCTTGCAGATACCAAGAAAACACAATGGGAGGATCCTCGACTGCAGAACGTGGCAATAACTGGACCAGTAAGCTTTTCCTTATAGCTTTATATGTTATTTAAGAGTGTGATTGATAGAATCAAAACAAACTCTCATCATTTATCAGGTCTACAAGACGAAACTTTGAAGATACTTGAACGAGGCATACTTATTTCTTTAAAAGACTTACTAGATTTTCTCAGAAAGTGGTCTTTAAATACCAGAAATAAAAATCAGTTCAAAAAGAAAATGTCTGTAAAGGGAATGAAATTCATTTCTAAGTGAAAAATAATGATCTGGCCTTGATACTTTATCTGAAGTGCAAAATTACCAGGACTAATTGCAAAGACGGTACACATTATAATTATAGAATGGGTTTTAGTGTTCAACTGATATCTGTGTTTATTAATAGCCCACATTTGTAAACAACCTTCTCTGTCCATGGAAAATAGAGGTGTTTGTAGCCAGGTTTCTCATGGTAGAGCATGGAAAGACTAAACACTGTGTAAGTCATCAAAGACATTTTAATCACTTTGGTCATGACCAGTCGGTGATTTTAGTCAGTTACACCAGTTACAGTAAAGTGTGGGATAAATTCTGTGTGGGGTAAATTCTGATCAGTACAAATGTTTTGAACAAAGCAGTAATTTTCAGATTTTTTGAGCTGTCCATATGTTCATAAATGGAAAAAAGTGTTCCTGTTTTCTCAGAATTTCAAAGTATATGATTCACAAATATAGACTAGTTTCTTACATTAATTGTTGGAATACCTAGAACACGTTTTCAGTTGTTGATTTTGGGTTTTGTTTGTTTGTTTTTCCAAAGGCTGTGCCTTACTCCAGGGACTATAAGCGGAAGTATGAGTTCTTCAGAAAGAAACTGAAGAAACAGGTTAGTAATCAGCAGCAGCCCAGCACAAGGTTAAGAAATGCATACCCCTAAACAAAGGAAGCATGGGTTAAAGGGAAGAGAAATTCTATTTGTCTGACCTGCTTAGAGAATGTGGAAGGACTGTCTGATTACGCATACATTTGTGAAGCAGCAGCATGATTAACTTGATTAAAATTGCCATTTGATGTAATAGTAGGGTTTGTGACTATGAGCTATGAAACTGAAAGCAATCTGATTGGAGAGCAGAAGTTTTAAAGGTTAAAAGCTCAATCTTGAGGTAGGCTGTAAACAAAAAAGACTGAAAATCATTGTCATAGAATGGAATAGTTTTTGGAAATCAGAATATGGAAAGAGGAATTCTCCAAAAAGATTTTAAACTGTTCAGATAGAAATCTGATCAGGCTAGGTGACTGTAACAAATTGTTATAGACTTAAAATGTTAAGTTTATAAGTCTGATTTGCAAACTGTAGTTTGAACTGGCAGTGACTGTTGTATTTATAACACTTAGCATCTGGTTGTTCATATAAGAAAACATCTGTGGACAACTGCCATCAAATTTAGTGTCCTCGGGGTTGTTTTATATAATGGTTTTTAATTAAATGGACTTTTAATTGACACCTTTATTTTACCTTTTACCTCGCAGATTTATCTCTGACCTTTCTAAAACCTGTGCACTTTGAGCTGATGTGTACATCTTACATAATTACGTACACATCTTCTTTTCATAGTCAGCAAGCTGACTGTCAAATGTCATTATCTCAACCTAAGAAGTGATAGACTGCTCATGTATCCAGTATAACCAGAGCAATTTAAGAAATACGTAGATTTTAAAGCATACTTTACCACTGCCTTTTAAATGTTGACAGCTATGCAAATGATAATTAGGGTAATGGATTGATTTAAATTGAGATTGAATTGTTGTAGACCTTTTTTAATCATCTAAACTTGGTTTTAGATTCTATAATTGCTTGAACGTTTTTTCTGTAAAAGTGATTTGCAACTAAAAATAGTGTGTTTTATTTTAAAATGCTTCTTAGCTTTCTGAAATGATGAAATAGATCTGTATATTTCAGATGCGATGTAAATTTGATATCTAGTACTGTACGTTATTTTGCACTTTGGGAAATGACAGATAATGCACTCTCTCACCCCAATTAATTATTTTTTGTTTGCAGCTTGGATCAAACTGTTGTTGGATGGAGATATATATATATGTATGCCTATGTATAGACATTACATTTAAAGACAGATTCCTTTATTTGTCCTTCAGTTAAGCATTTCTGCATTCAAAAATACATTAGTTCTATGTATACACAGTATACATAGAACTTTAAAATCTGAACTATATTGAGTTTCATTGCACCATCATAATCTAGTCATTGTGAAAAATGGGTTGAAATTTCGTTTCCATTTTCACTGAATTTCTCAATTTTGCCTGCAGCAGTTGCTTAAGTGAACTGGCTGAAAAAAAGTGAAATCAAGAAAATACTTTGTTCTCATATAGTGATTTTAATACGTAAGCAATGTTTTATCTCTGAAAACTCAGCAGCAAGTATCACCTCCTTGAATATTTTTTTAATTTAAATACTTTAATATATAATAGTAGGAACCTTGTGATTTGTTTTTAAATTTTAAGTCAGTTGATTGCTTGTTTGTCATCTATACCACCCCTTACAATTAAAGTACTGAAATTACATACTGAAAGTGAAATCAATCAGGGAAAAATATCATAAAATAATTGTATTTATAAACTCTGAGGTGTTGTGGTGGTGGTTTTTTGTTTCTTTTTTCCAGTCAAGCTTAGAATATGATGAATTAAAAGTTTCCATACCTCAGTGCATGCAGAACTGAACATATGCTATTATTAACAAGAATTTATCTTAACATGATTTTCTTGGGATTCTACATCAATAGAACTTTATCTGAAGCATTCCATGCTGATTGAATTTTGTGGAAATAGAACCTCTTGTCAGTCATGTTTCCACATTATTTAAGATAAGGATTTGCTTTTGTCTATTTACAGACACTGATATTTGTTCCATTAATCTATTTTCCTCTTCATTGTCATTTTTAGAGTGATATTCCAAACAGATTTGAAATGAAAATTCATCGCACAACAATCCTTGAAGATTCTTACAGAAGAATTATAGCTGTGAAGAGAGCAGATTTCCTTAAAGCAAGACTTTGGATTGAATTTGATGGTGAAAAAGGTTTAGACTATGGAGGAGTGGCCAGGGAATGGTTCTTCCTTCTCTCTAAGGAGATGTTCAATCCTTACTATGGATTGTTTGAATATTCGGCTACGTAAGTAATATAGTTCCAGAAGATTTGAGTACTAGGGAAGGCAGATCCATTGTACCTCTCCTACATACTTTAAAAATGGAATTAATTTCTTTTTTCTTTTTTTCCTCCTTCCTTCTTTCTCCTCCCTTCTAAACTATATTGGAGCATTTAATTGATAATAACTGAAATATCCTGTGTATACTAGTTTTGCAGAAGAGTACTGAGGAAAGAAAGCCTGCTTTTTTGTTTTTTTCAACAGTAGGCCTTTTCATCTTTGCTTGCACAAACATACATCTGCAGCCATCTACTACTTTCAGAACAAAGAGGCAGTATTTAAGAGATAATGCTGACAAAATAATTCAAACTACTTTAATAGGAGTTAAGTACTTCTATGTGGTGTATCTGTATCTTACAATGATAATTTGTGGTGTTATTTCTGCTAAGCTAATAGAATCTTTTGTTGAGTATTATTTAACTTTGGATTAGTAATTTACTAATCCAAATATAACTTTTCTTTAATTTCATGAAAAGTAATACCTGATTTGATCAGTGATGTCTTTCAGATCTATGAATGCTGAACTGTTCCAATTTAAAAAAAAAAAAATGTGTTTTTGTTTCTTTCCTTCTGCTCCCCTCTACTTCAGAGATAATTATACTCTGCAGATCAACCCAAACTCTGGACTGTGCAATGAAGATCATCTCTCTTATTTCAAGTTTATAGGTCGAGTAGCTGGAATGGCTGTTTACCATGGCAAACTTCTGGACGGTTGGTATTTACTTAATACAATACTTGGATTAATGTTGTGCATATTTTGAATGTTGTTAACTACTGTTCAATATATTTGTTCTCCTTTAAAGCATTTTTCATTCGTCCTTTCTACAAGATGATGCTCCAAAAGCCGATCACACTTCATGATATGGAGTCTGTGGTATGTGATTTACTTTATCCTGTATATTAGGATGTCATGTTAAATTTTTCATACCTGTTTTTAGTGACTGTAATTAATGACATTGTGAAGATTAAAAATGCATAGTTCAGGGAATTGTTTAGGATACATGTTCTGTAAGACTAAGTTGCACAGGAATTGAAACCTTCAATGAAAGATAGACTCCGGTCTAAATTAGTTGATGAAAAACTTGACTAAATTCGATGATGTTTCTGAAAATATTTTAGACAGAAAGTTACTTAGAAATAAATATAAGCATTAGCAGCTTTGAAATCTCCATGTCAACCTGTATCTTACGTTTGTTTGTGTATTTTGAATGTTAAAAAGTAACATATTACCTGTATTCCCAGAGACTGAAAACTGCAGTTAATAATTAAGTATAGTATTTTTAATTTACTTAGTTTCCCTGATAATGGATATTATCCAGAGTAGTTTTAGGCAGAGTGATTTTTGTTCGGTCTCTAATTTATTACTGTTTCTGCTGTCTCATGAGAATGCTGAACATAGTTACTGTGCGCTTCTGAGTAATAGGATAGTTTTTGTCTTGTCCTTTTTTTTAAATACTGTATATCTTAATTTTCACGTCCTAAGTTTCTGAAGTCTTGTCTGATGATGAAGGGAAAACAAAAACAGAGATGAGAGACTGAGGCTAAAACACAAGACTTAAGAACACGCTGTGATGTCGTATTGCAGTGTTGATACATGTGATTTCTAGTCCTGAGAATGCTGAGTTTCAGGAGTGTTTGTAGTTCTGTACAGTTGTAGAGCCTACGTACCCTATACAGACTATTTGAGACTGGAATCCACTGAGCTGTAACAGAGCCATTTTTAGCTGGAAATGTGACAACTTTATTTTCTGTTTACTATTCCAAAAGTGCGGGCTGTAACCTCCTAAGATCTGTGTGTCACGCTACTCCTGAGCAAAGGACTTTGCCTACTTTCAATAATTAATTTTCTTTTCATTTTGGTTTATGCTGACAACACCTCATGCTTATGATTGTTGGGTACTTATGTATAGAAAAGCTTAATGATAGTTTGTGTTGTGAAGAGAGACTTCCTTTTTGTCTGTGCCCATTACAAGAGGCCACTGCTCATAAAAATACCATTCTATAGCTAACCTGCATGGTAGCTGTTTGGTAAAGGAAAAAAGGAGGATTTATTTACTCCATTCTTTGTACCTGATGCTTACAGTAACTGTGCCTTTAAGGAACCCAATTTAATAACAAACTAAATTTATTTCTCACTGACTCTTGAACTTGAGATATTAATGATTAAATATAATCATTTTCAAACTGACACCAATTCCCATGCACTTAAATTAGAGCAGCCTTTTTGTGAGTTACTAGCTTATGCATCTTGTTTGAAGGGTCTTTTTATGTGGTCATTTTGCTTTAACAAGCTTTACTGTAGCAGGAATGTGTCCATTAAAGCTTTAGGACTGAGAATGGGAGTTCAGATATGATGCCTTGAGGGAAACAGATATCCAGGTACCAGCTAGGCATTACATTGGTTTGTGAATCTGATGTTGGCAAACCATTCATTCCAATGTGATGTTTTCACACCAGGTTAATTAGACTGGCACAGTTCTTATAAAACTTAATGTGCCACCAAGAACTGAAAGGTTAGCCATTGTGGTCCTGAACAGCTGTGATGCTTTAAAGATGAGTTTCTTCTGTAGAAAGAGAACAGATGTCACCTATCTGGAAAGGGAATGTTATGTTCCAGTTTCTCATGTCCATGTGAGAATACTGATGAAAGTAAATGAAAAAAAACAGGAAAAAATCTGATATATAGTTCATGCTTGGAGAATATATCACATACGAAATGGAAATAAAAACTTAAATATAGTGAATTACTTTTAATTAAGTGTGTGTATATATTTAAAACCACATTCTCCCATGTTGTTTCTTCTTAAGCTCTGCACTTCTCTGCTAAGGCTTCATTGCTATGTGCTTTCCAACATATCTGCTTTTCAAGGTCTTTGAAACATAAATCTCCGCCTTCAGTCTTGAGTGAAGTATTTGTTGTTGGCTTTGATGGGCAAGTACGATGAAATCACTACTGCACTCAGTCTGCGAAAGACTAGGAGTTCTTTTATTTAGTTGTATTTGTTTAAGAAACGCCAGTTTTTGCTGTGTCTACTTAAGTAAGTCTCTTGTATTCATTCATTAAACTTGCAATTCTCTCTTCTAGGATAGTGAATATTATAATTCTCTGAGATGGATTCTTGAAAATGATCCAGCGGAACTGGACCTCAGATTTATAGTTGATGAAGAACTTTTTGGGCAGGTTAGTATGTATATGTAAAGTAGAGTAGGCAAAACATAAAACATTTGACTTATGAGAATAGTTGCTTAATACCATCTGTATGGTATTAAGAAAACAAACAAAAAATCCATCATTCAGTCATGTTGTTTTGTTTATTCAACTTAATTTCTTTATCTGGCATATGCTCATGCTGTCCTTTGTTAGTTAAGATGTGATGCTATAAAGGACTTGGAAAGAGCACAGCCAGTGCACAAACAGTATCTTACACTTTTTTCTTAGCACTCACATTGAAATGTGGCTGTTGCTAAAAAGGCAGCTAAGACTAAAATATTGATTACTTGATCGAGGGGAAACTGATTTTATCTGATTTGCTGGGAAAGATGCCCTCATAGGGAAATGGTTGGAATCATAAATTTCTCTCAGAGGTAATAATAGGGTTTTCTGTTTTGTTTTTCTTGAAGCTTTTCAAGATAACTGTGGAATAAACCATTTTAGTTTAGTGTAGAAGGTTGTCCAAGATAGATCACATAGAAATACCAAAGTTTTTTTAAATTACAGGTGCCAGAAAGATGTAAGTAGGCTAAATAGCCTTTGACGTCTTGTGTAGCTAAATTGATTCCACTTAGGAGTCTGAAATACTACATCTGTAATAAATAGAAAATTTGACATTTCTCTGCTGAGGTTCTCGTGGTATAAATCACTTACTGATATAAAAAAATTTACTGATATATGTGTAGATTCACATATTTACAGGAGGTCATTGCTGAAATTGTTCTGTAAGTGTTTTTCCTTGATATTTGCAAATCAGACTTTCTCACTGAGCATGCAGTTAGTGAAGCCAGTATTACTGAAAACCTGTATGCAAATTTAAGGCATTTATTGTAGCCACATAATAAAAAATTGAGATTGACATGCTGTCATCTGGCATCTCTAAATAATGTATTAGAAAAAAATACTTATTTTACGACCTCTGAAATTTGTACTATTTCTCATAATTTTCAAATTTTACATTCTTCAAGATTTAGCTGAATTAACTAATATTAACACATGAATTGTTGTACATACCTAACGTAAGACCTATTCTGTGTACCTCATCTAGACTCATCAACATGAACTAAAAAGTGGTGGATCAGAAATAGTTGTCACCAATAAGAACAAGAGGGACTACATTCAGTAAGTAGTGGTCGCTGTGCAAGGTATCTCTCTGGATAGCCTCTCTAAGAATCAAGCCTATGTGTTGGCTGTATTAACAAAAGAAAGATGTTACTGTGCATAAATTGTTTTTAATTTAAATATTCACTTTTTTTTCCACAGTCTTGTAATTCAGTGGAGATTTGTGAGCAGAGTACAGAAACAAATGGCAGCCTTTAAAGAGGTATAATTTTAAAAACAAAAGATCGTACAGTTTGTTGCATTCAATCTGAAGACAGGTTTTTTTAGAATGTGACATCCTGAAGATTTGTGGTATTATTGTTACAAGTATAAAAAAGGTAGTAACACTTTGCGATGTCAGCTTTGAATTTTCTGTCTTAAATTGTTTTGATAAATTTTTACTGAGGTGGTGAATTCGTACTGGAAAATTTGCATATTCCTCAATCCCTGCTGACAGCTTTAGCTGTAATGCAAATTATTTAATGAATTCTGCATAAATGAAAATGGAATCAGACTAAAAGAATTAAATGAAACTAGCCAGTTTATCCTTATTTTTGTATAAGTGATATTACATATATGATGATCAGAGTTGATAATTCGGTACAGCATGGTAAAGAAATGTGAAATAAGGCAGAATTAAAGGTCCTGTAACCAGACAGTGAATGACTGAATTTCAAACACCTGCATTTGATGTATTGCTTAAGCTCTGTTTTCTGTAACGTGTAAATATCATTCTATGTAAACAAAAATGTATAGGTAATATTAATTTGATTTTTAAAACTTCTGTTATGTTTTTAGGGCTTTTTTGAACTAATACCTCAGGATCTGATTAAAATTTTTGATGAAAATGAGCTGGAGGTAAGCATGCTGTAGAAAAGAAAACAAATTATAATCAAATTTAATGTTATGGACTTTAACTTTGCTTTTTTTTTTCATTTATGTAGTTACTGATGTGTGGACTGGGAGATGTGGATGTAGCTGATTGGAAACTACATACAAAATACAAAAATGGCTACAGTGTAAATCATCAAGTAATACAGTGGTTTTGGAAGGTATTGCAAGATTTTTATTGTTTTTTTTTTACTTAAACCTGTTCAAAAGATGCTCCCTTTCAGCTATGTTAGGTCAGCATGTAGTTGATTCATCAATAGTTGGGTAAATATTTGTACACTGAAGATCTTGAGAAAGACAATAAGAAAACTGAATGAGATGCATGGTAGGAGTGTAACAGACTGCTGAGAACTTGCCTTTAAAGAAAAAAAAACTGTTTGGGTTAAATATTATTGTGTAGCTTTCTGTGAGCATAGTTACACTGAAGAGGTTAAAATCTTCCATTTAATAAAATAGTGGAATTTGGCTGTTAGTTGATAACGTCAGGAAACTTCAAAGACAGTAGGGGTGGAAAGTATGCTGCGTAAATCTACTAGCTTAAAACTTTAATTAAAAACCTTTCAGCTAAGTCTTTAATTGTAATCATTGTCGTACACAGGCAGTCTTAATGATGGACTCTGAAAAGAGAATAAGGTTACTACAATTTGTTACTGGCACGTCACGTGTACCTATGAATGGGTTTGCTGAGCTTTATGGTGAGTACGTAAGATTGTGTTCACAATTAACTGAGAACATGACACAGCTATTTTAATGATGTTTGACTTTAAACATACCTTTTTTTATTAAAAAAAAAACTGTTTTAAAATGAGTTCTGAAGAGCTACGAAGATCTCTCACATGTTGGTGAACTTGAAGAAAATTCTGTTACATAAGATTACTGTAATCAGATTACTGATTACAAAAACATGCTGGCATCAGTAGTTAACTTCAGATTCTTATGAGTTCTGTAACTGCTTTTATCTGCCCCCAAGCCACACCTACACAGAATTGTTTGTAAGGATATACGCTGAAGTAGACCACTGAAATGATGTGAGTTAAGCATGAGCCAAGAGTGGAATAGCAAACCCACAGTAGAGAGACTGAAGCAAGCAGATGGCGGTGGGAAGCAGACTGCAGTGCTAAAATGAGTTGGCCCGCTGTGGAAAATCTGTGGGCAAGCAGATAGGACAGCCCACAAAGGGTAGGGATGCTTGTGAGAGACCTGTTTTCAGCTGCCATTAGCCATTGAGTTTTCTACTAGACTACTTCATTGAGGCTGAATTGCAAATGCAAGTGACAGAATAGTCTAACTTGTGTATTTGAATAAACATTTCCTTCTTTGTAAACAAAACAGTGATTTGTGTATAAAACAATAGGACTATAAACAAATGCTAACAACTATGTGTCCTGGCTTCCCCCTCTCTTTACTTCCTTTTTTTTTCCCATTCCATCACTGAAGGAGTTATGAGTACCAGTGAGAAGGGTGGTGTGTGCAGCAGAGCTGAACCAGGTGTCTGCTCTCACACCTGATCCATGGGCACTGCTTTGGAACTGCAGCACGTGGAACTTGATAGGAATTCTATTGTCTCTGGAAGCGTTTTTAGACAAATAAACAAAATCCTGTAAGGAATGATGGAAAGAAACTGTTGAATCTCAGCCCCTTTCTGCTCAGGGATTTGTATCCTTGGGCAGCCTTCTGGCCAAGTCACAGTTTCGGTATCTCCGTTTAATCTTAATGAAAAATTCAGTGAGCCCAGTGCTTTGGTTCTTTCTTTTACAGTCGTTTCTTCTTTACTGTGGCCAGCATGCCACCCTCGCCAAATCCCAGTTATGGTCCCAGTCTCACTCGTACCCGCTTGTCTTTGAAGGATGCTTGTCGTGCCCCACGCCTGGGCTGCTTTCGCTCTTGGGGCTCGCTTCCTAGCGGCACATCTCCCTCTTGTGGCCACGCCGGGAATTTCTGCTCATTAAAAAAACGCAGTGTGAAGAGACCGAAGTTTGAGAACAGAGGGACAAAGCAGATGAGAGTTCTTCTATTTCTTGTCTTCTCCCTACCCATGCCTTGTAAGCCTCTAGTTCAGTAGTTGAGTGGCCAAAATACAGGCTTGTTCACACCTGGTTGTGAAAAGGGAGTTTTATCTTCGTATCACATGGTAGAAAACACTGTCAGTTGTAGAGCTACTTCTCTGCTTCATCCTTCTTCCAGGCATTCTTTCTAGTTGCCTTCTCTAACCAGCCTTGCCTGCTGAACAAACATGGAGCTGGAGGTGTTCCCACAGCTACTGCTTTATCAGTCTTACTAATAATATTTTATGTGCTCAGTGTCTGCTCTCATCTGTCAAATTCATTCACTGTATATATACAGAGTAGAGTTACTGTGCATTGGTTGGTATTTCCTGCCTTTCTGTGTATGTGAGCAGTTGTGGGAGGATTTTCTCCACTTGTTTTGTTTTAATTTGGGGATGTATCGTTTATTGTATATTTTATTGCTTTGTTTTTTGTGTATCTTGGCTGTCTTCTTCCACATCCACTTCTACAACTTTGTGTTCATTAATCTTATTTGTTGGTGGTGTGCTATGCATTTTACTATATATTATAGTATTATCCTTTCTTTTTAATGTGACTGTGCATATACTTTTTTTCATGCCTCCATAAAACCATAGATGAAATCTCTGTATTGATAAGTGTAACTTGTATAATAAAAAACAACAAATCAAAAAAAACATTTTAGAGGAGCCATAGTCACCTTCTCTTTTTTTCATACTGAGTTTTAAAACCAAAATTATTTCATAGGTATTGTGTAGAGTACCTGAAGCTGTATACCTTAGCTGTATTCATGGATCAAATATTAGCATTACTGCTACTCATCTTTAGTCTGAAACGTGTTTCACCTTTTCCAGTTTAGAGGCAGAGAGCCACTCCATCTTGGGAGCTTCCTATTTGTATTTATGGTCTCCCTGTAGAAGTAAGAGGGCACCCACCATCACAGGTTGTCTCCTGTTCTCTGACAAAATAGTGATTTTCTACTATACTGTCTTTTTGCAGATAAATGCTTTCAATAGCTTAAGTAAATGGTTATGAAAGGCCTTTCCCATCCACATGGGAAGAGTTTATTAGATTTAAAAAACTTTCAGATATGTCTTACTGTGAAACAGTTGCTGAAGACTCAGGCGTAGTTGGAGCTGCAGTTGCTACCCAACAGTTCTCTCAGGTGCATGCGTTCATTTCATGAGGTCTCTGAGTCTGTGGAGTTACACATATGGCTGCTGCATTTCAAAAAGTTTTCAGTTGCTCTACTCTGCTGTAGCCTAGGTAAAGGTACACACTGGGTAATTTCTGCTAGGTTTTGTAACTTGGCACGTTGTGATAAATATGTCTAAATTTTCACACAAAAACCATATGCAGCATAAAACTATCTTCCATGTGAAGTGTTCAATGCCAGTTGCTATGCATACACATTTAGGTCTTAGACTTCTGACTCTAAGGTGTAAAAGTCCCTTGAAATTAAGATGTACCAAGAAATACTTCAAGTGGATTCAAATTATTGACCATTATTGCATGTACTGTATTTGATTCATGCAGAAGTCAGAATTGGATGACAAAAGAACAATGTATTTCATAATTTGTAATGAAAATGAAAAGAATCCTATGTTCCCTACAGGTTCAAATGGACCACAGTTGTTTACAGTTGAACAGTGGGGTACCCCTGAAAAATTGCCAAGAGCTCATACCTGGTGAGTATTTAATTTAGGTAAACTATATCCTTGAGTTAATGATGAAATACTTAAGAATTTTCATCTGTTTTTCAGCTTTAATCGCTTGGATTTGCCCCCGTATGATTCATTTGAAGATTTATGGGATAAACTTCTTCTAGCAATTGAAAATACTCAGGGCTTTGATGGGGTTGATTAAGCCACAGACATAAATTGTAACGGTCCAGTGCTGCAACTTCATTTCAAGGGTTTACAGATTTGAACTTTCCAGGGACTACCATTTTACTTAGTCACATGAGTATTCAATCTTCATAGTATCACTTGTAAAATAAGTATTAAAAATTCACTAACGCTTGAAAACATATTTTGCCATTTCCACAGTTTGTATACTTTGATAATTACTACAAAATATACATTGGATGGGCCAGTGCCAAGTAAGTCAACAGCTAAAATGTTTTTAAGCAGTTGCTTCTTACAGTATTTGACAGACTGTCCTGCAGTAAACTACTGAAGTAAAACTGTGAAGAAATCTTTGCAGAGGATGTAAATTTGAATTGCTGCTTTAAGAGAAATGATTGAAATTGTTAGTGAGTTAAAAATACGTACTTCATGTAATGCAATATCATCTGTGCTGCTTCAGGCTATTTGCTACAGACCTGCCCAAAGCACCTTATAATTCAGCATATTAGGTAAAACATTGCAGAACACCTGTTGGTGTTATCAGCTATCAGTTTGCAGAATGTTGACTTGCTTACAGGTTTTTTTATTTTATTATTTCTGTTTCTAACTTGCTTTTGTTAAGACAATGTAACAAAATTGGGACTTTTTATAAGACACAAGCAGCATAATTCTGAATAGTAATGAGAAATTATATCTTTTTTTGTCAGAATTTGTATACTGTTGTTGGTTTATTGAGCATTCACTTTTTTTGATAAATTTGTAGTTCAACAATGGATAATGTTTTCAATTCAGCCTTTTTGCAACAAATTAATCTTAAAGCAAAATTTGTATGAGTATCACAGAGTATTAGTTACTGGTAGTTAGAGGCCTTTATTATCCATTCTTGCAGTATTGCACTACGTAACAATAAAGAACATGTTTACAGGGTTTTCTGGGCCAAGTTCAGCAGTCTGATGTGTGCAAACTTCTCAGAAACGTATGGGAGTTTTGCACATATAACCAGGGGCAGAATTTGGTTCTTTAATATGTTTACAGGTTATGCTAATTTCTATAGCTGCATTTTTATATTTTTTCTCCACTGTTAGTCTAGAAACCAAATTTGTTAATACAGTATAACCAAAGTCATAACCAACAATGTGCAATTTATTGTAGATCAACCTGTCATATAAATATTAGTTTGATTTCTTCTGTAAATGTGGGTATCATTTTGTATTAATGCTTTTTTGTTTGTTTTTTTTTTGAGCAAGTGCTGGTTGAAAAGATTTGTCAGTTTGATGATAAAAGAAAATTAATTGATTGATATACCCAGCTTGCTGTAATTTGAACTTTTTGTTACCAATATGATCAGAGGAAATGACAGCATCTAGCTTTGGCTAGCAAGTTTCTGTTTAGTCAGTCTTCAGTAATATGCAAGAAGGTATTGTAGCACATCTCTCTATGAAAATATGTAAATTATGTAACTTGTAATGGGTCTTAAGGGATATTTAAAATCCCAGTTTGTTTTATTCTTTGACTAGGTTGCTAGGGCTGAGAATACTACATGTAAATAAAGGTAATTTATACAGATTTCCCAAATCTATAAGCAGTTTTGTAAAACACGAATGATATATCAGTAAATCTGTATAGATTTGAATGTAGCAGTATTTGTTGCATACTTTAAAGTATAAAATAAGAATCCTGAAAGCAGTAAATAAAAGTTTATTCTGATAAGTGGTGACTCAGTTATTTGAAGTGCAAGTTGGTAATCTTGAAACAGTAAGAATTCATTGCATTTAGTACTGTTAAGTACACTGTGAGCAATAGTTCCACCATAATACATTACTGAATATATATGTAGCTGTTTAAGTGCAGAAATACTGTTTGTCAGACATGCTGCCTTTAAAAAATGCTTTCATGAAAGAGTAACTGTAGATAACTGCAAACCTTCATTGTATTGTCAGCCCAGAAACACTACACAGCTGAGAGGCAAAGGCCCCATAGAAACTCCAGCTGACTGTCAAGCTCAGTTCAACCTGTGGGAGCAGCCTTGTCAGCTGGTCCCAGGCATACAGCTGACAGACATCAGTTGGTGAGTGCAGCAGTGGAAAGAAAAGAGCCCTGAAATTCTGCTCCCAGACAGCATAGATTGTCTCTAGCAGTGGTGGGGATGCACTACAGGGCTTGGTCCCCCGTGCCAGCTCTAGGAAACACCCTGATGCATGGGAGGGGGCAGCTGAAACACCCTGATGCATGGGGAAGGATGCAGCTGCTAGAGAGTGTCTGGTGCCTCTTCTAGGAGCTGAGGGCTTGTTAGCCTTACCTGCAGGAGTTGTGCTACAGGCATGGCACTGTGTTGCACAGTTTAGGAGCCAGTGGACAAGGGAGCAGACTTGCAGCACCAGGGAAGATGAACAGCAGAACATAACTAGAGTTTTTGCGGGGACCTTGTGAAGGTAAGTGATCAAACCACAGAGTGATCATAAGAAGGAGAAGCTAAGCTAAGGATCATAGATGGGCAGCTGCTGAATGGAGATTCCCAGTGTGGACAAAGCTTGTGACCTCAGGCAGCAGAAGACACGCTTCTTCACTAGCCTTAGGTATGAAATTTCAGAATTGTTTTGATGCTGTTGGAGACAAAGAAAGGGACAAGGTACATTAGGGAAGGGCTCAGAGCTAGTTTAAAGCCAGAGCTTTAAGCTAGTTTGTTGAGGGATGGCAATAACAAACCATCATTGAGTGTGAGAACATGGTTCATTGGTGCTAATACTGGGGCGTGCTGATAGGAGGTGGCCCTTGTGGAAGCCACCAAAGGCTGAAGAGGGTCCAACCTCAAGTGCCTGAATGCAAGTTCACAGCCAGGAAAAGACTAGGAGGAGCAAGAACTCTGTGTGCAGACACAAAATACAATGAAGGTGTGATGGGATGGTACATGTGCCTGCAGCTTCTTGGATGCAGGGAGCCCTTTGGAAGGGGGTTAGCAGGCTGATACAGAGCCTTGTGATGTAGGACATAAGAAGCACCAAGTATCCTGCTGAGGAGTTGGATTAGGTTACCCATTTGTCATGAAGAAGTGGGTAGAGTTGCCTTGAAAGCATCTCAAGAAACTCCGAAGTTGCAAACTGTGGTTATTACAGGAGACTTTAAGTTCTCTGACCAGTGCCAGAAAAGCCACCATGAGGGATCTTGGAGCTTTCAGAAGGGAATGAGAAACAACTGAACCAATGCTGGACTGGCCGACAAGGTTGGTGCTCCTGGATCTGCTGCATGTCACCTTTTCCCCGTGCTCTCCCTCCTCCCTGTTCCCAGAAATGCACTCAGACAGGGAGGAAGGGGTTAACTCCAAAGAGCCTACCGAGATGGTTTAGGGAAGTATTTCACTAGAAACACTGTTATTAGTGTGGTTCTGTGGGCCAACTGCTGACCCCTCTCATAGTTGTACAGATCACACTTCATAAACACACAGGGATGCAGTTCACCTCTGTAACAATTTCATTGCCTCTGAGGCCCAGCAGTGCCAGGTGACAGTGCCTCAGGAAAAAATTCCCAGGTAGGTATCAGATAGATGTACTGATCGGTAAGGAGC
Source organism: Perdix hodgsoniae (assembly GCA_035772895.1). Lineage (NCBI taxonomy): Eukaryota > Metazoa > Chordata > Aves > Galliformes > Phasianidae > Perdix > Perdix hodgsoniae. The sequence goes on from JAPSGF010000010.1 coordinate 8,502,283, forward strand.
ACAGATCTGAACAATGTTCTAACTGGACCAGGAAACAAGAGAGAGGACGGCCGTAACTGAAATAGTTTCAGTTTGTTTTAAACACCAAACTGAAAACTAATAGATGAATTTAATATCTGTCTTCTCTGCTGCTCCAAGGCTGAGAGCTGTTAAGCATTTGAGTTTATTGCCATCAATCACGGCCTCCGCAATTATTTATTCAAACTGATGTTAATAGAACCTGTAAGATACAAGAATCTGGCCCGCATGTAACCTCCTCTCTATTGAGGCTGTGGCCCCCGGCTGGTGCCTTCCTCAGCAGTTGTTACCTCATCTGTTGGGCTTTGTTTTTCAGCCATGCAAAGAGCCCGAGGATTTGCTGTGTTACCGTAGGGCCCTGGAACTGCGCTGAGAGCCGGAGGCCCTCAGAGACCCGAGCGGTGCTGCGCGGGGTCGCGAGGTGGCGCCTGCCGCTTCCAGGCTGCGCGGCTGTCGTTGCCTCGCTTCAGCTAGGCTGTCAGGTACCGCGCGCCCGAGCTGCTTCTAATGCCGAGTCTGCTGAGAGCTCTGTGAGAGAGGCTTCCTTGGATTGTCGGCCTGTGTCACCAATTTCGGTATTTTGGTCCTTCCCTAAAATTATCTTTCTCTACGATTTCCCATTTGCTCTTCGGGCTGTCACGTAATGCCTTGTGGCGGCGTGTTACAGAAATGAGACCTTAGCCATGGATAAGAAACATCCAACAGCAACTTAAAATTTGGAGAGGGACCTGTGTCTTTTTTTTCCCTTCAAAACTTACTTCTTTCTCAGGCTGGGTTTTAGTTGCCTCGAATGGTTCCTTTTCCATAAAGTGGTACAGCTGGTTCCTTAGCATTCTTCCTGCATTGTGAGGCACAGCTGTGGGTTATTAGGGGGTTAAACAGTAATTTCTTGTAAGTGCAACTGAGGTGGCACTAGTGCTGCTTGAAGGAGACGTGACGTAAAGGATCTTTAATATTATTAGTAAGTCACTCCTGTAACATAGTAAACTTTTTTCCTAGAGATGGGGTTGAGTCTAATAATTTTCCCTCCTTATCCTGTTTTTTTTCCCTCTCTAACGTCATTGTTTCATTGTTTGTTTACACAAACATACTTTGCAAGCTACCTACTGCTTTGGTGTTTGATTTTTCTTCAAATCCACAGTTTTGGTGCTGTTTCAGTAATTGTCTGTGTTCACAAAAATCAGTGCATTTCCCATTGAAATCCACAGACTCTCTGGCAGACCTTCAGAATGAAACATGACCTGGATCGGCACAATTTCCTTTTTCCTTTTGTTCTTTTTTTTTTTCCAGTGTGACTTAACGTTACTTAGCAAATACATGATACTCTTACCAAGTCCCCAGAGTGGAAATTACATCATTACAATGAGAACATCCTAAAACACGTATGAAATATTTAGAACCAAAGATGTCTGCTTTTAAGTACTGTTTTCATTTTACTCATTTCTTGTGTAGTCAGAAGGAGCTTAGATGGTTACAGCAGTGGACTCACCTCTTTTGTCTGTCATTGCTCAGAATGTCTGTTTATTTGTGTTATCCTTTCTGTTTCTTGTTAATTACTTTGTTGTGGCGCTTGAATTCTTCACGTAGATCATGAATCATTATCGAATTATTTTCTTTGCATGCGATTCTGTTGGGAGGGTCAGTTTATTTTCATCTCTCTCCTTTTTAATGAACCGTTTGTTTAAAGGAACCAGCACTCCGTTCTTACGATGTGAACCCAGAGCAGCTCACGTATTATCTGCGGTAAGACCACCGCCAGCAACAAAAACGTCCGTACGTTCAAAAGGCAAACAACACCTACCGTCTTTGTTGTTGTAAAGGAAGATTAAGCATTTAACTAGCTGCTGCATTGCTCTTCGTGGCTCACAAAATCAGCATGTGAGAAGCAAGCCTAGCTTTGGTACTCTTACACTGAGTCATTTTTCTTTGAAGTAGAGACTTAACTGCTTTTTTCTGTGTGAAACGTGTATCATTAGCACGCTAATCAGAATACAAACAGCTCGCAAAGGGGATAATGAGGGAGAACTTGTATGTAATACTTGTTTTACATCCACGTGACTCTGTAGAAAAATGTTTTGTTTCGCTGAGCTGTCCTTAATTTGAGGTTTCTTGCTTAATGAGACTTCAAACAAATTCTGCATTGTGGGTTTCAGGTTTTCATCCCAGAGAGAGGCTTGGGATTTCGGGGGGGCGGGGGGGGAGGCGGATGGCTTGAAAAACCTGAACAAACATTAAGTGAGCACGCCTCTTGAGGAAAGACAGATAAGGCAGCCTTCCTGCATGTGACAGCGTAGAACTTCCAGCTGAAATATACCGCAGACTGAAAACATGCATTGCAATTTGTGTTTCCTAAGCCCTTTTTGGGTGGAAGTTAAATCTAACGAAAAATGTGTTCATCATTGTCTGATAGCTTTTTCTGATATTTTCTACAAGTTGAAGTATTTCTGACTCGGGTTTTCTTTTGAGGGCTGTGAAGTACGACCTTTTGGAGGCTGCGAACACACATGTCCTGCTACACACTGCTGCTGGGAGCATGTGAAATGCTAAAGGTTTAAATCAAATTGCCCTGAGGAATGGTTACTGACCTTTTGAATGCAAAGCTGTCAAAACCTTCAGCTAGACATCGGCTAGAGAAGAACACTTACAGCAGATCAATGCAAATTAGCAAACAATGTGGTTCTGACTTTTGGTAATTCCTAGTTAGTAAGAAACAGCTTCTGTGCTCCAGCAGCTGCTGGAAACAAACCCAGTGTGCTTAGGAGTTGCCATGAATAACATGTAATAGGTGGTTTTGTTGGTTCGTTTTTCTTTCTTTCTTTCTTTTTTTTGGGGAAAGGCTTTTATAATCTACTTAAGAAATTAAAAGTTTTCATTAATTACCAAACCCTGATATAGTTATCTGAGCAGGGCGCTTCACTGACTTCAAAGGGATTTTTGTCTGCTTAAGGAATGCAGGGTCAGGCCCTTAACTAGTGATAACTTTCTTCAGTGGGTTGTCAGATATGACGAACTATGCCACTTTCATGGACGTTACCCTTGCCATGCCATGCCACCCCTTTGTCCTAAAAAACAGCTTTCTTCACTTGCTCAGATAATTGAGTTTCTGGGTGGTTGCTATGTGGAGCTGGAAATGACTCTGCCCCAAACTGCATTTTCTGTAAAGGTAATTTCTTTATGTTGGATAATAATAGCACATTATTTTCTGGTTATGATATGTAATAAATCTAGTGAGGGGAAGTGTTGGACAGATTTATGACTTCTCCCATGTTACGAATTGCTGCCCAACAATTAGTTGTCCATCCTTAATAGTTTCATTCCTAATTAGTTCTTTCTGTCCTGTTGCTTGCTACAATTCAAAGTTTTAAATGAGTGCCTTACTTTCTGTGTCAACTTACAGAATTGTACCAAAAAGAACCCATCAGGGTTCATTCATATGTTGAATTTCAGACCAGTAATTACAAGCAACCTTTTGTGTGAACAGTGGTAAGATGTCATATATATATATAGGGATATATATATATCCCTTGCTGATTAATTATTTTACAGATTGGTAAAAATAATTCAACATGCTTAATAGGAATGTTGCAGCTGCTCTTCTGTTAGTGTAATTAAAAGTTAGCTATTAGAAAATCAGAGGTGCTGTTTCACCTAAAGCAAAGTAATAGTTGAGCTCTATTAACACAAAACTAAAAATTCTCTTCTTCAAAATAATTCACTTTTATTGTTCTACACACTGAGAATTCAAAGTCCGTCAAGACTGTAAGCACTTCCAAAATCAAATGTTCACTTATTTAAGTGTCCACAACTTGTTCTAATGAAATAAAAAGAGAAGAAATTTTAAAATTTTCACTGGAATTAGGAAAGTAAACATTTCAGTCATGTAAATACTTTTTTTTTTTCCTGAAGCCTAGTTATGACATTAACTCCTCAGGTGTAAACAGGCTGGCTCAGCTGATCTCTCCCTGTAGGAAGAAATTAATCCTGATGATGTTCTGTGTAATGTAACAACTGAACAGCTCCATTGGTCGATGTGGGGCTGCAGCTGTAGAAGGAATGGGATGAGATGGAAGAGCTACATCATGTGCCTCGGGGCATCCTGCCCTGGGGGTGCTGCAGCTCATTTGGGGCACCTTGCAAAGGGCGTTTGTGCATCTCTGCCTCTCCTGAAGCCGGTAGGAATTTCTGTGCTCTTCCTCAAGGGGAGGATTTGGACTGCTCTGTCTGTTGAGGATTTTCTTATCTCTTTCTATGCTATAGAATCATATTTCAGATGCTACAACAGCTTCTGCTGAATGGGATGCCACTACAGTGCTGGCTGGGGTTTCTAGTCAGGCACTTCCTAACTAGGAAGTACCACACGATAGAAACTCCTCATCACATACAGCTTTTTTCCTAGTTACTTAGGATCAACTTTTTGTTGTGCACATGGAGTGTAGACAGGCAACTGCTGTAGAGAATGCAGTGGAGGGCTACGAGGATGATGAGGGGGCTGGAGCATCTCCCTTAGGAGGAAAGACTGAGAGTCCTGGAACTGTTTAGCCTGGAGAACAGAAAATGGGATCATATCAGTGCTTATAAATATCTGATGGGCAGGAGTCAAGTGGATGAGGCTAGGCTTATTTCAACTGTGCCAAGGAACAGAACAAGGGGCAACAGCCACAAAATGGAACACAGAAAGTTCCATATGAACATGAAGGAAAACTTATTTCCTGTGAGGGTGACAGAGCACTGGAACACGCTGCCCAGAGAGGTTGTGGAGTCTCCTTCTATGGCGATAGTCAGAAGCCATGTGGATGCTTTCCTATGCAACCTATATAGGGAACCTGCTTTAGCTGGAGGTTTGGACAAGAGATCTCCAGAGATCCCTTCCTACAATTCTGTGAGTCTGTATGTTGTACGTGTGTTATTTGCCCAGTGCAGCAAGTTCTGCCATGGGCCTACTACATTTGGCTACTTTGACCTTCCAGAGGTATCTGAACATAAATGACAGTGCAATGTTACTTAGACTCCAGCAAACATAATCCTAGGGATAACAGCATGGCTGAAAACAGATTCTACTACCAGCAGCCTTAACTGCTGGATGTTCTCTTGGTCTCTGTATTAGGCAGGTACAGCTCTCCAGAGCATATGCTGAATTGAACCAGGGACTTGACTGCAGTGAAAAATAGGTTTAGTTCCCCCCCTCCCATCAGGACAGATGCGCCACCTGATTTCTCACTTGACCACAGCAGCCCTCATGCCCCCGCAAGTGCAGGCACAGCACCTTGTAAGTGCAGCATTGCTCCAAACCAAGGGCTGATGCTGGTGGCTGCTCTTATGGGAGAGTTCCCCTGTGTGCCCATGCTCCTGCCCTTCAACACCCACTGGCAGGGCCACATAGAGCCCCGAGCCAATTGGGCCCTGTGCCTCAGCCCCTGCCTGCTGCCTTTGGCTCCCCTGCAGTGCTCTTCCCAAACAATGGGAAGCCCTATGTGCTCCCAAGTGATTCCAGCAGCCCAGCTGAGGTAAAATGCCTGTGGCTGCAGCTGATGGAGGTGGTAATTTCAGCATCAAAATTACAACCCCCTGTGCTGCCCAGCTTTTGGCTCCCCTCAGCTCAGCCCCCTCGCTCCCTCCTTGCACCCAGGTGTTGCCTTTAGTGGTCCAGCCTGAATTCTTGAAGCCATTCTGCTGCAACTCACAGCTCCATGTGGCCCTTCAAACATCTCGGTCTCCATCCCCAAAGCCACATTATGCACAGGGGCACTCACAGGATGAGACTGCTTGCTCATGAGGGGGAGGAGGTGCTGGGAACATGCCTTGAAGGCTCCCAATCTGTTTATCTTCACACTCCTGAGAGGCGATCACTCTCCCGTGACAGGGCAGTGCACTGAGGGAGCTGTGCTGGCAGCAGGGAGATAAACTGGCGGGGCACAGGCTGTGCAGGCCAAGTGGCCTCTCCTTGACCAGCAATCCCTTATGTCTGCGGGAGATGGAGTGGGACAGGAGCAGCAGGAAGCCTCCTCCAATCCTTTTTAGTAGTTCCTCGGAATAAATTGTAGATAAGAGGAAAGACAGCTGAGAATGCAAAGGCAAAGAAAAGAGCTGCAGCCTTTCACAGCAAAAATGAGTAGGTACCTGGAGTGAGGTACATACAGTGATTGATAGTTGGCCTCTGACTTGCTTTGTTTTTTGTTTATTTTATTTCCAGTAATTGTTTCCTGATTGCAAACATAGAGAGGGAAAAAAGACAAATGATTTGCGTGTTTCCTGTTGTAACAGCAGAGTGAAGGTAACTTATACGGGGATGAAAAGGGACCATATTTCATGCTTGTTGCTAAACAAATAGCTGCAGAACAGTGGGTTGTCATGCTAAGCAAAAAAGGCGCTGACAAAAAGCTGCCTCTGTCTCAAAGGTTTGAGAGATTCCTTTGTAGATTCAAACACAGAAAGTGGTAACCTAGGAGATATTCTCTTTCTGCCCATTTATTCTCAGTCTGAGACTTATGTTGTTGACCCCGTGCATTAACGTTCTGATTTATAGAAGATAACGTCACCATACAGTACCTCGGTATTTTCAGGATTTTGACTTTATATTTGTTGGAGAAATTGCTGAGTGAAGGGGCTGTTCTGAGCCAATTAAAACTATGTGCATTACTAATGCAGCATATGGGGCAGCTCTCCACCTGCTGGCTGTTCCTGTTCTTCTCTGAGGTGTTCATAAACCATTAATGAAGTTATTCCATGGATTTCAGTGCACCGACTCTATAGCTGCTGCTCTGTGCTGTTGCTGTACCGTCAGCAGCGTGGTGTGATCTTTCCTGATTCTGTGTTCGTTTTATGCTATGAGAGGGAGTAAAACCAGGAGGAAACAAGTCCTCCCAGGGAAAAAAGGAAGAGTTTTCTGATAGGTTGCGTGTCTGGAGGAGCTCACTGCAGGCAGGATGGCACTGGCTCTGGCACAAGAGCTTGGGAGAGAGCATAGGTCTGCTGTACACCTGAATCCCACAGCTAGAGGTCTGCACTGTGTGTAAGGGGAAGAGAGCACCTGGGATTGGGTATGCTTTCAGGTTCATACCCTGTCTGTGCAGCTGTGGCTGTGTTGTGTGTTAAAAGCATCAAGAATAGGTCATCTTCTCCTCTCTAAACTCATGGCAGAGACCATCTTTGCTCTGGTGTGACCAGAGCATCCTCCAGGGCACCATGAAGCAATATGGCTAAGGCAGAACCCTTGATTTGGGCCAGCAGATCAGTATTGGAGAAGGTGGCTGGAAGGAGAAAAAAAAAAAAAAAAAAAAAGCTAGCACAGCAAATAAATGGATTTCTTCCACTTTGGTGTTTGTTGGTTTAAAACCATACAAGATCTGTGTTAAAATCCCTTTGTCGATGAGGTGTGCTTTTCCTGTACAGGAAGGCTCCCTGGAGAGAAAGTTCATTAGCATCCCAAGGGCTCAGCCCAAGGTGTGTTTGCCCATCTGCTCCGGGAAGGAGTGAATCTCCTTTGAGAAGGCAGCTGAGATGGTAACTGTACATGGGTTGGGAATGAAGCAAGAAACCACTAAGTGACCAAATGTGCTGAAAGCAAACATTTGTATGGTGAGTCTTAATGGAGCTGGCTTAACATATTGTAAATCTGTGAATACAGTTGTAATAGGATCAGGAGTTTGGCATGAGCAACAAGCAAGTGGCCAAGCTTGTCTCTAGTGACACCAGATCAAAAACATTCAGAGCAAGAACTGTAAAGAAGAAAGGAGTTTCTGTAAGCAGAAGGGAGCGACGCTGCACCAGCAGCCCTGCAGATGCGGCTGCCATCAGCTGGATTTGAGGGCTTGACCAGCTGCAGGCAGAGCTGAGTGCAAATTGCTGTAATTCTCCTGAAGTTAAAAAGGCTCTGGCAATTACCACTGCTCTCAGGCTGCTCTGAGAGATGTCTGCAGTTCCCATATAGTGGAAGCTGTACCAAGGTGGCTGTGCCATCCTCTGTCCTGGGTGCCCCTGGCTACAGCCATGGGGCAAGCCAGGATGTGGCAGTGGGGAAGGCTTGAATATGAGATCAATGGGATCAGCAGTTTTGATGGCTTGGATGTTTGTATGTTAGTTTAAAATGAGATTTGGTCTGCAGCTTGGGTGTTGTCCAGGCCAAACAGTCAGTGCTGCTGTGATGGCTTTTCCCAGAGCACCAGTATGATACTGCCAACACTGTGCTATTCCTTCTTCTCAGGTTTCTGAACTGAAATGAAAGCTGATCTGAACTGCTCAGTGCAAAACTGACCACAGTAATAGTGAGCTTCTATCTGGTTCAAACTGCAAGCAATGTAAATGGTTTAAAAACACAAAAAAACTTGCTCCAACCTGGAAGGAAATAATATTCTCCACTCTTAGCCTGGATCTGTGCCTTGTTGTGGCTGCTGAGGTCTTGAAAATACAGAGTTCACCAAGGGAAAACACATTTCCAGGTGAATTTTCAGTGTCATTCCCTGAGGCTGCTATGTGCCATCTCAGTGAAGAGTTCTGCCTGTTTGCTTTCATTCTAGAGATGCTGGCAGCACTTCAGACAAAGCCTATAAGCATCGTGGTCATGAGACTTCACTGACTGTCAGAAAGTCCCTGTCTCTCCTTGCTGGCTCTTAACATGACAAAAATTCTGGACTTTGCATCTTCACCCCATTCAGCAGCCACACGCACAGAACACTGGAACAAAAACTTAAGCTGGATCAGTTCATGTCAGTCTGATTTTTAAAATCTTTCTTTTCAGGAAATGTATAAACTGAGGCTGAGGGTGAAGTGCAGCAAAAGGTAAGTCAGGTAATCCACAAGCTGCATGCTGTTATTCCAGCTGTTGAGAGCAACCTTTAAAGAGAACTCGTACTACCCAGGTCTGAAGGTGTTGAGGAGGTCACTGCTGAATTACTGCAAGGTATTATTGCTTTGAAAGATGCGTGCATCTCTCTTACAGACACAAAAATTGGAGGGAGAGCATAAATGGACCTGGAAAGAATTAGGAAGGTTTTTCATAACTTCTCACATTTGCCAAAAATAAAAATCGAGACAAGTGCAAAATTCTGCATTGATGAGAGGAGAAAAACTGCTGCCCTGGAGCAAAGTAGGCATGGGTTTGTTTGTGTTGGCTGGCATTATCTTGTACCCTGCGGACTGTCATTGTGCCTTTCTCAAGATAACAATTCTGCGAGGCTGTGAGCTGAGGAGGTAATTATGTTTATTGGCTCCATACTTACTAATGTGGTGGATTTGACAAAGTATGGCTGGCAGTGCCTTTAAACTGTGGCTCAGCCAGTGGCGAAATGTGAATTTAGATACGTTATCTCAAGTCTGCACCATCTCTAAGGCAATTAATTACTGGAAAATGTGTTAAGATAAAAACATCTGACAAATGAGGGAGGGAGACTTTGTGCTGATCTGGTTACAGCACTGCTTTATTCTAGTATGGAATTTATCTGGTTGGCTCAAGAGAAATATGAAAATGGAAATATTGGTGTTGCTTGCAGCTGCCTAGACACAGGCACAGCGAGCACTCTGAAGGGACACACTACTCTTTGCTGATCCACTTCAGACAAATGCTGCATTTGATCTCATGAGCCAGAACCTCCTGCTGGCACAGCACAGTCCGGGGAGACAGCAAAGCAGTGTCAGCGCAGCAGCAGGACGCGGCAGTGGGCACAGACAGCGCAGTGAATGCAAACCACCCACGAGTGGGGACAGGGCTGTGGGGACAGGGCTCTCCCTCCGCTCCCTTCCAGAAAGCATATTTGCCCCGCAGCCCACTGTGACCAGAGCCTGCCCTGACAAGGGCCGGTGGCTGGGGTGAGGTATCCCTCCCCAACAGAGTGGGACTGTGCTCTGAGCTGGGAGTACTGCACTGCAGTGATTCTTTTGTCTCAAACTAGGATGCTAAGCACCCGTGGCACTCCATTTCTGTGTATTCACTTCGGGTCGGTGTCTGCTGGGGGTGCCACTCAGCTCCGCTGCGAGCGATGCCCCCGGGCCTGGCCTAAAAGTCTTCCATGGGGCCCTGACCCCCTGCCTGGGGGCACTGCTCTGCGGCTCGGGAAGGACACGCAGGGGTGATGGCTGGAAGCAATACATCACCTCAGAACAGATCAGAACCGCGTCTCAGATTACATCTGCCGTAATGGGAAATCCATACGGAAAATGAAGCCCACTGATAAATATTCGGTAGCTTTGCACTGAAAAGGACTGCACTTTTGTATCACAGCATAAACGTGTGGTGCTCCTGGGCCTTCATCAGACTGTCTCAAAAACACTGACTGTATCTACTTGCTTACTTTTATGCAACCTTAAATGCCTCGGCTATGGAATTGTTCTTAATATCATTTATTTAAATTGAGTGAGAAGAATTGCAAAAATATCAAGTTCCATTTTCATGTTTTATTAGCTTTACTTGGAAGAGTTCCATTTGACACCCCAGTAGTTTTGCACAGTTCCTCACTCCAACTGTGCTGTGAGGTGCAGTGCGTTCCTGGGCCACCGTGCTGTGCATAGTGTTCATCAACTTCTGAGGAAACACCCCAAATCGTGAGGTGAATCTCACATAGTTCAAAGATCCTAATTTAAGACAGTGTCAGAAGAGGAAATTGCACATAAAAATACATTGAATGTTTTTGTTGCTGTGACTACAACTTAATCCCTTTTTTACCTATTTACCTCAGTGCTATTTGCTCTCCCTGAACCCAGTGTTGTGCTGAGCACAACAGCAGTGCAGCAGCAGAGTGGGTCAAGGGGTGCCCTGCAGATGCTGGGAGGGCAACTGTGGACCTGCAGACCTCAAACTTCCTCATCAGCGTGTTTGTCTTCCAGCAAATCTTTAATTTGAGTTGAGTAGGAGTAAGTACAAGTAATGGAACAGGCTGCAGACGGGTGTGAGCTCACCATAGGCAACACTGAACTTTGTTTATAAGCAATGTAGGTTATTTTTGAGCTCTAATAAATGTGTTTTTTTTCTAGTTCACACTTTTTTTTTTTTCTGACTGGATAAAGTAAAACACTGAGGAAGTTTCAAAAGGACCAAGTGGGTCCTGATGCTGTATCTACTCCTATTTGGACACCAAAATGATGGATGTACCATTCTGCTGTTCCAAGTGAGTGTGAAACTGCCTGGGCATCTCTTGGGTAGCTGTGATTTGCATGTAAAACCTGTCTTTTCCAATTACCTTTTCCTGAATGCTCATGCTAAGATCAGAAAAGCCGAAACCATCTGCTCAGGTATATTTGACGAGTAAGAAAGGGAATGGAGGTGAGCTATGGCTTGCGCCGTGTTTGTACAGCCCTGCCATTCCATTGGGGGCTTTTAGCAGAGTCAGGAGCTGAGGCCGTGGCCCGGTGATGATGCAGCAGCAGGACAGGGTTTGGCTGCCGGCTCCCGGGAGCTTTGCAGCGCTGGCAGGAACACAAAGCAGTACAAACAGCAGTACAAACTGCCCATCCCTGCCGTCAGCAGCTCTCACAATGAATGCAAACAGGGGGCAAATCTGCTGAGTAAGAAGATGCCTTCCATACGGGGTAACTTTAGAAACGATAACTCCGAACAGACAAAAAAGAGCTTAGAGTCCCCATTTCCAAATCAGCTGCCAACGTGGGGTAAGATCACGGGTGAAGCCGAGAGCTTAAACGCTACCAGCAGCGTTTGGTTTGATGACAGCCGTCGGGTGCCTACGATCAGACCGGGCTGGGGCTCCCGGGCCGCTTTGCTCTGCCGAACCGGGCGGCACCGCACCTGCACCGGGCACCGCAGGAGTGCCGGGCCCACTCGCAGATGACGACGGCCCGGCTTCGGCGGGCTCCGGGTGGGCTGGGTTGGGGTGGATCGCCGCACGGCGCGGCCCGTGCAGAGCGCCGCCCGCGGGGCCCGGCGGGTTGGGGGTCGCTGGAGGCGGCCCAGATGGCGCCGGCTCCCCCCCCCCCCCCCCCCCCTTCCACCGCCCCTCGTGAGCGGGCCGGCTCCTGCCCCCCGCCCGGCCGAGCCTTCCCCGCCCCGGGGGCATTGTCCGCCGCAGCCCGCCCCGTCCAGCCCGGCCCTCCCCCCGTCCGCCCGGCCCTGCCCCTCGCCCCTCTCCTCCCCGAAGGCCAATGGAGACGGGATGCGGAGAGTAGGGCCGGGACGGGCGCGCCGGGGCCGCTCCGTCCGCCCCCAGTCTCCTCCCCTCGGCCGCTGACCGCTCTCTCGCGGCGGCCGGCGGGGCATGCCAGCCGCGTCCCGCTGCATGGCGCTGCTCCGGGCGCTGCTCGGGGCGCTGCTCCTCCCGATGCCAGGTGAGTCCGCACGCGCCCGCCGCCGCCCCATTGTCCGCTCCGCTCCGCGCGGCCGCACGTGGTTTTATTTATCCGACATCCGCGCCCGCGCGGCACCGGGAGCGGGAGAGAGACGGAGCGCGAGGCAGAGCGCGAGCGCGGCCCCGCTTTGTTCGCGCCGCGCCACGACGGGGCGGGCGGTGCGGGCGGCGCCCCGCCGGCAGGAGGCGCTCGTGGGCCGCGGGGCGGGCGTCGGGCTGCTGCGAGCGGCCACGCGCTCGCGGCCCCGGGGTGCGCGAAGGGCCGCGGGCGGGAGGCCCTCGGGGGGCCGGCGATCAGCCCGAGAGGGTTCCGCCAAAGAGTTCTTGTAAAATTAACCTTTTACGACTCGCCCCGCTCCAGCTCGTTTGACAGGCTTGTAAAATTAGCGAGCTCGCTGCCCGCAGCCGTACCGGCGAAACGGCGCCGACACCTGCGCGGCAGCCCCTGCGATAGCAATACGGGCGCGGCGGGGCTGCGTGGCGAGTCCCGCGTGGCGCGCGCCGAGCGCGGCCGTGGGCGCGTTGAGCTGTCGGGGCGTTGCAGAGCCCGATGCCTTTACACGGCCCACAGCCCGTAGCGCCGATTTCCCCGAGGGTTCTGGGGTGCGGCTGCGGGGCCCGAACTCCTTGCAGTCGTTAACAGTGAGTTAAGTTGCACCTCGTGCTGTGCCGGCTGCTCCCAGCTCGCAGTGCGCTCCATCCCTACAGCCAACGTCTCTCTCTCTCCCTCAGGAGTGTGGTGCTTTAGCGAACTGTTCTTTGTGAGAGAGCCTCAAGATGTGACTGCCTCCAGGAAGGATGCGGTGGTGTTAGACTGCCAGGCCCGTGGGGAAGCTCCTATAACTATTACGTGGCTGAAAAACGGAGGCAAAGTGTCTGAAAATGAAAGGATCTACACCTTATCCAATGGCTCTTTGTACATCAGTGAGGTGGAAGGAAGGAAAGGAGAGCAGTCTGATGAAGGATTTTACCAGTGCTTGGCTCTGAACAAGTACGGAGCCATTCTCAGTCAAAAAAGTCACCTTACGCTAGCAAGTAAGTGCCAGCTCTTGTTTGTTAACCTGCTCCCGAGTTTGTGGCGAAAGCTCCCCAGCAGTGCAGAGCGACTTACTGCTTTGATGTTTATGTGCTTGAAAAGGCTTGTTTCTTTTGAAATGTGTAAATATTATGAACAGAACTTTCACGGCTCTGTTCAGTCCCTGGTGTGGGCAGGGAGGCACAGCCACACGGGGGGTCTCACGGATTTGGTGCCTTGCATGTGTGCAAGCTGCAGTGCAGAGCTTTGCTGGCATGAGGGCAACCTGCTACAAAAGTTCTGGGTCTTGTTTCTCAGGTGCCATTCGTGAAGCTTTTCCATGGTTATCTACAAATCTAATCTTCTGTCTTTTCCTGGTCTAATAGCTTGATGCTGTGCTGAGCAATCTTGGGGATATCTTGGGGCCAGAGCAGAATGATAATAGAGTTGCCTGTCTTTGAGATGAGGGGGAATGGAATGGTTTCCAAGACCTCCATGAAGACTGAATTACCAAGTCCTTACTGTTCCAATAGATAAGATGAGAGGGAATGGCCTCAAGTTGCAGTTGAGGAGGTTCAGGCTGGGCATTAGGGAAAAACTCCTCCAAAAGTGTGGTCAGGTATTGGCACAGGGCTGCCCAGGGAGGTGGTGGAGTCACTGTCCCTGGTGGTGTTCAGGAACCATGGAGATGCTGTACTTATATGGGTTAGCAGACATTATTGGTAGGTGGACAGTTGGACTCTAGATGATCTTGGAGGTCTTTTTCAACTTTAATGATTCTGTGATTCTATGATGTGTACGTTCAGCCAGGCAGACACAGGTACTGTCCCATTTGGAGATACTGCAGGGTCCTCTGGGACCAATAAGGGCCTGTTAATGCTGTGCCTTTAGGGAAGCAAGAGTCATGACTGCAGGGCACTCCAGGCCCTGGAGGGTTGGTTCACTCCAGGTTGGGTGAATAGTGAGACGAATAGTTGCATGTTAGTTCTATTACAGCCCTAACAGTCTGATCCTGAGTGTTTGTTGGCCTCCGTTTTCCTACCATCTTTTAATGTATTGAACAAGAGATGTGTGCTGCAAAATGAATGCTGTGCCTTTCCCATGACAGTGCAGAGCTTTGCCAGTAGGCTGGAGTCATCTCAAAGGAAGTGTAACACAGAGAGTACACAGTTTAGGTAGTCTTCTCATGTTCCCTCACTAATAGAACTTAACTGATGAACTTAATTTAATAGGAAAAGGCTTCTTTTGACCTCTTCAGCCCTGTTCTTAGTGGCAAGTTGCGCTAACCCATGGCACTGATACCTTTTTTGGAAACTAGGCGTTACTTGTAAATTACAAGTTTATCAAATTCAATCTTAAACTAGTTAATACGCTTGGTGCATGATATTCATGTTAACTTTCAGGCTTTTCTTAACATCTGTATTTTTCAGAAGCTGTACTTCTGAACGGATTACAAAAAACTTAACAGTAAGGTATGACAGGAAGGTGTGAAATACCTTCTTCAGTGAGCTAGAGCTTTGGGCAGTGGAAAACCAGCCTGGAAGCAGGTGGCTCATTGAAAGTTACGAACTTCTCATGCTGCAAGAGGCTTTGAACTGTAAATTTTTAAGAACTGGCTATTTATTACTATGTATCATGGTATCTTATTAATAGGATTAATAGACTCTGTGGTTCTTGGATACTTTAGATTAAATGGCAAGAAATAAAGAATTGATGTCATTGTCGTTGATTCACATCGTTAGCTTTCAGAGAGTCAGCACCATTAATAAAAGGCTGAAGAAAGCTGTTCTTAACAGGCTGGGAATCTCGTATTTAATGAGTATAAAACAAAGCAGTAAATGATGGATTCTGTCTGTGAGACTGAGGAAAAATTAGTATCATTTTAAATCTGAGATGTTGCACTGTGTTCTTGATCTCAGAACTTCTGGAGCAGTGTGGAGCACTGTATGCATTTGTGTATCACAGTAAAACTCTTGTAGCATCTTTTTGCCCTTTCCTTTGAGACTGTGTCAAAAGGTTTCCTTTTTTCTTCTTTGAATGCTTATGGCTGGTGGAGAAAACCTGAAGAGATAGTGGAACCATAATGATCCAGTAGGCATTATTGACTTGAAGTGGTTAACTAGTGACCAGATGTGAAATTATCCTATGCAGCAGGTCGTTCCTTTTGGTCATGTTCCAGTCTGCTCCATTTCAGAATGTCATCTCTTTACTGTCAACTACAAATAAAACAGTAATTGGTGTAATTACCATTGGTATCATTGGAGTCCAGAAAGCACATGCAAAATTAGTTATGTATCTCATTTTTACAGTGTTTCTGCTGGCTGTGGTGTCTTGGCTGTACTTCGTAGAGGTCTTAAGTGAATGAAATTTGAAGTCTTGTGGGGGATTTTTAAGGCTTGTAAATGTGTTCAGAGGCAGTTCTCAGTTGCTTCGAAAGCAAATTACCTCGTGGTCAGGGTATGGAAGGAACCGTACATACTAAACAGGTGGAGAATAGGCATTAAATGGGCATTCTTTCTTCGGAGGAAAAAAGCAAATGCTGTCTTTAGTCTCTGGTAGCAGCAGGGTGCGAGGATGTTCTTTTACTCTGCTTGGTCAGAGCTTTTGCCAGTAAGCTTATCTTTTGCTTCAGAATTGTAATGTTTAGTGTTGCATTGGGAAACCAATAACTTTAATCTGTCCAAGAGTTTAAGATTTGAACACACAAGGAGATCAGGTCTTGGTTTCTAAAGTTAGGAACTGGAAGCTGAAGGTTGCACTCTTGGCAAGAATTCCATTATTCATGTGCAAATTAAGAATTCACAGGGTTAAAAGGTTAGAAACTGGCCAGGATGAGGTTTACCCTTGTGATAAAGAGCAGATGACCCTCATTCATTGGCCAGTGCTTTCATGTAGCTCCTCTGCAAAGTTAGTGATTGCCATGAATTGTTCTTGAGGAATGCAGAAATTCAAATGTGAGCAGGCCTTTCCTTAAGTGTCACTATGGAGCCTTATCTCCTGAGCACATCAGAGTAGGTCTGCAGGGACAGGGTTCCTCCCCAGAGGCCCCAAGGCTTTGCTTTCCTGTTGTTCATCCATGCACAAAAGAATTTGACTAATTTAGGGCTTTTTTTTTTCTTTTTTTCTTTCTTTTTTTTTTTTTTTTCGGTAAGATTCCCCTACTCTTTTGAAGGAAGCTGTGGAGCTGAGGTATCGCTTAGGTAAAAATAAATATTCGTTTCAGTACACGCTTGTAGTTGTTTCCAAAGCCGGCTGATTGACACAGGGGGGAGAGAGGGAGGTTCCTGTGCAGCTCTTTGTGAGGCTCCATGTGGGGGTGAAGTGCTAACAGTGAGGAGTAAATGACTTGCTCAAAATTCATCTTATTGCAGCCACAGCACTGGGAGAGCTTTCTCTGGCTAGAATATAAAAGGAATGTAGAACGTGGATAAAGCCCAAGCACTTTCAGTACAACTTCGAATCAGCTAAAAATAAAGTGGGATTTCTGTATTTCTGCATTGTAAATTATGAATAAAAGTTTAAGCTCAGTTGACGAAGACTGTCTGAAGTACAGACATCCAGACATCTAAAGTACAGACACGAGATAACACTAAGAAAGATGGAGAAGGAGGAATCATGTTTTGAAGTTAGTAACACAGGCTTTGAGTAGAGGCTGGACAGGATGCTTGTTTATTTCCTTTTCACAACAAGTGGGAATTGGAGTCTTGGATGGATGGAATATATACAGCTGCAAGGAGTGTTCCTAGATTATTTTACAGTTTGTCAAATATTTGGCCTGGTGCACTAGCAGCAGACTACTTTGTGGAGGGTTTGTGCTTTTGCTTACCTGCCGGGGCAGCGATGTGACTTCTGGTCCCATTGCAATGGCAATAATTGGCAATGTTTATGTTTTTATATCCTACATCTCTTGCTCTGCTTTTAAATATTTGATTACTTAAGAGTGCCTCCCGCTGAGCCTTATCCTCTACTGTGGCAATCATGCTTTCTTAGTAGTAAACCATGCTTGTTCCAGCTGCTTGTGCCCTTCCTTGTGTGGGCACAGCTACACGTGTGACTAGCAGCACACAGAACTGGTGAGGGTTAAAATAATAGAATTAAAATAAAAGACGATTTTTAATCCAGATGAGTTCCCTGGCGTGGTTTATCATGGAGCCACTTGCACTGTACTGGTTGTACTGGTGTAACTGAGAGGAGTGCTGTGGAGGTGGGAAGGCTTGATGCAGACAGAGAAAGACTACTGAAAATTAGATAGCCACAGAAATAAGTGTTCATCAAACTGTGGCTTTGTAGAATGTGCACATAGGCAGGAATGATAACAGCCTTTCTGCTGTTAATGTTTTAAAGTTAATTTAGTTTTTTACCTTAGATAAGGGGGTTAGTGGCTGTGGTCTAGCACAATATGAACTTTATTTTGTGTCATTTGATGCACCCTCCAGATCTTTATGCAGCTCACAGCTATGTTTAATGATGTTAAATAGCAATGGACAGAGAAAGAAAGTTCTGCGGTGAGGGAGGGGGGCAGAAGGGCACGAGTGTTTTTCACTGAGGTGGAATGAAGTGGCAAATGGCTGGTGTAGGGAATGGTCTTGTATTGAAAGAAATAGCAAGTCTTAATGCTGTAGGGCTAGCATGGTTATAGGCAGTTTGAAGAAGCTCTTGTTTTTGGTTTTTACAAGTGCTGCCTTATAGCTGGGAAGAGAAACTTGCTTCCTAAGCTGAGGGTGAATGTGGCTGTTCCTTAGTGTGTTTAATTCCAGTGTTTAAGGCAGGAGGGAGATGTTTAATGTCTCAGCTGGAATGCTGATTGTTGATGGTAAGGAAGAGTAGTAAGATTTTTGTTCTTTAATTGAAATACAATGAAGAAATTAAAAAAAAAAAAAAAGACTAATGTTTTCCTTTCTAACCTTTTCCGTTAAGAATTTTCCTGCAGAAAATTCTATCAAACATCTTTTGAGCTGAGCTTCTAAAACAAATTTACAGAAGAAATTGTCAACTTCCTTTAAGACATGACCACTGCTTATCTTTCTCCTTTCTTTACCTGTTCTTCCATCACTAACTGGTCTGCACTTCTTAAAGGTCTTCCTCAAACTAAAGCATGGGCTTTTATATCATTGCCAGACAAAAGAAATATGAATCTCTACTTCCACATATGCAGAATGTTTGTTTCCACTACCACGTCACTAGAGAATTGCGATTTTCAAGGGATTTCTCAACACTTTAATTTCAAATTTGTCAAACATAATGCCAGATTGAGTCATTTTGTGCCCTTGCTTTTCTTCTGAGCTAATGCAACCGGAGCTTTTTATGTTTTGTTGTTGTTGTTTTGTTGTTTGTTTTTTTTGTTTTGTTTTTTCTTACTGGCTTTTATCAGTTTCACTTTATAATATCTAAAGTTTTTACCAACTTGATTTTTAAAGGATTGTTTGGTCTTACTGATGGTGGGCTCTGTAGCTAATAAAATCTTCTCCCGTCTGAGAAATGTTAAAGGGAAACATGGTACCATGTGGCATGGTACTTCTGGGAAGTTGCTCAGAGCTATGACTAGAGGTGTGATTCTTACGTGTGATGCATGTTGTGAAGTATTGAGATTTCTTTTCTACTTTTCCAGTGCAGCAAAAGATGCTGTTCTGTTCTTGCAGTGTGGTGCTCTTCCCTAACACCCCTTTCTTCCCCCTCCCTCTCTGCATTTCTTGGTGTAGAAATTGTTGAAAGGGCATTCAGTAAGGCCCCCTTTTGTCAGCCAGTTCTGATTATCCTCAAGAAAAGGATCTCACTCTGAGCAGTTGTTTGCCTAGAGACTTGTTGTCACGTCCTCACAATTTAACAGCTGTGGCTATTGATGGTGCGCAGAACAACTTAAGACAATGACAAAAGAGAATCTTGGAGGAAGAATTTAGAAGTTACTAAGCATTTTCTTACAGAAATGCGGTCTTTTCCATTGTTGGACAAATTTGTGGTTTTTTTTTGGGTCTTTTCCTCATAATTTCATATTTTTCTACATCTTATATCCAAAATTGTGGACATTATCTTTTGTTTAGTTTTGCATTGTGTTTTTTTTTTTTTTTTCGGTTCCATCAATAGGCCCAGCTGTTAAATTGGGATTGATTACTTCCAGTCTTTATAACTGGTAATCACCACCTAAGTGAAAAAGTAATCAACAATGTCAAATCTCCACATTTTGTTGAGCAAGTGTGGGTTGTATGGTCAACATTAGTTACCAGGGTCAACCTCTACTTAGCTTTTAAGCAGCAGCATTTTAAGCAGCCTACATTTTTAAGTTGATTGTCTCAGCAATTGAATTAGAGGAGAAAAAAATCAAAGTAAATTGTCTGTGCTGGGCAGTTAGAAATCCATTGGGTAGTCTTCCTACATCTGTAGTAAAACTTTTTTTTTTTTTTAATGGACAAAATTCTGCTTTTTTGCAAATAGAGATACAGCAGACATAGGAAGGAGATGGTTATGAAACCACTGTTTTTGCTGTGGTTTGCGTAATGAAGTTAAAACCTTCTCTTCTCTGCTGTTTTCTCTGTATGTAAAAAGATTTGGAGGGAGATGGCTTTCCTTATGTATTACAGGAAAATGTAAATGAGTAGTATCAGACAGATATTTATATACATTTTTGCTTGATGTTTCATAACTCTTGACAGTAATTCTGGTTAATTTTTTCAACGAAATAGAATTTGGTCTTCTCGGGGAACGGAAATCTTTGTTCTATCACTGTGAACATTTGCAAAGGCAAAAAAAAAAACAACCCACAAAAACAAAACAAAATAAAAAAAACCAATAAGTGACTTCTGGATAATATAACCATCATGTCAAGGTCCTGTTCCAAAACACTCATTTCTCAATTGCTTGTCTCTGTTGGACTTCTGATAGATCCCTGGACCTGCAGTCCAGGGAAACAGCCATCTAGGCGTCATTCTCATCTGATCCCAGGTGTATGCAGGTCTGATTTGTGCTTGGGAAGCTCACTTAGATTCTTCTCATTACCATAACCCCTCAAATGACAAGGTGCAATTTCTTTGTCTGTATCCCTGTTACACTAAAGAGCTTTTAAAACTCCTGTTAGAATTTGGCTGATAAGAAAGCTCAGTACATTTCCCAGTAGTTAAGCGGCTGAAGAAGTTATGTTCAGTTCTGGCTCGGGCATTTCATTGTAGCATTCATATCAGAGCACTAGAACAGAACATGAGAGATGAAATAGTGAGAACGAATGTGTTACGAAAGTTATAAGAGTGATTTATATCCAAAACTGTTACTAGTATTTAATCATTAATTCAAGGCTAAAGTAACAAAGTACCAGAATATTTTACCATCTCTGGGAGGATTACAGGGGATGAGTGACTTAAGTTCTGGGGAGGGAGAAACTTGGCAAAGAGTGGAACAATTTAGTCTTTGGGAGCCTTAGTTCTTAGATTTACAGTTGTATAAACTTATTTCCTCTTCTGGCCAGTAAGTAGGAACACACATATATTCCCTGTACATTGCTTGAAAATGATCTTATAGAATTGTTTCTGTGGGAAAGACTTCTGGAATATGAAATAACTGGAGTGTGTGATACACTGAGAAGTTGGCAGCAAAACTGAGAACCATCAAGAATGCTTCGTATAGAAATAAAAAATAGGTAAAAACCTTAGTAAGTGGAGCTTGCAGGAGTCGTGGGAATGGATGGGGCTTACAGAAACATAGGATGGCTTAGGATAAAGGGGACCTTAAAGATCATCTAGTTCCAACCTACATGCCATGAATGGGGTTGCCAGCTACTGGATCAGGCTGCCCAGGATCCCATCCAATTTGGCCTTGAATACCGCCAGGGACAGGGCACCCATATCTTCTCTGAGCAGCCTGTTCGTGTACCTCACCACCCTCTGAATAAAGAATTTCTTCCTAACATCTAACCTAAATTAATCTAATTAATCTAACCTCTTTTAGTTTAAAGCCATTTCCTGCTTTATCCTGCCCCTATCAGACCATGTAAAAAGCCGTTCCCCCTCTTGCTTGTAAGCTCCCTTCAAGTACTGCAAGGCCACACTGAGGTCTCCCTGGAGCCTTCTCTTTGAGCTAAACAAGCCCCATTCCCTCAACCTTTCTTCACAGGACTGGTACTCCAGTCCTCTGATCATCTTCATGGCTCTCTTCTGGATCCAGTCCAGCAATTCTGCATCCTTCCTGTGCTGGGTGCCCCAGCCTTGGATGCTTTCCTCCAGATGGGGCCTCACAAGGGCAGAGCTGTGGGGGACAATCACCTCCATCTCCCTGCTGGACACTTCTCTTTTGATGCAGCCCAGGATGCAGTTGGCCTTCCAGGCTGCAAGTGCACACTGCTGGATCATATCCAGATTTTCATCCATCAGGACCCCCATGTCCTTCTGCACAGGGCTGCTCTCAGTGAGTTGCTCTCTCAGTCTGTATTCATACCTGGGATTGCCTTGACTAAGTGCAACTCCTCATTAGGTTTTCTTGTGCCCACTTTTCAAGAGTGTCCAGATCCATCTG
The DNA here is from genome assembly GCA_035772895.1 of Perdix hodgsoniae. Taxonomy (NCBI): domain Eukaryota; kingdom Metazoa; phylum Chordata; class Aves; order Galliformes; family Phasianidae; genus Perdix; species Perdix hodgsoniae. The sequence continues at coordinate 8,524,099 of JAPSGF010000010.1, forward strand.
GATGGCGTCCCTCCATTCTATTGTGTCAGCTGCACCACTCAGCTCGGTGTCATCAGCAGACTTGCTGAGAATGCACTTGATTTCACTGTCTGTGTCACTGATAAAGATGCTGAGGAGCACCAGTCCCTATAAGGACCCTGGGGGGACACCTCTTGTAACTGGCCCCCATCTGGACATAGAGCCATTGGCAACAATTCTCTGGTTGTGAACATCCAACCAATTCCTTACCTGCTGAATAGTTCAGCCTTCAAATGCATCTCTCTCTAATTTAGAGATAAGGATGTGGTGCGGAGCATGGAATGCACTCTGTTCCTTCTGGAAACCTTGACTAAGATTGTTAATACAGAAAAATGGCATGAAGGCACAAGTATGCTACCTGTGCTGTTCATATCCCAACTCTCTGTCACTGTAGGCAGTTAATTTTGAATACAATTTGTCAGGTGATCTTGAGAAATAGTATTAGAAAACAAACACAACTTCAGTATTTTCACATGGGATATTTCTTCCTGTCTCTGCATCTGGACATTGGTTTAAACTAATGAGTGTGTACATGAAAAAATTGAGTCATGTTATTAGATCTTGTATAACATAAACACAGGAATGGATTTATACAAAAATAAAGTAAAATTAAAAACAAAAACACACACATAAAAAAACAGAGAACATAAAAACAAACAAAAAAAAAACCTGGAAAATTGAAAATCCAGGGAGCAAGTGGTGGAGGTAAGAGTACTCCTTTGCAAAGGAATGTGCAGAAATGATTAATAATCTGCAAATGTGGAAGTCCTGCATTTGGGTAGCTCGGGAGATGCTAAGGTATGATTATTTTTAAGAGACATTGCTGCAGAATAAAATACAGGTAAGTCATCTGCTCAGTTAAGTCACCATTAAAAAGGAAAAAAATAGCATTCTGTAGATGATAATGATCATCACAACTTTTCCTCACAAGACTTTACGATTGCACTTTGACTTGTATTTCGTCACTTTTTTCAGTGCTAGAATAATACTGAGCAAATTATGTCTCCAGTCTGACAGGAACTGAGTTTGAAAGTGATGATTGCTTTTAGACCCTTACTGAAATTGTCCTGGGCAGTGAGAAATAAAATGTTTGTTGTTTCTGAATTAGGAATGAAATCTGTTGCAAAAAGCACAAATGTAACTACAGAAGAGGGTCTTGGATATGTCTTCTCATCTATAGAATCTTCAGAACACTTTTTTTTTCATAGTAGCCAGTATAATGGGACTGATGGTAAGATGGGATTTATCTCAAAATGTTGCTGTTCATCAAATCTGAATTCAGACAGGAATTGTCTTTGCCAAGCCTGCGCTTAAATAGATGTTGGAGTGAGTGGCAGATTCCATTCTATGTATGTTTACAGTTCTGCCCTAGATTGGCATGCCTTTCTGAATCATGACTTTAAATGGGATTCATGCAATATTTTAGAGAAGAGAGCTTATCTCTAGTTAGAGGCTATGCTGAGTAGTACACTGAGTGCAAAGCAGTAAAACTCGCCTAGTTTGCTAGTATCAGAATATGATTCTGAAATGACCAGGTTGAAAAGGGGGTACATAAGTTAACTGCAAGCACTGACAGTGTGATGTGGTGTTCTTTAATAGATAGCTAGGGGGCAGTTAAACTAAATCTTTAGTTTGTAAGGATGTGCCTCTTTTATATATTGATGCCTGAATGTAAGAATCTCAAGGAGATTCAGTGAACAGTGGCAGCTCTGTAACGTCTGATTTATTTATTTGTTTGTTTATTATTTGGTAGCATCTTCATATCAGATTCTTGTTCATGTTGATTAATTACATTCTGTGTTCTCATTTCATTAGGTCAGAACTTACCTTGTGCAAACCCCAAGTATCCTTTTGGTATCCTTGGCAAATTGGTAGAATTATAAAAGAAAAAATGCCAGATTCTTAATTGATCAATCTAATTTTTCCACAAATTAATAGCTGATCTATAGACATCCTGATAGATGTACTTTGCTTACTTCTGAAGTCTTGCATTACTCCAAATATCTCTCTAAGTCATCCAGCTCAAGTTTTGAGTTTTTATATTCATTTAGCCTTGTCAGTTTAAAGAAAAAGCAAGGAAATAGGATTGGAAAAATAACTTGCTCTTCTATATCCCCTCAACCTTTATAGTATTAATTTCTCATATGGAATAGTGATGGTCAGCCACCCTTTCTCACACCAAAATCATTACAGATCTATCAGCCAGTTCTTTGAGTTGCATGGTGAGGCACTCATTTCCTGTGCACCTGAAGATAACTTGGAGAGGAGGAGAGGAGAAAGTATCAGATAGAAAAGCTCTTTATTTGTTTATTCATCTGTTCTAATATTCAAAATCTTCCCTAAATTTGTCCTTTCCAGTGTTCCCACCCTTTTCTAGTTCTCCTGCCATGCACAAGCTGGTTTTGCTGCATGTAGTCGTTTTTTTTTTTCTTTTTTTTTGTCTGTCTTAATAAATTGAATGTCACATATATGCTGTGATATTGTTTTGGACTTGCAAAGCTGTTTCTGGTAGGTCCCCCCCCTTCCTCCTTATTCCTGTCTGGTGGCTGGAAGGAGGTACTGTTTTCCAGTGCAGCTTATTTTCACAGCTGTGGCAGAGGAGGGAAGTGTCATAAGATACTTTGAGGTCAGTTTTGACCCCAAATTTAGATGAGGTAAAAATGATTGGACAGAAGTATAATAACTTGTCTCAAGTGGTATGGCTGTCATTTTAAAATCAGATAATAATTGTGATTAAAAAAGAGCTGTTTTGATAGACTTTATAGTATACAACAAAAAGGACTCAATGTTACATGATACTGTTCTTTATTCTATGTTTTGTTACCACTGAAAGTTATCAAATAAGCCATAATGTTTTCAGAGAAGATCTAAAACTTGAACTTAAGCTCCTAGAACCTGCAGGAGAATTCTAAATAATTTTTTCTTTTCTCTTGCTAGTACAATCTTCTATGTGTTAATAATCGTTTGAGTAATTTATCAGCAGATTTAATAGGGTAAATTGTTAAATTACCATTTCACTATCTACACCAACATTCTAGTAAACCTCTGATAACTGTAAAATGTGCCTCAGGCTGAGCTGTGCATTGTGTGTGCTCTTTGTAATGAGAATTCATTGGCTTTATGAAGCTGTTGTCAGACATCTATCATTTTGTTCATTAAACTTGTCTGTGACATCCGGCAAATTGATGTTAACTGGAAATGTTCTATGGGAGTTCTGGCATGACTCTGTCATATTGCCTGAGGAGAGAGAAACTTTGTACATGGTGCATCCCAAATTACAAGGGTGAAACCTTCCCCTTTGCCTTTCCCAAAAGCGTGAATGAGCATTTGACCATTCCTTTTTTTGTTGTTTTGTTTTTCCCTTAATCTTCCTTTCAGTGCTCATTTATGGAAACAACCCGTTAGCCCACAGTTTGCAAGCGTATTTATCATTGATCTTCAGTAGAGATTGAAAGCTGATACTGCTTTTGCTAGTTCAGCCAGTCTTACTAAGAGGGCAGCTCAATTTTACTGTCACTGAACTATATATAACATCTACAATGCATATATACAAATAGATAATACAGATCTTCTGTGCTCCATGCATGATGGCTCATGCAACTGGTACATCTGAGGTTGTATTCTGACACACCACCCAATATATTATCAAAATTACTGTTTCATTTATTTAATAAGTGGAGACGTATTTGGGTTTGGGCTTTGTTTCTCAATGGAGAAGAGGTTTTGTGGCTGCTGTTCTCTCCAGTTGGTGAACTTTCTTTTTTCCTCTTTCTTTGAAGAGTTTGAACGTTATTCCTAGCAATAATTATGTTTTCTGGTGTTTAAAATTCTTGGATATACTAAATACTAGAAAAGTTAAGTATTGTTACAGTGTGCAAGAGATAAAACTATGGAAATTTTGATAACTTTGCTGGGAGTTTTTATAACGTTTCCAGCAAGTGGCATTTAGTACTTGTTTTTAATGGTCATCGTCTTCATCTGATATTGTGCACTGATGATTCACATAAAACATACAGTAGATGACTTGTTGACAGACCAGAGGAGTTGCCCCGCTGTCACGTCTGCTGAAATGCACCACCCACTGCCTCACTGTGCTCACCATCAACATTCAGCAAGCATCAATGAATGTCAATGGGTGCCATTTTTTCCTCATGGAGGAATTCAATTCCACCCCTTTGCTTCATCCACAATTTCATGTCAGATGCCGTTCTGTCAGACTGCTCCCTCTGCTGCCATCTGTCACACAGCAACAAAATGCAATGGAATATTGGTTCAGCCTCTGCTGCCGTACCATCAACATCTGCCTCTGATGTTGCCAGCGTAATAAAATTGAGGCATTACTTTCGGAGAAGGCCTCGTATCTGTTGTAGGGCAGTCATTCACTTGCTCTTTTGAAACTGCTGTGGAATGATGAACTGTAGCATCTTTGAGTGATGAATAATATCTTGTTCTTTCTGCTCTTGAGCAGTCTGTGTGAAAAATAGGTGCTTTTAACACCTGCTTGTATTTGGTTCCTGTGTGTAGCTGTCTGGTAATGGTAGTGGTTGTTAATAGGATGTCTGTTCACCTGTTAGCATTCCTGTAGTGCTACATGTAGTGCTGCCTGGTTCTGGCTGTATCGGGGATCTTTCACAACAGGAATGGATGTACAAACAATTTGTGACATAATTGGCTAAAATATTCATTAATGGGCTAAAGATAAGGTTTAGATTGTAAAACCTCCAAACAAAATGGATATCCCCAAATCCATTAGCTAGAATTTTCATCTTTTGAGAGGAAGAATAGAGCAGTTGGCGCTTTAAAATATATTGTGTCCCACTACATAATTGTTCAGGGGATTAAATGAGTTTATTGATTTTTGCTTCTCTACTGACACACATTTATGAGCAGTTTCTTTGGCACCGTAGCCACATGTCAAAGGTCATAACTTTCCTTCACTGTGGAAGACTAAAAGCTTTCAGATGGTGAATCCCTGAAATCCACACAGTGCATTATAGATTCACCTCCACATAGGATTACTGGGATTGCATGACTTTATTTAAAATAAGTAATTAAAATATGCACAGTAAAAAGAACTTTACTTATATATCATCAATTAATTGCAGGTAGCCATTATCCATGCAGAAGGTGAGATTTGTGTTTTGATAACAGGTATCATTGTGAAATGCATGATAATATATTAGGCTCTTTTATGGTCCCAGATTGTATTGAGAATAGTTCATCTTAAGAATATAGTTAACATTTATTATTAAGAATTTAATAGCACTTCAGCTTAGGAGAAAGTTGTTCTTTACTTTTAGAGCTATATCAAAGACTTATTACACTTTGTGTACAAGAGGTGACATTGGAGGTAGATCCTGTTGGAAGAATGAAGCACATTCAAAACCTATAGTTTGCATGTAGGTAAATGCTGGTAGTTGATGTTCACTTTAATGCCTTCCACTAGTGGAAGCATGTGGGATTTTTGTCATGTACTGAATATGAGATTCTACTGATGACATAATCATGAAGCTATTAAAAAAGAAACTGCAGTGGAATATAGCAAATTGGTCCAAAAGAGAAACGTCAATAATGCTTTACACGTAAACTCGCTGACACTAGTTTGGAAGTTTTGGAAATGTAGACTGGGATATTGTCAATGTGGTGACCCTCGTGCACATCTGATCGGTAGCCTGACAGAAGAAATACTTTGGGGGGGGGCTAGATAAGATATGAAACTAATGTAGTTAGCTGTGATGAATTTCAACCTGTGTTCTGTGTGATCTGATAGATATTAGAGCTGGCTTGAAGATAAAGAAGCGGGAAGTAGTTGGGATTTGTGACCATCTGGGAAGTCATTCCATTGTCAGACCATTTTTAGGAGCTATTAGCTGATGGATTAATACTACAGCAGAGGCAAGGTGTGACCTACTGTTTCTTCAAATTAATTTCTGATTGCCAAAATGCCTGTGCTAAGGAAAGTGAAATACCTTTCCATCATTTCTACAAAGAAGGAAAATTGTCTGCCAAACATTGTTGAACTGAAGTCTGTTGATGCTTGCTAAAAACTTGCTAAAATGATCTTGCTAAAAATACCAGCGATAACCATTTCTGCTGTGTTGATTTCTGCAAATGATGATCTTATTCTAAGCACTATCTGCTGTTAAACTTACCAAATATTTATATTGCAGGGCTGTGGTTGCCAAGTGTCTGATGTGATAACCCTTTGGATAGAAATATGTCACTGCAATATTCGTCTCTTTGATGGATATTTCTAGGTTGTTTGTTTGCTTTTGTACACATTAGAGCTCTGCAGGACTGTTTATCCCATTCAGTGGCAAATCTAAAGTAAAACTTCTTTTTATTTATTTTTGCTTTTTGCTAGGAAAGCACAGGAATGTCCAATTAGGGAGTAGTGAGATGGGATTTGCTGCAGAATTGGTCTGGGAGTAGCTTTTTCTGTTGTCATGAATGTAACACAGGACATGCTCTTTGTGCTGAGCATGTTCCTTGTGAAGGCTGAGATGGGCTTTCCCACTAAGCGGTCCCAGGCAGCTGTGGATTTGTCTTTTAGCTCCTCATTAATTCAAAACCGGAGAAAAAGTGTGAGCTAACACTGCTGGGAGAAACCAGCTGGCATGGAAAGCTGAAGTAAGTGAAAACAATGGGGTAATTACCTGGAGAGGAAGTTTGGGAGGGGGCATGGGTGAGGTGGAGGTGTGAGCAGGCTCATGTGTCTGGAGGTCAGGAAGGGGAGGAAAAATGCACTGGTGGGAAGCAATCAGAACTAAGAAGGCTGCAGAGTGAGAGCTGGGGTTGGCTCAGTTTGGAGATGACCATGGGTACAAGTTGGGAGCAGAAGAGCACCAGGTGGCTAGGAGCAAGGATTGGCTCAAGAGAAAATGGCAGAACAAAGTGTACCTTCCAGAGCAACTGATATTCCTCAATTTGGAATGTGGATCCAGAAGTCCTGTACTTTCCACAGGCACCTTAGAAAAGCAGAGAGATAAGCTCACAGCATGGGGAGCTCGAGAGGCCTTGAATTGTATTTCATTTATCCTGGTTGAATTGCTTCAACCAGGAGCTTCTGTATTATGTGACACAAGCCAAGCTAACTGCACTTTTCACAGAAAGCCTGTGATCATGTGTTTGTTTTTCCCCTCAGTGTTTGATGTGAGGCTCTGAGTTTTGATCTCTTGGAATGGACACGAATTGGGGGAGCTGTGGTTGCTGCACATTGGTACTTTTGACGGATCGCTGTCTTCTCCTGGACACCTAAAATTAGTGAATATTTTGGGCCACCATCCAACTGTTTGTACCCAACAGTAAAATTAAAATAATAATAGAACCTCATCTCCAGGTGCTGTGAAAGTACATTAACGTTTGTGAAGAACTGTAATTCAGAGCCCTGTAGAAAAGGCCATGGGGAAGTTAATAACTCTTTCTTCAGGGCAGAGCTTAGTAGAGTGCAATAAATAAGGAATGAGGCCACACACGGAACAGAGGAGGGAAAACAAAATACTGAATAGATGCTGGTTATGTGAGTGCCATTCATTTGATTCCATGAATAGTGGGGGAAGTATGATCGTGCAGTTGCATTGTTTTCTAAAGCATGTATACAAACAGAGCAAATCAAGATCCGTAAGCAACTTTTTCTTCAGCTTCCTAGCTTCCAAACATGCAAGTTTGCAAATTTTCACCATGTGAGTATACACACATGTAAGAGGCAGATAAACTGATGCCACGTTTGTGGGAAGGCTCTGGGTTTAGCATCGTTTGTCTTATGTATGTGTAATACAGCAAAAAATGAAATAAATATTCATGGATGTACTAGAGTTTTCTATAGACTGAGTATCAGGAAGAAGCCTGGTCTAGCATTAAATGTGGAGGTTGGTGGCCCTGTATGTGGCAGGGGGGTTGGAGATTCATGATCCTTGAGGTCCCTTCCAACCCTGGCCATTCTGTGTTCTGTGATATCAGAGTGCCTGCTCCCTACTGCAAGTCCTAAGACAAGTTACTAAGTTTACAGAACTTTATGATCTGACCAAAGTGTGGTCTGGTGCCTGAGCACCTATGTAACAATAGTTTTAATTTTTTTTAAAGAACATGTCAGTACACTGAGAATTATCATTAGCCACGTTTGCTCCCTAGTGAAGATACTAGAGAGGGCTGTGGCAAGATTTATAAACCTGTTATTAGCATTTATCACATTGTAAGCTGACTTAGGGTGACATTGTAACATGGTACTAAGAAAAAACACATTTGATTTAGACATTTGACTACAGTGTAAGCTTGTGTGTGGACAGGACTTATGTGAGTGCTGTGATGATGCTCTCAGGTGTTTGTCAGGCCAGCTATTACTCACGGTGATCTGATTCTGAAGAGAAATTGTGGTGGTGGTTTTTTTCCCTTTGTGTATGAGACAGGCACTTTTTTGTGGTGTGTAGTTTTAGGTTGGTGCCAAGTGAGGAGTGCGGACTGCAGTGCTGCAGAAAAATTAACACCTGTGGGTTTCACCTCTTCCTTTATCTGGTCTATTTATTTATTTAATCCCCTCATGATCTCAAATATTTACAAGACACTCCAGCATGCAGCCCGAAGTACCATGTGCTTGTTAGGCCACAGGTCTTACCTGGAGCCACTGGGTGTCCTTCTGAAAATATACCTCAGTGTTCATGACTTTTAAGACTAGAGGACAGACTTTTTTTTTTAATTCTTTTCATTTTATTTTTTTTTCCTTCTCTCCCCCTTACATACTTATGTATAGGATGTCAAAAGCAGTGAAGTACTCAATACTTTGCGCTCTTGGCGCAAGTTATGCACACGGATCCTGTTGGGAATCTGGCACTTTGTGTGCTTGATCTTTCTGTAAGGATGATTTTCACAGGCATGTTCAGTAGCTGGAATTATGATTAGATGTTAAGCATTATTTGTACTTACTTTAATTGTTCTTTTCCCAACTATTTAGTTGTTCCCATGTTTGCCATTGTCTTGCGTTTACCTAGATAATAGTTGCCTGGCCTTTGACAAACTTGTGAAGAGGAAAGATGGTGACCACCTGAAACAATAATATCTGTGGCAGAATAGCCTGAGAACTTTAAATAACCAAAAGGGACCGTTTCCAAGGCAGCTAAGTGACCTTTGGATCCCAGAAGCGGGCCATTCATAGAGGCAAAGCTTTTGTCCTACTTTGACCAGTGGTCAGTGAACTCTGGCAGGCCCCTCAGCTCACCATCTTGGCCCTAGACTAGCAGCTGGTGATTGATTCATTTAACTGTCCACATTCACATTCTTCTGTCAAGGACTTGTCAAGGAAGAGAAAGGTTCTATGGAGGGCTATTCATTTTACTAAAAGGAAAGGGATGCATTATATGATTGAGTGGATTACTTTTGGGTCAGAAGAGTTCCTGCATTGCTTTGTTTTAATTCGGCCTTCAATCAAAGAGAGATTTAGTTTATCAGTGCAGTGCGGTGCTCGTGAAGAGGGACAGATTATTTCAATTCCATCAGTGTATTTAGGGCTTTCTGGTGTGTGTGTTTTCTTTTTTCCTCCTCCTTCCTGTGATTTGTTCCCTCCCATTCTTTTTTTCTTTTTTTAACTAACAAATCCATAGATTTTTGTGATCAGTTGATGTGGCAGAAGGTTGAGAACACTAATTTCTATCAACATTGCTCTTAGTTTTTGTGTATACAGTATGTAGTTATTAATGCTTCTGATACCTCAGTTTTTGTGTATACAATATGTAGTTATTAATGCTTCTGATACCTCTCATATATATGATGCTAAGCAATCCAGAGAGGCCTAAAGCAAGTAAAATAAGATTAATGTGTTGCCTTTGGTTTAGATGTGGAAAAAAAATGAGAATAGTAGAGGATTAAATGAATAGATTATTTACCTGCAGACAGCACAGGCAGCTGTCAAGCTGAGGCTAGTATCCAGGTCCTATTTTCACCTGTTAAACACATTTTTTGTACAAACCCAACATTCTCCAAATGGACAAGAGTGCCATCTGTCCATTTGTCTGATGCTATTTTTAGAATCCCTTTTGTTAAGCAGTGGAAGACGTTTCTGCTTTAAGAACTTTGAATCATCTTTTCAATTTTGTAACAAATGTGTCCAAAAACTGAGTTGGACGATGAAAATGTGTTGCCAGCCCCTTCTGTTCATTCAGCTGGGACAGGTTTCCTTATTATTTTGGCTGATGCATATCATAAAGTACTGAGAAAAGTGTTTTTTTGCTCAGCTCCTTCCACTGGAAATAACAGGCATTAAAGAGCAGATCCTGCCAGTTAACCTTCTGTATCTGTTTGAGTGAGCATGATGAGCTGCAGCAGATGAAATATGACCTTCAAGTTTCTTTTCCCCACTCATATAAACCTATATTGTTTTGATTTGGCTTACTGAATGCATTATGAGGGATTTCTGATTGGCTTCAGGCCAAGATGTTAAACTTCTGTTGATGGAAGTACAAATGTGTAATGTACAAGAAAATATAGCGGGACTTGGTCTGTTTACTCTTTTCTCTCCCTCTTTTTGAGGTTAAAGGGAGAATTTTTTATTTCTTGAGATAAATGGGTGACTTAAACTATTGTAAAAGCACAAGAGATGAAGGAATTCAAATAATCTAATAGTGCTTAACTGTTAACTCTCTGTTACATGCTTCTATAGCTGCCTCAAAAATCTGGGATGTGTATAACAGCTGTTGAATAGGCCTCCATTCCCAGTTGTAGATATTCTTTCATGGGGGATTGGTGATGCTCTTTTCATGTTTGCACTTTGATTTCCTAGGGATCAGTCCCCTTTCTCGGAGCTTGTTTGTTTCAGCCTGGAGCATGATGTCTGAGATGAGGATACTGGCTTCTGTGCTCCAGGTAACACTACCTTGGTGCCTTCCAGGGAGCTTTAAGTCATGGCCTTGAGTTGGAGATAAATAATAAGCCTTCGAAAATCATCAGAATGGAAATTGGGTTGGCATTGTGGATTAGACTATATCTAATAACCAGAGGTATTACTTAGTAGAACATGGCTACTATCTTGTCCTGTGACTGGGCAAACTGGAAATCCAACTATTGCCTCCCATCAGCAGTTGTCAACTGTAGCAAACAGCCTAAAACAGTCACCTTATGAGGTAAATTCCTCTAAGGACATTTTTTTCGCATTTTATTTTCTTTCTTTTTGATCTTGATATGAAAGTTTTTATCATACATTCAGATTAAATTTGCAGATTGTTTTCCAAAAGAGTGAGAGAAAGAGGTCAGGAAAAATACAGGCATCTCCACACTGCAGACTTCTGACTTGTTTTACATGACAATTGCAGTAGTTGTAAGTTTCTCCCTTTCCCCACCTCAGAAATTTTGCAGATAAGCATTTAATTAGAGCATTTAAATATTTTTTAGTAAATACGTAATACTGAAAATGCCTTTTTTTTTTTTTCTGTGGATGAAGTGTATTTCTGTCTGCTGCTCTTCATTCAGAATGTTGATGTTATTACTATGCTGCATAGAAAGACTTACTGGAAGAGATCTCTGGTCTGAGTAATGCAGTAGGAGGGCATTTGGTGTCAGGAATGAGCTGAAGGCGTTTGGCCCTTGAGAATGGAGGCATCTTTCCTTTCCCTATGGGAATGCAGCAGTGTTGACATTTGGAGAAGGGGCCAAAGGGCTTGAATTCCCAGCTTCTCTCCCCAACCTTTTGCTGTGAAATTCTGCGTTTTGTCCCAGGATGCTGATTCTGAAACACTATATAGCAAAAAACGCAGAGTGCTCATATCTCTCGGGTAGCATTTTTGACAGCCTGAAGACATCCAGCACCGCCATATCAGCTTACATTCATTCATGTGCGGATGGTGTCAGTTTGCCACGGTAAGAAATGAAACCTCTTCCTCCGCCTCCTCCTAGATGTGAGGGAAGGCCCAGCGGTGGTGGGCGGCACAGGAATGTGTGGGGCCCCTCTGCTGTCCTGGGATGCGCTCTGCAGTGCTTCCTGTGATTGATGAGCTGGGCAGGGTGAGGTGAAGTGTGGGCACTGTATTCTACTTAGGGTCTTGTTTAGTTTTCTCTGGGAATAGCATTTATTTATTTTTGAAGGTACATGATGGGTGAATAGAAGTCTTCCCCTTCTGCTGGCATCTGCAGTGAAATTAATTGATCAGAGCGGAGCAGCTTTAGAACTTGCAGTGTTGGAGGTTTTTGCTGCACAGTGCTGAAATTGGCTTCTCTGTGTTTCACTGAGTGATTATCACAATTTCATTGTTCTTTCAGGGGGCTCTTTGAGGAACCTGTGGATCATAGTAATAGATCTTTATTTTTCTATTTCTATTCTTTTTTGTGATTTTCTTCTTTTTTCTTTTTTTATGTTAAATGAGGAAGGTTGTGAAGGAATGTGTCTTTTGTTGCACAGCCCTGCTTGTGTTCTGATCCTCGTTGTAAAGCGCAAAACTGTGCTGGATGTTCTCCATGCAACAGTTGGGCTATTAAGCAGAACTAATTCTTCACAGAATGGCAACAACTCCAAAGAAAGGCATCTGTAGGATTAAGCATAGGTACTAGACAGCAGTCACTTGGCAAACTGCTGAAGGAAATCAGTTCTTCCTCACAAGAAAAACTGATGTTCTTTCTCCTGAATGCATGCAGCCACACAAGTTGAGCAGCTTTGAAGCTGGTTAATGTGGCTTACTGTGTGCCTTTTCGGTACTATTTCCTGCATTTCTTGTCTGCAGGAAAGCAGAGGGGAATTCCTTGATAAGTGTGTTAGCATATACTGTGGCCACACACTGTTGCCTGGGTATTAGATAAAGCTGAGAGGGGAAAGCCCCAGCTGGGGAGCCTTCAGAAGTGAAAAGATCAAATCTCATATGCCTGTTTATATGATTCAAGGTGTATCAGTTATAGCCTCAATAAAATGTTCAATATACAAAACCTATGCATCAAAGTCTCAGTCTTTGCTTTCCTTGAAAATGGTGCTGGTGATAACTCCTAAGGTGATCTGTGTCTGATTTCATTAGGGAGGATAGTGGTGGTATTTCTTTTGCCATTTATGAAGTGATTGAGGTGAGGTAACACGATGTGTAGTCATGTGAATAGCTTGCATATAACTGCAAGAGCTAGGAAGTGTTGTTTTAATATCATTAGCTGCTTTGATAAGGTTGTGTTTGTGATTCCTGGACTTTCTTCATTCAGATAAAGAAATCTGGTGTTTCTTGCCATAATGTGATTCTCTTGGTCTATCATTTCAGTCTGGCTCTGAGAGCACCTGATGGGCAGGAGGGTAAACAGTAAAATGAAGGAAGCATTCATGAACTGCTAGGATGTCAGTTAGGATCCAGTGTTACTTTCTCTAGCACACTGGTGCTGCCTGTGATCCCACTGTTGTCACAGTTATGTCAATATGTCATGAATAACAAGCTGCCTTTGTTCCGATGGTCTGTAGAAAGAAGATGTGCAGTCTAATTGTCAGATTGTACTCTTATGTTCTTGCATGCATATTTCTGTGTTTAAAAGAGAGCTTTTTGAAAGATGGTTATACACTTCTGAAGAGCCAAATTTCTTTGTTTTGATGTTCTTTATATACAGCAGATATATAAATCATGCTTTCCAAAATTTGTGGTGAAATATATGCTGCATCTTTATTCTCATATTCTCATACGCTACATGTATTCTATGTTCAAATGATGACTTTTATCCCCAAAAAAATGCATCAGTATCTTAGAGATCTCTGGTCCTGTGATGCCTACTTTAATAATTATGAATTGACCAAGTTATTTTGTACAAAGGAGAGCTTAAACAGCCAGCCATATGTTCCTATGGTGAAAGCCTGGTCTGCCATTTGATCTGTCATGTGTCCAGAAAACAAATATTTACAGAACTGAATGCTTCTGAGAATAGAAAAACAGCAACAGTAAAGCTTAATTTGGACTTCAGACATCCATTTTCAAAACCCCCTCACCAGAAGGAGGCTATCACAGAACCACGTGCAACATTTGTTCTTTTTTTTTCTCTAAGCAACCAAAGGTGATGGATGCTCTCTCTTTGAGACCCTGTCCCCAGACCTCACTTCTGAAGACCTCTTGCAGAGAGAAAAAAAAGTTTTGTTTCATTTTTAATGAAACATGAAAAATGAATTTTTGAAACATTGGGATGTATAAGGGAAAGGCTATTTTCACTTCTTCCTAAAGGTTTAAAAAATGTCCTTATCTAGTCAAGTTTCTTCTCCTTTTATGTCAGTTAACTTCTGCCTCCATTGGAATCCTCCTCCTCTCTGTACTTTAGGCAGTGGGATGTATCAGCAAACTTGCTCTCCGCAGTTTCCATTTGATAAGTCAGTAGTATACTTTCCTACTGAGGATATTGTAGGAAAGAAAGAATAAAGTTTGGGTGTATTACCCTAAAAACCTAGTCAAGATTAGTCTTCCAGTTTTTCAGGACAAGAAGATACTACAATAGATACTAAATGTGAAAATTCAGACTGGTTAATTTTGAGAAGCTTGTGGTTAGAGCTGTGTGTCTGTGTGTGTGTGGTCAGAAGCAGCTTTACAGAATCCAGCCCCAGCCCAAATGGTTGGAGAGCTTAGTTACCATCAGTGGACATATTCAGCCTTGGTTATTCCTGTACAGATTTTAAAGTGATCATTTGTCAGCCACTGAATTAGGAGCTCTAAAGAAAAGAGCGGGGAGACCTGAAAGTGTTAGGGGAAACAAATGAGACTGCAGCTGACATCTCCAAGGGAACTTTTGTTCGAGGGTGCTCAGGCTGTTGACCTCTTCGCTTCTCCATTTCATTGCTTTTAGAATATAGCATTCTTCAGTACTGGAGAAGTAGTGGCTAGTTTGTGCCTGGGCAAATTTTTTTGGGTGGAGGTTGGTGAGGATTCCATGGACGTTGCTGTACCAAGATTTTAATGCACAAAGAAGCCAGTTTGCATCATAATTTTAAAATGTATTCTTTATATATGAAGCTAATTATTTCTTTTCTTTTCAATTCCCTGGAGATTGTAGAGCAATTCTAAATAATCTTAGTTTGAAAATCAGTGTATACAATTATGCTGCTTAAGTGCCTGTTAGCAGCAGTGAGAGGAAAGGATAACATTGTTCCTATCTTTTTCTGTTGTTGT
Source organism: Perdix hodgsoniae (assembly GCA_035772895.1). Classification (NCBI taxonomy): domain Eukaryota; kingdom Metazoa; phylum Chordata; class Aves; order Galliformes; family Phasianidae; genus Perdix; species Perdix hodgsoniae. Next base: position 8,539,206 of record JAPSGF010000010.1, read on the forward strand.
TTTGTTTTGTTTTGTTTGTTTTTTCTCCTTGCTTCTCTTTGTTTAGTTTCAGTGGTAGAACGAAGTGCGTGATGGGCTAGAAGTAAATGTTTCTGCGATAAGGTGGCCGTAAGATTCAAAACAGACTGTCTCCCAGATGTAATTAATGCATGGTGTGAAGTGAAACTGCAGCAAGCTCTGGGAAGGAGCTCACTCATCGGCTTAGGAATCAGGTCTTCGAGGAGATTTGACCAGAGCAGTGGTAATGAGTTGAGGATAGCAGAAAGGACAGATGGCCCAAATCCTTACTTGTTAGCTCATCTGGGATCTTCTTGGCATCTATCAGTGAAAGCTGTCTAATTACCCTTATGTGTAGAGCAGATTTTGGTGCATCCAAAACTCAGAGTGTGACTTTGAGAGTCTCATCACTAAAGTCTCTGAAATATTTACTCCTTGCCTGCAAGCTGCCAGTACTGCTCCATGAGCTGAAGCTTGTGGGGCATGGGTTTAAAGGACCAGTTTTGTCTGTAGGGAATGTCAGATTTTGTGCCCATACCTGGCTCGTTCTCCATGTTTACATGGCTTTCAGTGGTGTTTCTGATTCTCTTTTTGCAATGTCTGGCTGTTTATTTACTTATTATTGTCTGTGTTTGTATGTTCAGTTGAAGATTTGTCATACTTAAAGTCCATTTAAAAACAATATAGAAACGTTCAAAGAAACAACAACAAAAAACTTTGTTAGGATTAATAGAATCAGAACAATCTCTATTTCTCTCTAGTCTTCCTGCTCTCCCGCTGATCTCAAAAAGGTAGTACATGTCAGAGGTCTGAAATAGTACATACATAACCTAGATATTTGATTAGAAATCCAGTATTTTCACAAAAAAAAAATCGCTTACCTTTCAGGTAAGGCTTTGATTCAAAGCCCATTGAAATCAAGGATATGATTTCCTAGTAGTGTCAGTGCAAGGAATGGGTGATGAGTATTTGTCAGCAAACATTAACATCCATTCTCTCTGGATTTGTGAGCATAACTTGCATGGAGCTGTGCCAGTAGCACTCTGTCACTCCATTTTGATGAAATCAATTCTTTGACTTAGATGAAAGCGTGGTAGGAAGGGGAGAGAAACTGAAGTTGTATTGCAAATTAGTGGCTCCAAACATGTAGTTCTGGAGGCTTTTTGTTTCTTTGTTTTGTTTTGTTTTTTTCCTTCCAGGGATCTTGGATCACTGTAGATTCTATTCTGTACAAAATGGAATTCCAAACCACCTTCTTTAAAATGTTAAAATTCCTACTCTGAGGGCAGGAACAACTGACAAATAGTTAAGAAAAATCTTTGAAATAAACATCAATGGATATTCCCTATCAATTACTGATAGTGTCAGATCAGTGCAGCAGTTTGTCCCACGTAACCTACCGTTAATTAGTTGTAATGCTTCAAGGGAATAGCTTGAAACTGGACTCCTTGTCTGTTTCAGAGTCTCCTTCAAAACTGCCGCTTCAGTGTTCCTACTATTGCAATCTTAAGAATTTCTTAATATCAGTAAAGTCATAGAGGACCATTTCTTTATCTTTTGTTTTCATTTTAGGAAGAGTACATGGGTATATTGGCCTTATCCTGGAAATACATTTAATTTGAGAAATATCTGTGAAAATATGCAGTGTAATCTGTTTCACAAATAGCTTAGTGATAGGCTAAATGTTCATCTGCTTGCTGATATTTCCAGTATACACAGCGGGCTGTAGAGTTTTTGTTCTGGATGTTCTGGAACAAGGCAGAGAGAATTTATTCCAAGAGGGAATGTTATTTGCACTTCTGTGACTGCCTCTCATTGTAATATAGGCTATAAGAAACACAACTTGATACCCTACCCAGAATTCTGATTTTGTCTTAAACCCATTTTTTCCATGATAAAGAGTTTTTCTGTGACTTGTCTCCTTCCTAACAGTGAAATCTTAGTGACCAAAGGAGAGGGAGAAATTAAAGCTTAAGTCTGAAGTAAGAAAATGAAATAGAAAGATAAAGGAAATAAATACAATTCAACAGAGATGACTGCATTTCCAGGCAATTCAAGAGAGTACTGATTTTAATCATGTCTAACAGTTCATTGGTAGTACCTTGTTAAAATCGAGAGATTCATAGCATCAGTCTCCTTCTTGCACATTAAAAGGATTAAATTTAATTTGAGATTAGAGAATACAAGATGCTGAGGAAAACTACTCCCAAGGCATTGTTAAGGTAAAGTGAGGTGGCTTGAAGACTGTGACTTCCTTAACTGTCTCAGTTGTACTGTATATTAGTTTGGAGTTTAAAATTGTGAAAACTGGTGCAGTATATAATGTATGTTGTCTTTGGAATTGAAGTGATCAGAAATAGCTTGTTTGAAATGCTCAGAAAGGCAATTGGATATATGAATCCATACTGCCTTTCTGGGACTGGAACAGTGGTTTGATTTGGGTTAATCCAAAGATACTAAAATCTGTGGATATTGTTCTGAGATTCAGCCTTGAATCTCAACCTTGAACAAGGCATTTTTGTGTGTCAGATCAGGATGTCATACAATCTTCTGCTCTTCTTTCCTACAAGTATGCAGAGGCCTGCAGTGGGTGCAATATGCGTGAGTAGGAAGAATAGGATTCAACATTACTCACCTCCCTTTTGTGCTTCAGGTGTTCCTAAACGTGCAAGTGAGAACAATAAACATCTTGAAAGCTCTAATATATAAATACATTTCTGATGATTAATTAATGAATCTAAGGAGAGGCATAGGATGAGTTTCCATATAGTACAGTCCTCTCCCTTAGGTTCTGGGGAAGAGAAGACAACTGTCTGATTGTTTCACTATTATCAGCTGCTTTTTGTTAGATTATCTCAGCTCATCAATAGCTCAGTGTGTGATAGCATTTACTGCCAGGAATTAATAAAGGGAATAAATGCACAGTTTTAAAATTCTAGAGTAAAAAGTCAAGAATTTGATCCAAAATTTTCATTCTGAGTTCTTAACATTTTAGCAGTGATGTCAGGAGCCTATGTGATTTATGCTCCTGCTGTCATCTCACTCAAGTATCCTCACTACTAGATCTGGATTATGGTTAGAAAAGCACTTGTGGTTTGAATTGGTCCATTTCGGTTGGGACTAAACTGATGCACAGTAAGTGAAAACATCTCAATTCAGGAGGTGCCACTAAAAACACAGAGAAGGAGATGGGTTATATTGAGCCTGTGGCACACCTCCACTATCTCTTATGCTTCAGGGAATCTTTTGCTGCTCTACACATGCTCTACATACTCTACTGGCACCGACTCCTTCTTACCTATCTTTTTGTTTATGTACTAGCTTCTTTATCTTATCTCCACAAGTTTTAGGGTCTATTGATGTAGAATGTACCATACTGATAATGCTTTAGAGTGAAAGAGAAGGTGGGGGAGATAGAAGGCTGGAAAGCCACAAGGACTTCTTCATACAAATTTACTCCGAGTTGTCTTTTTGCCTTGTAGTGAGGAAAAAAACCCAGCAAAACCCGAATAGATTCTGGAGGTTTCTAAAGGAAAAATATAAAAGAAGAAAACAAAGATTTTCTTTGGGAAAGGATTTGCTCAGAGATATGATTTAGCAGAGGGTTGTCAGAGTTAGGGTACTATGGTTAGGCTGCGGTTGGACTTGTTGATCTTTGAGGTCCTTTCCAACCTGAGTAATTCTATGATTCTATGATCTTTGTTACAGCATCTGGTGTGAGATGATGGCAGGAGCAGTGCCCCTGCTCCCTGGGCGGTGTGGGTAGCAGCCCAGCCACTCCTTTTACTGGTGGGAGTATTGCCTTCTTGCTTGCCTGCTCTTCACAAACGTTTTGCCCTTCAGCAAGCTCTCCTCAACTTCCTCCTCTGCAGCTAAAGCCTTTTTCAGCATTTTCTGTTTCTAGTGATTGATGAGTGTCACTGCTCCCCATCCTCTCTAATATCTCCTTTGTATATTTGTAAGACAGTCATTTCTCTCTTTGGTTTCCTTTCCTAGAGCTAATCAGGTCCCAGCTCTTTTAATCTTTCTTTGTGGGTCAAGTTTTATTCTCTTTAGAAATCTCTCATTTTAATGCCTCATAGTTGTAGGAGAAACAATGCTTGATCAAGGATTTAAGGGTGAGTGTAAGAAACCACAGTGTCTGTAGTAGCACATACAAAATGCCCTTCACTAATTTCCTTCTCACATACACTTATTCATAACTTTACACACATTGCTCCATTTCTGTGAAATTCACCTCTGTGCTGATGTCAAGTTCCTAACAACTTTATTTAATTTTCACTGGCATCTCCTGCGTAATTGAGCAAAGATTCATCCATTAGATTGCTTGGCTACAGCTGCAACTCAAACTGCTCCATCAGAAATGCAGAGAATGGCTACATGTGGATGTTTGTCACTGCTCATATAAAAGTTATTCTTTATCCAAATCCAGACATAGAGACCATCTTAGTGGCGTATTGTTGGGAAATGTGTCCATAAAGTCAACAGGCATGGCAAAACTCCTTTCATAATCAGTTGTTAAGCTTTGTTCAAGGAAAGCATGTGCTAGCTGGCTTCAGTGCTAAAATCTAATACTAAAATAAAATCTAATAATAAAATAAATTTTATTATTTTCAACACTGGAAGAGAGCACTACAAAAACGAGATCAAGAAGAGAAAAATTGATACTAAATTTATCATGTGGTGTCCTGAAATTCATTGCTCAGGAAGTAGCCACAGTTTCTCTTCAGCGTACAAGCCTGTTTTTCCCAGGTGAAGCCTCTCCACACAAGGATTTTTAATAACAGTAGTACTAATCAAAGCAGGTTGGTTTCACTTGCAGGTTAGGACTGTTGTGTAATACTCGATACCATCAACACATCAATTCTACAAATGGCGTTGTGCATTTTTGTTCTTTCTACCCGAGTGGTTCATCTGTGTGAGTGGCTGTTATCTCCCGAGAAATATTGAAGTAGCTGGTATCTGTACTGAAAAATTTCACAATATTTATTGCTGTCTGGATACATGAAACTCAACTCTGCTGCTGTTTCAGTTCAGAGAGTAATTTCAGTTCGATTCCTTGCTTTCAACTTATTTATTGTACAATTACGCTCCAGTCTTGGGCCAGTGTCAGCTGGTATGTGTGAAGACACCAGCAAGGTTTAAAAGCAATAAATATGTAGGTTGTTGGACTTTCTTTTGCACCTCAAGGAAACTCATTCAGAAATCACCTAGTGACAGAAAGGCATGAGGTGGCCTTGACCTGCCGTAGACCTCGTTTTAGTACCCAGGTGGAAAGTGCAGGATGAAAGGGAACATTTAAAGTCATCTGAACTTGTGTTTGAATGAGCTTCGGGATGTCATTTCAGGAGTGAAGGAAATACTAAAATAATAGTAATAATAATAAAAAAGGACTGCTGTGTTTTAACAAAAAAGGTATGAAGCTTGAGCATCTCTTTAGATGTTTCACTTTTCTGTAATGTAACTGTAACTGGTAAGTCTATTTAAACCTGTTTAGGTAAACAATTTTTTCCCATACAGCAAATGCAGAATAGTTTTCAATCTGTGTATATCATAGAAGACACAAGCAGTGTTTCTCTAACATTTAATCAGCATGTGATGGCAAGTAATTTTCTTTTGAGCCTATGGGTGTTTGCTTACAATGGTAAGTGATGAAACTCTCATTAGAACTGTATTCTTTATTAATTCTCCTTATTGGGCGTGTGTGCTTTATATAATAACAAATATTCATACTTGAACGTAACTATATAAACATTTGCTACCATCACTTAAATTGCAAGAGATTTTAAAAGTAAATACGTTTTCTATTTTTTTTTTTAATTTCTGCCCAGCATTTGGTATCTTGGAAGTTAAAAAAATAATAATAACAAAAAAAGATGGGAGCACCAGCTTCTTGGAGTAACATTAATTGTTTTCTTTTGGCTATAAATCTGAGAACAAAACGATTAAATAGACTGAAGAAGAGGGGGAAACCTCAAATAAAAAGGCACTTACATTTATTGTGTTTTGCAGGGTTCCTTTTGGGAACAACGAATGTCTCTTGAGACTTTGTTTCTTATCCATTTTATAGAGCTCTGGCCTCTTAACAGCACTGCTTTAATGACTTGTTCTTGGGGTTCTGAGTTGGTATCAGCACTCGCCACGAAAACAAGCCTGTTACAAAGAGGTCAGGTTTCACAAGACAGCAATAGACTTGTAAAAACAGATTTTACTGGCACAAATAAAGTCAGAATTACGAAGAAACCAGAGATTTGCATAAGGAAACAAGATGCAGAAAGAAAAAGTATTGAGATAGATTGACAAACAGTGTATAAATTGAAACGGATCAGGAGAAGCAAATGGGGATTTTTAAAATTTTTTCGACAGTCATTTTTAGTGACATTAATTACTTTATTTTTCTGAAGATTTTGAGCAGTTCTCTGTAATTCTGACTTTGCTATCATTGAAGACTTTATTTCTGAAGAAATACCTTTCTCTTGCTCAGGTAGAAAAATATTATTATCAGCCTCAATTAATGTTAGATTTTCTAAATAGTATAGCTGAATATTTTCTTACTTGCTATTGTGATGTACTTTTATTCTATCAATTATTAATTTTCCACTGTTTCTTGGAATTCTTGAGAAGATCACTTCTGACTTTAGTCTTCAACTGTGATTTACAGGATGCATTGGAATAAATCATTGAAAAATGTTTGTTTGTAGATATGTATAAATATGTGTATACTCTGTGTAACATACATAGTCCATAACATACAGTATGTAATGTACTATATGTATACTATGTAGTACATGTCATACTATATATTGTACACATATATACCCATATATGAGGGTATATCAGGGATTCTGAGGCTTGCGTTATGTTGATCTGTGTGGTTCTTATCATTTATACTTTTTTTTATATTCCACAAGATTTTATTTTCAAAATTAAGCAGGCTTGCCTGGCTGACATCATGGTTTCAATAAATAGGTGGTGAATGCAAAGCACTATGCGTTCTCTTAGAAAATCTGTTGAGAACAGCACTGGGGGAATACTCTGCTGCCTGTCTGGATGGACACATGCTGTCTGTGTAGGCAGGGATGGGAACAGATGAGAAGGAAAGGAAGCAAGACAAGTCTGGATGCTTTTATTTTGCTCTTCTGTAGTGGAAAATGGCAGGAGAGTGGGCAGCATTAAATTCAGCAGAAAGCAAAGCTGGCAAGTTCAGAGTTATGGGAACAATCTGATACACGGACAGTTTGGTTGAGTTGCATTGAATCACAGAGAACTAGAATGATTTCTTATGATGCTTTCTTTGCAACTGATAGAAAATACATGGTTAGGAAGAGAACTGTTCTGTTTCCTCTCCTCATCCTATCTCCACCCCATCTTTTGGCAGGCTTTAAATGTACTTCTGTTGTGACAGCTTTATTCAGGCTGTGGGGTTTCTGTTTGCTTTAAGCTAAGTGGTTAATTTGGACCTAACCATGAGATTTATGAATCTAGCACTGTTCAAAACTGAGAGAAGTAACTGAAACTGGAACATAGGGAACTGTGTTAAATTCTGCAGGTGAGCCCAATTCTCTCTGCACTGAGGGTGCAGAGTATTCTGGGGCTGTGGAGACCTGTTCCTAAAAGCCACAGCCAAGCATGGGGCTGATTGTGGATACCAGAGCATTTCTGTACTCATCCTAGCAGTCTGTATCACATCCGGGGTGCCAGACCTTGTTGCCCAATGGCCATAGTGTTTGCTCCATGTGGTGGCAGCTGCTTTCAGATGGTTTTGCTACACAGGGTGGTTTGGTTGACTTGTTAGTCAGTCTTTGGGAGGTCTGTTCACATCACTGCAACACTTGGGCTCTGGCAGTATGATTAGGAATGTTCATTCTTGTAGTGCTTGTGCAACTACTGGAATGCAGTGCAAGAAGAAGGATTTACTCTGACCTGAGGTATTAAATAGCTATACTAGTAATAGGATAGTTAGGCCTATGTTAGGAGTTTGTGCATGGAGAGTAAAGCAATCAGGTGATGTCATATTTCATCCACACTCTAAAATTCGATTTGTTGATGCCATGGAAGAGTATCAGATTGTGGAGTAGTAGTGGTGGGGGGGAGCATTCATTAGAATGCTTGGCATACATCAGTGCTGCATGAGTACTCTGTGCAGAAAAGCATCACTGAGAATGCATTACAATAAATAGGAGGTGAAACAGTTGAAAGAAAGTGAAGTGAGTAGAGGAATTATTTCAACACAAAGCTTAACTGTTAAGAGATGGTTAACTTACTAATATTGATCAGCTACATAATGGTTTTTGTACTTTATACAACAGTAGAAATTTACTTCAAATCCTATATTAAACACATGAGTACCATTGAGGTTATGCAGAGGTTGTTCCCTGCGCAGTTGCACAGAGTGGGGATGTGTGCAGAATTACTCATGTTCTCAGATATCCAAAATGATATCTCAATCGCCTCTGAAGAGCTACTTTTTGTGTTAATTGTGTAGTGAGTAGCAGTAAATAGAGCAATTAATTAGAAGCTTTTGTATTCCTTTCCTTTTAGCTTTTATTTCCTGAGCGTGGAGGTCCAACTACTGATTAGTTCCTTAGGTTTCTGCTAGCTAGAAGATATTTATTGATCTGCCAATTCAGTTGGCTCAGTTTTGTGAACTCCTGAAGTTCTAACTGCTTAAATTATATTGGAAAGCACTTGGGCTTTTGGTATGAAAGTGTTAATACCTGGTTACAATTATTTTGAATTTTTGCTTTCTTTTTCTATCAAACCAATTGTATAATTCTCCAAACGCCCTTACTAAAGTGAGTGTTTTTAAAGGACTAAAATATGACTGTCAAGAACTGAAATATTCTGGGAATTTTCTTCTGCAGTTTTTTGTTTGTTTGTTTGTTTCCTGTTTTAATGAAGTATAGCGGGGCTCAAACTACTTGTGTTGATGTGAACAACCATAGTTTAATAATTAGTGTGCTTTCTAGCTACGTGCCAGACAAATGTACACTTAATTCTGTTAGAGACACATTTTATTTTTTGTTAAAACATTTTTATAATGAATTGAGTTAAAATGAAATTATACTTGAAGTAATGAAAATATACTTTCAACTAATGAAAGCATGATGTTGAACAAAGTTAATAAGGTAATTAGGTCAGTGTTTCCTTACATGTAGGAAAATGGGCTGTTTGAAGTTTTCTAGGCTATTCCTTAAGCTGATCTGTGATCTGGAGCTTGGTTTATCTAGGAATTTTTCCACACTTCAGTCCTTTAAGTTATACGTCCTTGTATTTTTATTTTTTTTAGCCATTTCTGCTTTTGAAGTTCAGCCACTTTCAACTGAGGTTCAGGAAGGTGGAGTAGCTCGATTTACCTGTAAAATAGCAGCAAACCCTCCTGCTGTTGTGACGTGGGAAGTGAATCGAACAACTTTACCTTTATCTATGGACAGGTACGTAGACTTACACATTTCAGGATGACATTCTTTGTGATAATTCTGAGCCAGATACAAAAATAATATCTGAATATTTGCAATGCCAGTACATAAAAAAGGTTCTAAGTGTGTATTATGTCAAATACTAATTAGTACTATTACTAGCAATAGTTACCATTGATAGTTTATTTTGAATAGATGTTATGAGCATGGACCAGAATCATCTGCTGTTGTAGATGCAATAGAGTCGCAGAATGAACGTTGGCCTATGAATTCTTGATGGAAAATTTTACATTCTCAGGGGTGGGGAGTAATGGGATGCAGAATAGGTGGACTTTTGATGGGCAGATAGTTTAAACTGATGAGTTTGCTTTCACAGATGCAATGTAGAAGAATTAATATTGAAGCTTTTTTTTTTTTTTTAAGAGGGCTTATAAAGAATTGTGTGTGCAAAAAATCTGAATTAAATCACTTCATGCTAGGTAAATTCTTCATAGGGGTACTTCTCTCTTGAGTTGATTAACTTGAGGTGTACAGCCCATTTTTCTAGCTATTTTCCCTATCCATATTGCATTCATTGAACCTACTTCCATTCTTCTTGGCACCTAACTTTTGTTGAAAGTGCAAGTAGCATGCAAAAGAAGGTAAAAGAAGGTACAAAGAAAAACATGAAAATTATAAAAAGTATAGGTGGGTTTATTGAAAATTGAATGCCCTAAAGTGTCACTGTAGCAGAAACTGTTGTCAAGAGAACTGACCAACCCAAGTAACATGGATGTGGTATCTGCCTAAAGAAGACTGGGATATTTGCTTCTGAGAATTGAGAAAGATCTGCTAGTTAGAAGTAAGCAGATGCCTCTGCTTTTGTGGTGGCATTAGTGGGGGAATCTCACCTGTAGTTCAGAAGTGCAGGGAGGTGAGTCATTATAGAGGGTGTTTCTGAGTCTCCAGCCTGCTGTTCCCAAGTCAGTATAGCAGTGGTTGTTAATAAAGTATTCCTTTCCATGATGCTTTTCACTACAGATCTACGTTTCTTTTTTGTTTACATGACAGGATAACTGCTCTACCTACAGGAGTTCTTCAGATCTATGGTGTTGAACAGAAGGATGCAGGAAATTATCGATGCGTTGCCACAACAGTAACCAGCAGACGTAAGAGCACTGAAGCAACACTGAATGTTATTCCAGGTACTCAGCGTGTGAGATTTTTCCACAAAGTTATTGCCTTATTTATAACATAGCAAAAACACTTAGATGCATTAAGGAGCTGTAATTATCTCTGAACCACTCACCAAAATAATAGTTTTACTTGCTCAGATCCCGTGCCTAAAATATTGTTCCGTGTACAATTACTGAAAAAAGGATTTAGTGTAAATTTAATTTTAGGCATCATTTTTTAAATTGTCATTTTTATTCATATATGATTTATTTTTTGTTTAATTGTGTTTACTTTCTTTGTTCTTTTTTTTTTTTTAAATTTGTTTTTCCCCAAAGCTTCAGACTTAAAGCCTTTTCACAAACCAGCTATAATAGCTGGTCCTCAAAACGTTACTGCATCTCTTCATCAAACTGTCGTACTGGAGTGTGTAGCCACAGGGAATCCAAAGCCAATCATCTCATGGAGCCGGTTAGGTAGGTCTTAAAATTATAGAATACAATCTTGAGCTTTTGGAGAGGAAATGAAATTGGAAAGGGAGGATTTCAGCAGCTGGTTTCTGTTCTGAGGCATTGTGTAGTAGGAAGGCAACCATTAGTAGGTTGGGGTAGGGTGAGTGAAGCACTTCCACTCATGTACTTCCATACTGCTGATGAGAACCCCTGAGGTTTTCCAAGGACTCAACTGCTTCTGTTGTCAGTCCTGCACTGCCTGCAGAACATAATGGACAGGGTGCCTGGTGGGGTGGTGACCTCCAGGGGTCTGTCAATCAGAACAGAATGATGGTTGGTTTAGTGAAGATTGGAGTGGCTACATCCCACAAAATAATCCTGTAAGTGTTTCTCTACCTATTCTTACAAGCAGTATGCGAGTGGGATTTAGGAGTTGTATGAGTGGGCAGTTTAGACTCTGAATAGCCATAGTCAGATCCTGAATAACCTGACTAGAAGGGGAAAAGAAGAGAGGGAGCACAATAATAAAATCAATAGCATTCATCACTGTCACATTTTCTGTGAAAATTGCCTCAGTTCCTCCTGACATGTACTTAAATGTGAAAGTCAGGACTATACCTGTAGAAGCAAATCATCAGACAATTTCCTATATTTTATTTCTAGAAGTGGGAGAAATAATGGATTGATTCCATAGCTCTTCTAGTCAAACAAATAAGAAAATAATTACGTAACAGCCTAAGTGCTTTTTATAGGAAGAAAATAAGAAAACATACGGTAACCAAATATGTTCATTTTATTCCAAACACAATTTAGGAGATGAATGATCCATGATTGTAAAGATAATGTGGACATTGGTAGTAATAAACTGTATCTCTGTGCAAGCTGACTAGGGGGCTAACTGGAAAAATAACATTAGTTTTCAGCTGTGATGGGAAATTATGATATAAATTACTTACTAAGCAGTGTAACCTAAACATCTGAATGGTCAGATACCTAGAGTTAAGAGCAAAGCAAACACAATATGGAAATCTCTGGAAACTCATTTGTAATTTCCCTTTGCATTTTATTGACCTTTAAACTCTAACCCATACCTTGGCCATCTAGGCAGCTTTCCTTAGATAGGTTATTTAAATACACTGGACAACCTAATAACCACACTTCTCCCACTGTCTCAAATAGACCATAAGTCCATTGATGTCTTCAATACCCGTGTCCTTGGAAATGGGAACCTCATAATCTCTGATGTGAAGGTGCAGCATGCAGGCATATATGTCTGTCGAGCCACTATTCCAGGCACACGAAACTTCACAGTAGCAATGGCAACTCTCACTGTGCTGGGTGAGCCTGTTTTGACTTCTGCCATGTTTTAATATCTCGCTTTTGTCTTGAGCTGTGCGACATATTGGGTTGAATTTTTGTCTCAAATAAAGTGTACCTAGGGTTATAGTAGCTTGCTAATGTGAAATAGAACTATGGCAGCCTTCTTTTGTCAGAGAGATGAGAAATGTCAAATACTGAATGTTTGAGTTGCAAACTTGCAGTTCATTTCCACTTAGAGACAGCAGGGTGCAATGCTACATCTGGAAGACTGACTTTCAACTCCGAATCCAGTGACAAAGTAAAAATATGTCATATATCCATGTGTGTCATTAATGATGTTTTGTAGGCTGGAGTTTAATTTGCTGTTTGCCCTCACAAGTGCATAAACCAGAATGTGTATCAGTGTTGCTTTTTGTGCAGAAAGTATTCATTTTTTGACAAGTGTACTTTGTTTATATGAAATGTGCTTTCTGCATGGGTGTTTGTGTGTTTAAGCAGCCTGAGGAAAGAGGCTTGTGTGTAAGAAAATTCTTTATTAATTTGAGTGTCCTGACATTTATGGAAGCTTGATTTTTTTTTTTTTTCTTTTTTTTTCTTGTTACTGACCTGTAGCTCCTCCTTCATTTGTGGAATGGCCGGAGAGTTTAACAAGGCCTAGGGCTGGTACTGCTCGCTTTGCCTGTCAGGCAGAAGGAATTCCTGCCCCCAAAATTTCATGGTTGAAAAATGGAAGGAGAATACACTCCAATGGTAGAATTAAAATGTACAACAGGTAAGATTACACTTGCTGTATGAGAGCTGTGCTTGTAAAGAATACACACCCTTACTGAAGAGTGAGATGTTACTTCCTAAATATAGCCAAACAAGGTATAACTAAATAAATATAAATTGGGCATTGAATGCAGCATTATGGACATTTCCCAGGCAGAGGAAACACAGATTAGTAAATACCCAATATAATCTCTGCCTTACCTGAGTGGAAACTGAAGTGTTCTGACTGGAGTCACTCTGGATCTACAGTACCATAGTAAAGACCAGAATCTTACCAGTTGTTTGAGGCCCATTTCAGTCCTTTGGAGCAAACAGCTCATATTAAAGTATGTTAAGAAATGATAATCTTTAGGTTGTTCTTTTTGCAGGGAGGAATAGATCTATGTATTTGTTTTCATTGTGTTTGGCTTTGCATCAATAAACATGAATATTGACATGGGAGGTTTTGAGTTACGCTTCAGGTTGTGAAATTTCACAACTGCACATCCGTTTCTAATTGAAAAGTTTGTAAAGTGTAAGTTATTTAAACTTGTGAGGCAAATATAACTGATGTAGCATTATGTAGAGCTAAGTTTTTGATGTTTTTTTTTTCTTTTTTCCTTTTATTTTCTTTTTGGATTCAGTAAATTGGTGATTAACCAAATCATTCCTGAAGATGATGCCATTTATCAGTGCATGGCTGAGAACAGTCAGGGATCTGTACTCTCCAGGGCCAGGCTTACTGTAGTTATGTCGGAAGACAGACCCAGTGCACCTTATAACGTCCATGCTGAAACAATGTCAAGCTCAGCGATCCTGCTAGCATGGGAGAGGCCACTCTATAATTCAGACAAAGTGATTGCATATTCTGTGCATTACATGAAAGCAGAAGGTAAGCAGATTGATTTAAAGTGTATCCATATACTACTTAGAAATGGTAAGAGCTTGAATGTCCTTGCAAAGGCTGCCGAATTTGAATGGCTCATAATCAGGGCTGCATCAGAGCATATTGGCATAAAAATCATAACCAACTGACATGCATGGGAGAACATGCTTTTGCCAAATCATCTCATTTGTGAGACTGAGTGTTCTTCCAACTCACCTTGTCTGATCACTCCAGTGAACAGATTTTGAAGTCAGGAATGGGTTTTAAAACCTGGAACCTACCTACTATTGTCTGTGTTTCCCTGTTTGTCCTCAAGGAGGAATTCTGCATGTGTGCTTGGGAGGGAAGGACAGCGTTCTGGGAGGCTTGTAGTGAGCAACTTTTCACTGGATTCAGCTATTACGTTTGGACCACCAAATTCTTGTGACTTTACAGACCTTTTGTATGTTTTGGAATAAAATGATAGGTGCATTATTGGCTTTAGCTATTGTCTCTTAGAGTACTAACTTAACAAGAAGGTTTGCTTTCCTACAGTGAGAAATGTTTATTCAAAATTTTAAATTATATGGAAATAGCCATGAATGGTTTGCCACGATCTCTTAAATTTTGTGGAAATAGGTATGTAAAAGGGAATGGGTAAATCAAAAGAAAATTGAGTAACTAGACATTTTTAATCACTCTGTGATGTAATTGCTTTAAGTTAAGGAAGTCTTTACAGTGATAGAAAACAGATACTTTTCATAAGCAAGGTATTTTTCATAAAACTGCCAAAGGACCTGAAAATTTCTTTGGTGCGTAGCTTAAACTAATGTTTATGCTGTAATGGAGCTCTGTTTTCTTGGAAGACTAATTTCTTTTCCCATTTCTATTCAGTAACTCGTTTATTCAAGGACAAGACTGCAGATGCTCAGCTCTGTATGGAATACCAGTCTGACATCTGCTAAGCAAGAGGACAGGAAGGACAGCTTAATTACTCTAATAGTGATGCAGAAATAGCTGCCTTTGCTTTTGCAAGTGGGATTTTTCAGTACACAAGAGAATTTTGTCTGAAGGAAGGAAGGAAAGAGTTTTAAAAGATAATGAGGACAAGAGGTGCGGGAAATTACCCCCTACACTTTCAGTCACTGAGGTACTGTGCTCACAACCCCCACTCAAAGCTAATATGAATAAAGTCACACTAGATAAGCTATCTGGGTAATTGTATGTCCGGTGCCAGTGTAGAGAGCAGAGACTGGGTAACTTCAAAGAAAACTGGGAAATTGTCCTTAGGGAAGCCTGCATTTGTGCAGGAAGTACTCTTTCACTGTAGTGAAAATGAGGTATCTTCTGAAATCTGGGTTCTGCAAAATTCTTTTGCAGTCTCTGCTTCATTTGCCTGCTTGGACAAAGACTGTTGTATGTATGTATGTTGTGAAATGAGATTGTAGTTTGGCTTAGTTGAAAAAAAAACAACAAAACAACACAAAACCAAACAAACAGAAAAATCCAAAACCAAACCAACACACAACAACAAAACCAACCACTGCAATTATTTGAACTTTCTTTCTCTAATACCTATTTTTTTCATCTCTCAAGACAATTTTGTGACATCAGGACATAAAAACTTTTGTTTGTTTGTTTGTTTGTTTTCTAATTGTGTTATAGAAAAAACGTTGGAGCTCAAAGGCTCATGAAACTGCACTCACCTGAAAATGGTTACACTCTAAGCGGCAGTCTGTAGATCTTTCAGAGGACATTGCCCACATCAGAGGCATTCTGCTGCTTCAGTGTGTAACAGGTTCAGGTCCTCTTCCCTGTTTGAATTAAAAGAAAAAAAAAAAGTTTTATTGAAGTTAGTTGAAGAAACCAACAGGTGGTGTTTTTATTTTATTTTATGTTTTAATTTTTGTTCTTTTTTAAGCAGAATATTTTACATTCAAATTGGGGTCATAGTAGCAAGAAGAATAAGGGTCTGATGAGCGTGCATGTTGGAGTGTGTTAATTCCTTGTTAGTAATTCAGAAAAGGCACAAAGGGAACAGTGATTGTGGTGGAAGGCAAGCCTTGTTCTCTATTATGGCTGTTTCATTAGGGCCTCTGCATGAGGCCTAGCAATCCATTCAATAAGAGAACAAGTCCTTTTAATTTGAGCTCAAGGATCTTGTTTAGCAGGTCAGAAATCGTGCCTTGCAATTCCTAATTAACAAGCCATTAACTAGTCTGTTGTGAGATGCTTGTAATCTTGTCTAATTAAAATGCTATCAAGTTAATTCATAAATGTGGGAAAACTTAATGCTGGAATTTGCCTTTCGTTTTGTTTATAAATTCAGTTGTGAAGAGGAGGAGCTGGCTCTTACAGAGTTTTGATTAAGTTGACATGCATTTGGTGTGAATTGTTCCTTAACACAGCAGCTTTCACCACACTTATTCCACTTTATAGCTTTCCTCTATAGGAGTAAAGCCCAACAAAGACAAGAACTGCTGCTTGCATTGCTATGCATATTTTAATGAGAATTGCTGAGAATTTTTTCTTTTTATTCTTGTCTCTTTTTCTCTTGCTTTTTTTTTTTTTTTTTTTTTTAAAGCAACTCATTAAGGAGCAAAATACTTTTGAATCTCATTCTGGGCTGTTCCTATTGGCTTTTTTCCAAATTAAAGAAAAAAAGTGTCAATCAGATGTACTAGAATTTGCAGGGCTAAAATGAGATCCTTCTGTTGAATAATTTCTTTGTTTTGTGTTATTTGGGGGGTGGAGGGTTTTATGTTTGGTTTTTTGTTTTGTTTTGTTTTGTTTTGATGGAGTAGAGCCTTTGCATTCTTCCCAGACTGCTATAGTAAGGCTCTGTAAATAGGTTTTGAAAAAGCCTCCTGACTCTAAACAAACAGATTTAGAAGTTTGCTCTGAATTATAAGGCTATTAGAGCTCGTCTGTTGTGCTACTGTACATTGGGCGCAGTTTGTTGTGACTAATTTTAAAAAGGGGTTTAGAGTTGCATTCAGTGTTCCTGATTCAGGAAAATCCTGCAACATCATTATCTACATCTCAGTAAGACACAGTTACTCCTATGCATAAATGATCTCAACTTAGGAGGCTGAAATAATAGAGGTAAGCTGGGTAAGAAAGTGAAATAACTTTGTAAGATCTCACAGCCAGATACTGCAATGTTTAGAGATGATCTGGAATTCTTGTTTGTTTAACCCTTGTTTTATGCCAGGTTTAAATAACGAAGAGTACCAAGTGGTCATCGGAAATGATACAACTCATTACATTATCGATGATTTGGAACCAGCCAGCAACTATACCTTCTATATTGTAGCTTACATGCCTCTTGGAGCCAGTCAGATGTCAGATCATGTGACTCAGCACACCCTAGAAGATGGTAAGACGGATAAATACCACTGTTTTTAAGTGAGCATTTTTTTCCCACTGAATAGAAATGTGCACTCAAGTACTAATAGGCTTCGAGGATCTAGTGGCATCAGTGAGAGTTCTAGATACCAGGGATGTAAGACTGAGCCAACTGCAGAAAGCAATGGGAATAAAATAACATTCTGACAGAGCAGCACTGTATATTACATGACATCTTTTTACATTGAAAGATATGTCATTACATCAGGTAAGGAATCTTTTTGAATTTTGTTGGAAACCTGCAATTTCATCTTTGTGACTCTGTTCCTCTGGCATCTGAAACGTGAAATGAGTTGCACACCCAGTGCAGCTTCTGTAAATTTTGAAGGAAGGTTTGGAATAACAATTTGACATACCAACTCCCCTCCACTTCTCTTTTGTTGCTGTTGTTTGTTATTTGCATTTTGCTTGTTTATTTGTTTTGGTCTATGTTCCAGAAGGGCCATGAATATGATCAAAGGGTTGGAACACTTCTCTTGTGGATGGTTGAGGGAGCTGGATTTTTTATGGTCTGATAGTGGTAGTAAAAGGGGGAATGGCTTTAAACTAGAAGGGGAAACTTAGGTTAGATGTTTGGAAGTTCTTTATTCAGAGGGTGATCAGGCAGTGGCACAGACTGCCCAGAAAAGTTGTGATGCCTCATCCCTGAGGGTATTCAAAGCCATATGTATTGTATAGATATACATATACATACATACATATACATACATACATATATAAAAATAAATATATATATATATATAATTATATATATACACATGCTTCATTTTTTTCCTGATTCTCTTCCCCATCCCACTGGGAGGTAGGGGGGTGATGAGCAAGCTCTGATGATTAGTTACCTGCTAAAGCACAACACGTAGCCAGAAGTGACTATCCTCATAACGTGGTGGAAGGAAGCACACACACAGTTCTGAGCACTGCTGGGTGTTTTTTAGACTCCTAGTTTCAGCTGCTGCATATAATGTTGACAGTCATTTTGACAGAACAGTAAGATGTTGACTGTCATCAATTCCTCAATTCCTGCTGGCAGTAAGAGAATAAAATGTTGAAGGCTTTACAGAAAGGAGCTTGCTAAGTTTATATTGTATGCAGAAGATTGAGAAGCATGAGCAGTGTCAAGCTGTTCTTAAAATAAAGAGGAATCTACAAAACTGCTTATTGCAAGTACCTCACCGTATGTTAAAGTGTCAGATGAGAATGTCACATCTTTCTTTTTCTGGAGCTCAAAACTTTTGTCCTCTTCCTTTTCAGTTCCCTTGAGAGCTCCTGAAATTAGTTTGACAAGCCGGAGTCCTACAGATATTCTTATCTCTTGGTTGCCGATTCCTGCAAAATACAGGAGGGGCCAGGTGGTACTGTATCGTCTATCTTTCCGCCTCAGCACAGATAGCAAAATCCAAGTCTTGGAGCTTCCAGGGACTTCAGATGAGTACCTCCTGGAAGGGCTGCGGCCCGACAGTGTCTACTTGGTTCGTATTACTGCTGCAACAAGGATTGGCTGGGGAGAGTCATCTTTGTGGACCTCCCACCGAACTCCAAAAGCTACAAGTGTGAAAGGTAATAATGCTGATGTTACCCACTGCCTGGAGATGGGGCCAACTGTGGGCTTCATCTGAAGGCTGCACATTTTTTTGAAAGGTAACATGAGGATGTGAAACAAGTTTTCCCATTACGTGTTCTTATTCTAGGGATATACGGGAATAGTGTTCTAACTATGATTTTGTGCATAATCTACACAAGCTTATGATTTTAGTGTCAGGATCAGAAGTTGTCGAGAAATGGTTCTGTCTTGTGCTTTATGTGTGACTGCAGAAAGAAAAGCCAACGTGTTATTTTTGTGTTGATCTTGGATTGTTGTCACAGGCTGATATTCACATGTTTGATATGGTGGTAGGAAACTTTAATTAAAATGTTTTAGCTTTTAGCTTTTGTTTCCAATGATAACATGGTCTTCTTCTGTTCCATCTGATTTTAATAAAAAACAAGCAAACCCAAAAAGATAGCAGTTGAGAGTAAAACTCTTCTTCATATCAAGACATTTTACACTGGCGGTGTGTGTGGGTGCACAAGGGAGCTGAGTTGACACGTCTGCTCTACAAACAAAACACAAAGTTTTGAGTATAGAGATGACTTACTTGAAATCCAATTTAAGTTATAGCTGAATTTTGGCTTACATTATTATTTACCAATGTTGTATAGAAGAACATTCAATTTTGCATGAATGCCTTATAGGTATAGATTTGAATTTGTAACACTATTTCTTTGATTAGTCCACATCCTTCTCATTTGAATTTGAGTTTTGACTAGTATAGCAAATTATTAGCTCTTGATGAAGTGCGATGTCATTGCTATTTACATTAACTCTGGCTTATTTTAAAACAAGTGATCATTTTATAGACTCTGGATTAGCCTCATTTTCTTTTGAGAAAAAGGAATTGAAAATACTTGAAAAAATTTTAAATAGATTTTATTTCAATTTTTTTTTTGAGATGCTGAATTAAAAAATGGCTATTTCCTAATTTACCTGAAATTATGCTTTTAGATTAGCTACAGAGAATCAGACATCCTAAAAAGGAACTAAGTAGTTAAGTACATACGTGAGCTAGAATCAAAACCTTGAGTGAACTTTTGACTGATGGGCATTCTGATTTTAATGTATGATTTTGTTATTCTTAAATATAGTAATACTATGTATATTTCTCTAAAATCAGCACCAAAGTCTCCTGAGCTGCGTTTGGAACCAATAAATTGTACAACCATTACAGTACAGTGGCAGCAGGACTCTGATGACACTGCAGCTATTCAAGGATACAAGTTGTATTACAAAGAAGAAGGCCAGCAGGAAAATGGACCCATTTTGTTGGATGCCAGTGATCTTGAGTATACTGTCAGTGGTTTAGGTAAGTACAGAACATATTTCTTAACTGTTCTGGAAGGCAATGAATTCAAAGGACATCTTAGGGATCTTAAATCTTCTGACCTACAAGGCTACTGCGTTAGGTTTGGACATCTATATTTCTAGCAGTAAACTTTTTAAACTAGATTTATACCACTGATGGATAATCCTATCTGTATCCTTAAATGTATGTTGTGTAACACTTAGATAATCAGATCTTATTTAATCTTGTGTAAGTTACAGGGACACCAAGCTGCATGCCACAAAAGACAGAACTGGTAGTTAGTAAATACCCATCTCTTTAGTGCTCAGTTTAATACTTGATACTTTAGTTTTTGAGTATTTGTGCTTGGTCTAGTTAACAGTGAAAGATGAACACAAAGTACCAAAGATTTTTCTCTAGTGTTTCTAGGCTATGTTTCTGTTATTTGTAGCCTTTGTCATGGCTGTACTGCCCAACAAGCATCGCTCACTTCGGCATGGCTATAGAACAGGTTACTGTAAATTCCTGAAAATATTACTAAGATACTGCAGTAAAATGAACTAAAAATACCCGTAAGTATTAATGGGATAGTAACATGCGCAGGGTACTGGCTAGTAGCCTCTCTGCATGTTCTCCTTTATATTTTAAGTAGTACCGGTAAATATTTGCAGAACTAAACACAAATAGTAGAGCATGGAGCAATCCCCTTGTAGTCTTTCAGTTGATCATCAGACTCTTTCCTCCTGTAACTCTTGCCTTGTACATCAATACAAGTGTCTTGATATCACTCCTTGTAAGAAGTTGCTACTGTTTATATATAAAAAGCTGTGTTTTTTTTTAATTTAAAAGATGTGATCTATAATGTAATCAGCAAAAGTAAAATAGAACTTGACACTTAGCATTTGAAACATGTCGAGAGAGTTTACTTAGGGGTAACGTGGAGAACTGAATTATCAGCATTGACCTGTGGTCTTAGCTAGGTCAAATGGCCTCTTGACTGTGATCAGACAATTCTCATCTGCTGCATACAGTTGAGACACTATTTTAGGGGAGATCATAGGGGAGAGCATTCTGGTCTGTTAACTGGACAACTGGCCATCTGTGACCATTCCTACCCAGAGCATCTGGCAGCAGCTGACTGTTTAACAAAAGAGCATTGGCTTGGCTTGGAAGGTTGTGCTGTCTAGGAGGACACACATGTTTTTTTGGGGTTTTTTTTGACTTCTCATTATGCAGTTACTAAACAATAATTTCATTTAGGCAAATTTATTAGCTGTGTGACTCCCATCATGGGAATTGTTCAGTATGCTAAACCTCCTCAGATTAAAATACTGTTTTACAGAGTTATATTTAAAATATATTATCTGTATGTTTTTTATTGTTTTTTTCTTTCCCGTAAGCATGCAGATGGAGGACAAAACGAAAGCAAAATGAGTTTGGGGAGGTAGAACTTTCACACAGTCATAGTGTTACCTGAATTCTAGGATGTATGGATGTGGAAGATTCACGTGCTTGAATTAACCTCTGCATGGTTCATAGGATGGTTGAAGTATTAATTCGTCGTATAAATTCTAAATATCTACTTATGGTGACCAAAACAGGACACATCCCATATAATCTGATTGCCCTTCTTTATCTTTTTAATGTGTGTGTAATTTATGATGCCATAGATTAGACCTGCTGAAGAGTGTGTGTTTTCATGCAACTTTCAAGTAGACATCAGCTTTTTTATTTTTTATGGAGCATATAGAGTTATTTGAAGTGAACTTTCCTGTGTAAGTTTACCTATTGTTTTCTTTTTAAAATCTTCTTTGTAGCATTTATAGAAAAAGGCATTAATTGCCACAACTACAAAAGACTCAGTTGGCACAAGAAATTTGATCAGGTCGTGGTTTTAGACTGCAAAGATGATTATGTATGTTGAAGCCTGGGAATTTCATACACATTTCTTATGGAGCTGTTTGAAAAACTTGTGTGCACTAAATAATTTCTTAGAAAACAGTACACAGTCAACTTTATTCTTCCTGTAGTAGCTGCACCTGTGGAGAATATAGTAGGTAAAATGATATGCAGTATATAAAATAACAGAGAGTGTAGCAACAACCATACAATAATAAGGGACTTGATTTGCTTTTCTTTTTATTTCTTCTGAATAATCTAAATCATTTAACTAGGATATTTTATTAAGATATTTCTAATTAAAATATTACCTATTGGGAAGTGGCCCTGAAATGAAGCAAGGGAAGCTATCAATTTAGGTTTCTGACTGTGGTACACAGTCTTCACAAACTGGACAGTGGCTTTGAGAAGTAATGTTCTGCCATCTATTCGCCTCTTCTTTGGACACTAAATTCACAGAATCACAGAAGAGTGACTAATCAATGAATGCTAATCAATTGGCAGCCTCTTTAAAATAAGGGACCTTTAATGTCTTCATTATGAGCCGTATGCATTGGTAGAATATAGCAAGTGTGAGATCTCGAGGGGCAAGGTGTGTTTAGGGGCTTTATTTACATAGATGTTGGATAACATGGTCAAATGAAACATTATTTCTCATTTGGGAATGCTTGTAGATGCTTTCTGGTGGCAGAGTTTGAGTTCTTTCTCATTCATACCTGTTGCCACTGAACAGTTTGTCATAACCTAAGGCTGCACTACTATTTCCTTTCCTTTTGCTTAGTCAATAATTTGCAGGTAGGGTTCTATTGAAATGTGGAGCATAACAATAAGTATCTCCTTGGAATATTTTGCAGATGTTGATTCGCATGGCTGTCAGTTATGCAAAATCTGTGTTTGGGGAAGACGATTCACTTTGTGGCAACTGAAGTGCGTTATAATGTCAAAATTCATGATCTCTTAACAAAGGAAATGTCAGCAGTGATACTGGAAACATTGTTGATGGCATTTATTATTGGTAACATTGGTGAATTAATGTTAAATGACTTGCAGATAGCTACTGGACCCTTGATGGAAGGACAAGGCTGATAAAGCAGAAGCAGCAATGGCGATGTAAAATGGGTTTCAGTGATTGAACATTATATGTAGCAATATAAATATTATGCTGTATATTTTAATTTGTTGTGTCTTTTAAGTCTACATTTTGAGATCTGATCTCTTCTACTCTGGAGTAAGTCTACCCAGTTACTTCTGTCTATTTTTTAACTGGATTATTTAACGTGATAGTCACTAGGTAAATAGAATTAAATGATCTGATGAGAGTCAGGGCTGCCTTTCTCAAAATAAATATTCACAGTTTCACACAGACATTTCTTTGTGTTAAAGGTCTTGGCATTTATTTTTCATCAGTGAGCCATTTCCTAGTCCAGTGTAAAATTCCATTATCACTTCAGTTTGCTACAGGAACATACCCTTGAGTGCATACCATTCATTTTTGACGCTATTTTTAATTCCTCCTTTGCTTACTCCTAGAAGCACTAGAAAGTTCTGACTTTTTACTTCCAGTCTGGAGAAGGGAAGGTTCTGGGGAGACCTCTTTGCAGCCTTTCAGTATTTAAAAGAAGCATTTTAAAAAATAACTTTTCACATGGTCTGATAGTGATAGCACAAGGGGAACTTTAGTCTTTAAACTACAAGAACAGAGATTAAGATTAGATGTCAGGATGAAACTCTTTACTCAGAAGGTGATGAGGCACTGGCACAGGCTGCCTTGAGACATGCCCCATCCCTGGAGACATTCAAGGCTAGGTTGGATGGGGCTCTGGGCAGCCTGATCTGATGTGTGGCAGCCAGCCCATGGCAGGGGTGTTGGAATCGTTTGGTCTTTAAAGTCACCTCTTCCCCAAACTACTCTGTGATTCTGTTCTAGGCAGACCGTTTTTCTTTGTGAGATTTGTCGAATCTGCTGTTACAGATTCTGCTTGTTTCAGCTTGTGTTCAGAAGTTGAAGTGACTTTTCTTAGTGGGGGAGTTCGTTTGGGAATCTTCTTGCATGAGTTTAAAAGTAAAAAACAAACAAACAAACGGAGCGTCCAGGGAAGCTCATTTCCCACTTTTCATTGTCTTCGTGTCCTTTTTTAGAAAACAGTATCACTGCTGCTCACTGCTGCACTGGGTGTTTGCCTGTCACAGCTCACTGTAGCCATATGATCAGCAGGAGGGTGGAACAGCACAAGAGGGGCAGTGGCTCTGACAAACCCATTTTAGGCTTCCATGGTTTGCTGGAACTAGGAACTCCTCAGAGGTAAAGGCTACTGCTGATTGGAATCTCAACCCACCAGCTATATCTAGACAGATTAAAATCAAATTTAGCCTCTTGTTTAACAGATTCAAGAAAGCACAACTTACTGTGATGCTGTAACACAAGTTACATTTTTCTTAAAGTTCCCTATTCTTCCCTATATTCCCTATCCCTATATTCTTAAAGTTCCCTAGAGTTCTCCTCTTTCTGAACTTTAATTAAATTAGAAAGACAAATTAATTAGTTATTACCATCCTAGTAACAGCAATGTTGTTTTTACTAATTAAGTGAATGATGATGGGGGGAATGCAACATTTTCTTGTGCCATTGATACCTTCTATGCTTGGAAAAAGGGAGGAAAGAAAGAATTCACTCTGCAAATTCACCCTTCTGTAGTTGCTGTCTGGAAGCTGTAGCACCTTGCGTGATGGTAGTTACAGTGAACATTTCAGAAATTTGCACTTAGGTGACGAGGCTCATGTAGGATCTCACTAAATGCTCCTGAAACCCTGAGGCAATCAGGTTGTGGCAGGGATGTGTACACCTTCCGTGCTCTTTTGTTTCTGTTGCCCACAAGATGATATCATGCTAGATAACCGTTTTCAGCCAGAAACACCTTAGGGGATGGAAAAACTGGTCTGTTAGCTTCAGTGAAAACACCTTGAGCATGAGAGAACACTCAGCTTGGCCTTTGCCTGGCATGGCCCCTCCCAGGAGAGCCTGTGAAGTGCTGTCCTGTGCTCTGGCTGCAGACCTCAAAGTGCTGCTGGCTCCCCAGGGCCAGGTGCTGCCAGGCTGCAGGGGATGGACAGAGCCTGCTGGTGGTTTGTTGAGCATGAAATTTTGTGTGCCTGCTTTTATATTTGTGTGTGTGTGTGTGTGTGTGTGTGTATACACAGACATGCATATATATAAATATTACAGTAATAATTGGTGATTCTTGGGAGGCGTGCAGACACTGCAGGCCTTCTCTCTGGGAAAGCTTCTTGGGGTTATCTAAAGCTGCTTAACATGAGGGATATTGCAATCCCTTGCTGCTGCTTCTGATATTCCAGTTTTATTATACCTAATGGCTTCCTCCTACTCAGTCCAGTTCTTTTGGAGAATATACCTAGGTTCTGTCAGACTTGTTTATCTAATATACTCAGTGTTATTGGAATGTTTGATCTTAATCAGCAAAAATTCCACGCTTCTGTGGAAACTCTTCAAGTCCTACCTCTGTTGTTGCAGAATGGAGAAATGAGGGAAAGTGCATGTCCTTCCTCAGTTGGACAAAATGTCACAGTGCTTCAGGAGGATGTATTTTGTGACCCTGCATGGTCTCTGCTCTCAGAAGAGGCTTGTGCTATGGAATTAGACAGCTACCTCTCACGCTTAGCATTCCTCCAGAGACTTGCTTGGCCTTCAGTTGTTTAATTTCACCTGGATCTATATAGATCACTTTATAACCATGATTATAGCGAAGCTTCAGTCTAGAGCAGCAAAGACAAGGTGATTCTACAATCTATAGAAATGGAATAAAGGCATATAGAAACAGACAGCACAAAGAATTTCCCCCATGAAGCTGTCAGATGCGTGTCATCTGAGTGCCTTTTCAATTAATTTCATAAAAGCACTTTGGAAATTTCATAAAGCACTTGATATAATGGTCAGATGTGACATAGTGGTTTGTTTTGCATTCTGTTGCAGTTATATGTGCAGGAAGGTGTAAATCTTACCTTTATTACCGTCTTTGTTGTTAAGAACTTCAGATGTTGTAATATTGAGAAGAAATGCTGTATGAACACGTTTTTTTATTTTTCAGTTTCAGAGAGTGACTATCACCGTGTCCAGGTAGTTATTTCTAATAGCTGGGACTGTAATTTCAGTTCCATCCTGGGTTTTGTCTTGCATATTTGTTTCTGAAAATTGTGGGCCATCCAGAACTGCATATGTGAGAATTGATATTGCTGTCTGGTTATAAGTCAGTATGAAAATTCAGCTTGAGATTCACAGGTGAATTTCAAGGAACCAAGCATTTGAACTGTGTAATGAAATAATGGGAAAGAAACAACGCAGCACTTCTCACTCAGTATGCTTTTCATTTTTATTCTTTTTTTAAATTCTCATTTCACATTTAACTATTTCTAAATTCTAGTTGATGAAGTAGAACCTAGTATTGCAGAACTCCTGTATTTTTGCTTAAACAGCTTTATGTTGAGTCAGACATTCACTGTGAAATTTTGATTTAAACAAGCTATAGCAGCCTTTAAAAAAAAAAAAAGGATAAATAAAAGTCGGTAATGCCAATAGTTCTTAATAAAATACAACTACTACAATTTCTCTTTGCTCATGGTACCGGATGATGGTACTGTGTGCTGCATATACTGGAACCAGTATATTTACACTGCTGCGTTGTGAAAAGTGTCTAATAGCTCAGTAGGTGACCAGGACAAATATTATCATTTATTACCACTGTTTACAGCTGGGTCAGTTGAGTGTTTACTCATGCTGATTACATCCTTAAACTAAACCTCTTATCTGTCAGTTCTCTTGATTGTATGTAACAGGCTTGCTACTACTACTTATCAGTTAAAACATGAGGGATTTGCTGGGCGAGGGGAGGAGGAATTGGCCAAATTGCACAGGAATAAAAGCAAAAGTCCTAGCAGTAGACATGTTTAAAAGCAGCCTTTTCCCATCTGTGACCTCTTACTCTTTTGCAGACACGGCGATTTATGTATATTTGTATTTAACAATCCCAAAGTCTCAGGCAAGTCCTGGTGTGATGATGTGCTTCTACTACATGTCAATAAATGAGAGAGACACATTCCTTACTTCATAATCATAAAGGGCGGACCTGTCACCACTTTAAATGAGTCTGTCTTCTAAATGCAGACATGGTGTATCTGCTTATCACTTTTTTTCTTTTCCTGAATTTATAAGGGAAGGGGGCAAACCTCTTATGATTAAAAGAGGCAAGGGATGGGGCTTTGCTACATTGCATCTTTTCTTTTTACTTGCCGAATATCAAAGCAAGTGCTGCTTTGGAAGGTTTTTGTCCATACTGTGTGGTACAGGCCGTAAGTGTACATGGAGATCAGATTTCTTTTTTCTAGTTCTGCGGTTGGAGTTTACAAGCTGACACATTAAGTTTTGTTTCAAGCATAGGACAGTGCTGGTAATTCCTCTGGACACATTTGTAGCATTTCCTTCCATACCAGATTTATTGTTGCTGAATGCACAGAACCTTGACTGGGCGGCAGGAGCAGAAAAGGAATGGAATCTCTATGCTGTGCTTTTTGATTAAGCAATTGTTGGTCCACTGTACAGCTTGATGTGGAGCAGGGCAAGTGAGTGGGGAATATCAGGAGGTTGGACAGTGCAAATGCACTGAGATAGGAGACTGGACAAACTGATTTGCAGAGTGACCCAATTCTTCAACTTTGTCCCTTCCTTGTGAAATTAAAATACTGAACTGCTGTGTTTGGGTGAAAAATCAATTCACTCAGGTTATAAATTGAATTTTTACCAAGCAAAACTGAAGCTCGCCTTTAATCGTGCGTCCTTTTGTCAGAGCTTATTGGCATGGCATCCATTACAGCAGTCGTGTCTCTGGCTCCCACTTGTATGTACAACAAAATGGGAATCTTAGATAAACATCAGCTTGTTCTTTACTCCAGAGAGGCCAGTTAAGTATCAGCTGCTAACACTGCACATTGTGCAGCTCAAGTGCCATATCTGTAAAAATGCAGTGCCTTCCTGAGTAGTTCTGTAGTTACAGTTCTCTTGCATTGTGCTCTATCACATATTTGTCTCATAATTATGTATTTTCAGTTGAATTTTAGATCTCAGATAAAAAGATTACTTTGATTATCACATTCTTGCTCATAGTACAACCTTTGTTAAATAGATTTGATTTATTGGTTCTTTTTTGTTTTTAAATGGCATCTTAAGTAAATCTGCCAGTTGTTTTTGAAAGTAAATGTTATTTTCACACAGCTTATTTGTAACGGAAGACTTTAATTAATGTTTGGTGTATTTGTCAGTCTTAAACCACCAAACCTCTCAATAGTTCAGTGATTCAGCCAGCAGACAATTTAATAGGTGCCAAATACTGAAATCTGCAACATCTGTATTAGCAGAGTAACTTTTGGTGTTGATTAAAATGTCACCTGTGACAAAACATGACAAGCACTGGGTAAGGGGAATCTCTGGGCTTCTGTGAGTTAAATTCAGAGTCATTACACTGTTCTAAAGCAAATGGAGAATTATTTGTCCACGTGAGCAGACAAGTAAGGTCTCTCTTAGTTAAGGTCTTTCAGAAAGAGGTAGATTCTGTGCTGGAAAGATTGCCTGGCTTTTTTTTTTCTTCTTTATGTAACCTTCTTGAAAGCGCTCCCTGAATTACTGCAAGTTTGAATCATTTGTCTTGGAAAATGGTCCTGATGTTCTCATTTAACTGTGCCTTGACGTTTGCAGTAATCCATGTTAACTTTACACACCAGTTGCACTTTAAAGGTGAGGGACAGGGACAGGGAAGAGTGCAGAATGAGATTGAATGTACTGTACTTCAAAATAGTGTTAAGAACAGTTAGGCCTGGCTCTCCAAAGAGACACTGGTAGTTGTCTAGGTGAAGGAATTTTCATTGTTTCCTGGGTCAATGCCTTGCAACAATTTTGTAGATTAAAAACATCATTATACAGGCTTTACTACGGCAGTGGTTGAGATTGTGTTCCAAGGGGCCACTCCAGTTGTGCGGAGCATTTCTGCTTGGTTTTGGGGAAGGCTTTCTATCTCTTTATCAGCTGCCTCCATACCTGAGCTGGATGCACTGTTTTTCTCTTGGGACATCAGACTAATTGTGTTGCAGCTCCAAGAAGTGGAATCAAAGATGCAGTGCAAAGCAGTGAAATTAGGAATGAGGGTTGTTTATGCTCTGTCAAGATAACCTGCCCACCTCTAGTGCAGCAAACTGTGTCTTGTTGGAACTCAGTTGGAAGTTTAAACTTAAAATGGTAAAATGATCAGAATTTTGCAGGAAATGCTCTCTGCTGTTCTGTGTTCTTGGGGTAGAAATTCCACCATTTAAAGCTAACCCTGTGTGGGAATTGAGTTGGGAAATTGGATCATGTTCATTAACAGTTGGGATGTATTCAAGTAGTGTTTCCTTGTTGTTTTGCTGGAGCTGAAGGTTGATATTTACTTCATGAGAAGGAATATTGTTCACTATTGAAAATATTTACATTTTTTTTGATGTAAAGAAAAGTTCTCAGAAAAACCCTCAATTACTTCTGAAGTGCTTCAAGTATTACAACCAGTCCATAATAACGCATTTTAACAGCTATGTTGTAAAAGTTACAAGTAAATAAAGACTAATTTATCTATATTTATGTAGATATGTATATATAAATCTGTACATCTGTATTTATCTATGTCATTTAATGTTTATGGTTGGAAAATACAGTTTTAAAGGGAAAAAAGAGAAAGTGGGTAAAATGGCAGACATGACCAGATTGTTTCTTAAAAACAAACAGAAACCAACAACAAAACAGCAGCAACAAAAATAAATCAAACATAGCGGGCAGAAACAAACAAAAACAATGCACGTTTTATGACCTTTTTAAATCTAAACAACAGTTTCTGTTTCTTTTTCTGAAGTGCGAGGATTTGTCTCTGAGAGACAGCATTATTTAATTTGCTGCTTATTGGACTTCATTAGTAAAATACTTAAGTCCTGGATTGCAAAGAAAATGCTCCTTGGAGAAGGCTTAGAGAAAACTCCTGTTATAGGAAATTAAATCAACATTGTCCATTAATCATACTGCATGTCAACCCCCAGACCTCTCTTGATTGTTCTTGGTGAATGTGAGGAACCATTAGATGTGTGAGGTCCTTAAAGGTCTGAGTAAGTCAAAGGGGAAGAGTTTAAAAAAATGCCAGTGTTAGCACATGAAAGAGACTTCAGAGTGGACAGAAGAAAACATTTGCTGTACAGGGGTAGTTACGTTTCTTCATTTTTTCCCCTGGTGTTTTTTTATTGTTTTCTTCCTTTGTTTAACAAAAATCCAGATGTTGTGATCAAAATGTTAACTTTAATTTCTCCTGTGTTTTTTTCCTTTGACTTTTTTTGGGGGGTTGTGTCACTGCTTTTGATAAGTGGTGAAGTTTCCTTACGAATTCATTGTTAGTGATAAATGAGCTTCTAGGGCTGAGCTATGCTTTGTGATAACTTTCCTGCCCAGAGAAACACCTTAGCTAGAGGATATTTACCATGAAAGCATTATTGCTAATAGAAATATTTCTCTATTTTAGGAGATGATGCAATTGTGAAAAAGCCAATGTTTTTTTTTCAGGCTGCTGAGAGTTGCACTTTTGTGGCAAATGAAGGGAGAGTGTGTGAGAAGTGGAGAAAAAGCAGCCTTGTGTTGGAAGAAGCAGCTTTTGCTGTGACACTTCTCTTCCAAGCCACTGATGTTTTGCATCTGGGAAAAGTGTTTAGTGGACATAATTGATGTATTACAAGGGTATTTCAGCGTTTTACTCAATTCTGCAGTATTTCTGTCACTCTTAATATCGTACTTTGCCTCAAACGGTGTATTACAAAATAAAGCTGCTTGTTGTTGCATATTTGTAGAAGCTGTGACAGGGAAATATTCATTGACCCAAGTTGGTAGATCAGTTAAAGACTTGAGTTTTCTGCCTGTTGCATGCGTGTAGTTATGCATGCACTGGGTCCTTGTGCATCTGTCACATTTATATTCAGATAGAGGAGCAGACGTAAATTACTGTATAGAAATACATCATGAAAATGGAGTGTGTACACCAGATCTCAGAACAGTGGAAATTGGAAGAACTGGAAATATCGAGGAGCAGTAGTGCTGAAGGAAGGAGGATGTATATGGGGGAGAGAGGCAGGCAGGTGAGCGTTGTGCTGCTAAGCCTTGTGTCCATTTGCCCATTTTACTTTCATGATAACTTTTGGCCTAAGCTAGGCTTTTTCTTCATTCATGCCTTGTGGCCTTTGCCTTCCTGCTCCTTGCTTGCCTCTAACTTCTCTAGTTTCCATCAGTCCTAGAGCCTTAGCAGTGACAGCCACGTGCCTTAGAGAATGCCCATAGCTGTAGCGCTGCCTGCCATTTATTTGTGCTGAAACAGAAGGAAGAGAAGGGCCGTTTTTGTGGAGTTGGCTCAGGTACTGATGCTTTAATCATGAGTGTGACATAGTATTCCTGAAATCAGTGACAGGTCTGAGCTGTAGATTTCCAGCTTTGCACTTAGTCTGTTGGATAACAGCTCCCCCTTGAGGGAAATGTCCTTTACTAATAAATTCATAACCTCTACTTCTGTCTGTGGAGGTTTTGTGTGGGTGTGTGTGGGGTTCACGATTTCACCAAGCAGCATAAGATGAAACAGATTCCTGATGACTGTGCTGTATCGCAGGCAGCTTGCTGCAGCTGGGAATAGCGCCTTGGCGCTTGCTTTGTCACGGTGGGAAGTCGCTTAGTTCTGAGTCTGTCAGAACGCAACTGGGAGCACGAAGGTATTGAAAACTGGTTAGGAAGAACATATTTGTTCCCTGTGTATCTGTCTGCACTGCCGCTCTCTGAGCTTCTCTTACCATTTGTGCAGTTGCACGAGGACAGGGGGGGAAGTTGCCATGCTTGAAAGGCAGGGAGGCTGTGACAGGAACATGTGGCTGAGTGGGCAGGGGAAGCAGGCTGCCTTCCTTCAGCAGTGGTGTTGGCTAATGCTGGTTTAAAGTGCTCATTGGACCTCAGGCTCAGCTTAGCATTTATAAAACTGAATACATGATGGGGAAGCCTTTTAATTATACAAAAGCAGAAAGCTAGCCAAGAGTTAAGTAGCTTAGTGTTTATTTTACTGAGGTAGTCAATCGGTCAGACTATTTTCCATTTTCTAAATATTGTATAAA
The DNA here is from genome assembly GCA_035772895.1 of Perdix hodgsoniae. Classification (NCBI taxonomy): domain Eukaryota; kingdom Metazoa; phylum Chordata; class Aves; order Galliformes; family Phasianidae; genus Perdix; species Perdix hodgsoniae. The sequence continues at coordinate 8,571,562 of JAPSGF010000010.1, forward strand.
CTTCAAATGCGGAGAAATTGCACAGGGATCATTTTGCTCTCGCTTTTTCAATCGAGATAATAATATAGCTTGGATTACAATCATGAAAAGGCTAGGAAAGATAACTGAAATAACCTTGTTTATGAGCAGTCTCCCAGTCTTTCATTTGCTACCTTTCAGCTGGTTTGAGTAATGTTTGACAAGTATTCAGTGCTTGTCCTTCACAAAACTAATGTAAAAATTAAAAAAATACAGCAGGTATGGTGAAAGATTGAAATTACAGCTGGTCTGTGGTCAAACATTTTGTCAGCAGCATTGATTCCCACCAGAAGTGGTTTTGTTTGGGGAAAAAAAACAATATAAAGGAAAAAATAAGCTACACCAAATTCCTATTGGTATAAATTAGGGAAAGTACTTTAAACATGTAAAATGTCCTTGGAAAAAGGGGCAGTCTGTGAAATTCTGCTCCAGAGTCAGTGAACATGTAGGTGACTTTTGCACGTTGTTATTGCTATTCTGTGCTACCCTTTGTGTAGCACAAAGAGGATTCTGTGCATCCTTTGTAGTACAGTAGTATTTTCGTGTAGCAAGTAATACTGACATTAAAACATTTTATAATGCATTTCCAAGTGGGGGGAAAAATACATTTATTTTCCTCTTTAGAATGTCAGGTCGTCTGAAATCTTTCAGGCTGTTCTCCTTCAGATGTTTCTCACTATAGACAGCAAACAACATTTTGTAAGAGGAGAAAACAGCTCAGAAAAATTGCTCTTGAGGAAAGGATTCAAGCTTCTGAAAATACAGTGGCCAAATTCAAAATGTGCACAAGCAGGATGACCCCTTCTGCTCTACTTGCAAGGGCAATCTGTGGAGCTCTCAAGACTGTTCCAGAGGTTTGGTCTTAATTAAATAGTCTTCAAATAAACCGTTCAACGTCTATTTAACTAAAAGCAACAACAACTTGCACAGCTGCTGCTGCTAATATAGACTTAGTAATCCTGGTGAATTATCTTAAAAGAGCCTGGCCTGGAACAACATGAGAACAAGATGTTACAGGAATATGTTTTTAGCTGGAATCAGCATGGAAATGAAAAGTTAGTGTAATTCTTATAGAGAGGCTAAATATCCTGGCCTTCTGGATGAGCATTTGTACGTTTACACTTGCTGAAGTCATTCAGGAAGGAATATTAGTACATGGTGTGTCAGGCTTCATTGCCTGGTAATGAGCTGTCACTTACTGTATTCTTTTAATAAATTTTTATATGCAAATTCCTCCCACAAAACTCCTTATGAATAGCTCATGCCTCTGTGCCATTGAATATAAACAGCAGCGCGTGCTTGAGCCAAGGACACTGTAGGAAATGGAAATTTTCTTTAGGGCATGCTTTAGAAGATCGAGATGTCCCTGTATGAAAATGTGAAGGCTAAAAATAACCCTGCTGTGCCAAACCACTAGGGAGGTTGTTCAGCACAATCTAAATGTAATTAAAATGAATAGCCTTGTTAAATGTCAAAGACATGCAACCAGTGAGAAAGACAGTAGAAGATGAGGCAGCTAAGAAGATAATGGGGGGAAAGTAACAGACATGTTCATGTATGGAGGGAAATGCTGCAGTGCATTTCATGGCCAAGGGAGCAGAGCCCTGTGTCCTCATGCCATGTGGAGTTACCTGCTGGGATAAAGCATTTTAATTAAACTCTTCACAAGTAATTTTAGATATGCCACCGGTTTCCTGGTTTATTAATTTATGTAATTAGGAAATTTGTTGGTCTACAACAAATATGTCAGTTTAGCAAATTCACTCCAAGACTTGTCAGCCTTCAAGGTTAACATGTCCCCATCTCCTGCTACTCAGCAAATTTAAGTAAGTTTCATTAAGCAGTTACTTTATTTACCACTACTAAGTGTCTGTATAATAACTCAGTGCTCACTGTGTGCACAAAGTAGAGATGAGCTATCAGCTGTCTGAGATCCGCACCGCCGTGCTGTGTTGACACATAAAGGGAGTGCTCTGCGAGTGTGCTTGGCCCTTGACACCTGCAAAAACAGAACTTCTCACTGCAGTTTGAGCTCTCGTTATATAGAGAGCTGTGTAGGGGATAATATTTGCCATAATAAAAATATAATGGTACTTCTATTTGAACATATTTTTTGTTTAACTAGCTGCTTGTGTTCTTTTTATGACTGGCTTACTTTACATATAGCAATTTGAGAATGTTTTTGTGTAGTTCCTTGTTTCCTCTTCCTCCTCACAAGGAGGAGAGCTGCAGACCAATGCTTAATTACCCTACCTGAAAATTCTGCATCTTGCACTCATGCTTGCTGCAGCACAACTCCTACAACTTGAGATCTGAGATGAATCACCAGACCACAGATGTTTTTGCAATCTAAACTGTGCCCCTCCTAGGAAGTCACTGTGGTGCAAGTAATGATAGATAGTGTTTTCATTTTGCTGCACAGAAGGGTCAAAATGGCATGGGGAGTCCATGACAGACCAGCAGAAAATGTTGGTTCTGTAAGAAAATTTATTTCATAGCTTCAGGGGAAAGTTTTGGTGCTGTGAATAGATTGCCTTTGTCATTGTGTAAAAATGTGTTGTTTGTAAGGTGATGCTGGATGTCAGGCAATCAGTGAAAACTTATTATAGTGCTTGGTCTCTAAACAGTTGTTAAACCAAACTTGCCAGACTGCTTACTGCATTGTGTTTGGATGCATTTTCAGGAAGCATTCCTTGTCCTGTGAAGACTGCATAAATTGTCAACGCTTCTTTCCCATCTGCAACCCACAAAGGCTGGGCTTCACTGGGGGGGATCATCTTTTCAGTCTCCTACTTATGGGGGGAAAAAAAAAAAGGCTCTATTTACAGCACGCCCCTTTCTGAGGAGTGCTTGTAGCAGGGTTATAATAATATTTAAAATTCAAACTCTCTAACATTCGCCTCCTTAAGTGTTGTGTTGGTCATGTACAGGTTGGTCACTGGAGGTAGGGGTACCTGTTGGATGGGGAAGCGCATCCTATTTGCACCACGGTGTGAATTCTTGGTGGACATATCTGGCATGGTAAATGGCTGTACTGAAGGCCCTGCTGGCTCTTTCGGACACTGTTTCCCTCCCCCCCTCCCTGCCTTTCTTCTTCCAGAGATGGCCTCTCTACATAATTCCATTAAAGTGATTGTGCTCCGAGGGGTGGACTGAGGGGCAGTGCTCTCATCTTTCAAAGCAGGACCAATGAGCTATGTGCTTTCCACTGGGCAGTAACAAAAGAAAGGGTCTCTTAGAAGAAAAGACTAGCACAAAAGATCAAAATTAGGTGTTTGTCCAGGCCTCTGGTATTGCTTTCAAGTTAGCTTTTGAGGGCTCACTTTGAAAATGGTGAGCCAGGCTAGTTAACATAAGGGTGTCTGCTAGTTTTAGAGTGTGTTGTTACAATAATATTGGAAGAGAGCTTTTTGCTTGTGCAATTTAACAGAGCTCTAAAGCATGAGAGAAGCACGGGGCCTAATCAAAAACTGCAGGCATAGTAGTAACGTAGTATGGCCTGTAAGAAAACCGAGCCAATTCAAAGTCCTTGAAGATTTGCTTTACTTCTTTTAAACGTATTAGAGACATTTACATATTTCTGTTGCTTCTGTCGTGGCTAAAAGGCCAAAACATTGTGTGACGGGAATTCATCCTGCCCCTCTAGCCCTCCTTCCTTCGTGCTTTTTTGTATAAAGCTGCCATTGCTGATTGTGAGCAGAGCGAGAGGTGATGTTTTTACTGCAAGGGGGTGCGAGGTGTTGTTTGTCCTGGGGCCCTCACAGGGGACAGCGCAGAGCTACAAAAGGGATACAGACCCTTTTCAGATTTAGACAAATAACTGAGAGCCATCCAAAGCCGTGGAAAGCCAGACCATTTAGCTAGATCAATTCATGTATGTCATATGTTCTGCTTTCTACCAAAATAAACCTTTGCAGTGTTGTACAAAGAACAAATTGCTTAGTTTCCTCTTCGGTTATTTGGTTTGCAAAGGAAAACATGAGTATCACAGGCAGTCTTTGTTCAGTTTAAAGTTACCTTTAGATTGAAGAACAGGCTGTACAGGATGTATGATGTTGGTAGTTTTTGCCGAAACTACTTTAATATTAAAAGTTTAATACTTAAAATGTAGGATGAAATGATATTTCAACCTCCGGTGCTAAGAAATTACATATGCAGAGCCTGGAATAGACTGTAAAGAAACATAATAGAACAGAATTGCTAAATTTGATTTTCTTCATTACATATACCTGAGCAGTGGAAAAAGGGCATTATATACATATTCATATATATGTGTGTATATATATAGAGAGAGAGAGAATTCAGTGCTGAATATCTGAGAGGGAATACCTGCTTTTGAGGGGAACAGACCCAAATCCTTCTGCTTCTCAGCTTTACATTACTGTTAAAGTTGATGTGCTTCTCCCTGTTCCTTTTGAATTGTATATTTGAAATGTATTTGCTTATTTTCCTAATAAGTTTCTGCTGTATTTACATTACTTTGCTTCAAAAGTACATTTTTAAGGATAGTATTTCCCAGCGTTCTTCCTTTCCCACCCTTCCCCCTTAATAATTCCCCTGGACCTCTGTTGCTTGGAGCAGACTTTGGCTAGCCCCAGATTCGATGTCAAAGGCCATGACCCGATGTCAGAGCAGCCCATGCTGCTGGCCTCTTCTTTGAATAATTATCTGGAGTTTATTGTGTTGGAGGGATGGGCTTGGGGGCAGCGCAGTCACCCTGGAAAGCCAGACCAATGAGCTATCCAGCCGGACCACTACCCAACAATGGACCTGTGGGTTACACAAAAAAATCCAGCAGCACAAAAGATTAAATTAAAAATGGACATTTGGCCACAGAGGTTTTGTCCTTAGAACAACCTTTTTCTTTTTTTTTCAGCCTGCCTGGTAAAGTGTTATTTTGGTAGTTTAGACTGAAAGGAAGAAGATAATATTTAAAATGTTACCTATATGTATAAAACAAAAATATTTTATTACCTTCCCCAAGTGTTAGAACCACCGTACTGAGTGTGGCTTAAGTAGTTGTTTCTAGGTTTCTACTTACTAAACTCAACTCAGGACATGCAGCATGAAGCTCAAATCTTCTTCCTAGAAATTCTATGCAGTCCTAATTCTTTTAGAAACAAGAGCAAAGCCCAAAATACTTTTATTTCTGTCAGTATTTTGCTTTTAAAGTGCTGAGAATGGGGATGTTCAAAACAGGGTATGAAAGTGCGCTCAGTATCTAGGCTTAATGAGTCAACAGTAAATGGTAGTAAAACATCCATTTTCTTTGGGCTTCCTTATCTTTTCCTCTCCCCAAAAAGGATTTTAAAAGTCTGAAATCCAGATTGTGGATTGCTGTCTCTTCTTATCAGGATTGAATGAAAGGTTCCTGGAGGTGGACTCGCTGTTCTGGAGGGTTGAAAAGGGGGGTGAGGGTGGTGGTAGGGTTCTTTCATGGTCTGACCTCGGATTCTTTCTTAATTTTATCTAGCCCTGACCTGTTGGCTCTGCTCTGGCTCCTTTCAAGGCCTTCGGAGCTTCACAAACATGCAGCAGCTGAAGGAAACAATGACAGGACTTTTAGGGGTTGCAATATTGCACTCTATTGTAACCTTGACTAACTAACCTGTAAACAGATGCTTTCTATGAAGCATTTGCCAAAAAGCCAAAATGTTTGTACGCACCAGACATGTTTTGGGTAACAGTGCATTCATGTGAAGCTGATGTGGAATACCAAATGAATGCTTCTAAATCAAGAGTGTTACAGGGCTGTATCTGTCAACGTAGTGATGGAACCTGCTGTTTCATGTTTTATACCTGTCTTTTAATGCCATAGATTTACTTGAAATAGAAAAATTGTATGAAAACAAACTGAAAATCTGAATGGCATAGGCACAGTTTGGTCTGCAGAGAAGTTACTTGAAGATTATGGTAAAATGCAGTCAGAGCTATGTCTTTCTGTGTTATTTTGGGGAGAGAGGATGGAATTATATATGGATTAGGATTTTTGATTTGTTGTTTTCTTAATGTCCTTTAAGCTGAGAGAGGTTTAATTATACAATAGAATGTCTTGAGAATGGATGTTTTTGCTCCACTGTGAATATGGAAGTGACTTCATTGTTCTTAGTGACTTTCACTAAAAGTTAGGTCTGTACAATCTTGATAACTTAAGAATGAAGTAGCTGCATTAAAAAAAAAAAAGTATTTCACCAGCTGCAAAGTGATTAGAAGCACATTTTTCTTCTTTCAGTTATTTAACTGCTAATACAGGCATTTAATCTTTGATACCTCCAGTTTTTCCAGCTGTGTTCATTGGAAGTGCATGAGGACACCATCTGGCAGTAATGAGATATGACTCTACCAGATGGAACTGAAACATTGGTTGGAGAGAGACGTTCCTTCCTCTTCCCTCACCTTTGTCATTAGGGAAACGTCTTCTGAACTGAGGACCTTTTTTCCCTTTTCCTCCAAGTAATTCTAGCTGCTATAGTGGTCTTCTCAGCAAGCCTAGGTTTTCATATTTCAGAGGCCAGTAAGGGTTAATAGAAGTACCATTTATTGCCTTTTTTTGTTTGTTTGTTAGTTTGTTTTTTAAGTGTGTATTTGTGTCATTAATTTGGAAGAACTTGAAGCACCAAATTCCCCTTATTCAGTGCAATTTCATGGAATTTAGTACACCTACATAGACTAAAATTAGTTCTGGTTTGAGGAGGTGCTGTATCTGTTACTTGTAGTTGCTTTTGCCCACATCTGTTTGTTAGGCCATTTGTATTTTCCAAAACTTTGGAAGTTAGCTATATTTGCTTAAAATGTGTCTAACTGATAAATATGTATGTAGTTGGGACATAATAAAATTTTAGGTTATGGGAAGGAAAATGAGGAAAAAAATGCATATGAGTACTTGTGAGTGCTGCTTTATAGTAGCAACTTCAACCTTACTGAAAAAAAAAGGTAAATTTTACTTTTACATTAAATTTTACATGTACATTAGCAGCCAGGCTAATGGCAGTAGTAAATAGTAAATAACTGATGTGTTGCAATATAACATGGATGTTCCAATGAACATCCGTTCTCTACATCTGTTGCTGTAGAGTAACAGAAACACAATGAAACTGAATTTCAGTTCTTGCAGCTTCTATCAATCTTTTGCGAGTGAATCTTCCTCAATCATAGGAAATGAGATGACTTGTCACAAGACCAGGATTGGGATATCTGAGTTCACTGTAATATTTGTCTTGCTGGAGCTATTTTCACTGCACTAACTACTCTGAATATCCTATCTGCTCTCCGGGATGCTAAGCATAATATCTAGGATCAAATCTCAGTGACACAGTGGAAGAAAAATAGAGGTGTCATTCAAACTCTGCCAGGCCTCAGCTACTGCAATGTTTGTTTTTCTCCAAGTCACAGTCTGTGTTTTAAATGGTACTTCAATGTATTTTTGCTGATACTTGCAGTACTTTAGCTTTGCCATAGTTCTACTGTAGCTGTAGAACCAATCCATAGATTTGCAAAACAAGGAGAAAGCTCCCCCGTGTGTCCTTCTGCTGAAAGAAGTATCAGGGTTGAACCTGCAGATTTTTATGGGAGAGTGAACAATGGGATATGGGATTCCAGAGGAGCACCACTAGGGAGCAGTGACCTAGCGACAAACACTGCTGTAGGAAAATGAGGCTGCTCCTACATTAAAAAAATAAATAAAATAAAGCAGTGATGTTTGGGACAGTATCTATTTTTATGTTTTTTTAATTAATCACTGTAAGGCATATTTATCTTTTTCCAATTCCTATAGGGTTATTATTACCAAAGATACATGGTTGATCTTATTATTCATGTGTTCTACATACTGACAGGTTTATATGAAGCAGGAGTACAAGGCAGACCTTATTGTGCTGTGTGAAGCTGTCACATCCAGTCTCCAGTGTCTTTTAAAATACGGTCTCTGTGTACTTCAGAGGCATTCCTGTAATGGAGTCTGTGTATTAACTCTAATATGTTTATATTGACGTCAGTGTTGGCCTCTTGATGTGTACAAAGTGTTGTTTTTGTGTCCTTTTCACCAGCTGATTTCAGCAATAACAATAAAAGTGCCTGTAAAAAGGCTGTAGGTTCTGTGACAATTTTACAGCAACTTAACATAGCCAGCAGCATACAAAACAAAACAGAAACAAATAAACAAAACAAACAAACACATTCAGCAGGACAAAGTAACTAAATGTCATCCAGTCGCTTGGTAAATAGGCTACAGCATTGCTCTGTCCACCTCAGCTCTGGGAACAACCGTTCAGCCACTGCACAGATGCTGACAATTGCAAATGCAAGAGAATTAAATGAAATGGCTCCGTGTTACCAGGCTGTCTGTGTAAGCATGTTGAAGACGCAGAGGTGCAATCTTAATGTGAGGGGCTTCTATTTAGTTCTTTATTTGTTCTACTTGAATTGGATTTTGCGTCGGATGGCTGGTGTGAATCACTGTGCCTGTTTTGTTTCTCAGAAGCAGTGATCATCTGTAGAAAGAAGTGTTACTTCTGGGTCTCTTATGAGCATGAATGATGGCCTCAGTGTTCACTTCCCTGACTTCTGAGCTCAGCCTCCTGTTGCTGTGTGATGTACATGGATGGCACATGGTGAATTTGAGACTGTCAGCCCCATAGGTGGCCACACCATCTGCAGACTTTTATCAGTGATATATGTGTAAGCTGTTTGGGATACCTATGTTGGTGAACGATGAGGAACCTTCTGAAGTTTGTTTTCTCTCTAAGGATGTGTCTGGCTTTGAATGTTTGAGCCGGTTGATGAATTGCTAGGTGAAAGTGTTTGTGCCAAGCTTTTTGGGGATTGCTGTTCAGGAGTAAATCACACCGTAAGAAAACTATCAGTTGTTCATAATATTCAAAACAGAAGCTTCTTCAGACAAAAGGTGTTTTCCATAAAACATACACAGCTATTTTTTGGAACTTGAGGTAGACTTTTGGCTATTAGTTATCTCACTTTGCACATAGTGAAGCTATGATCAACAGAGAGGAACATTTCAGCAGATAGTTTGGTCTTCGCTAATGTTATGCATGTGATCTGCAAAGTAAGTTTTGTATCAGCTGCTTAATATGCTATCTTAGAATTCTTTTGTAAGCTCCTCTTCAGTTTGCTGTAATATTTAGGCTTTACTTGGCTGCTGCCTAATGCAGCCCGGCTCAGTTACTGTCTCAGTTACAGATACAAGCAGATCATTTTTTCAGCCATAGAAACAGTAACGTATGACAGCTTAAAAATTGTGACACATCACTTTTGGATTAAACTGGTTTTGCTGCCAGCTGAATCGTGATGTACTGTGTATGAAGTGGAAATAGCCTTGGATTTTAGATGTCACAGGCTAGCTGAAAGACTTCAATTTTTTAAAACAAGTTCTTCTTTATGAAGGTAATTCTTTTTGAAACTTCTTGCATTACACAAAAGTAAGATGAATTGGTGTTTAGTGTTGTGATTTGTCTTAAAATGTGTGGCATTAGTAAAATTAAAAAAAAAAAACACAAAAATGCACTGATTCAAAACTGTGCTTTTTTTCTTAAAAACATTTGAATTCTTTGTTTTTCTGTGGGAGTTAAATTTTCCCTTTTTCCACTTCCCATTTTTCTTCTCCCCAGTCAAGCATTAAGGAGGAATTCAGGTTAAAAAAAAAAAAAAAAAAAAAAAAAGCAGTGAGGATAAACAGACCTCACAGACTCCTCATTCAGCTCAGCAGGGCACCAGACCTCAGCTATTCTTCACTTCACAGTGAAGACGATCGGTTCTGGGTGACCACTTTCAAAAGGCATGGCGTTTTTGAAGGTGCTCAGCAGGATGATGAATTGCTGCGTCTGTCATCTCGCTTCTTGCGGAAATGCAGCAGGGGTCTCTGCCGCAGGGACTTGTAAAGAAAAAGGTACGGGCTGTGTGACCCTGGGCTGGTTGGGTGCCACCTGTCTATGTGGAATCTCTTCAAGGATCTGCTAAATAGTGCTTGAGCTTAAGTTTCTTCTGCGAACGGATGGGAAAGTAGATTATTGCATGGGTTGCTCCAAAAGTAATGCCTTCTATTTATTTCCCTGGAAATTATAGCATATACAAGGAGCACAGTAACACTATTTGAGAGAATATTCTCAGCTACAAAATACTGTTTTACAGTGCTATTAGCTGTGCATTTTTCCAGTGATGAACAAGAGCCTGCATGCTGCAATCATGAAAATGTGCACTGGTGGAGGTGACCCACTGTTCCACAGCTTTTATGACGGTGTTGATGCTAGGAAGTTGTTGCCCATACAGTCTACTTTTCATTGGCCTGAACAGATGGAAGTCAAAAGGTGCCAAACCTGGACTGTTCAGTGGGTGCGGTAGGACAGCCCAGCCAAGACTGGCAGCGTGCTCCACAGTCTTCAAACTGATATGGGGCCTGGTGTTACCGCGTTGCAGGAGGAAAGTTATCCCTTTTCTCTGGCCTGACTCTGTAAGTTTGAGCTTTCAGCTTAGTCATCATCCTAATGAAATGATAAGAGCTGATGTCTTGACCAGGTTCCAAGAAATCAAGAAGGATCACCCCTTTCCTGTCTTGAAAGACAGCGCACATCACTCTACTTGCTGAGGGCTGTGTCTTGAACTTTTTCTTCAGTGGGCAGCTCACACGTTGCCATTTCACAGATTGCTGTTTTGACTGCAGCTTGTAGTGGTGACACCACATCTTGTCACCGGTAATGATGCAAGCCAGAAAACTGTCACCTTGAGCCTTGTATTGGTCCTGATAAACTTGCATACTCCTGTGTAGCATTTGTGGGATCTGTCTGGCACAAACTTTGCAATATTCCAACCTTGTCACCCTTGTTTCTAATGCATTACATCTGACATTCAGCTCCATACACAGTTCCCTGGTTGTAATCCACTGATTTGTGCAGATGAGCTGATAGAGACACTCTTCATTTCACGGTGTAACAGTTGTGTGCAGCAATCCAAAAGTTGGCTTGTCTTTCACATCGCTTTCCCCGCTGCTGAAACCCATTGCCAAACAGCACCCAGTGCCTCACTGTGCTCATGTCTACTGTTTGGTCTCCATAAATGTTCAGCAGGTGTCGATGAATGTCAGTGGGTGCCATTTTTTCTACATGGAGAAATTCAGTGCCACCCCTGTGCTTCATCCACACTTCGTGCCAGATGCAGTTTTGTCAGACTGCCCCTCTGCTGTCCTCATTTATGTGGTAAATAAAAGTATTCTTACCACAGGTTAACTAGGAAGCCTAAGGAGGTATATAGTTCTGGTTTTCTTTTATATGATTGTGATTTTGTTCACTTGGAGTAACTGACTTCATCTACTGTTAGACTGACATTATAAACTGTGAAAAGAAACTTCAAAGCAAGTGACAATTTTACTCTAGTTTTTTTTTTTAATGACATTTTTGTATTCACATCGTTTTCTTGTAACATGGGAGTCTATTTGAAAAATGGGACTAGGCTTTTCCTGCTTATTCTCCTGTTAACATTAAAGACATCAAAGGAGTAAATCCAATTTTCCGATACCCTTTTTTATTACCACTTGTACTTAGATTTCAGTAAAATAATATTTTAAAATAAATCTAAATGTAAAATGTATCCAGTGATATTGCATTGAAACTGATGTTAGTAACTACATCACAAAAAGACTGCCTATTTCAAAATAAGCATGAAAACATTTTACAAAGCGCGTTACTCTGAAGTCACTACGCTATTTGTATAGAATGAAATTGAGATTTGTTGATTGTAGTGCTGATGCAGAGACTGCAGAGGGAGCTAACGGTCTGATGTAAGCAGAAGTCCTGTTTCTGGTGAAAAAATGTCAGGGAACTGCATTCCTGTTTATTTCATGAGAGAGGCCTATCAAATCTCAGGTAAAAAGAGAAATAGGAGAGTTTATTTTGAAAAGGGATAATTTTATGGATACCAGGACAGTTATATAACATCTGTCCAGACCTTCACAGAACACAGAACGGCCAGGGTTGGAGGGGACCTCAAGGATCATGAATCTCCAACTCCCCTGCCACAGGCAGGGCTGCCAACCTCCACGTTTAATACTAGACCAGTTAATACTAGACCAGGCTGCCCAGGGCCCCATCCAGTCTGGCCTTGAACGCCTCCAGGGATGGGGCATCCACAACCTCTCTGGGCAGCTGTTCCAGCTCCTCACCACTCTTTCTGTAAAGAATTTCCCCCTGACGTCCAACCTTCTGAGAATATTAATGGAAAGAAGTACTTTCAGTAGCCATAACAAAGGAAGAGGAAAGTTATATGTATATCTCTGTTGCTTTAAAGTTTAGCTGAACCCAGAAGAGCTCATTTGCACTGCTTTGGAAATCATCCATTATACAGGTGAGATTTGTTAACAGATGTCCAGGGGTTAGGCTGCAGAGGAGCTGGCTCTGGCAGCACAGCTGTTCTGGTGGTTTGAACTTGTAGCTATGAAAAGCTGAAGATCCACTTCTTCACTCTGTAGTATTTTATTTATTTTTACAACACTCTGTAGTATTTTATTTATATTTGTAGTATTTGTTTATTTGGATCAAGGCCAGCATATCATTAACAAAACAGAGAAGAGCAGCAAACTGCAATGTGAGAACCCACAGACATGGCCAAGGCAGCAGCAAACTGTAATATGAGGACCCAAAGACATGGCTAGAGAAAGGCAAGCAGGGATACTGTTCAAGCCAGGAACAGTGGCCTTATGTGAATGACAGAGTCAGCTTTCAGGAAAACATGTGGAAGTGGTAGTTTTAAGTGAAAGGCATTATTGACAGTGACTTGGTTCACAGTAGTATATATCGTCTAGGAAGCTTGAACCAAAACTTTTCCCACTTGGTTGCTGGAACCAGTCTTTCTTTTTGCCTTTCTTGCTCTGCTTCATTCCAGCCTGTTTATCCTGAAGTAAATGTTGGTTTCTGTGGACCTCATGCTATTTGTTTCAACAGATCTCTGAAATTCACTGAAAATATTTTCAATATGCTAAATTACACTATTTTTAAAAAATCTAGTTCTGTAGCTGTGAAAGTGTGGGATTGTTTAAACTAGAAATGTGATATTTATCTTCCTCCTACTGATAACTATTAGAAAATTCTGTTTCAGGTTATTGGAAGCAAGAGTGGTTTATGTGACTGATCCCAGTAACAGTCTAGACAAAAGATTCATGAAAATTCACAGGGCGGGGTGAGAAAAGGTATTCATCCACACATCCACCCTGTTTATCAGTCCACAGATTGTAGCAGTCAAATTTTGAAGTGAGTGTGCAGAACATTCAAGTTATCTCACTACCTGAAAATCCTTATTTTATACTTAAATCTAACAATTCATTTTCTGTTTGTGCAGATCCTAGAAGAAAGTATCATGTAAGGCTGCTGGCATATAACAATATGGAAGAAGGTTACCAAGCAGACCAAACAGTCAGCACTCCAGGATGTGTCTGTAAGTGTTGTAGATGCATGAAGTATTTATTAAGATCTGAGCTATTTCAGGATCCTAGCAGCTTTTGATTTTAACCTATAAGTAATCAATTCAGTGTAAACTAGAGAGACGGAAAGATCCTGTCTATGATAAATGCTGTCCTAGTCAGAAACGTTCTCCTGTTTCTACAAGCTTCAGCAGAGAAAACAAGATGAGCTACCAAATGCATTTTCCTTCCCTATTTGTGTTGTCTGGGTCATCTAACCAGTGATATATCACATATCTTATCAGTTCAGTAGCTTGAACAGATTCCTGGGTCTGAATAACAGGTAATAATACTGAGTAGGAGCAGATTTGAATCTAAACCTGTGGGTTCAGACCTGTCTCTTAACCTTACTAGTATGTGTATATGGTTCATTAAATAATTTATGCTTCTTTTTCCTTTTAAAAAGCTGTCCGTGATCGCATGGTGCCACCACCGCCACCCCCTCACCATCTCTATGCTAAAGCTAACACTTCATCTTCTATCTACCTTCACTGGGGAAAGCCTGCCTTTACATCTGCACAGGTCATTAATTACACAATCCGCTGCAACCCAGTAGGACTGCAGAATGCATCTCTGGTTCTGTACCTTCAAACGTAAGTGCAGTGCTGTTGCATCTTGAGTTCTCATTTCTGGATCCAGTTTCCAGTCTTTCTGCCCTCTTTTAATTTCCCTTAAGGAGGATACAGCTTGTTTCAAAGGACTGTGTGATTTTACCAGTGGCTGGGAGTTCTGTTTCTTTGGTTATATAAATGTGACTGTAGAACACTGTTTTCTGATGGACCTGTCATCCATCACTGGACAAGCTCCTGAATTTTTAACAGCTTTATTTAGCTAACTTGAATTTATTGTTAAGCTCTTCTTCAACCAAAGTGATTATTTTATGGGTAGCATCTCTGTTCCAAAATGGGCCTGCGTGCATTGTCTGATATTAAGACTGGAAATAAAAACTCTTGAGTTTTGATGGGCTGAGCATACCATGCTCCTAAATATGTGGCATCAGGAGGAAGCTGAGCAGGACTTACAGCTTGCTCTTCAGAGAAGCATTGCATGTATCACAGAGCAGTAGGATGCAGAAGAAATTCTGCCTGAGCTGACTGTTCAACTCTGTGCCCAGGTAGTATGGGAGTAGAAGACTTTGGTCTGCTGTGACTGCTTGCACTGGTGGCTGTGGTGCTGTTGAGGGAATATATATGTGTAGCTTCCTCAGTACTTCAGTTTGCTCAAGCCTTTTAAAGAAGATAAATGTGTTGAGAGATAGCTTCCATTCTAACATGGATGGTTTTCTCTTCAAAGAATACATTCTCTGCTGTTAACTCCTGAGTTAACAAGCAGATGCGGTATATTCACCATGTGAAATTCTTGCTATATAACATGGAGCATAGCAGCAATTACTGCTGTTGTGATAGGATGAAAGTATGTTAAGTATTGGTGACTGACCTTGTGCCCCTAAAGATGAAAATGCTAAATCAGATTTAATAAAGTGAGATCTATTTTGTAATATCATCTTGAGATTCAATCTTAATGTAGGTATTATCACACTGAATTAACCCTAGTATCCGTGAAACAGTTGTATTTCCCAGAATCAAAATAAAGCAGACTGTCTACAGTACACTGTGATCAAATAGTAAGTTGCAATATTGTAATTAATGCAATAAATATTAAAATCAATATAACTACAATATGAGTAGGGAACATTCATGTTCCATAGAGATCCCCTAAACATGGGAGTGATAGATGCCATAAATGTGAAGGGAAATTGCACACATTAGCCTATGATTATACTGTGATCTGAGATGTAGAACCAAGAACAGATAATAGAACCAAGAACACATATCTTTTCAACTGTGGCTGTAGTTTGTGTTTCTCCAGTTTAAAGCAGTGTCGTATGAACAGATGTGAAAACAGCTGGATTTAGGATACCTGCTGGCAAGTCTGGGCCATGATGTTCTTGGCCTGACTTGTGAATCAGTGAATCCAAACAGCCTGTATAAAAACTTAAAACAATCAGTGGCAAACATGTCTTCTAGAGAGCTCCAGGGTTGGTACAGTTATCTTTTCAGCTAGACAGTTCAGATGGACCACATATCTGAACTTAACTGGTTTGTCCTCTATGGAGCTGACAGTAGGAATTTATTCAAAGAGGCTAAGAGATATCATTTGAGATCTGAATCTTCAAGTCATTTCATGCTGTTGTATTTCTGTTATTTCATCTGTACAGGTCAGAGACTCACATGTTAGTTCAAGGTCTTGAACCAAAAACCATGTATGAATTTGCAGTTCGCTTGCATGTGGACCAGCTCTCTAGTCCCTGGAGTCCAGTAGTCTATCATACTACCCTTCCAGAAGGTAAGGGCACTGAGAGAGGACCACAAAGTTCTGGAAAGTTCTGTACACCAAATGACCTAAAAAAACTGCTCATTAATTTGAAGCTATATGCGAGAGAGAGAAAGACTTGATTCTAATATACAGATAATGCTGTTCTCAGTGGAAGATAAAACAGTGCTCTCAGGAAAGTCAGTTTTTTCAAACTGTGAAATTCTTTTACAAAATCTGCCTTAAATCAGCATACAGTTTTAAATAAAATGTGATATGTGTACACCATTAACAACCACTGGGATAGCTTCAGTAAGAAATTTAAAATATGTATTGAAGAGCTGTGGTTCATTTATAGGTATTGTGAAAACATATTTTAAAATCCATCAGCTTTAGGAGCTGTAAGACTATTACATGTGCACCACTGTTTCTAGTGCTCTGGCTGTTAGTTTTGCTTACCTGCCAGTTTGATGAGTGAAAATTGAAAACTTCAGGTGCACTTTTTCAGTATAACTGAGTTTCACATTCTCAGCATGTTTGGAATGTACCTGTTTGCAGGGGATTTTTTGCATTGTCAGTTACCTTTTTATTTTGGAGTAAAGCAAAAAAATGTGGAACTTGTTTAAAAAAATCTAAGCTGTTGGCCAGGTCAGCGTTAACAGGAGAGTTTCTATTGAGGAGCAGTAAATATGTGTTTGTTTCTGTGTTATCTGGGATACAGCAATAGCCATTGGGTCTGCACAGCAGTTTAACTGCATGCAAATTAAGTTAGCCTAATAGTACTGTGTTATGTTCTCACAGCACCATCTGGCCCTCCAGTAGGAGTGAAGGTGACTTTGATAGAAGATGATACAGCTTTGGTTTCCTGGAAGCCACCTGATGGTCCTGAAACAGTTGTTACACGATACACTATCCTATATGCATCCAGGAAGTCTTGGATTGCTGGGGAATGGCAAGTGTTGCACAGAGAAGGTAAATTAAAATCATAAGTGTGTGACCTGGACAGACAGTGATGCTATTCATAGAATGCTTCTTAAATTTCAAACCCCATGGACTACAGTTAGAATATAAATGTTCAGATAAAAGTTATAATTAGTTTAGAATTATTCCAAGAGTTGTGATGGAAACATGCTAAGAACGAGTTAATACCTCAGAAGGTGAGGGGAGTGGGGTTGTCTGTGTTGCTTTGGAGCTTAGTGTGTGCATGTCTCATAAATCATCACAATTCTGTGATAAGTGATCATGATGGTTCTACTTTGTGAAAGTACTCTTTCAAATCGGAAGCCTGCAAGATGCCTTCCCTTTCAGAAGTACATTTTTAAATGTGGCTGTGTGGGTTTATATGTTTCTTCTGATCATTGCCAATCCAGTAAATTGGGTTTGCTTAATGAGCTTTACCCTACTCCTAGTAAATAGCTGTGCAAATTGAATTTAACTCTCTGGCTCTCTTGAAATGCTGAAATGCAGCTAGCTGATTTATCAGTATTTCAGGTATGGCGATAGTAATATGAACTGCAGTCATATGTTTGTGATCACATATACATTTAGATTTTATAGGTACTTTCCAGAATAATACTTCGATTTGAAGAGCTCTATCAAGAACAGGTTTCTATTGTAGCCAGGAAAAAAGGCATTTGCTCTTAGATCAGTATTCAAAAGTGGCAGAAGCAGTTAAGAATAGATAATGCTTGAATAGTATATTAAACCAATGAAGGGAGCCCTGTGTTACAGAGTAAAGTCATATGTTGAGTAGCATAAGGAAGAGAGCTGCCTAGGAATAGCTGTATTTGTTGTTCTGTTGTTTCATGGCTGAAAGCTTACTTGTCACCAGAGAGTGATGCTTTAAATTTTCTGTATAAGAAAATATACAAAACTTAATGACTTTTGAAGTGGAATCATGAAGGAGAGTTATTTTTTCCATCATTGAGACTGAACTGTTTTAATTGAAAACTAGTGGTTGTCCCATGTGCCGCTTCTGAAAAGAGGACGGAGAACCAACAGCCGTTTTGAAAAGATGCAGTCCCAGTTTGTCTTTGCTGGAGCAGAATAGTGCTTTTCAGGTTGACCTGTAATAGAAATTGTGTGAAATTGCTGTGAAAAACAGCAGTGAAATGACTGTTAACCCTGAGCAAAAATTATGAGATAGTTTTTGAAATATTCACAAGACTGAACGTGTGGGTTTTATGTTACTAAAAGTTACAAAGAAAGCTGTTATATTTTACCATAGACACTTGAAATGAGAGGGATATCACTAACAATCAACATTTGCATGTGTTCCTGTACTGAACATGCTGGAGGGAATGAACAAATGGGGAGCTACGAACCTCAGTGCGTTACTGTGTTCGTCAGTGTTCACTGCTGGTGTTGCAGTTGGATAGATACATTTGGATTTGAGGCATGGTGTGGAATTCAGGCATCTTGATGTGTTAGGACAGTCTGTAGTATTCTTAGTTCAAGTACAGATGAGAGCTGCGAAAGATGATGATTATGTAAAGGGGAAACTGGGCAAATACTCCTTTGACAGTCCTGTCATAGGTAATTTCGGTTAGAAGCAGGGTGTGGCCCTTTTAGATGCACGTGTTTTGTCAAGATCAGCTAATCCTGTACAATAAGTGGCATTGTTTTGTCTTGACACTAAACTTCTGGAGAAAAATTGTGAAATGTGAACCCCATTCCTTTCCCATACCTTAAAAGACACTCAAAGTAACCAATGAAACCAGAGCAAAAAGAAGAAACCTACAAACCAATGCTATCACCCACAAAAGCCCTAGCATAGGCTTCAGTTTATGCCTGAAAAATGCCACCAATCCACCAGCTAAACAAAACAACAAAACAAAACCATCACCAACAAAAACCCTCCAGTTTGATCAAGCTTGTATTAGACATGGCAGAATTAAGATACAACTGCAGTTTGTTGCTCATCTGTGATGTGAGTTATCTTCCAGCCACTTCCCCCTCTCTTGCTTAGTTCTTTTCAAGTGGATCAGAAGTTACAGCCTTTACACACTTGCTGTGCAGTAAATCAGTACAAAGTGCTTACTTGCTTTAGCAGTGCAGCAGATTTGAAAGGAGATGGTGGGAAAGAGCCTCTAATATTGAAACATGACCTTTCACCCTTGCTGGTGCTAGATATTACAGCTCCTTTGGTTACAGATACCTCACATTTTACTTCAAATGCTTTCAGCTAGTGGGTGTTTCTTTTATGGAAGAGTTGAAGTAGCTTTTGAAGTAGACTCTCCTTTGCCAGATGTACAGTCTTTTCTGTCAACAGAACAACCTTATATTTCATATGCTCCTGTGATACTATAAATTCTGACTTCTGAAGCTGATTTGAAAGATTGTAATTTAGATTTAAGTCCGAGAAAGTGAATATATGAAAGAGAATAGGGGATAGATTTGGTCTTGTAACTGCCACTGTTTAGGGAAGGAAAAACAATGTACTTCTATGGTAGGAAGGAACACGGGCATTTTAGAAAGCAATTCTAATTTTAAGCAGCAGTCTGCAGTCCCTGGACAGCCAAAACTGTCACTGACTTTGATAGGAGTTTCGTGTGTCTTATGATAATGCAAGTGAATCCTGTTTACATTCTTCTATTTTTTTATACATCTATTTCTTCTGCCTGTATGATTTTAGAAAATGAATCCTCAACACGTGAGAAGGACATTTTCTGTAATATTTTAGTAGCACAGCTTAGATGCATAGTAATCAAGGAAGCCTACACGTGTTTAAATAGGGTTTAATTTCATTTTAAAAGCATGGAGTAATGTACTTTTCCAAGTCTGTCTTGTTCCTTTTACCAAATAGACCTGAAATTTATTAAACTGAACATGAATTATGTTGATATGATGACTTTTATTGATATTCACAGTACAGTGACATTCCATCTAGGAGATCTAGGAGGCATATAAATTAGTATATGAGGGATATCTACACTTCTGCTTTCTGTGGCTGAAAGTCTGGCTAACAACTGGGGCATCTCCTTAGAGGTACAATCATGAAAAAATCTCAGTTTGTTCCTATTGTTTAACTGGAACTGTATATTAATATTTGTACAGGAGCAATGACTATGGCTTTGCTGGAAAATCTTGTAGCGGGAAATGTCTACTTGGTCAAAATAGCAGCCTCCAATGAAGTGGGAGAAGGACCCTTCTCAAATGTGGTGGAACTTGCTGTCCTGCCAAAGGAGACATCAGAGTCTAATCAGAGGCCTAAACGCTTAGATTCAGGAGATTCCACAGGTCAGTAGCAATGTTCTGATTAACTCCATCACAAGTACCAGGAAAAAAGATCCCTGTTCATTTTCACTTGCAACTACTTTCTGGATAAACCATTCTGGTTTTTGTGAGGTGGTCCTAACAGTGTAGCATTTTCTTTCTAAATGAAACTCTTTCGGAATTTCTGTCTCAGTGCAACTCAGAACTGGTTTAATTCCATAAAAGTTGGACGTTTGCTTATCAAGTGGGCATATGTAGCTATTTTGGATTTCACTAACTTTGCTGAGGCATTTCCTCTAAGTCCTTTGTTTGGCTTGGGATGCCAATAGCACTGAGTCAGTTAGAACCAGACAGCCCAGCAGAGATTAGATCACATCTCAAATAAATCTGCTGAAATTTGCTGGCTCCTAGAATTCCAGCAACCTAAATCAACCAGTCAGTCAGTGATATACTAGCATATGGTTTCACCGAAGAATTCAGCCCCACCTGCAGCTTTTTAAGGAACAATATGTGCTACCTTGAGGAAATCATGGCAAGTTCTTTGATTTCTCCATATAACAATAGGAGAATAATTGGCCTTGTCTGTTGCAGAATGGGATTTGTCACAGTGATTTCTCCGAGATTTTAAATATGTTTGTGAGAAACTTCTAAATTTTCCTCGCTGTTACACACTGAATTGTGATTCACACAGGGATTTTTCTTGCTCAGGTTTTCTGCCTTTCTGAAATTCAGTTATATTTCAGGCCTGAATAACTACAGTCATGCACTCAGGTTTAGGGTAATAGACATATGATATCAAAGTGTAAAACCTTTCTGGGTGACAGTGGCTGGAATTCTCCAAGCCTTTTCTGTTTGTGAAAAAGTAGGAAGGGGTTGGAGCTAGGCTTCTCTGCTCTGTGCTGCAGATTGCTGCAGAGACTGCAGAACAGTGTGGGGCTGTCCGTTCTCCACCCCTCCCCCCCCCACCACCTCGTTGCTGCATACACTGCTTTATTTGGGTTATAAACTTTTTCTTCAGAAGTGTCAAAATGTATGACAGAGAACGTCTGGAAATCTCATTTTTCTGTGTGATTGTGAATGTAATTCTGTTCATTCATTTCCTGACAGGGAGCAGGAGGTAACTCTTCCTACTTTCTGAGCCTTCTAATGTTCTTTTTTCCTATAGCTTATTCTGACTATTACCATCTGGACCAAAAATCAATGACTGGCATTGTTGTTGGGGTTTGCATAGCCTTGACCTGCATCCTTATCTGCATCCTGATCTTAATTTATCGCAGTAGAGCCAGGTACGTTTTTGTTCTTGAAGTGTGAGCTCTTTTTCAACACCCTGTTTGTATATGAGCACAAGTGACTTAAGACACGCATTCTTCTTCTCCACCAGTGCTAAGTTCTTTGAAGAGCTTTGTCTTTTCACATCTTCCCAGCAAAAGTGGAAGCAAAGCCTCTCCTTATGTTGGCTCTTCCTACTCTGCTTGAGGCCCTTCTACAATGAAAAGATAGAAGAACCCACAGAGGGAGTCAGTAATGCTTTGAGAACTAAATACAAGGCATCTTTCCAAATAAAAGAGCCTTTTGAGTCAGATAAACATGCTGCTTTACATCATCTGTTCCTCATGCTTAACCCTGCAGTCTGTCCAGATCTGCTTTGCAAGTCTTTAACCCATTAGTGCTGCTGAATGAGAAGAATTTTGCCACGGAGCAAATTGCAAGGCAGTTTCACTGCACTGGTGCAAGCCACCATCTGTTTTCTTTGTCATTAGCTGCTGTGAGGCCTAACCTGGCCCTAGTGACTTTTCATAACTATAGGATCAGAACAAATATAAATTACTAAAAATATGTATTTTAAAAACTGAGTGAAAGTATATTTTATTAGCAGGTTTTAAGCACACACTCAGAAGAAAATATGGTTTGAGAGACTCAAAGAGAGTCTCTGGGTAGCATGGTAGAAAGGTCTTACTATCAGTAGTGGTTACTTCACCCAAATAATGTTAGTAATCATGAGAATTCCTTTTTTGTACCCTGTGCATGATTAACTGGAAGCAGATGTTATTTTTGTCACAAACAGTAACATTTAAATTTCATGAGAATTGGGATTATTGCTTAACAAAATGTAGATGCTAAGAATATACCAGTGTTGCTTGATTAATAATAGCCTTTAATTTTATCCTTGACTCTATTTTTTTCCTATGGGTCAATTTTATTCCTACTTAACATTGTGTAGGAAAACATCTGCTCCTAAACCTGTGCAGCAAAGCACTGATCGGCTGTCACATACCAACATCTCGTTAGCCAGTGCTAATGAGGTGGAGAAGAGCATTGAAGGAATCGCAGAGAATGCAGAATCCTTATTGCCAATGATAGTGGGAAACAGCTTCGTTGATGCTAAGGTACTTGAGCTTTATTTTCTACCTGAACAGAAATCTTTCTTTGTAATTTATTGTTACAACATTTGAATCTCTGTCAAAATTAAAATACATACACTACAAATCCACAGCAGCTTTTTTCTAATGGGCCAGGCAAAGGTGTGGCTGGCAATCTAGGATCAAAATTTCAGGACTCGTTTTAAAGTTCAATTAGAGATTTAAAACATTTGTCTTAAACTGTACTCTACAGATTGCCAGTTTTGGCTCTGGCACTCTGTCAAAGGATAAAAGGTCCATCAGCTTAGGGGTAGATGGTGGGATGTCTTTGCTAGTCTGGAGCTTCTATTCTAAGACCAGGAGATAAGTGAGTGTCTTTTTGACTTCTAGGTAAAGTCAGTGCCGATGTACAGTGTAGTCAAGTGAGACACGAAGGAGGTATTAAATATCTTTCTGTGTTTTTTTCTGGTAGGGTAGTTACATTTGCCATATTCTAGATGGCATGAAGTGTCAGGGGATGTGTAGAATCTCTTAGATTATTTTCATGTACAGATGTACTGATCTAAGGCATATCCCATACATACTGCAAACTTGATTTGAGCTGTTCTTTGAAGAATTCAGCAAGAGCTGGAAGACAATGGACATTGAGCTCAGTGCAGATACGGACACTCTGAAGACTAGAATAGGAGCAGTGACTCCTAGAATGACTCCTAGAATAGGAGCAGTGGAATTGTTTGCTCTATATTTGTGGTACCATACCTGTGAGTTCAAGCTGTAAGTCTGCCAGATTCAGTGGAACCAGTCTTCACTTGTCTACACTTGGCAGTAGACAAATACTAGACCAAAATAAACTGAGCAGTAAGAAAGGCTTTGTTTGCCTTTATTTTCAATATGGAGCCAATAGGTAGGAATAGGGACATATGTTCAAATATCTTAGAAATTAATTCTGTTAAAGTAAATGTCTATCTTTCTTCCTCTCTCTTTTCTTTGTAGGGAGGATCCGATCTTATTATTAACAGCTATGGGCCTGTCACGAAGGCCAACTGCAAGAAGAGGTGGTTGTTCTTCCAGGATACTAAGAAGATGAAGACTGAGGAGGTAATTGGTCTAATGTGCAGAGATACACAGTCTTTACTATCCTCTGTTTGCAAAGGAATTTAAGGAGTTTTCTGTGTGTTGAAAAGCATTACTGGTCTAATTTTTGATAGAACAGTTTTACTTATATTAAGGTTGATTGTGTTCTACCTTGTAGCAAAGTCATGTGGACTTTTCATTTTCTGTCCCAAGTTGTCAAATATTTTAACTCTTTACAGTCAGCTGATGACTTTCTTGCCTCTTCTCTTCTGTGAACAGACAGATTTTAGTATACTGTCTGTGCAAAGCATTTACAGTACACCTGCAGAGACTTTGTATAAATGCAAATTAAGTATAAACACCTAAAAATCCCCTGCTATCCTAACAGCTAAAACGTTATGTTTGCTGAACCAACGAGAAACCAGTGATTTATTCAAAGTACTGAAGAAATTTAGAATCTGAGCTATAACTGCCTTGATTCTAAAATTGTTGCCCTGGATGGATGTGCTAACTGAATTAGAAAAATGTCAGTTCAAAACTGAAACGTTTAACCAAATCCTGAATGATAGTGCAAATTCACATCTATGGAACATCTATCTTATTTTTATAGAATACTAGATTGTATTGTGTTTTTGTATGTTTAAAGAATAATAAAGCTAGAGCAGCTGTACATTTCTGATGTTTCTGTGAGCAAAATACTTGCTGTGACCCAAGAAGTAATCCTTAAGTAATATGCATGAAGGGATGGGAAACAGCTTTACCAAGTGTATTTTAAAATAAAACTACTGAGATGTTTCCAGTGAAACCATCCTTGACAAGCCATGCTTAGCAAGAGGAGATTGTATCGTTTAGTATGGAAGAGAAAAGAGTGAGCAAGGTTTGAAACTGATTCTTCTTAATCTCCTGTAGCAAAGCCCGGATTGCTTTTCCATTCAAGTGCTGTTGGAAGCACTCTGGTTGAATTGAAGCTAGAAATTGCAGTAAAAATTGAAATTATTTTGTAGCTTTTCAGAGGCTGAATAACATTTTCCTCTCTGCTTTTTATGCAGCCTCAGAGAAGATTTGTCCAGGCAGTGTGTCTTTATCAGCCAGGTACTACTGTGTTGATAAGTGAGGATGATTCCCCCAGCTCTCCTGGCCAGCAGTCTAACTTCCAGGTGCCGTTCAGTATTGCTGCTGATACGGAGCATTCAGCCAACAGCGAGGGAAGTCATGAGACTGGTGACTCTGGAAGATTTTCACATGAGTCCAATGATGAGATACACCTCTCCTCTGTGACAAGTGCCACTCCTTGTGCTACTTTTGTAAGCAGTGACTTGGGTAAGAATGTCATGAATTCTACCGTAAGTAACAGCAGAGAGTCTCCCCTGCTGTTTGCTGCTGACCAGCCTTCTACCTCACCTCTTCAGATACACTCTGCAGTGCAAAACTAACACCCATAGGACCACATCAGACATTCTTGCAGTGTATGTCTGTTCGAAGGACAATGAACAGGGAGCCAAAGTTGTATTGTGGAAAGCCTGACTAACGCAACAGGTGATCCCTTATTTCTGTTGAATGGGTTTTTGTTTTTTTTTTGTTTGTTTAACTCATTCATTTTGAATGTTCAATGGTCAACAAATGTGAAAGGACAGAGAAGATTTCTGACTAGAGTTGAAATTATGTCACTGGAGCAAAGGGAAGTCTAATGGCTCTTTTGCTGACTATCTACCTCAGTTTGCCGAGAGGTGAACTCTGAAAGACAACTGCTTTACCTCGTTTGTGTTCTATTTGGTCTCAGTTGTGGAACTGATGATACTTCCTAGTAGTGTTTTATTTTAGGTTTCTTTTTTTTTTTCCAGTTGCGTATAGAATGCGTGTGTTTGTGTGTGTGTATGCTCAGTAACCAGGGAGTTGTATAGGTAGATGAACAAGATTGTTTAGCTGAAGCTCTGCCTTTAAAAAGAAGGATATCTCAGAATAGAAAATGTAATGTTTTGATGTGGCTGATCTAAACAATGTTCAAAACTGCAGAAACTGGAGTTGGTGCTTCCGTTTGAACAGCCACATGAAATCTTTTGTACCTCTTGATTTCTCGTAGCTCCAGGAAGCCTAGGACAGTGCCTTTTCCCAGAAACTTGTGCCAACGACTGCTGGCAGGATGTATCCTTAGGGCTCTAGGGCACATCGAGTTCCCCACGGTGACAAATACTATCAATTTATTGACAATTAATGCTAAAAAGCATGGCAAAATGAAGAAGTATTCAGTATTTCCAAGCAGTTTGACTCTGCCTAAGAGATATGGAATAGATGATAATGCTGAGTACTCTGGTATTGCAGTACTTCTTAGCAATGGTGCCTTGCATTATATATAATGAAATTACTGATTTGCCTTATGCCTTTTTGGTATTTATAAAGTTGCTTTGGATTTTGGAAAGATGCCTTAAATGCTTCTTAGATGTTATAAGTAAACTGCATCATGAGCTCGTAGTTCATTTTTTACTCAGCCTTGAATGCTGATAAGCACTGCTAGCATCATCGTATGTCTCAGAGCTGTTTTTGGGATGCAACCCTGATCCTCGCCTTTGCCTAGTATGCTGTTAGCCAGGAATTTTAGCTCAGGGAGTGACATAAACCTATCTAAAACTCTACCATGAGAAATGAAAAGCCAGAGCTTTAGTTGAAGAGTCTGTTGAAGGACACAAGTAGTGCTACTGCCTTGAACCATACAATTCCTGTTTGATACTACCTCTTTTAAAAGTTATTCTAGTGTGTTGTGGTGTTTGTCTTTTTGTTTGTTTGTTTTTCCTGTACTCAGGGAACAGTTTGTTACTTTGAGCTGCCTCATGAAAATGTGGAGCAAACTGACAGGGTATTGTGTTTTATTTCTTAATGGGGGTGGGAGGAGGAGAGAGAGAGGAGGTTGGATTCATCCAATGTTATAAACTTGCCTATATAACTATCGAGTCCTCTTCTCTGCTTTACTCATTTTACTTAAAAAAAAAAAAGGAAAGAAAAAAAAAAAGAAAAAAAAAAAGAGAGTTTAAAATGTAATATTGTGAGAAAGCAACCATGGGAGCTCCTGGCTCTATTTAAGTCTGGTGGAACTCCTCTGACTTTTAAGGTAGGCTGGGCTGACTCTGGTATTGCTCTGTATGTATCAAAAGGTGGTCAGAAAGTCATCAGTAAGCCCTGCTGTTCTGTGCTTTTTATTTTCACAAATCATCCTGTAGTTACTGTAGTTCTTAAGCTTGTAACTGTTTGCTAGTTCAGAATCAGAAAGTACCTGCTCACCTTTTCATAACCGTGTTGACTTAAAGGCTTTTAAAATAATCTTGTACCAAAGAATTTTCCGTAGAAGAAAAGGAAGCTGCATATTTTCCTATAATAATTGAACTAGTTAAAAGCTATGGGTTTGAAGAGCTGAATACATTTTATTATATAAGTAGTTACTAACAAGAAAAAACCCAACAGTAGGGCTTCCACTAATTGTAATAGTTGATTGCATAGACAAGTTGTATGTTTCTACAGTTTTAACTACCTTGTTGTTACAAGAGCCTTTAAAGAAAATTATAAGAATACCAGCAGATACTTCCAAAGATTTCCAAGTGTAATTTTTTTCTTCAGCATGTAGTTGATCAGCAGTACAGTATTAAAAATATATATATTTTCGAACAGATTTTTTCTGCTTGCTGAAGAAAAAGAAAACCTTTTCACCAAAGATTTATTTTTTATCTCATCAGGCAGAATGTTTAGTGTAGAGCAGAGTACTGTTTCTAGTTAGGTAAAGTGTGAATTAACTGAAACTAGATTAAGAATGTGTAATTGTAGCATGAAGTTTCACACTTCATCTTTCAGAGTAGCCTCTTTTGTTAGTTTCATTCAGAAAGAGCTCGTATGCAGACGGTAACTATTTACTTCTCCAAAGATTTGTTTGCTGTAAGTACTGATAATTTGTTGTAATTTTATGACCTTCATTACAGGCAGATACTTTACATTCTAAACTTTTTTGTCCAGAAACTCATTCTGTAGTTTAATCCATGGAGAATTTGAGAGAAATAGACTTCATATAAAATTTGTCAGTCTAATATAAAAGTCAGTAGCCAAAGAGATTAAAATATCTGATTTACTAGAGTACAAAGCATCCAGAATTCTAATAAGCATTTATTGTTTTTGTTGCTTTTTTTTTTATTTAATTAAGGTACTTTTTATCAGCAAATAAAGAAAACCAAAGATATTTAAGGTTACCTCAGCATATAGGCAAGCTTAGTTAGACATTAATTATTCTTTTACTTTATTTTTATGTTAACCAAATATAATAAACTTCTCCAGAACTCAGTCTACACTCACATATTTCCCTTCACTGTGTCACATTTACTAAGAATTTGCAAATTTACTACATTCTGTCATTAATTACTGCATTTTGCAAGAGAATAGTTGTCTCAGTGTGAAGCAGAGAGAACTCTAGAACAATTGCATAGAAATTTATACTTCCTCTACTGAACTGAGTAGCAGAATTCTTTGTGATTGTAACAGTGCAAAATCAGCCTCAGCATTTAAATGCTCTGTGTCCTTGAAGCCAAATTGCATTGCAATGCAATTTTAGACATCGGCTTGCTTGAAAGTTTATACTTGTTACAGTCTAAGGAAATCAGTTTTTCATAGATTTATTAATTCCATTTACCTACAAAGAGCTGGCAGAACAAAGCAGACAAAACAAGTTACAGATTTTCCAGTAGTTTTTCTTGCTTATGTCTGTAGAAACTGAGTTCTGGAGAAAACGCTATCATTTTTTAATTATGAATTAAGTATGTTCTGGAAGATGAACATAAATGTGGAATTTAGTGTTACACTGTGTGAATTGATTTTGTTGAAGTGTATTAAGAAGTAAAGAGCCATGGCTGGTGTAATGAGTGTATATGCAACCTTTGTACTTTACAAACAAATGAAAAATGTTACGGTTGATGTGGCTTGAAAAGTGTCAAAAACATGCAGAGAAAATCTTGAGAGTGGTTTACCATGCTGTGTTTTCAAGTGAGGACAGTGATTGCCCTTCTATTGTTACAGCAGTGCCTGCTCTGCAGGACCTGGATTCAAACCTAAATGCTCCAGCTGCCCACAGTCACACTTGTGTACTTTCTTCATGCTATACAAAGAACTTTCTATCTAGGAAAACTGGGAATGTGTATGTTGTGCAGATTTTGGCCTGTAAGTAGGATTTTTTTCTTAAAGCTCTGCTTTTGTAAGAGAAACTTGAAAAATCTACATATCATTTTAATTCTTATATTGGCTGTGCATTTTCAGTGTAATTGGCTTTTAACAGAAAGGAGTTGTGAGAAATTTCTGTAATTTTCATTATATTTAATGCTTCCTTCCCCCTGTAGTTTTATTCCCTTGCCATAGAGTATGAGCTTATCCACATGAGAGTCCTCACCCTCTGTCTTTTTAAGTCAGTGGGAGAATTAAATTTGATTTCAGTTTGTATGACAAACAAAAACAGCTGGGTTTTTTTTGTTTTTTTAAGATCTTCACAGTACTATTAATATTTTTAAAGGAAGGAATTCTTACCAAAAATTGGCTTTTTTTTTTTTTTTAATAGGACAGCAAGTTACTGTATAACAGTGGCCCCACTGTAGCTGCAGTGTTAGCCTTTAGTGAAGAGTGAGTACTTTGAGTCAATTTAACTCTTACATTGCAAGCTAGGCCAACTTGAAAGACTTTGCATTTGCTGCAACCTGAGCATACACAAGAATAGTTACCACGGGTCACTGAGTCCTGGTAACATGTTACTCTGAGCAAAAATCAAAGCTGTGAGACCAGAGCTCTCACTCGTTTTGTTAATGAATGAAGTTTAGGCAGGGAAAAGTTCATCTCCTAACATGGGGAACGTTGTTTGGTTCTGTAGGGTATTCCATGTTTAGCACCAAATAAAAAGAGAGCTGTACAAGTGTAACTTTGGCTGTATTCCAGACAAATCAATTTACTGAGTGTTAAAACTGAAAGCTGAACTGCACGTAGTACTTGCTAAAAGACATAGTTCTCAGCTTGAACAATTGCTACACACTTCTTAGTTGCTGAAAATGCAGCCTTGCTAATATCAGATAGTTTTTAAAGCAGAAGAATTTGTCTGCAGGAAACATTGATCACCTTTCTCTAAAAACAAGTTAAAACTGTACTATTTTTGTAACTGTATCTTTTGGAACCTGTGTTTACAAAAAAATATTTTCCTTCGAAGAGAGTCCAAAATGAAGTTGCTTGCTATTAATAGAAGCCCATCTGGAAGATACACAAATTCAGTTTGGCTCAAATTCTGCTCAGTTCTCCGCACTGCAGGGTAGGGTTATATCTTTGGGATTTCTCTTTTACACCAAGGCTGGTCCTGAATTGTTCAAAAGGGGTATAAACACATGGCTAAAATTCTGCTGTGTTGAAACACTCCAAGCTGAGTTCCTGGAGATTTTTATCTTTCCATGGTTACATATACCTACATTGCATCTGTCTGGTTTGTTTTCAGTAAAGACTGACTGTATGTGAAAAACGTATACAAAATATTGCTTTTTGGTTGTTTGGCTTCTTTGTTGTTGTGTTTTTGTGTTTGGTTTTGTTGGTTTGTTTTTTGTTGGTTTTTTTTTTTTTTTTTCATTCAAGTTGTAATGAATTGCCAGTGTAGGAGCCAGGTATGTATTTCATATTGTGGTGTTCTGGATCCTTTCACTCTGTGTGCCATTTTCTTCTAAGGGCAGCAATAGCTAACTGGCTATGGAGGATGGAGCTGAATTGTATTAATTTTGTATTTGTCTCAGGGGATCAGCTCCGTGAATTCCATTGCATGAGGGAAGCTAATGTTTGCCCTGATTTGAATGTAACTTTTTTATGTCTTTTAAAAATATATTTTGTTTAATAATGTGGATTTTTCTTTTTCTAGCATTCTAGTAAATGTTACCTAGTGTGTTGTTTCTTTTTTTCTCTTCAGGGTTGTTTATATATTACCCCAAGGTCATGCCAAAAATTAATAGAAGTTTAAATGCCAAATGTTTATGAAACTGCTGTCTAAA
The DNA here is from genome assembly GCA_035772895.1 of Perdix hodgsoniae. NCBI lineage: Eukaryota > Metazoa > Chordata > Aves > Galliformes > Phasianidae > Perdix > Perdix hodgsoniae. The sequence continues at coordinate 8,602,035 of JAPSGF010000010.1, forward strand.
TACTGATTGATTGCACAGTTGAAATAAAAGTTTTCCTTAGTAAAATGGTACTTGAAAAATGTTTCATTTTCGTCATCTTTGACTAGTGGCTGAAACCAGGAAAATACAATACAGTTCCTCATTTTAGGCTGAGAAGCTGCAGGGATTTAACAGTCAAAAAATGAGGTGGAAAGTAAATGGAACATTGTTTATCACCAAAACGTATAGGAGTTTCCCAAGTGTGTAGTTGTATCCCATTTATGTATCTGGAATCATTTCCTACCTAAAAACTCAGTCTTGACTCCACTACTGTCAAACAGCCGTGCACAGTCTTTGTTGCAGTTTACTTGCAGTGGAGGTGGAAGTTGTAGTTCTAAGCACAGTTGTTCTTATAAAAGCTTGGAAAGCTGCTGACAAAGCCACACCACTATGTTTTTCCTACCATTTCTGCACCTGTTGACTGATGAATCTGGTATTTCAACACATAACGAGACCATGAAAATGCAGTTGTCATTGGTCGGAAGCCAAATCACTATTTTTATAAATTGCAATTTGCTAGACAAATGTAAATCGAGTTAAATAAGCAGGGAAATTAAGATCAAACGAGCTGGTTGACTACTGTCACTTCAAAGCAACTTGTCCAGGTGGTTCAGTGAATTAGGTACAGAGTTGTAATTAGAGCAGTGGTACCCATGCAGATCTGCTACTGGAAATGAAACCACAGTAATTACTATGTTATGCATGCATCTCGTAGACAGAAGACATGCTGTGTGTGCTCCATAGACATACGCAGCCCTAGGACTGAAGGCAGGGCATGCTGCATGCATTCCTAAGAGACGGCAGCTACAGAATTGAAGGCCTCAAAATTCTGTTCTTTTTAATGCTGTGGCTGTTCCTTTATCTTGCAAATACTGTACCGCCCCACTGTCACTGCAAATGGGATTTGTATCAACCTGAGGATGTCAGCAGAGAATGCTGTGAGAGGCGGTGGCAGCACCCAAGAAAACACATCGCCAGGAAACTGATGTCTCTTGGAAGTGTCAGCAAGCAGATGTTTACTACAGAGTGGCAAGTCACCAGTGATGACTGTTTCCCAGTGGGACAGGTGCTAACAGCTGCCTGCAGCCAGAAGCTGAGACCTTCCACTAGCAGCACCTCGTGCTGATGAGTTGGGCACCCTGGATTCTACAGTCTGTGATGTCTTTCTTTCTTCTTTTGAACTCTCAGATGAGAAAGAAAATCTGAGAAGCCTCATACTGCTTCTTTATGAATCACAGCTGTTCTTACCTGCAGAGTTTGCTGATGGAACAGTTACGCCTAGTTGGGTAGCTTTTAGGACATTTATTCCTGGGAGTATTAAAGTAGCAGCTGTAGTGTCTATTTATAAAATAAATTCAAAATTCATTAGTCCTTATGTTTGAAGATAGGAACACTGGCAAATTATTCTTCAGAGATAACTGAGAAAATTAGGCCCATGATGAAAGGATAATAAAGTAGTATGAGTATTTGTTGAGATGAATAGATGTTAATTACGAATGGAAATATATTACATTTAAAAATACAAGAAAAAAATTCTAACAGTTTGAGAGCAATCAGTTCTGAACTGCCCAGTGGTGTGAAAGCTCTACCAATACAGTTCATCAGAGATGTCTTTCCTTCTTCCAGTGAGAATGGGAACCACCTGCAGTTCCTTATTAAGTTACTGCTGGTTAGCACATTTTACAGAATCTTCATTTTCATTAGCAGTAAATAAATAACAAAGCCCTATTTTTCGAGGAGTTTGCAAAAGAAAGCTTCAAAGCAAAACATTGTTCTGTGACCTGATGCTGTATCACCTGTGTGCTGTCTGCCACCAACCAAACATCTGAGCTTCAGGTAAGTGAACTCAATTGGACACTTACATTAAATGGCCCCATTAACTGAAATTCCAACTGCTATTTCTTTGTTTAGCTTTACTGAGATGTCAGTCTACTGTCTTTGCTTATCTGCTTTTTTGGATAAGAGGACCGATATTTTGGAATACAAAAGCTAACTTTCTGTCATGCTTTGCAGGTTGCTCAGCCTTCACCAAGCGGGAAAGCAGAATAGGGAGGGAAGGGATGCTCCCTGCAGCTGTGGCAATACATCAGGTATGTGTGAGGCACCCCTTGCACTGCAACAGGTGAGCAACAATTCTTTATGGATGAACTCCTCTCCCTGTCCTGCTCATTTCAATCAGCAGGTAAAAGTGACATCTCTGATAAGGAGTAGGCTCTGTGGTTGTACTATGGGTGTATTTTTCCTTCATCTACAATTATCATCTCAGGATTGGTGCCAGACAGTACTGTATCCTCTGTCTGTAAGAGGGGAGCCGTAAGAGATAATGCTTTAGATGTCTGTGTTGCAGTTGGACTTAACTCTGCCTCTCTACACATCCCAGTATGTTACAGCCCCAGTTAAACAGAGCACAGATTTGACCACAAAAGCTACCATACAAAAAAGCTTCCTATTTACACAGGAATGCATGACTGAGACATACAGAAGATGCAAAAACTAAGAATCTAGCTGTGCCTTACTAAAAGATAGGATTATTCCTAGCCGGCAGTAGAGGTCTGGGGGCACTCACAAAAGTTTGGGTGCCAATTGCTACTACACAGATTTCTGCCCTTGCTGTCCTAGCAACAGTAATAGTTTTGGACGTTTGCTCCTGGAAGAGCCTGAATCAAGCTGCCACGGAGTACTTCAGTGAGATGTAGCATAAATCCCATGAATAGCCAACAAGAACAAGTTGAGATGCTTTTCTGGTAGTACTGCAAGGTTGTCCAAGTCCCTCAGTTTCGGTGGAGAGACAACTTGAGCATCACTTAAAGTTGATCCAAGCCCCAAGTAAGTGCAGGAGATGTTAGATAACATGATCATCTGCAATTCTGAAGGATGGAAGGGAGGTTTGGTGGATTCCTATTATTCTACCCTGTATGAAATCGGTGCCCAAAATACTGGATTCCCTTCTAGCTGGAAATAAAGTTATAATAGAGTGGGAACTATGCTGAGGTCATGTTAATAGAAGGGTTTTGAATTTTCTTTTATCTGCATAGCAATATACTGGGAGAAAAGGATTTTCATGAATTAAGCAGCAAATTTATGGCTGGGCTACAAGGCAGTAGCACCACATGAAAATAGAAGTGATGCTCATGCAGTAGCTAGCTACAGCCATTAACAAATTGGATTTTGATGTGCTGGTCTAGGAAAATAACTCCTCTGGTTTGCTGAAAGCTATCACCAAGGGATGAGTGGCAGAGCTGAAGATATGCTGGCTCCTCACTTTTTGCAGTTTATAGTCATATTAGCTTAAAGTAATCCCACTGGACTGCTTCCTCACAGCCTTCCTACACTAGGTTACACAATTTAAGTTTCAAGTAAGATAGTTCACAGAACAGACTGTAAAATAAATATATAATTATTTTCTAGTAGAGAATATATCATGCATTTTGGCAACCATCATTCTTTGAAATAGATTCTGAGCATTTACAAGGCAGTAACAGCTTGCTTAGTCTCCGCCAGATAAAACACAAGACCTACAAAGTCAAGGCAGAAGGAATCACTTGACATCAACTTTCCGATTTCAAGGGGAAGGTCAACTCTAAGCTTGTGTTCGAAGTATCTCAAAATTATTTTTCAAAGCAACAAGCAAGACAACCTCTGCTTTGTAAGAGGAACACATTCTGATAGTGGCTTATACAAATCTTTACAGAAAGATGGCCACATTAAGGAGGAAAGCAGCCTGATTTGTTTGTGGGGTGGTTTCTTGTTTGTTTTGTCTTTTGTTTCTACTACTGCATCTCAAACTTTGTGATCTACATACGATAAGATAAAATCAGTGATGAGGGTACGAGGGTCTGCATATTGAAAATCATTACAGTACAACCTAGGTTGTAGTATAGTACCTCTTCTGCAGTTGTAGGCTCAGAGGTACATGTGAGCCTAGACTGCCTCCGTGATTATCATTGGAGCACTGGCCTCAAATGGGATAACAACCCTGGCACCCAGCAGAGTGTGGTGGCTTGCATCATGCCCTATGAAATTTCATCTCAGGTGATGAGGTTGCTTTTGTAGTCGGGTTGACTGGAAACAGTCTTTTAATAGGAGCACTCCACAACTTGTTAGAGCATTCAAAAAGGTTTGTGGTGATGTTTCTCTTCCGTGGCTCAGTTAGGTTAAAAAAAGTTAAAAAAAATACAGCCCAGCCCTGAGGTTGCAGTTAATTAAATGACAGAATTCCTGTAGAAATTGTGATGTATAGCTCCCTAAAATGTCTGTCTGTAAGTTTCAGATTTCAAATTGTTCCCACTAGACATAATACATGTCAAGCAATTAAATCCAGTCTGGTGTCTGTGGGCAGATAACATATATTTTAAATAATTAGTTCCACGTTCTTCTCTCAAAATCCTGGATTTCCTGTGAATTTTAGCCTGGGGATTAAGGAAGCTGCTCTCAGATGTAATGGGTGAGAGCATCTATGTAACTAGGTCACACTGTGCTTAGGCATATTTAGTTATCTTTTCTTGTGTTTTTCCTTATTTTTGTTGCTCAATAAACAAAAGGGGTAGTTAAGTTTGATTCATAATCTCCTCCTAAAGGATAGCAAGATTCTGAGATTTCATAGTGTTTTGTTGGTGTTTTTAAATGCATTTTCTAACAAAGATATCCTTGTGATATATTTTCTTTAATTTTGATTTCTGTTGCTTTAGCTGCATTTTCCTTTCTTTCACAGTATACAGACCCAGAAATTCAGGCAGCAGCTGTTTTCTGTTTCTTCCCCGAAGATCTCCTATTACTCAGACATTGTTATTTGCTGAAAGTAGCTTTCCGTTTTTTTGCTGCTACATTACAATAAATATTTTTCTTAAAAATGAAGACTAAAGCTATAGCTGGCATAGCACACAATGTCATGCAGCAGTCCTCTCAATTGTCTTGCAACTACATTTCCTTGTTTACTTGCTAACTGTGGAAATGCTCAGTAATTACTGCAGACATGAGTTCTTACTGTAATAATGTCTGTATCATTGCAGTGGGATGATGCTGAACGGCTGCCAGATGCACAGCAACACCCTTTCACTCCTGCTCCTCAACAGGACAGGGCAAGAAAATAAGATGATAAAGCTCGTGGTCCAAAATCAAACCTGGAAAATTGCCAGTTACCGTTATGTGCAAAATATTCACCTTGGGGAAGATTAATTTACTGCCAATCAAAAACAGAGTAGCATAGTAAGAAACAAAGACAAAACCAAAAACACACTTTCCTGCCTCTTTTTCTTTCCAGGCTCAACTTCGCTCCTTCATTCTCAGCTCTTCTCTCCCCCTCTGCTGAGTGCTGCAGAGGGATGAGGTTGTGGGCAGTTACAGTTTCATCTCCTTTGCTCCTTCCTCCTCACGCTTTTATCCTGCTCTAGCATTGGGTCTCCTCCTGTGAAGGATATAGTCCTTCACAAACTGCTCCAGTGTGGAGCAACTGTTCCTTGCTGGCCCTATTCAGGAGGTGCCAGGAACTGGCCATGACACCAGCAGCCCCTGGTCTCTGCTGCCTCTGCAGGGGTGGCCCTCACAGATAGAAGAGCTGAGAATGAAGGAGTGAAGTTGAGCCTGGAAAGGCAAGGCCACCCCTACAGCATCTCTATCATCAAAACTTTGCCAACTTCACCCAATACAAACATTAATGACACTTCTGTACTAAGATTTTGGTCATGGCTGCTATTTAATTTAGCTTCTGAGCCTTCTGCTCTTGATTTACTTAGAACCAGTACTAGTAGTTGAAAAAATTCCACTACTGATCTGTATGGAGAGAAAGGCAAGTGTCTGAGGTGGCAGCAAAATGAACAGTTCCTTCTGACAAATGTGTTCTTGCTAAAATCTGGCCTGCTCTTGCCACTCTATTTGTATTCTTCTTAGAGAAATGAGATACACCTAACCAACCCCAACACAGAGTCCTCCAGAGAGAAACTAGTACAGTGATATCAAAAGCAGACAGTTGCTACATCCAACTTGGAGTTCTGTAACCATGAACTGAGCAACAGTATTTTGTCTCACTACTACTAACTGCTGTTTGTAATTGTAGGCAGTGAACCACAAATCGGTAGACTAAGTTTGTTCCTTTGCTTGCCCTTGTCACAAGTGTAATAAGATTGCTCCAGTCAAACAGATTGTCTCTTCCTTAGTGTAGAAAGATGTTATTTACCCACCTGTAACTTGGGTTAGAGCAACTGTGCTGTGCACAGAGGTTGTATGCAATCCAGAGGAGTTCTACAGAGGTACCGAGGGAAGATCTGCTGATCTCAGTGGCTCTGCTTGATTCTCTGAGCTGCAGTTTCCATATCTACTTAACTCTTATTAGACAGGCAGTCTTAGCGCTTGAAATTCAAGGACTTCACGGGTCAGTCCCAGAGAGAGAATTGATGTGAGCTCATCCTGTGAACGGTTCTCTCCAAAACCATAAATAGCAGAAAAACGAATGCGTTTCTCCACGTTGGAGTTTTGGTAAGATGTCTTATGAAAAGAATATGGTTTTGTGTAACAAAGTTGGTGGCATTGTATAGGAGAAACAAGATAATGTATCCTAGAAGATTCTCTCCAGGCAGTAATGCAGACAGGTACGGATACAGTGTCTGTTCAGGGCTCTCCCTGCAGCCAGCTCTCAGCTAATACTGAGGCACAGGGCTGCCATACGAGAGTACCCCCACAACTAAACTAAGACCGGGGGGTTTTTCTGCAAGATTTCCTCCTCGCTTTGGAGTCAGCATTACTACTATTTTAGCTTTGTGGCAGAAATTCATGTAGGCAGTCCTACATTGGAAATCCCATCAGTCATTGCCTCAATTGAACTACTTACAAATGCACTGATGCATAGGACAGCCTGGAATAAGGCTTTTACATATTTATACAGCACACAAACTTCATAGCCTTCAGTAAAGATATTGGTAGAGTCTGGATCAAAAACAGTTTCATAAGCAATTATTGCAAAGACTATCTTGGTCTTTGCAGAAAACTAGAAGGGGTTCTTAAGAGAACTGTGCGAGCACATGAATTAAATGCTTGTCTTTCTTTTCATTAAATCGTGATAAACAGGAAAATGCAAAGAATTCAAGATGATAATCCAGAAAGGGCATGAAATTGCATTTCTTTTACTTCCCCACAGAGTGTCCCCACTTCACTATTCATTGCTCAAGACAAGAACACTTCCTTAAGTAGGGTGATAACCTCTTTTGTGGAGAAGCACACAAAGGTTTGTCAAACACTTGTGTTTGAAATGCATTATCTGGATAATATGGCAAACAAATTTCCATTCTATTTATCCTATAGGAAAAGGACAAATAAATCTCACATTCCTAATTTGTGTTGATTAAAGGCAGAAATGAATAAGAAGTGAGCTTGTGAGACCTGGTTTACAGCACTGTAACAGATGAAGCGTTTGTCGGTAGGCAAGCAATTTGCACCAGAATAGCTTCAGTGACTTGTGCTCAAACTATTTCAGTCACAGTTACAGTCCCTGAGACTGGCTGCTAGACACAAGCCGGACTTGGTTAATGTCTTTCCAGGACAACACCAGATACATATCCAGCTAAATAGTAAAAGCATGAAAAATGCATATTTCTATCAACATGCATGCGCTTCATTTTATTACCCAGTAAAAGGAAGATGAAGATAGACAAATCTGGAAGAAGAGGATTAACACTAGCATAACAACCAAACCAGATTTTTAACGTTTTCTCAGGCCTGACAGAAATTCCATCCTGCCTCGATAAACAATCCTATTTATCACAGTGATACTGTGAAATGAGTATAGTAAGGGTTTGTAGAACAGAACTTTAATTTGTATGACATGAGAAAGAGGTTCTTAGAAGAACAAATTATTCCCCCATTCACATAATTGGTGGGGAGGACCAAGTCTACTGGTGCTGTCACTAGCCAAAGCCATTATAATCCAAGCTCCCCTAAATGTGCTCCCTTTCTCCATGTCAGCATTTTCCATCCAGGTGGAAGAGATCACTGGCAATTGTGCTGTGTTTCCATGTGCCACAGCACCTGCACAGGTGCACATGCCTAACCCTGACACCACCCATGCAGGCTGGACGTACTGTACTGCACTTCTGCACGAGCCTGCTGGACTCAGGTCTACGTGCACGTGTCCCTGTGTGTGAAATCTTCTGTGATCGGTTGGTAGCTTAAAGCTGAGTGTGCTTTGTCACCTGCATAACATTTGAGAAGTTCTGTATTTGCCCCTGGTTATGGATATTGCAGGGTTAAACAATTCAGTCAGCCCCCAGCTTTTTTTGCATTCTGGTATTGTGCTTTTCTTCTTAACTTTTTTTTTTCATCTAAGATGAAATCCTGATCTCTACAAAATCAAATGGAATGTTTCTTTCACTTTTTCCTTTTTTAAAAAAAATCCTTTAGTGTCAGTACATTTCTCTGAGGTGTTTTTTTTTTCCCCATTAGGACATTTGTATACATTTCTACGTTGTCAATCAAAATAAGCTTGTACACGATTCTGTTTGCTCCTGAGATATGCAGTAAATACACATAAAGAATGTAGTAAAAAGCATTTAGATGTTAACTCTGTGTTGTGAATCCACATCTCAGTGATATTTTTCTCCTGATAATGTAATGCAGTGTTGAATGTTTATATGCTATGCCTATGACTAGCAAAAGAATGTCGTTTACCTATTGCTAGTTAGTACAGAATGGCCTTTTAGTAGCCTTCTTTTTAACATGAAACCATAAGGAACCCAGAAATCACCAAAACAATATTCTCTGTCTGTCCTCAATGATGTTCATAGGCCTGACACATCATGTGATTGAAGTTACTGCTGTCTCCCTAAAGCCCCCCTTTTCAACAGTCAAGGAAAGTTATAAAGCACTTTATTTGCTAGATTATTTGGTAATCTAGCAGGAAGCAAGAGCTTTTTGCATGGCTTGTTATTGTGAAGAACATTAATTCAGAATAACAGAATCATTCAGGTTGGAAGGGACCTCGTGAAGACTTGACCTAGACTCCAACCTTCTGTGCAAAGGCAGCTGTTCCAGACTTTACCCAGTTGGGTCTTGAAAATAAATCTACAGTTTATTCTGCTCCTTGTCCCTGTGCTTGCTTTGCCATGCTATATTTCCCCCTCACATCCTGTTGGAACCTCCCATTTCAGTCTGTGACCATTAAGCCTCGTTCTGCTCTTACCTACTTCAGCAAAGAACCTTGCTCATGAAACCTCTACTTAGGTACTTACTAGTAAGCTTTTATTAAGTCCCCCTGAGTTTTATTAATTAATGTGAATCTTTGAGTGGAAGAAATGATGAATTAACCTTAAGGACAACTAGTGAGCTGCATGGCGATCAGGTAGTCAATAGAATGTGATAACGAGCATTTTCACAGGCTTTTGGAAGGTTTGAGATGCTGCTGAAAGCACCTGAATAAGTGAATTAATTCCTTTTCTGCCACAGCTTCAGCCACTTCTCATGTAGATTTAGAGGTGTACTGCTGGTCTAACAGGATTCTTGCAGACTACTCACTAAAATCGAAAGCACAAGTTAAAACTGAATTCAGATGAACAGCAAAACACAATTTTTTGCAATTAGAGCACTGGGTTAAAGTCTGAATTCCCTGCTCCCATTTCCAATGCAGACAGTCGTCCCCTAGGAGCCCTTACAGGCTCTGTGACATCAATCTGCACATCCATAATTACAGTCTACATGCTATTACAAGGCAGCCTTGCACAAAAGCTTGTGCGGTCCTGGGAGAATCATCCAGGCCTACAGCGAGCTCCATCACAGAAAATGCAAATCTCTTCACAGCTCAGACATCCTCCTGCAGACATGGATGAGCTCACACCCACCTCACTAATAACAAGGCATACTTCTCTTCAGCGAGATTACACAAAATTAACCAGAGGATCTCATGAGAATCCCAGCAGTGCGCTACACTTCAAGGTACAGGCGTGCTGCAAGGACTGTGGACAAATAAAAACGACGTCTGGGGAACGGCAGAAAGTGACATGAAAACTGAATAACTTCACTTAGAACTGCAACACAAGGAAGCGAAAAGACAGCGACAACAGCAACGCTGGTGGATCAGCCTTCATGCAAACAGCACTTCTCATCCCGCCTCCCCGCCCGACGGTCTCCCGCGCAAAGCGCCAACCGCACATCGAACGGGGAGCTCGGAGGGGAACCGTGACGTGTCACACAGCTGGACGGACGCCGCCATCCCGGTTAGGGGAGGACAGAGCCTCACTCGGGAGGCGGTCGGTACGGGCGCTGAGTAGTTTGGGCCCGGGGTCGGGACGGCACCTGAGGCAGAGGGCCGGCACGGGGTGTTTCCCCGGCCCCGGGCTGCGGCTCGCCGTCACGGCCCCGCCCGCCGCCTCGCGCGGGCTCAGGGGCTTCCCGCGCCCCGCGTGTGCTGCCGGGCGCCGCGCCGCACCTGTGTGGGGGAGCCCCGCCCCGCGGACGGCCCTCCGCCCGGCGTGCGCCCACCTGCCGGGTCCGGCGGCGCCGCGAGAGTGTGGGGCCGCAGCCCGGAGGTGAGAAGCGAGCCCGGAGCGCGCGTCGTGCGGGGCGTTACGCGGGGAAACCGGCAGCGACCTGCGGGGCACCGCCTGCGCGGAGCCGATGCTCTGCGCCGAGACGGCGCCCGCGGAGCCCCGCGCGTCTCCGCGACCCGTCCGCTGGAGGCGGGAGCCGCTCGCGCCGACGGCCGCGCGCGGTGCGTCCTCCGCGCCCTGCGGCCGCCGGCGGGGCGAGTACGTGCGGCTGGCGCGAGCCCGTCCCGCCGCCTGAAGCGGCGCGTGCC
>JAPSGF010000010.1:8613229-9186347 GCA_035772895.1 Perdix hodgsoniae
CCGCCCGTCGCGGAGCCCTCCCGCTCCCGAAGTTCGCGAAGTCCGGCGGCTCGCGCCCCTGGGGCGGCGGCGGCGGGCACGGCTGCGGCGGGCGGGGGCGGCGGCGGAGGAGGCGGGGGCGGAGGGGGCGGGGTGCGGGCCGGCGGCGGCAGCAGCATCAAAGAGCCCCGATTCCTGCCGCCCTGGGAGCCATGCGCCGCTGTCTGTAATGTCAGCGGAACAGGAGAAGGAGCCCATCGCGCTGAAGAGATCCCGAGGTACTGCGGGGGGGGGCCGGCGGGGCCTAACTCTCGCCGGGGGAGCCCTGCGGGAGCCCGCGGGGATGCCGGCCCCGAGCCGCTGCGCGCCGGGCCCCGCGCTGCCGGCCGGCCCTCCGGCCCGCCTCGCTCCCCGCGGCGGAGCGGCGCCGCGCTAAGTTTGCTCGGCGCGGCCCGGCCCGGCCCCGCGGGTTCCCGCAGCCTCCGGGCCCGGAAACGCCGAAGTCGGGGTGGCGGTGCGCGCCGCGCTGCGCGGCGATCGCCGTTGTGTTTTGCTGCCTGTGCCGCCCATTAGTATGCGGCGTGCGTAGCCGTGGTGCAGGGGAACACGTCGGCGGTGCCACGCGTCCGAGTTGGGGTCCGTGCGGAGCCCCTCAGTCGCACGGAGCGCTCCTCTGCCCCGCGTTTCGTTCCGCCCGGGGTTTTGTTTCCTCTCGCCGGGAATTGGCGACGTTTCTCCGCGGTTTTTTTCTTCCGTTAGCGGTCCCGGCTCTGGCGAGGTCTGCATGGGCGCTGCTGGGAGCTGTGCGCTGTCTGCTCTGCCTCGGGCTGCGCGTCTGGGGGCACCGCCGTCGGTTTGCGGGGCAGTTGCTGTGTCCACGCGGGTCTTCAAAGCAGAATCGCGTTGCTGACCGAAATAATGAGTCGGGTGTCGGAGTTGGGTGATAATTATGGCGTAATGATAAGAGCAGAAGTTGAAGGCTTCTCTTCCCTCTCGTCCCGCTTCGCCCCTGGGATCCCATTGTTCTTCACGTTTGAAGCTTCTTGTGGGTGGCTGAGTGGCGAAAGGTGGGGATCCTGTTATCCGGGTTGTCACTGATTTACAGTTCACTTCTCTAAAACAGCTGGATCGCAACCTCGAGAGTGAGAGAACGGAAATGTGCAGCTGCCTCACAAAGGGGACTGGGATTCATTAGGCTCCGCTCTGATTCTGCACATATGTAGGCGTGCAGTTTCACACACTGGAGGTACCCACTGAGTTCTGTATGATTACTGCTTCACCTCAGCCTTTGTGGGATCGGGCCCGCAGTGCAGGCTCACTGGGTCTGCTTGAAGCCTGGCTCTCCAATTTTCTGTCCATAATAAAAAGTATGTTTGGCCACTGGTAACCGCTGCGAGATGTTGTTAGAGCACTGTAAAAAGGACTGTGGCTCACATGCTGTAAAGTCCCAGACAGAGGTTTTGTCAGTGAATAGGAAAATGCTCTGTGGAGTATTTGCAGTGTGTTAAGTACGGCGTGAATTATACACAAAATCATAGTATCTGACTGTGTAGACAGAGCTGCAAGTTTCAGTTCTCTGCACTCGCTTGGAGGTGTCTGTGTGTGAAGTCAGAGAGGATGTGGGATTTGCTCCCTCTGTGCTGTCAAAGTGTAAATGGCCAAAATGCAATTTAGGCATAATACGTAACAGGGGAATAGATATCTGATAGATATCTATATTTGTATCTCTATCCATCTAGGTGTATGGTGTTCCAGTCAAACAGATTTTTTTTTTCCTGCAAGATTAGTCACAGATGAAGCGATTTTATTTTTTTAGACCCTTTGTGCAAATATCACAACATTCCAAAATGCTCAGTACACATCTTAAGGACGAGTCTGTGTGGCAGGTACCAGGAGTGACTTTCCCGAAAGTTTATTTTGGCTGCATGAAAATGACTCTCATTCACTCTTCTTCTGGAGGTATGCTCAGACTAACATTCAGCTTCCTTTCATGTATAAATTAAATCATTATAAAATCCACAGGGAAAACATCAATTCATAGGGCTAAATTAAATCACTGGCCTCACACAGTGAGAACTGCAAATACAAAAGCTTTGTATGTTCCAGATGTAGGACTCAGTTCTGCAAGCCCTTGCAAATGACTGACTTTCCCCATGTGAGTAATCCACGCAGTAATTGGTGGCTCTTATTATAGAATCCAGAGATTTACACGCTAACATTTTTGAAGAATGAGATCTGAGAGAGGAAGCTTGTACATTATTTTACGAAGTTGTAACTTCTCTGATGTAAGTCAGCACTTTCCTGTGGTTCACAGTATTCCGTTTGTTTGTAGATGTAGTGATTTCTGTGCTGCTAGTTGTTGAATGAAAAGAAAACAGAATATTTGTAACATGTTGCCATCAGCAAACACTGTTTATGTATTCAGAATATAGGGCCATATGGAGAAATGTATTTTTGCAGTTGTGAGGAAGGGTGCTCACAGTACAGTTTCCCATGAAAGAGTTCTGGAGGAGAAGAAGCTGATGGGAAGTGCAGAGACAGCTTTGAGCAAATACCTTGTTGAGAAGGTGATGTATAGGTTTGGCATTTAAGGGATGTTTGCCACCTTTATAAAAAACTGTACAGTGATCATTCTGCATCTGCAAGTAATGTGGCTGTGTACTGTGCTAAGTGCATGCAGCATTGTGTATTCTAAATCAAGGCTTAATGGTGTTTTTTTTTCCCCCCCAGCTTAATCCCTTGCTGCTCTGATGGTAGGTTGTACCGGGATGCACTGTGCTCAAGCATGAGTTTATTTTGGGAACTGGATCATGACTTCATGCTGTAGTCTCTGAAATTCAGACTCAAAATTTGCCAGTAATGATAGGTGTTGATTTGAGAGGTCCAATTACATATATCTTATGAGTAATGAAATGTTTTGGGAATTACATGTACATAAAACAGAGATGAAATCTCTATAGCGGCAGTCAAAGCCAAAAGGAATTTATTAAAGCTCAAGTCAAATGGGATTTTTATTTGAAGTAGGACTGGTAATTTCCCTGAAACCTGTTAAGGCAAAAAAGTGTGTGTGTGTTGAGGGGAGGGAGCAAAGGCTGAGTGCAAGGAGGAAAAAAAAAAGGGAATTGCTGGGAGTGAGAGCTGGTGGTGCATGGCTGTTGGCCTCCTTTGATCAGGAATATTTGAAGTAACTGTTGCATGTTTTAGTTTGCATATAGTAGATCTAATTCTTTATGACATGGGAGATTTTGTTATGCTCCTAAACAGTCCTAAAGCTGGTTTAGCTGTCTTCTGGGAGTACTGGTGTAACGTAGAGCTGGTGTGATGTCACACGTGATGCTGCTCTGCATAATGCTGCTGATAACTCTGTTATTTTCAGGTTGTCTTCAGTGATACAGCTGCACACGGGTTTCTCTTTTTGCTTACATTTGAATGAAGTTTGACTTGTATTCAGAATTTGAGTTTTGAATAAATAACAGTAATTTTTTTTTAAGCCTATATTGCCCACTTCTTATGGTTTAATACTATCATTCTTATTATTTTTCTAAAATAAACAGACTATTACCTTAGTGGGCCTGGGAAAAAAATGAATATATAGTTTCTTAATATAGTGGTGTTAAAATCAGGCTGGAGTGTTGTCGTGTAACCTGGAAGTGGATTCCGTGCTTTGGCTCACGGTTGCTTTTGCATTCCCAAATGGAGGTAAATTTTTTGAACCCCATGAAGGCAAAACTAGCAGGATACTAAGGAATGTGCTAGAACCAGAGCTCTAAATAGAATTTTAAAAGCGAAAGCCGTAACTTGTACAACTTTGAGAGCTTGTTGCACTCTTAAGGTTGGGACAAGTGCAGAGTGAAGTACAGATATCTGTTTTTGTATATCAGGTGACACAATCAGTAAAATGAACAGCCTTTACTTATGTATGTATTTATTTTGCCAGAGCAGCTGTGCTCAGTTACTTAATGTGATTTCTACGGAGTGAGTTAGACTCACCTACAGCCTCTCTCATTTTTGGCAGGTGTCTTTTTTCTAAATGCAAGACTTGATTAAACAAAATTTAGATCTGATAAATGAAGATCTGTCCAAACAATACAGCAGGTTTGCAGTGGATATTCACAGATGTGCTACTCCTTGCTTTTTTTTCCTTCATGGTATATTGTAATGAGCTGCTGTGTGTTACACAGTGCGTTGGTAAATGCCACGTCTGTCTGAGTTAAATAGGAGGTGAATCTTAGGCATGGTTTATGCTTTCTGCAAGTAAGAAGTACTTCAATTGAAGTAGAGATGTTAAAACCTATGGAGTGATAGGCATAAAGTGAAAGGAAAGCTTTATTCAAACTGTAGTGAGCATGAATCGGACATTAGATGGTAATAGAGTTGGATAGCTGTATGTGATGTCTGTTAACTTTTACCTCTGTGTATTCACTTCTTGAGGATTTGCATTAATTCCGATGCTGTGCATTGTAAGGTCAATATTCGTGACAAACCGAGACATACTTAAAATACAGTCTGTAAGTAAACTAATGCAGAATTGCACTGCTTGAAATTTTGTAGGTGGTGACGGTGGATTGGATGGGTTAGGAGGACCAGGAGTACAGCTTGGAAGCCCCGATAAGAAAAAGCGCAAAGCAAACACACAGGTAAATTCCCTTTGATTCTTAATAAGTAGCATACTCAGATGATGTTTGCTGAAATGGCTGTCTTACCCTAGTCAGAATATTGCTCTATTCTCACAAAATGCTTTTACTTTAAAAATATTTTAGTTTTACTGTGAAGCTGAAATTTTAATTCCCTTCATTAAACTTTATCATGCTAGTTATCCTCACTAAAACTATCCTAGGTCTTTGTAGGTTGCCAAAGCCCTATAAGGGGAGAAGTAAGTGAGACTGCGAGACTTGCATTTTACCATATGGCTTTGATTCTGAGACGGCCTTTTTTTTGGTAGTGACTGTGTAGCCATTGGTAGAAATCTGTATAACATGAGTAATTGCAATGAGACTACTTTTTTTTTCTTATCTTTGTAGGTTTGTGGGCTAATGGATCAGTGCAGTTTGTTGTGCTTTGACCAAACTCCTGGCGTGTTCCCCAAGTGGTTTTTCAAGCAAAAACTATGAGGCAGGTTCAGCTCCTTTCCAGTGAATCCTTGTAAACTGGCATTTCTATTTATTTTCTGTTTCTGAAAAAGGAAACCAGAATACAAAACATCTAAAGTAATTGGATATCTGTAGAGCTGAACGTTCCTTTGTGTATTTTTTTACTATGGAGTGAGAATATCTGTTAATTTTTTACTGCCCGGAGGGAGTAAATGTATTTACGTAGGTCAGACGATCACTTTCTTTTAGGCTTATCCAGTATTAATTGATTCCAATCCATGGGGATTTGTCTTCTCATTTTTTGTTTCTTTTCAAAGTAGTCATGTTGAAAACTGCTCTAAGAAATAACCAGCTAATTGCAGAGTTTCACATCTCTCTACTGGTGGAGCTTTCTTGTTGCTCAGAAGTGTTGATAACGTAGAGGGGAGGTGGATTACTTTCCTCTCTTTTCTTACCACGTTTGAAATGTGCGGGACAGGACAGCAGAAATTGGGGGTGGGGGGGTGGGGGGGAGTTCAGCCTTAGTTTATTCATATGAAGCCATCCTTTCTGTGAGGGGCTCAGGTGAAGGTGCAGTAGCTTGATGTTCCCCATAGGCTAGTCTAGAATGTGATTAATTTGTATGGCCACTCTGAGAACGTTCTAGCAGCCTCTGGGCTCCACTGAAGACTTGATTATGCTTTCTAACCAGAAGTCCTTATATTTTAGTCCTACTGGTAATACTTAACAGATTGCCCACTGAATGTTCTTAAGGAACACCTGTTCGGTACGTAGAATATGGAAAATTTCTGTGCACAGACTCCTGTGTTACCTATACTTCAGGTTTCTAGTAACATTAGTTTTTTTAGGTTCATATATTCTCATGGAAGTGGGGTGCCTTAAGAGATGTATTTCCAGTAAATTGAACTCAAAATGACACAAAGGAAATATTCCAGATCTGCTCTTCAACATTTCAGAAACGCTATGTGTATGTTTAAAGGACACATAGCTTCTTGTTTTGCTGCATTTCTTAAGTAAAAAAAAAAAAAAAAAAAAAGAGATAAAAGTCATGCTTTAAGTGGTGTCTTCAGAAGCATGGTTGTGCAGCTGCACAATTTCTAAAACACTGAGATGGCTATAAGTCACTGTTATCTGGAGCTCAAACTCCTCTCTTCCCTTCACTGAAATTTCAGGTAGCTTGGTAGGTTTGGGTGAGAGAGCTTCACACAACAACTGAACTGGTTTTTTTTTTGTTGTTTTTTTTTTTAGCAGTAGCGCTGCTAATCCAGGACCTTGTGGTTAGTCTTTCTTGTAGAGACACAGTAAAACTAATAAAAATGTTGTATTTAAAATGTTTTTAGGGATCTTCATTTCCTCCTCCATCTGAATATGCTCCACCGCCGAATCCAAGCTCTGACCACCTGGTAGCTGCAAATCCATTTGATGACAACTATAATACTGTGTCTTATAAACCACTTCCTTCAGGAAATCCTTATTTTAGTAATCCTGGTTATCCTGGCTTTGGAGGCTATAATACTTTCAGAATGCCACCTCACATGCTGCACAGAGTGTCCGCGCCGTATGGTGGTTCCTATTCCCTCAGAAACCAACCACACCCTCTTCCTCAAAACCCCGTAGGAATGGGTTTTAGTCGACCCCACTCTTTCAGCTTTGGTCCACATGATAGCCCAGGTTTTGCCAATCAGCCACCTTATAGTGGCAGTCAGATAAATCAGAATGTCAATGTGCCCGGTCAGCATTTCAGACCAAATCCTGGTGAGAACTTTGGCCATTCTGGACAGATACCTCATCCTGATGTGCCACCTAACTTTGGTTCTGGAAACAATTCAAATTTCCCAAATTCTCAGCTAGAGTCAAGCCACTCTTTTGTTCCTCCACCAAGCACTTACAACCAGACAAAATCATCAGCACAAAAGCAAGACTTTAATCTAGGTGCAAGCAAAGCAGCCAGCCAGAACACTACTGCTCTTCAGCATCATCACAGGACAGAAGACATTGTGAGTCAAGGTAACAGTGACCTAAAAAATGTTACTCGAAACAACGTGGTAAATCAGGATGGTAGCCATTCTAATAGTGCTGATAACACTAATGCTGGCCACTCAAATGGGACTCAGACTAAGTCCCGCCAGCCTCGAGGTACCACTGAAGGATGCAACTCTGAAAAGAGCAGCAAAACACCCCTTCATCCCAGTCGGCATGGTCACTCGTCCTCTGAACCTGTCTATCCGTGTGGAATTTGTACACATGAAGTTAATGATGACCAGGATGCAATCCTGTGTGAAGCCTCTTGTCAAAAATGGTTTCATCGAATCTGTACTGGCATGACTGAGTCAGCTTATGGCCTTCTTACAGCAGAAGCATCAGCAGTGTGGGGTTGTGATACATGTATGGCTGACAAAGATGTCCAGCTGATGCGTACAAGAGAGACTGCAGGGCCACCTGCACTGAATACGGATGGCTAACAATGTCAGTTGGTGGTAGTGGCTGAGCTACTTATTATGAAGATTTGGTTATGAATCGAGTACTTTCTGTTCTGAAGACAATCGATTGTGTTTGATTGCTGTCATGTTATTTTCCCCTATCTGTTTTTGTTCATGAAGTTCCATCTCAACTTTTGTACTCTTAACTTTGTGTGTGCAAATGTTTTTTTTACAGGGTGGAGGTTTTTTTTTTTTTGTTTCTGACAACCAATTAGAAGTAGGATGTGCATTGACAGTTTATTGAAGGCATAAATAGGCCTTTATGAATAGTCCCTGATTTGCTAGTATTAATGTGTTAACTAACACTAGCATTTACGATTCAATTTTAATGGTACTGTACTTTCAAGTACTCCATGCTTTTTTTTCTTGTATTGTTGAATGTCCATTAGTGATGTTCTTGACATCTTTTCTTTGAATATCATGGAGATGACATGGAGGAAGTGTGCAGTACTAACAGTTTGTATTTTTTTAGAAGAAATAAGAGGATTTTATATGTGCTTTTTCTCACTTTTGAACTAAAGCATTAACACAATTCTAAAATCAGTGCTTTCATTCTTAGTAACACAGTGAAACCCACTAAATGTTATACTTTGATATTTCCTTGAAAAGGCAATGATCTTTTGACTTTTCAGCAAACAATTGCTGAGGACTCTGGCTAGGTCTTGCAGTATAGGAAATGGCTACAAAATATGATTACGTTGGAAGAAACTAGGACAGATCAAGTTGATGAAGTCTAGTGCTTTAAATGTAGAGAATACCAAAACTAAGGTTACACGTGTAGCCTTTCTTCATTCATCTTAAGCATGTATTTTAGGATACAGCCCCTGTGCAGTCACGTATCTCTTGCTCATCCTCTCCTCACTGGTGGCTCTATCTTCCACCCTCAGCTGTGAGCGGATTTAAGCAGGGAAAGTTCTGCCCATCTCTTAGAGCTGTCAGCTGGAGCCTGCTTGTTCATCCTGAGCTTATGCTGTCTGCTTGGCAAGAAGAAGGGTGTGAGGCAATGGAATGTGTATAGCACAGACTCTGAAGTGCAAGGTAATTTGACCAGCAAAGTAGTAACACTGAATTCCTACCACTGCCTCAGCCAGTCTTGTAGTTGGAGGGAGAAGGAAGTATAGAGTGAAGACAAAGCAAGCTCTCAGATCTGAGAGCTTAGCTCACACCAGGAACCAGCAAGCAGAAATTGAGCAAACTTGAGATCTTACAGACAGGTATGAAAGGCACTAGAACTTTAGCATATGATTCTAAGAATTATCCTTTATTATAGGCAGTTTGACCTTATTCTCATCTCAAGAATACACCCCCCCCCCCCTTCTTTTTTTTTTTTTTTTTTTTTTTTTTGGAGGGGGGGAGAACTAGCCTTGATCACTTTGGCCTTAGTTGCATATGCAATTGAAAATCAGTGTTTCTGTAGAGAAAAGTGTTGTTTTAACATAATGAAAGATGGTATTCTAGTAATAGGTGGCTTCTGCTCACCATTGTTTTGGAAACAATTTCTGATTGCTAAAAAAAACTAAATGGTATGTCAGACATTGCAGGTACTGGTCAGGTTCCTTAGTGTGATAGAAGGTGTTCAGATCAGTGGTGATGAGTGATACAGAGGCCTATATAGAATACAGACGTATATATTTAAAGGCTATTTTTATGGTAAGCTTTGTTAATGAGTGAAAAGTAAGGCTTATCTGCTAGTTCACCATTGTGTTTGATTTTAAATGAGCTCTAATGTTATACTGTCCTGAGAGATACTCTGCAGATGTACATAACTGTCTTTCTTTTATTTTAATACTTAAGAGTTTTATATGCCCTTTCATTGGAGAAGTATAGTAATGCCCTTCCCTTTTATAGTGCCTCTCATCAGGAAAAAGGAGATAATATCTCAAGTGTAAATTACATAGTCCTTATCTTAAGGACTTCCTTTATCAAGATGTAAAGAAAGTGTAAGGCAGATCCAGGGCTTCTATTTTCAGTGTTATTTGCTTTATTTCTGACAGAGACTGAGCTTAGTCTTGTTTCTTTAGGGGTGTGATATTTAAAAAATGAACTGCAGACCAACACAAAAATTAAAATAGCTGAACAGACAAACCTTGCTGATACAGATTTGTTCCTCTGGGAAACAGTTCCATTTCTACAGGAATTTACATTGTGAAGTTTGTAGTTCAGACCTAGAGCAATGTAAATGAAATAAAAATCTTGCTTAGTGACAGAAAGTTAAACAGAAGCTTATTTGCTTATATTGTTATCCAAGCTGGTAGTCCACAATAACATATCCACACCCCATTTCAGTAAATGTTTCAGTGTTCTGGAGCAGATGCTATTTAAAATAGCTGTGTATTTCTTGAAATCTCTCAATCGTATTTCAAGTTATGTGTTTTCTATGTTAGTTACCAAGATATTAGAATTTAAGTAGTGTTCTTTTGAACTTCTTCTGGAATATAATATTGAAAGGCCTTAAATCATATCTTTGTGAAACTTAGTCTAAAAAAAATTCACTTATTTTCTAAACTGGGTACCATGTTGGGTTTGTATCCCACTGAATTTACTGTGCGCATTAACCTGCAAATTCAAAGCATTACCTAATGCCAGTTTAAAAACATTAAATAAAAAACAACAGAATCAAACTTGCTGTCATCCTGATCATAGAGGTAGGACAGATTAGGATCTCAAAAAGTCATCTGGCCTATATGTTTATCCTACTGGTATGCTGTTGGCATCCCTGGACTTTTTGCCTAGAGATAGGATTATACTTTGTTTTTCTCTGCATGTATTGACTAGTAGTAGTTCAAGTATGCACAGGAAAAACAGCAATTGTGTTTTGTTAGAAAGGTACTAGAAAAATGTCAGTTTGTTAGAATTAGAAATTAGTTATAGAAGGGTGGGTGGGAGGGAGGGCTGGTTAGAATAGGTGAAGTTTTTTGTAATACTCTTCATGAAACAGTTTGTATTGAACTATCATGTGATTCCTTCGTTACTAGTGATTTAGCCTATATTGATGTTGCATACCAAAATATTGCAAAGATTTTATAGATGTTACAAGCCTTTGTGTTTTTGTGGGAAATGCCTGTGTTCTTTTTAAGTAGAATCATAGAATCATCATGGAATGGCTTAGGTTGGAGAGGCCTTTAAAGATCATTTAGTTCCAACCCCCTGCCGTGGGCAGGCTTGCCCTCACCAGGTCAGGCTGCCCAGGGCCCCATCCAGCCTGGCCTTGAATGTACCCAGAGATGGAACATTCCCAATCTCTTGGGCAGCCTATTCCAGTACCTCACTGTTCTGAGGAAAGAATTTCTTCCTAACATCTAACCTACATCTTCTCTCTTTTAGTTCAAAGCCATTCCCCCTTGTCCTGTCACTGTCAGACCATGTAAAAAGTCGCACTTCTTCCTGCTTGTAAATTCCCTTGAAATACTGGAGGGCCCCAATGAGATCTATCCAGAGCTTTCCTTCAAGCTAAACAAACCCAACTCTCTCAGCCTTTCTGCATGGGAGAGGCATTCAGGCCCTGATCATCTTCGTGGCCTGCCTCTGGACCCAGTTCAGCAGCTCCGCATCCTTCCTGTGCTGGGGGTCCCACGCCTGGGTGCTGTAATCCAGATGCGGCCTCATGAGGGCAAAGCCGTGGGGAACAATTCCCTTCTTCCCCCAGTTGGCCACCCCTCTTTTGCTGCAGCCCGAGATACTGTTGGCTTTCTGGGCTGCAAGAGCACACTGCTGGCTAGCTCCTTGTCATGCTCAGAAATGCAGCTTGTACTGCTGAAAATGTTTCTTCTTTCCCTAGGCTGAAATAAATAGGTGTGAATTGGATTGATACTTAGTTTTGGCCAGAGACCAGTTTTAAATGAGAAAATACACAGTTTGCTTTTTGAAATGCGTTGCTGGTGTCAGGGTTGGTGACAGTGCTGTGTATAGGCTGGAGAGTAGGTAACAAATCCTGCTTCTGGCTGGTTTATTGATCGCTTTTACAGGGTGTAACAAGTAGGTTGGCTGTGCCTCAATCTCTTTTTTCAGAAGGCTGAACTAATGATTATTTCCTTGGTGTGTTCAGAGGTCCAGTTATTATTGTTTGAGATCTTCAGCTGAAAGAGACAAAAGAAAAGCAATAAAGTTTTTTTTTTTTTTTCTCTGTTTAATATAAAAAGTATAATTCTGGGAGCTGCTAAAAATGAATTTATGACTTCTGAATTTTTGGGGGGGTCTTACAACTAATTCTTAAAGTACAGTTTTCAGGCTTAACTTCAAGAATGCAATGAAATCAATGGAACTGCAAGCATGAAGTCAGGAATGCTTCAAAGTGTTTGCAGTTCTCAGCCCCTGATATTTATAGGTGAAATGTTTTCTGTGGATTCAGAGTTTTACAGAATCAAAGGTGTTCAAATGTAGCACCTCCTTAACATTTGTCTTGATTCCAACTTAATACAATAACACATCTGCATTAAATATTTTCCTTTTGTTTTATATATAAACATTGCCTGCCAGTAAAACTATTGATGTAACATTTTCAAAAGAGGAAGCCATGCTTCTTATCATGTTGTATGTGACTTAAATGACTGTTTCATATTAAAACTAAACTTTCCTTATGTACTGCTTAAATATACCTGTTTGGGGAATATCAGTTCAGTACTTTTATAAAATTTTGAATGTGTTCCACATTGGTGACATGTATTTTTGCAATAATTTTTTTTGTTTCAATTTTAAATTAGAGCATGTCTGAAGTAATACATGCATTAGTGCTGTGGTGTGTGGCAAAGTTAATGTATGTAATTCAAATTGGAAAAAAGTTTCCAGACTTTGTCCAACATTTACCCTGTGGCTGGGGATTAAATTACTATGTAATACAAATTATTTCATATCATGATGTGTTTTAAGCTACTCTGTGAAGTATGTGAAACATTGTTTATGGGTTGGTAGCTGGCCTGGTGTCTTGCATTGAACGAGGTATGATAGATGGTAGCAATTCGTGATAATTAAAGCTGACTACATTTCGGAGCATGATTTCAGAATTCTGTACGTTGTCATCCTGTTGCCATAACTGTTAGTATGAAGTCCATAATATTATCCACTGACAAATGGATGAACATTTGGTAGTGAGCTCATGGGTGTGAAAATTCTGTTCCAACACTCTACTTGGTTTATAAAACATGCAATTTTAATATATTTTTTAATCTATTGGATATGGTTAGCTATATGCAGGGAGATGTAGAACTGGATGTACTTTGAAGTTATCCTGCAATTACTACGTTTTGTCTGGAGCTTTCTGTTTTAGAACAGACTCTTCCTTGAAATTGGAAAATGAAGTGCACTTAGCAGAACCTTTAAGGCAGTATAACAGTCCTACATTACATCTTTTGTTATGTACGTTCACTCTTTGGATGGAATGCCTCCAATCCCTTGATTATATAGACATCAAGGACTCTGAAGTGCTTTAGCGTTGTGTGTCATCACTTCTGAGGTAATTAATGCTGGATGGTGTTCAGCCCCTTAGAGGTACTTGCTATAGCTTAAAGTACTCCGTGTGTCAGTTACCTGCTTCAGACATGGCTTATGATCGTAGGAAACACCTTTGTTTATGTTGCTTACTGTACACGATGAGTTCTTCCTTTTCATGTTCAAACAACTGTCAGTCTCAGAATAATTTTGATCCAGCTCCACCTTTTTCCTCAGAGCTTTGTGCACTGTATTTCAGGAATTGCTGTTCTGGAGATGGTTCAGGGCTGGAGTCATGAGAGGTGTTGCCTCTTTATAGAGACTTCTGTCATCTGCGAAGGATAGTCTAAATCTGAACTTCCATTTAACTTAAGGAAGGCAAGCTTTTAATATATTTGGGGTTTGTTTCTTAATCTTTGTTTTTGCCTTTTTTATTTTTTTTTTCCATGAAATGTGAAATAATATGTAGTTGCTGAGGAATTCTTACTTGAAGGTCGTTGTCTCCCTCAGGCTTTTATATACAGCCCTTAGAGCAGACACTGTGGTTTAGGGCCTTCTGACTTGGAATTTTTTGTCTCCCTTCTCCTTTTAGTGTTAAAGATGAGTTGAAAAAGGCAAGTTACTAATCTGCAGCCATCTGAGCCGTGTGAAACATGAACTGATTAAGACTGTTGACTTTTTTTTTTCTGTTGATAAAGATGTAATAATTGACCCTTTAGAAGAACGTACGTCAGAATCTGAACCGAATGTTCTTGGAAAATGTATGTGATAGATTTTGTCCAGCAAACTTTGTTGCTTTCTGGTGTCTGGTTTAAATTTCTTTTAAAATAAAGGTGGTGGTTTTTTTGTTCATTTTTTCAGAGAAATTGTCTGTTGATTTTATGAAGATGATGTAATGCATAAATGAATTCTGAATGTTTTGACTGTGAGAATGCATTTGGATTGGGCATAACCCTGCAAGAAACTGTATAAATTTGGAAAAGGTGGCTCCTGTCTCTGTTGGAGAGATCTGCTGTTCTGTAGAGGCATTAATCTAAACTAAATTCAAAGCAGATTAGAAGAGGTCTTGTACCATAAATCCCTCTTATTTATTAAAGGATGGGAAGAAATGCTAAGGCACCATTTGGCTGAATGAAATTGCAGAGCTTTTTGATTTTGGAAAGAGATTATGCAAACAATTATTTATTCTAATTAATAAAGTTCTCACTGAGCTATTACTATTTTTTTTTTTTTCCTGAAACGCCATTGCTAACATGTAGGAAATTAAACCTTACCAGTGATCTTTAAAAGCAGTGGTATGGGTGGTCTGAAACCACACACTGAAAACACTTCATGGAATAAAAAACATCTCGTAAAATGTTCCTGCTCTTCTTAAAAATGTGAAGGGATGAAAGAAATGGGAGAGAACTTCGAAAAGGTGTGTGTGGGGGAGAAGTTATTTATTAAATTAAAGGTAAGAAAATATACACTATTGAAAGGAAAGTTTAAAGCTTCTGAAGCCGTTAGGTGGGAAGTAAACCCCTGCAAGATATATGCATGTGTTGGCAACTAGAGGGTCCAGAGTAGTATCGTTAATTTGACTGAACTACAAATCCCGGTCCTTTAGAGCACAGGCAATAGGAATTTAAGAAGTTTTTCAGGGAATGTTTCTTGCTTTTTTGCCTGGTAAGTTGTTATCAACAGAAGAAAGATTCTGAATTGACCTGTCTTCTAATTTGTTTTGCAAAAGCGCCCCAGCAAGAGCTCATTCATATGTCCAAGCAAGCTAGCAGTGTGGAGTGTCTGTGATATAGGTGGTGTTTCTGCAGATGTACATAACAAGACAACACTGGTAAGGCTGACTAGCGATCCTTCTGAGTCCCTTTCGTGTGTTGTAGCAGCTAAGTTTGCTACATTCACTTAAGAATGTGTTAGTGACTTTTATTACATCTTCTGCAAGTGAAGTACAGAGCTTGGCAGTGGAGATCCAGCATTTAAGTAAATAGATCTAAATGTAAGGTACCAGAACTATTTTGTGTAACTTGAAAACATCAAATACTGGTAACTGTAACTGTGGCCTGTGTCGTAAATTGTGTATAAATAATGTGTTATTTCTGACAGACATAAATAACAAGCTACTTCATTTCAGTATATTCTCTGTGACTCAAGTAAAAATGATACTTGTATGAGAATATCAGAAGGCCAGCAAATGTAAGGCTTTTTTGTTCTCTTTGGATTCTCCAAAATTGAGGAATGCCTTCCAGATAACTGCAGATACATTCTGTAGTGGGAGGGGGTTCTAAATCACTATTACATTTTAATAATTCCATCCACTGCTGCTATTTGAACACCTTGATTTTAAAGCAGCCAACAAACTAATACACAAGCTACCATCCTCTCCTACCCTCAACTCTTCATCTAGAAAGCAGGAAAATAGGATGGGAGCTGCTGTGCGCAGTTTTGGTCTCCAAGTAAGCTAAGGGTCTGTGTGGGAAAATGTTCTTTCTGGGGAAAAGGTTCTCGCATGGAGAGTTCTTCGTTAGCTTTTATTTACTCATTTATATTCTGTTAAGGTTTCTCAGACTTATAGCTGTGAGTTGACAGAGACATCTTGGTTTAAGTCTTGGTTCAGAAATACAAACTCATCTTTTCCTGCTACAGCTGGCAACAAGGCTTCCTACTCTGTGATGCAGATCCTACAGTAATCATGAAAATATGTATCATGTAAGGTTTAGGAAAAAAAAAGTTACATGTGCCAAGAATACTTTGAAATATTTTGACTTGGAGTCAAATCTTGTTTCGTTTGTACTTTTGAATGCTCTTGGAATGAGGATCTTAATTCATATCTCAGATTCCTGTTCATGCAAGCATTCATCCTGATTATACTGATCTTGCTGAATGAAGGTGAAGAATAACCCAGAGATTATATCAATTATGGATTTCTTTATTTGAAAAAGTTTTTTAAACCTCTGCAATATCTATTTCTATGTTGTACTGAGAGCAGTAGTTAGCTCACTGTATTAACCACGGGCATCTGATCACTCCTTCAGAATATAGCCACATCAGGAACCTTAACGTGTGTGCAGTGTGAACTTGATCTTTCTTAGTCCCATGTGGGAAGAAGAGTGTGGAGACACACTCACACTCACACTTAAATGCACTGGACTGCTCCACAGAATCACGGAATGGCCAGGGTTGGAAGGGATCATGAATCTCCAACTCCCCTGCCACATGCAGGGCCACCAACCTCCCCATTTAATACTAGACCAGGCTGCCCAGGGCAATCTGGCCTTGAACACCTCCAGGCATGGGGCATCCACAGCCTCTCTGGGCAGCTGTTCCAGCACCTCACCACTCTCTGTAAAGAATTTCCCCCTGAGATCCAACCTAAATCTTTCCTCCCTCAACTTAAAACCATTTCCCCTCATCCTGCTGTTATCAACCCTTTCAAAGAGTTGATTCCCCTCCCCTCTGTAGGCTCCCTTTAGGTACTGAAATGCTGCAGTGAGGTCACCCTGTCGTCTTCTTTTCTCCAGGCTGAACAAGTCCAGCTCCCTCAGCCTGTCTTCATAGGGGAGGTGCTCCAGTCCCCTCATCATCTCTGTGGCTCTCCTCTGGACCCTCTCCAACAGTTCCCTGTCTTTTTTTGTACTGGGGGTTCCAGACCTGGAGGCAGTACTGCAGATGGGGCCTCACAAGAGCAGAATAGAGGGGGACAATCACCTCCCTGTCCCTGCTGGCCCCTCCTCTGCTGATGGAGGATGCTCCAGGTGAGTTTGGTTTGCCCTCAGCCGATGTTCCCCAGAACTAGTTGCTTTCTGCATGCTTTAGACTACTTGCACACAGGGGCATTGCTATTTGAGGATGGCTGGGCAGCAGCCCGTTACCTGCGTGGGTCAGCGCTGTGCGGGGCGCTACACTGGGCTGCAGGCATGGCCTGACCCTCGCTAGAGGTCGTGAGGAGCTTCAGAGCTTAAATCAGTTCTCAGCCTGTAATAGCTTCTGCTACAAGTTCTCAAAGCACCAACAGTCACGGCAGCGCAGTTGGATCACAGGAGCTGCGTTTCATCCTGCCCCGTTCAGGTGTGCGCGACGGAAGCCAGACCAGCGCCAGCTCCGTGTGTCGCCGAGTAACGGGCCGGGATCGGCCCCACCGAGCCCCCAGTTACAACCCGCGTACAGCCGGGCCGGCCTCGGCGCTCGGCCCGCAACTCCCAGCCTGCGGCGCGCCGCTCCGGCCGCCATCGCGTGCGGCTGCCAGCGCCCGCCCGGGGCGGCGCGGGGCCCGGCAGCGCTCGGCCTTCCCTAGCAACGCGCGGCGCCATGCCGCTGTGGCTGCGGGAGCACAGCTGGCGGCAGAGCGGCTCCGCCGTGTACCTCTCGCTGCCCGTGCGCGGCCTGCGGGTCACCGCCGCCAACATCTTCTGCACCGAGCGGTACCTGAAGGTGGGCAGGGGGACTGCGGCTCGGCGTTTCGCAGCCCGTTTCAGAGGCTCCGCCGTCCCTCAGCGTGCGGCTGGCCGCTCGTGCTGTCCGCCGGGCTGCCCTGTCACCGTCCCTGCTAGCAACGCCGGCACCCGCTCTGCTCGTCCCGTGACTTACACGATGAACGGGAGGTGCGCTGTTCCGCGCTGGGTGCAGGAGGACACGCGGGTTGGGTCTCACCCGGCCCCGCGGTTATGAAAGCTGTGCACGGCGCGCTAAGCGATCGGCTGGCCGGGCTGCACCTGTTGCCTGAGGTGTGCCGTGTGCTCGTGTCGTTCGGAGCGCCTGAGAGTCACACAGGAGTTCGGTTATTGGTACGGGTTTGTGAATTGTGTTTTTATAGGTAAGCGTCCCTCCCTTTTTGTTCGAAGCTGTCTTGTATGCTCCCATCGATGAGACGAACAGCACGGCAAAGATCGGCGATGGACTCGTTTTCTTCACTTTGTTTAAAAAAGAAGCGGGCATGTGGGAGTCCCTGACTGTAGCAAATGGTAAGTAGGGAAAAACAGACTGCATGTAAAGAACCCAGGCGTGTGATAACGCTTTTTAGTGGCTTTGCTGCTTTTCTAATGGGATTATTTGATGTAGATAAATATTACCTTTACCTTCGTGGCTTCAGAAAGTGCAAGAATTCTTATGTGCCGCTGAACAGTGTGGATGTCAGCTGGGGATGTTATATCTCTTTTTTTCTGAGTCACCTTCCACTCATTCATAGGATACTGCAGATGATATCTGTGGTGTTGCTGGTTCCACGCTGACCAACTGCTGGGGTTGAAGTGCTGGTTCTGAAAATACAGAGAAATTACTAGAAAAGCCAGTTTGGGGGGAGGAAAGATTTCTCTGCTGTAACTTTACAAATCATAATTAATAAAGTGTAACTTCTGCAGCTACACATCTCCTAGATTAAACCTTGTTTATTGTTAAAATAGAAAGTACAGCAGAACAGATGAAGAATGTAGTGGTTCTGCTGAGCACAAAACAGTGTTTCTTATGAAACTAATGCTGTGTGAGTCTTTGATTTTCATGTTTAGAGGTGGGCTTGATGAAAACTGCTTTGTGGAGCTGGGAGCACTGCATTTTCTTAGACAAAGTGAAAAAGAGGAATCTTGTTTTGATGAATGTGGTACATCACAGTATAATTTCAGACCTAAATCAGCGAACAGTTTTCATTTGTTTAAGTTAACAAGGAGGAACTACAACATCTAAGAGAGAATGCTGTTCTGAGAGCACACGAAAAGGCAAAAGAGGAGACAGAAGCAAAAAAAGTTACAAAACAGGAACATAAGAAGTATGCTTTGGAGGCTACGATGAAGGTAAATGTAGAGGGAGCTCTACAAAATATGTGGATGTTACCAGTTGCCAACTAATCTGGGAGCTGGTTGGTTAAGTGTGTAAGAAGTACTCATTTTTATTACAGTGGTGGAGAATCTTGTATCTTAAAACATAGGCCTTACCAGTTATGAAATTGCTATAAAAATACTTAGAAGCTGTTGTTTTCGTTAGTTATTCTGAAGAAAGTTTTTTTGTATGTGTGTGCGAGTTCAGATTTTTGTCACTTAAAAGAACATTGTAGTTATGGGGCAAAATGTTAATCTTTTGTGGCCTCTGCAAACAGTGCGAGTATTTGCTCATTTGTTGTTGACAAAAATATTGATATTTTAAAAATCTTATTCGGTGGTGAGTCTTCCAGAAGCACTGGTAATTAGAGCCTCATCGGAAGGCACTTCCCAGCTCTCTAGTAATCATCATCATTACTGAATCAAAGGCAGGAAGAGCTTTAACATCAAGTATAATAAAGCAAGTAGATTTAAAAAAAAATGTATTTTTTTTTTAGCATAAACAGCATGTGAGCTGCATATGTTGTGTGTTGAACTGAAATGAACTTTGAAGACAAAAGGAAAGCCTATTAAAGATTTATTTGTGGAGTACCTTTTTCATTCTTTAATATGCAGGGAAAATTGGATCATACCTCCATAATAGTCATAAAATAGTTAAAATATGTGGCTTTTAGAAACTAATCACAGTTTACTGCTCATCACAATTACTTGCAGTCATTTTTAAGCATTTTTTATAATTTTGCCTGTGGGCTTTTGCTAATGATGATTATTTACTTGGAATGTGAAACTGGCAAAAACAATGATACCTCTTACTCAGTCATCTTGTTATTGAATGTTATGTGTCTCACAAATCTATCATTCACACAGCTAGAAGAAGCAGAAAGAAAAAGAATTGAAGGTCTGAAAGAACAGGAGAGACAGAAAGTCACTAAGGAGTTGGAGCTATGGAGAAGTCAGCAAAATGATGTTGAGAAAGAGAAGAGGGTGCAAAATGAAGGGGAACTACATGAAGGAGAGCAACTAAAGGAGAAGAAAAGGGAAAAAATAAACAAAACCAGAATTCCTAGTGAAGAAATTTCTAAGACCAAACTCAAAGATACAAAAGGTTGTGTTATTGAGATATATTTTAACATTCTGCAGAATGTGGGTATAACTTTATTCCTAGATGTTTCTGGTTCTTTTTTTTTTTATTTGTCTCTGCTGTACTGAACTCTTTTTTTTTTTTAGTTTGCAGTTACATTTGTGTCTATATTTTCTTGCAATTCATTAAGCTAAAGTGCGTGAGTTCTTAGCTCTCATTTAAGTCTTTGGAAACACAAGCCAAGTTTTGTTGTAGGCTTTAGCAAAATAGAACAGAAAGTCTCTCTAACATGCAGTGTAAACTTTCTGAGGGTGGAATTCATGTTACCACTGAAGTGTCTAACTGCCATTTTTCATAGAGATAAGCAGTCTCATTTCACTCACCCATGCCTTGGCCCTGCAGAGAGCCAAGGAGGAACTAAGCCAAGAAAAATTTGTTCCTTTTGGTTTTGTTTGTATTGTTTGGTAAGATTGGTTTTAGGTCTTACACTTGCCCTGCTAGAGAGTCATGTAAGTGAAAGAGTGCTTTAAAAAGAACTCATTTCTGACAGGTAGCGTAGTGTCGGTAATGCACTGCATGCTTAGCAGCAAGAGCAAATGGTGTTTGAAACTTTCCTTCGATAGAATAAGTCCCAACTTTCCTGAAGGTTTATTTCTAATAACCAGAATTTTCAGATTAGGTTTATTTTGGAATTTGGTAGAAAAACAGAAAAATAGTCCCTTTTCCTTCACTTTTCAATTCTAGTACTCTAATTCTTTTTGTAGGTCGTGGTTCCCATAGTATCTTTTCAGAGAATTTAAAAGAAGAGCAGTTACCAGCTCCTCGATCTGCTGGCACTATTAAAATCAACTTCACATCACGAGTTTTTCCTACAGCTCTACGAGAGTCTCGTGTAGCAGAAGAGGAAGAGGTAGGGATTGTTGTGTTTGTCTGGTGCTTCTTTTATCTTCCAGGGTGGCAAACTATTTACTCTTTGTTCAGGAAGCTGGCAAAAATGTTACCTGTGGACTGTTCTTACCTTCCAAGGAATACAGTCTTATCTAAAGATTCAAATACTTTTCACCATGCATTGTGTAGATAAATAACTCTTTTTTAATTACAAATTTGCAGTACTGAATTCCATTAAGTACAAGGTTTGAAATTTCTTTGCTCTTACATTTAAGACTCATTAAGTTCTGTCTTAAAAAGGAACTCACTAAAGCTTACTACTCACAATAAGGCTCTCTTGAGCTTTATTGAATGGGTGTTAATAATGCAGTGACCTTACTTCTCACACAGCAATAAAATATTTGGGGAAAATAGGAAATTGTTCCTGCCTTACATTATTAAATATTTGTCTCTGACCAAAATACGAGGCAAATAGAATTCTTTTGGTAGACTGAATGAGCAGAGAAGAACAACATTTGATTTTTCCTTCAGAAATAATTCTTGCAAATTGTATGTTTAAAGTGGCTACAGAAACAGGCAGAAGCTCGAAGGATAATAAATGCTGATTTGTCTGAGCTGGAAGATTTAAAAGAAGAGGAGAAAAATCCAGACTGGTTAAAGGACAAGGGAAAGTAAGTTAGATTCCATATGAAGATTTATTTAAAATGAAATATTAGTTGCATTGTGTTTGTCTTATGTATAATTGTGATATTTTCTGTTTATTCTAAACACAGATGAGAAATGTCTACGCATTGAGGAGTTTATTGATAGCTTAAGGGATTTTAATCTCATAGAAAGTCATGAGATGAAATGGCTGAGGGAAATTCATCATTTGAAAATAAACAAAATCATAAACAAATACAGCACATTTTCATACTGAGGACAGTTCAGTTAGTGAAATATTATACCTAGGTGATTTCCTGTCAGTTGTACTTATTCAGATGTTAAATACCTGTCTGAAGCAAGCATTAGGAATTTATAAAACATATTTGTGCATAAATGTTCCATTTATGCTGTGTTATACAGGACGTTTTGATTAGATAATCATAATCTGATATATCTCTTTTAAAATTGGTCACGTGGCTGCATAGATGTGTCCACTTTTCACTGATCTGTACTGCTTTTAAGCATAGACATGTGACTTTGCAAAGCATGATCAATATGCTACGTTCTGTGCATTGTTTGACATTCTGAACATTAAGTTCTCAGAAAAGACCAATGAACTCTGCTAAATCCTTAATTTTTGCTTAATTCTTATCACTAAGTAGATATTTATTTCGTGATGCATTACCTTGTTGAAATCAATTTTCACTTCTTGCTTTATACTTAGCAAGATGTTTGCAACGGGAAACTATCTTGCAGCTGTAAATGCATACAACCTTGCAGTCCGGCTGAACAATAAGCTTCCACTACTGTATTTGAATCGTGCTGCTTGCCATCTTAAGCTGAGAAATTTACACAAAGCCATTGAAGATTCCTCTAAGGTATAAACGTATAGATTCTCAGTCTACTGTCTTATACACAATTGTGATTTGTTATTGTAATACTTCTGTTTCAAGAAGATCTGTAAAAAAACGTTCTAGTGCAATTCACAGTTTTTAAATTCAGAATTGATATAATGAAGCCAGTTGACTTGGTATGTGCTTCTTTACTGGTAAAATATCATAGGAATATTTCCACTCAAGGGATTAAAACAAAACAAACTACCAACTTGGAGCAGAGAAAGTACTGAATACGCACAACTACCTGTTGTGTGATATTGTAATGTTCTTCATTTGGTGGGAAGAAAGAAGAGGTGGCAGTGGTAGTAAGGAAGACACCTTGAAAATACCAGACATTTTTCAGTAAGGGCTGCACCATCTCTATGTATTAGCCACGGCAGTGATAATATATTTATCAAACTGTTGGATGAGTGATAGAAATACTAGTGAGTTATGTAGGCTGTATAGTTACATTTCAGTTGTTATTTATTAAGTGAAAGGAATATGTGTAAATTAAACAAACAAAACCCACCCAAACAAAAAATCAACAAAATTATGGAAAATCTACTTCTAACTATTTCTGGCATTTTCATTTGTGAAGGCACTAGAATTGTTAACACCACCTGTTCCTGATAATGAGAATGCTCGAGTAAAAGCATATGTGAGACGCGGCACAGCCTTTTGTCAGCTGGAGCTGTATGCTGAAGGTAAGACCTTGATCTTTGTGAACACATGCACATGGACCCATTCTGACAACTGAGTCATTAGTTTAGCTCAGTGAGACTGCTCACACCTGTATTTCTTTTCTTTCTTTCTTTTTTTTTTTTTTCCCAGGGAGGACAGTTTCTTGGTTAATTGCAGTTCCACTTGATTTTTTTAACTCTTAAGTTGTCAGAAAATTGATTATACTTCTAATTTAGGGGGTACACATCAGTTTCATTGAGGAAAAGGCTTTAGTGAGTTGTGTATCATCCTTCCTTTGGTCTGCTGGGTAGTCAGTCTTTCTGTGCATTGCAGCCAACTCTTGACTGTAGCAAGCTGCTGGCCATGGAGGGTATTAGTGTGGAGTGAAATGAGAGGTCAGACTTTCGAATTAGGAAGTATTCAAATGTGGGAGGCAAACTGATGTGAAACTAGGTTGCAGTAGTTCAGCTGTTCATGAGACAACATTATACTGATTTTGAGATTATAGCATTAGCAACTACAGAACACTTTAATTAAAATAACTTGAAATATTTCTAAAATACTTGTGACCTATGTAGTAACATGTCTTCATAAACCTTTATATGAAATCCACATTGACCAAAAATATGTTTATCAAGTATGTGTCATCTTTATAGAGATGTGATTTATGTGTCCCTTGGCTTTGTAAGGCAAAGTTAAAAGGGAAAGATGATAATAGGAAGTGAAGAATGTTCAAAATGTATATGTAGAGCTTTTCCCAGCTCTTATCTTTTCTTATCTATGAATCCCTTCGTCACTTCCTTGCAATTTCACTTGTACAGGCTAGTAAGGACTACTTCCTTCCTTGCTTCCTTTTCTTATATCTTCAAGCTATCTTATTCACAGCATGTGGGTTTTTTTCTTGTTTTCATGTGCTTTCGTTCCATGAGTCAATTTTTCTATGTGCTGCAGAATACTCTTGAACACTCCCCTCATCTGTAATTCCTTTACCCAGTATGCCTGTGTTATAATTTTGTCTGATGTAGAAACCATTTGATTAGGCTGCTGTGCTCATTTGTTTATTTATTAACTGAATGGCCAACTTAGAACAATTGTCAGGTAGTCTGCAGGTGTAAGCCCAACCCTGTGAAAAGTCCTTCGGCTGAAAAAACCTAAATTAGGCCAAAGTTAGTTGACCTCTGTGTGTGAGCAGAGAGACACATATGAAGTCTCTTTTGGTGTTTCAGGACCTGAAATGTTTTTGTAGCAGTGATGATTCCATTAAAACATTTTTAAAAATAACAAGGTATGCGTTTAGTATACTGACAACAGTTAATCCCATTGTTCTTCTGATCCATTTTGCTCAGTAGCAAATTTCAAGAGCAATACTTTATGCAGTCAGCTAGGGAGCATTTATTTCCAGTTAGTTGCTAAAGAGGAAAAGATTTTTGCATAATAATTGACGCTCTTATTAATGTATTGGTGTTAGGTCTCCAGGATTATGAAGCAGCTCTCAAGATTGATCCTAAAAATAAAACCATAGAAAAGGATGCAGAGAAGATTCGACACACAATTCAAGGAACAGTGCAAAATTCTTAAAAATAAAAAAGGAGCTTTTTGTGAGGGGTGCCTTTTGAGGGCCTCAGAAGGAGCCTTAGTTCATGTTCTCTTCAGTATGTTGCTAACTAGATTTTTTTGTTTCACTTGGAATACCTACTGAATTTATAAAATACTGGATATGAATAGTTATTTTTTGGCAAGCATAGTTCTGTAACAAATACAATTAGATACACTGCATATCATTTTGATACAAGGTTGTCAAGTTTTTCTTTCTGTGCTGTGTGTTGGGCTAAAGAATAAAACATACCTTTCGTACTTGATTTAAAGTTACCTACAGCCAAATAAAGTATTTGTCTGAAGTATCTACTGAATCTGGACAGTGAGTTTTCAAACATCTTCACTAGTTCCCTGTAGTCAGCACACAACTTCTCTTCCTGTTCTTCACCAAAGACAAAACAGTTATCTGTGCGTGGATACTAGTGAAAGTATCTGCTGTGAAATCTATGTGAAATATGTGTAGTAATTTCATACATTTTATATGGATTTGCAGTAGGAAATATTAATTTATTTTTAATAAATCAAACATGGATGGTGTAAAATTAAGTAGTCTGAATTTTTGTGCCTGCTGAGCACTCGCGATTCCTGCTGCAGCCTGAAAGCTCTTCTTTTTTTTTATGTGCTTTCCTCTTTTCTTTGTGCTTGTAGAGCTTGGTATATCTGAAACTAAGATAGTGAATTCATACACTGTAATTCAGGCACCTGGTTTAGACAACCTCCACCTGAAATCATGAGGTAAATTTTACATAGCATAGAATATTCTTTTTTAGCAGCCATGTACATTAAATATTTGCAGACTATTTTGTATCGTTTGTTTGGGCTGGCCGAACAAGGGAATGGCGAAAGAATGTACAAATATATATGTAGATATGATATTCTGTGCGATTTTCATGCTGTTGGAACAAGGAGGGGGTGGCAGGTGTTGCTTCCAGATGTTTGACCTAGAGCCTTGGGAGTTGTGCTGAGCTGAGTCAGAAATGCCACGGTAGCTGCTGTCTTATCTGCAGATAGGTACTGAATTGCAGGGCAGGGAGGTGTGAATGCTTCGTTTATGGCAGTTGAAAGGAGGGCAGTGCCTCAGTTAAGTGTAATACTACACTTGCCAAAGTATGGTAGCTTCTTTCATGTAAGTACTGAGGTGAAGAGAGGGTTAAGAAAAGGAGTCACTGTTGAGAGGAGGAAAATGAAAGAAGCAGGTTCTGGTTTTGAGTCTTTAATTCTTTGGTTTGGTTTTGGAGTCTGTTAGAATAACCTGTGTACGCCCATATAAGCTCTTTGTATTGTAGTGATCTGCGATAGCTATTTAAGGCTGTATCTGATGTAGACAGGCACCTTTTTCTACTGCTGTGAAATAGACAGTTTCCTTGCTGGAGCCTGCAGAATTAAATATACTTGGGGGTACAGATACTGCCAGCCTGTCTCATTTGGCTATGGGGAGCAAATGGAGTTAAACTGATTTCAACACCTGAGCTTGCGGTGTGTATGCCACATCAAAGTCAGGTTTGTTAGGCTGATACTTAGTGTCCTGGGATGCAGCAGTGCAGAGTTGTAAAATCAGAAAATAATTTAAACATAACCATTCCAGGAAACAACTCCTGCACTTGACTCTCCCTATAGATTTGAGTTACGCATATGTTAGGTTTCAAAAGTTTTGTTTTTGCAGTTTAGGTGTGATTCAGAGAAGCGCGTCATCGATGTGCTGCATCTTTTTGGGTATGTTTTACTCATAGCAGAGAAACAAAGCAACCAGAATATTGGCTGTTATTCCCAGAACAACTGAAACAACAGAGAGTTCTTAAAGCAAAGTGTCTGGTCTGTGAGAGAACAGACTCGTTTGTTGCAAAGTATTCTGCAAGTTGGGGTAGTCATAAACCCTACTTCTGTCAAAGGAAGTATTTGAATAGCAATCTTGAGATGACCCGAGTGAGCAAGTGTTCTGGAAATGTTTGATCCAGGGGATGATACATATGGGGCAGCATCTGTGCAGTACGTGCTATAGTGCTGTATTCATATAAGGTTGTTTTAAACAGCAAAACTTGAGGCTTTGCCAAAGAACTGCTGGTCAGGAGCATGCTCCAGCATGCAGGAGAACTTGGGAGCCCAGGGGTTTGTGCAGGGAGGAGAATGAGGATGAGGAGATTTTTTGTGTTGGTGATCGGACTCTGAGGCACTTTCTCAGCAGAAGTCATCTTGCCCTGCTGAAGAAGCAGGTTTCCCTCAGCCTTTCACATACTGGGGCAGAACATCTCACAGTTGTTCACATTCGTGGTCAGAGTGTTGTGCAAGGCGTGTAGTGAAATACCGGGGTGCAGCAGGGAGCTGCACACTGCTTGCTTCTGACCTTCTGCAGTCAGCTGGGGGCAGGGAGAAATGAACCCGCGCTGAGATGTAGTAACAAAGCTCGACTCGGCATTAATTTCTGCATCAGCGATAAGCTTTTGAGCATACGTGCCCTAATGTGTGTCAGGAGCAGCAAGGGCGATGAGAAAGTACGTGTAAGAATAAGGCGATGTGCTTGTTACGTTTCGGTTTGGGCTCTTCACTCTCTCAGAGCCGTGCCCTAACCGGGGCTCCTGGTCGCCCCCTTTTCCTCAGCGCGAGCGTTCCGTGCCCGTAGCGCGGTGCAGTAGCGCTGCCCCTTCGCCCGGAGCGCCGGGGATGAACCCCCCAACGGCCGGGCAGCTCCGCGGCCCTGCGCCGGGCTCGCCGGTTCCGCCGTTCGCGGCGCGGCGTTGCCATAGCAGCCGCGGGGCGGGGCGCGGCGCGGCGCGGTGCGCTTCGGGTGCTGTAGTCGGCGGGGCGGTCGGGCCGGCCGGCCGCGGCGGGGCGCGGACTACGCTGTCCAGGGCGCCCCGGGGCGCCGTCGCCGTGCGCATGCGCCGGCCCGGGCGGTCGGTGTTGTTTTGCGGCGGCGTCACCGGCGGTCCCGCCGGCGCTCCGTCGTCTGCGGCGGGCCCCGCGCTCAGGTAGGCGGCGGGGCGGCACCAGGGGCTGCCGGCCCCGGCCCGTTCCGCTGCGCGGTCCGCGCTGCGGCGGATCGGTCCCGTGCGGAGCTGCCGCTCGGAGGGGGGAAGTCCGTAGGTTGGGGGTTGCGCAGGGGCCGCTCGGGCGGGGAGCGGCGGTCGCCGGGGCTGCGGGTCGGTCCGGGTGCGGTGCGGTGCGGTGCGGTGCGGGGGGGAGCCGCGAGCCGTGCCCCGGCCGGGCCCCGCCGCCTCGGGCAGCGCCCCGTGCCAACTTCCTGCTCTTTCATCATCCCCCGCCGCGGGACGGGCGGGCGGCACCTGCGCTGCCTCGGCGGCACGGGGCCCGGACGGGACGAGCCGGGCTGAGAGCCGGCAGCGTCCGCCGGGGCACGGCGGGCCGTGCCGAGCTCCGGCGGCCCCGCGGGTCCTGCAGCCCGGCGGGCCGTGCGCTGTTCCGCTGCGGGCTCCCGTCCGGCTCCCGCTGGTACTCGGGGCCGTGCCGCAGGACGGCCGTCCGCCAGCCTGCGCGGGTCGTGCCTGCGCTCCGCGATTCGGCGGGGCGGCGCGCCTCTGGCTTCCGGACGGCCGTATAAAAGCAGGTGTCAGCGAGGTGCGGGGCGGCTGGGGCCTGGAGTTACCTGCCCGCTGCAGGCTGGGGGGTAAAAGGACTCGAACTGTTACGACTGTGCGCGTTATATTAATCTTTCACGGAAATAAGCGGCTTACTGCTGGTCGCGGTTCAGGAGCAGCGTACCTGGGTATTTTTTTTATTAAAGCTATGCAAGCTGTTTTATTTTAGAACAAAATAATTCTAAAAAGCTTTACTTCCGTGCTTGTAAGAATACAGATGTCCAAGAGATGCCTTTCAGTCTGTCAGAACTTAATCAACTAATATCAGAACCATCTTGCATCTTGATAACAGTTATATTTATTGGTCGCACTTATTTTGTATTTCTTCTTCTTCTTCTTTTTTTTTTTTCTTTCTTTATTCAATTATTTTCCATACTAGGAGAACTTTTTTTTTTTTTGCTGATTGCTCACCTGTATGCAGCTGTCCAGTATTGGTGGGACATTCAGGCCGAGCACAAGATAAGCAACCCTTAACTCAAGGCTGTTCATCTAGGCCAGCAAGCAGTACAAAATAACGATTGTTTGGCTGCCTGTCCCTTGGTTTTGAATATCTTTAGGCTACACAGATACTCCCCTGCTGCTAAAGGGAGGGAACCTGAAGCTGTGGGTTTGGGAGGGAACACAGATGTTAAGACAGCGCTGTAGAGCCAGAGGTGGTGTGTTTGTTGGAGCTGGTTTCATGCTGTGCTCCATTACCTGTCTCCCTGATCTGGGAGGAGGAACAGCATGTTGTAGCATCTGTGTTGCTGTAGCCAGGGCCACGCTGAAATGCTCAGCTGGCCAGAGGAGGACAGGCACGGCTGTGTCCAGCACCAAGTCTGCTGTGAGAAACAGCCCTTTCAAAATTTATAAGTGACTTTGTATCAACAGAAATACTTTTTGTTTTTGGCTATGAAAAGGTTTGCGTTACGTGATTTCATTGCTTTTCCTTTAGTACTAAGATGCAGTGTGACTGGATTTGCTGTGTGGCAAAACCACAGCCTTCGTTTATTCTTTCACCCACAGGAGAGATCAGACTCACAAGTACAATCTGTCCCATATTTGCCCTGAAATACAGCGGATAAGCAAAAGGCTTTGTTTTCAGTGACAGTGAAGTCGGTGTTCTTATGATCACTGTGTTTGCTGAACTGTAGAATGATGAAACGGGAATGTTTTGATATCAAAGGGAATTCCTAACAGATAACCTGAGATGAGCAGGGTTTGCAACGTAGGCAGCAGCAATTCTGGGGGATGGCACGTTGTGGTGCTGGCAGCCCTCAGAGCGGCACTGCTCACATTCAGGGCAGGTTAGTGACAGCAGGCACATGTTGTCCCGTGGTGGGAGCCCTGCAGTGCAGTCTGTGCCATTCGTTACTTTGATGGAAGGACACTGTTTGGTTTGGTTTTAATAGATAAGTAAAGTCTGATGTCCCCTTTTTTTTTCCCCCTGGTATTCCAGGAGAAGTGCTACTGAAGAAGGGAGAAGATTAAAAAAAGGGCAATGACAACTGCATTTAGATTGGGGCTTCATAATGGAAGTTGGATTTCTCTGTAGGTTTGGTAGCTGTGGTGATTGATGCTTCTTCCCAACGGCCTGGTCATGATTGTCATCATTGCCCTGGTTCTGGGGGAATCCCAGATAGATTCATCCAAGTCGATGGCCTTATTTTAGAAAAAATGCACAGCAGCATAGCATGGAAGTACTGGGCAAACATGGGCTATGTTCTTGAAAAACTTAGATAGAATTGGAAGTTCTGTACTTTATTGTGCATGTTTAGGTGTTCTAGTTCTATTTATTTTTCTGCAATAACGTGCTGAGAGCAAGGATAGCATTGGTGGGAAAGTAGAGAGGAATTAAGAAATGATTGTTTTCCTGCGTTCTCACACAGCGTTGAGGTGTGAGAAATAGAGCAGGTGCATCAAGTTCTCAGAGTTCTCCATCTGCAATATAAGTAAGATTTTATAGAAGCTTTACTGGACAACAATTTTTTCTGCTATTTTTCGTTTGCTATTCTGCTATTTTTCTTTTGCTATTCTGTTGTAGCACAGACATGACAGGCTTCCTGTACTGCCTTTGGGAACTTTAGTTGTTGCTATGGCTGATTTTATTGAACAGTTGAACTTTTTTTTAGAAATAATTTTAAGGGACAGGAGATGCACTGAACGTTTTTGGAAATCTTTCTGTTAAGAAATGGAAGTAGTCTAAGCATGTAACTATATTCAATACTCAGTATTCCTCATACAGGAGAAAAAAAGCAGGCGTGGAGGTAGCTGCTGCCAACAGCTGTACTGAAAATAGCTACCCCAGTCATCTGGCAGCGCCATAACCATGAAATCTGTACTTCAGCCCTTTTTCTGTTCTGCTTCTGTGCTCTCTGGCTGCTCTCAGCTTCTTTGGAATCAGTATGTGTTCTTGTAAAGGGCTGAAAGGAAGACGGTGCCCAAAAGGGAATTATTTTTAAAAAATCATAGAATGGCCTGGATTGAAAAGAACCGCAATGATCATTGAGTTCCAACCCCCTGCTATGTGCAGGGATGCCAACCAGCAGACCAGGCTGCCCAGAGCCACATCCAGCCTGGCCTTGAGTGCCTGCAGGGATGGGGCATCCACAGCCTCCTTGGGCAACCTGTTAAATACTGATCAGTATCTTCTTCCAAAGGCTGTTTTTCTTCAGTAAATTCTAGTTCCTCTGCCTGTAACAGATAGAGATGACTTCACCTTCTGAAGTGTGCCTTTAAGCAAGGATGCTTCAAACACATTTTAAGTGTAACTATTGATGTATTGGCTGGTGCTGTGTGTGTGTGGCTGTTTGCTAGCCTAGAAGATTTTTGGCTAGCTGAGATGAGTATGCATTAGGAAAAGCCTTATTTCAAACACAGAAAAATAATAGGGAGTATGTATAAAGTAATATATATTTTTTGTCTAAATCATATTCTTTTTCCTCTCAGTTCAAGAATAACAATATAAGGCTTAACCTGTAGTATACTGTGGTGACATGAGGTGGGTTCTTTTTTTTTTTTTCCCCTTCTATTTATTTATTTATTTGACAAGTGAAATTATTTATCTTGCATATTGAAATAATCTATTTTTACTTGCAGTGTGCTTTGAAAATGTCTGAAAATTACAG
Organism: Perdix hodgsoniae; assembly: GCA_035772895.1. Lineage (NCBI taxonomy): Eukaryota > Metazoa > Chordata > Aves > Galliformes > Phasianidae > Perdix > Perdix hodgsoniae. The sequence continues at coordinate 8,644,473 of JAPSGF010000010.1, forward strand.
TGACAGCGATTCCTCCTGTGGCTGGACTGTCATCAATCATGAGGTACCTGATCTCTAATTAGCAAAGTTCCATCAGTTTGAGACTAATTATATGGAGCAAGATACTGTTTACGTTTGGTAGTTTTTTGTCCTGTGTGGGTCTTGTACATCAGCAGGATGTGGAAGAGAATTTTAGAGGTAGGAAAGTGTCTTCCATAATGCCGTGCATAAAAGCAATCTAACTGCTGCGTAAGGAAGGTGGGACTGTGGATTATGTAGCAGCAGATGAGAAGAGCTGACAGGATGTGTGTGCAAGGCAAGAGTGGGTCTTGGTGTAAAATACTAATCGTCTTTTAAAACGTATTCAGTTAATGTGTGGAGCTTTATGAAATGCGTGGCAAGGTGAGTTTCTGCCCATCTCCTGGTCTCTGCTGTAGCTTCATTGATCAGGCACACTCTCAGTTGGTGTGGAATGCTGGATTTGTCTTGTGCTGTGATCAGGTGTTGGGGCACAGCTGCTTGTGACGTCACTGTTATGCCTGGGCAGCACTGGATTAACGTGAATGTTTGTGTTTCGTACCTCGTGATGTTTGGCTAACTGTATAAAGGACAATGGCTTTCTTAAAAAATGAGTTCATAGCAGAATAAATCTTTAGACAAAAAAAGTGAAGGAATTGAAAGTGTTGAGGTGGGACTCATTTGCTAAGTCAGTGCAGTCAGTGGAGTTTAGGGATCAGTAATTCTGATCCTAAAGTAGACGTTTGTATTTGATCAAGTGATTTGCTGCATTGACTCCACAGACCAGATGGACTGCAAAGATGTCTTCACCAGCTGGCTCAGGTGCCTTTGAGTTTGATAAGAGGAACGTTTTATCCTGTTTTCCTGGAGCAGTGAGCAAGGCAGGGCAAGGTCATTTCGAAATTCTTAGCAATTCTATACATCTGTCTGCATCTCCAGGATACTTCTCTCCTTTAGTCCTGAAGATTTTAACTTCTCTGATCTTGGCTGATGAATGTGTTTAAGATTTTTTACGATTTTTATTACTTAACCTTGTCCTGAAAACTGAGCAAGTTATTCAGCCAGAATCCCCAGTGTAAATGAGTTTCCTAGAGCAATGCAGAATGGCTGGCTCTATCTTCTCACTGTCTGCATGAAAGCAACTTCAAGAAAGAAATGTACTCAGGACGGTAGTTTCTAGGAGGAAAATAGGAAGTAATAGGGAAAAGATCATGAATATAGATTGACTGCTTCCTCGTATTTGAAGATTATAATGAAAATCAAGGTAATTTGAAAGGCAAATGATTATAACCTCGTGTCTTTGCTCAAATGGCTTAGTTCTGTTTCAAGAGTAATATAGTAAACAGGTATAGTTACGGCTTTTGGATACTGGGACATGGTTTTGCTTTTGTTGTCTGCAGCAATACTCTCAACTACTGAGAGGTGGCTTAAACTTCTTCTCTTTGGGGGGGGTGCATGTGAGGTTGGGATTCCTGTCACCAAAGGAATGACTGAAAACTCACTTCCTCCAGTCTGCACGACCAAGTGGAACACAGAAGTGCATAGATTGTGGGGCTTCACAGAGCTGTAATGAAAATGAATGGGTTTAGAAGCTGGGCCAAAACAGCTGGGTTACTCAGCTGTGAGCTGTGTGCTTTGTTTTCATACTTGGAATGGTTATTTTGCTGAAAATGAATTACATGGTCTAAGTAAATGAGTACAGTACAAGATTATAGGAAGGCGGGGGTTTGTATAGACAAAGCAGAACAGATTTTTATTTATCCATTAAAAAAAAAAAAAGCAACCACAGACAACTGAAACCTGAAACAAAGAATTTTGTATTTTCTTTCCCAAGATTTCATTCAGATTTTAGGAAATTACTTCTAATCGAGTGGCGTGTTTCTGCAAAACTATTGAGATTTAAATTATGATGCTTCTGTAGGCCAGGGAAGCAGTCTAGGCTGTTGGGCAAACTACTGAAACAGTTAGCTTGTGAAGCTTCCTGAAGAGGAAGATAACATTGTAGTACGACTGTAGAATGCATGTAGAATACTTCTGCAGTGTCAGATCTGCCCGAAGTCCAGTCTCTTCATAAAAACAAAAGCATACGTGTTTGCTTAAGCTCTGAAATGAGGCACGTAGGGAAACTGATCTGGAAGTATTGCTACTACTGTAATTTCACACCTGCTGTTGCAAAAATAACTAGCTCTGTTTACAAAAACAGCTCAAGTTATTTATGGATCAGGGTGACTTAGTGTTTTTTAGTTGGGTTTTGCATGCTCATAGTTTTCTAATCGCTTTGTATCCCACCTGTTCCTTTAAACAAAATTTGTGAAGTTTGAGGATTCTGAGTTGTCAGACGTATTGCTGGACTACAGAGCCCTGCAGACTCTGAGTGTTGCTTATCTTCAGTTCCTGCTCTGCTCAGAGATTGCTGGTGACTGGCGGCTGACAAATAACTCAGACTCCTTTCTGGATTTAAGACAGCAATCCAATTTAGAGATGCTTGTTTTCGTGGTGTCAGGGATGTATTAGTACAGCAGCCATTCAGGTTTGCTAAAAATAGTTGAGATGGAGTGGGGTTGTATGTATTTTTTTTTTTTTCCCCCTGTACTGCTTGTCATAGTTCGTGTTGGTACTCTGGAGGTCACATTCTTGGGCTGTTTGTTTACATACAACACATGGGTGTATGCCAGAATTAGATTCCATGTTCAAAGCTTCATTGTCAACCTCCTCTGTTTTTCTGAATTCAGATTTATGAATCTAATAAAGCTAGTAGAAAATAATTATCAATTTAAAATACTTAGCGTAATTGATGTCTGAGTTACTTTTTTTTTCCTTCAGAATTGTTGTCTTTGACCCTTTTAGAATTGCAGTCATTCTGAGTATTTATTACACTAGCATTTGTTTCCTTTCCTAATAGTCTGCAGTTACTGGGGCTTCTGTCAGTTACGTTCATTTAAAACTCTTTAACTCCAGGGTTCTGACATAGAGACAGTGACTTCAGAAAATGGAAGCTCAAATGACAACCATGAGTTTGTTTCTGAAGAATATGTTTCTCTGCAAGAAGAAGAGCAAGCAATCGAATTGCAAGGTAAGATACTGAAAGTGGAAATCATAAAAAATGCAAGTATCTGTTGTAGTGTTGGCATGAAGTTATTTTCAATAGACTTTATATAGTCTATAGACTGAAAAATATTCCGTAATCAACTTTATGATTTTCTTTTCTTCAAATAAGTGTAATCAGTAGGGTCTTGTTAGTATTCAAGATGTTATGGAGTGGTGTGCACTTGTTGAATTGTAAGTTTATAGTAGTACTGTTGATTGGAGGAAAAAAAAAAGTGTTAATATATGGAAGCTGCTTCAAAAGTAATGCCTCCTATTTTATTACATTGGTCCACGTTGTCGGAGGTGGATGTTTGTATGGCAGTGAAGGCTGAACCTCCTTGACAATATTCTGTTGAAAAAAAATGGTACCAATGGGCATTCCTTGATACTTTCGGAATGTTTATGGAGATCCAGCAGTGGATGTGAGCACAGTGATGTGATGGGTGGTGCATTTCAGCAGTGGTGACAGTGACAGTGGAGCACCTCCAGTGGTGCTGATTTTTATCAGCATGTAATGCAGACTCTTATTCATCACCAGTGAAAATGCACAGCTGACGATGGTGACCTTGTTGAAAAACAGAGTTTTGTAGCTGAGAATTTGCTCTATCAAATAGTGTTATTGTGCTCTTTGTATCTCTTATAGTTTATTAATTGATTTCATAATCAATTCATATTGTTAGTAGATCACACACAGACTTAACATAATCTAATAGTATGTGGGAATGAGAATTTGTAGAGCTACTGGTTTTACTCCCATGTTTTGTTCTCCTTTTTTCTTTCTATAGCACAGAGTAGCACTGATGGAGAGATACCAGTGGTAGATAATGCTCTCTCTGCTCTTGAGGAAACTCAAACAGTTCCAGAGGTAATGTGTTATTTTATTCAGAAGTTTCTGTGAGCCTTACCTCATAACACAAAAAGGTATTTTGAAAGTAAACTATTTTTTTTCTTTTTTTTTTTTTTAATGCATTAGGAACTCTTGCTATTTTTTCAAATTAATCTATGTTCTACATATTTTAATAATTTTTATCTTGTCTCCTTCCTTAGGAAAGGAAAGAAAAAGTCCACGATGATAGTTCCTGTATTGGCACAATTAGTGATGATTCTGACATTGTTACACTTGAAGCTCCAAAAGGAGAAGAAACTCCAAGTCAGGAGGAAGCTCCAGCTGATGGTGAAGAAGCTCCCAGTTCAGAGGATTTTAACATGGGTTCCTCCTCTAGTAGTCAGTATGCATTTTCCCAACCAGAAACTGGTAAGAGCAATATGTTGCCAAACAGTTCTACAAAAATCTTTGCTTAGGAAACGTTCTTTATATGGAGAAGGGAAATAAAAGTTTTGATGAATGCATAGCTAAATATTTGCAATCTCTGAGACTGTTAAGTCTTAAGATTTTTGTCCAAATATGTCTGCAGGCTGTTTTTTTGAAAGCATTCTATTCAGTGAAGTATTGGCTATATAAAATAGGAAGTAAATTTCTAACATACTGTTGTTTTGCTCCTGGAATAATTGTAGGTTTTCTTTTGTCCATTGTTGTTTTTTTGTTTGTTTTTTGCTTTTGAAGAGTTGGCAATAGATTGCTAGCTACTGGAATAGAATGACTTTTGGGGTCACAGTAAGGACTCATAGTAGCTGAACTACGAATATCTTTTGCTTACCTTCTACTCATATTAAAAATGTGTCTATATATATATTAGGGTACTCTTAGTATTTAACAACACTGCAGTGCACGGTGTGCAGGAGAAAGGACATGAATTGAATGTTTGGCTAATTTAAGAATAAAACCAAACCTTAAACAGAAAGCTTACTGTTACATTACTATTCTCTTTTATAATTCCATTGGGCTTCTGGCTTGTATTTTTTGCATTGTATTTATTCTTTGTAACTGCTTTGTGTTACTGATTTTTTTTTTTTTTGTATTTTAATTTTTTAAAAAAAGTTTATTTCAAGAGAATGATTTTACTTAAAATACCATTTTATCTCAAGCAGTATTAAGCATGTTCAGAAGTTCATATATTTTGTAGTAGCCATAGATATTGGAAATTGAAAGCTTATCCTCTAATTATGACACGTGATGATGAATAACAAAACTCACCTTTAAATCTTTAGGTGACGTAGCTTTTAATTTAACATTTAGATTGGTTTTATCTTCTCCTTTAGGATTGAGTTCTAAAAATGTTTTGTTTTTTTTTTTTCTTTCCTGATATTGTACACAAAAGTCAGTTGGCTGGAGGAGCTGAGGAAGATTCCTGATTATGTAAGGGGATGGGGCAATGAGGTGAAAGAGCATGTGTCTCGCAGTCTTCCTTTCCAAGGTGGTGTGATTAAATTGGATCAGCTTGTGTAAAGCTGATTGCTTATGGCTTGCATGGAGTGTTCTTAAAATTATCACTACCAATCTGACTTGATCTTATAGTAGTGATATTCCAAACAGATGCTGAAAGCCAGCCTTCGCTGAAGTTTGGCTAAGCTGTCATTCTGTTTTGTTTCATTTTCTTTGGAAAAAAATGATACATTTATATGTAAACTTGGAATGGAAACCAGTGAACTTTGTAATACGTTTTGAGGAATGACACTTGTTGGATTCAAAATCTGTGTGACTGACAAGAAAAATTTCTTCCTTCTGAAGTCGATTTCAACGTGATCTTTGGCACTCTGTGTGTAATTGAGCAAACATTGCAGAAGATGTCAGGAGTCCTTTAGCATTTGTTTTAAATATAACCGCTAAACCTTTAGCATTTGGATTTCCTACTTTCCACCAATAGAAGCACTTGTTGTCTACTTCTTGCTGTTTTCTATTTTTTTCGAAGAGGAAGAGTTTCAGATTTTCTGAATTTAGGTACTAAAACATCCTTATTAGGATTAGCTGCTATGCTTGCACTTGCAAACCATTCCTGTGGAGATTTATACTGTCCTAACTATGCAAACAGCTTCACAAGTGAAGCAAGTTAATCAGCAAAGGGTTGATATGCTGAAATAAGTTACTTCTAGGAAAGGTCACATCTGTACAGAAATATCAAGGAAAATCACATTGGCTCCCACTATTATATTGTTTGATTTCTCAGGTAGGTCTGACCCTCTAAAATATTAGCAGTACCAACAATTGTGGACTGCTGCTGTGGCTGTGGTTTGTTTCTTCTGTACTTTTCCATCCTGTTAATTTTAGAGTACAGCTTTGTACAGAATTCTTAGAGCAGCTGTAAGGCAGTATTATTGACAATTTGCCAGTTGACAGCTAAACACCTCCCACCCCCCAATAAGCAACAATAACACCTGTCTTACTGAGTATGTCTGGATAATCCCTTAGGATGTCTGACCTCTGCGTTCTTGTAGAACAAACTAAACCAACCCCAGTCCCCACAGCAACCACCAGCCTCTCTCCTGACCGGTTTCTGGGTGCTTGTCTTTGCTGTCCAGGATTGGGGAAGTGTGCATCTGCTTGAAAAGTTGTTCTAAAGCAGTGTCTTTTCTGACAAATTCTGTACATTAAGGATCTGCATGTCAAACAGCAAAGTGATTTGTCTTTATTGCAACTTCTACTTGGTCTGTTTGGTTTGACTAATCAACTAAAATGTATTCTGTAGTTAGAGGAGGAATTATCTTTCATTATCTAACATGTTGCTTGTCCATGGAGTCAGAAATCAAGCGTGTATTCCACGTACTAACTGGTGGTCTTTTGTGAAACAGATACAGTCGCTTCTCTGAGGTTGGATTTTTTTTCTCTTTAGTGACAAATCTTTATTGGTAATGCTTTTTATAGATTACTGCTGGCATTGCTTGGTGTTCTTGTCAGTTCAGTGATGTATGCATGGCTTTGCTCGACGAAATGGTTTTCAGTAGTGAAATGTTCAAGGACAGTAACTCTGTATTTATATATCTAAATTTGATGATCTGTATTAAGAGAACGAAGAGCTGTATTTCTAGAAGGGATCTTAGCATTGTGTAACTGCAGGCATCAAATTGAGAAATATCCCAGCAGGAGCACTTTGTCATGTGCTGGAGGCCTCGCTGATTGTAGTGGATCTATTCCAGGCATATGAGCTAGGTACATGAGCACAGAACCACTTGTTCATCCTGCCACTGCTTCCCCTTTATATTTGCCTTACACTTGAAGCATATGCTTTCAGTTGAGAGAGATAAAATAATCATTGCTTATATGCTGGCCTGTATCAGTTTATTTACAGCACATGAAGTAAATGTTTGTACCATGAGTAGTTACAAGCAATTACAGCTCTACTGTTGCTTTTCCAGTTAGAGTATATGGCTTTTTTTGGGCTGTATCATAAATATCACTATACAAAAAACCCCTCTGGAAGATAACTTTCAAGGTTATAATTGGTTCTTATTTCAATCCTTGGCCCGTCCATTATTCTGAAGCATTGGTCAGGCAATAAGTGTTTTGGATCCATGATGTTAAACAGGAACAAACACAGAGGCACCTGTGTGGTTCTTTTCCTGCATGGGATTGGTTGAAAATGGTGGGTTGATTTTTTTGTTTGTTTTTTCTAAAAGGTAGGTAAAGAGTTAGCAGGTAGCATGTGGTAGATACTAAATGGAATCAAAAAGAGAGATTGAAATAAATTTGCAGTGTGAAGCTGTATTTAGGTATCGTAATACCTGCGCTAATTGAACATCAGTGGAATTTTGTCTGCAGCTGTAGATAGATCAGAGGGAGAATATAATAAAACAATGCCTGTGTATTTCAGGTGGCTGTATTTTAGCAGCTGTAGTTCTTTTACTGTTAAATAGCTGAGTGTCAGTATCTGCAAGAGAAGGAAATCTGAGTTCTTAACCTTTTTACTTCACCTGGACTTGCAGAGGGAGTGCATGTAGATGTTTTAAGAGGTAGCATCATCTAAGAGATAGGCTTTTTAGTGGGCGAATTAGAAGGTATGAGGAAATGTCAGGCAGTTTTTGCTGATACTGTCTGGAATCTCTATCTTGCCATTTTAAGAAATGAATTTTTAACTTTGGATATTAAGAATTCCTTACGTAATATCCGGCATAAATTATCACATTGAGAATTTTTACTTTGTTTTATTAACATTCTCTGAGATAGATGCCCAGTACTTTTTGCATACATATGATGGGCTTTTGTACTTAAATTATCTTCAAAGCAACAATTAATGCATTTTAAAGACTGTTCTGTGTTGGTTTTCAGTTTTTCCATCTCAGGCTAGCAATGATGAATCAAGTAGCGACGAAACCAGCAATCAGTCCAGCCCTACAGTACGAAGACGCCGGGCTAAGAGGAGGCTGATCTCTTGCTCTGAGGCTGATAGCGGGTCGCCTGTTGATCCAGAGCCTGAACCTCCCCAAGAGCAGCAACACAAGCGGCAGTTCGGTAGCGGCCTTAATAGATGCATCATTCTGGCTTTGGTGATTGCAATCAGCATGGGCTTTGGGCACTTCTATGGTGAGTGTATGGGAAACAAAGTACGTAGAACCAACAGCTTACATGTGAAACAAATACCATTTGATTTTTGAGTCTGCTAAAAATGTAAACCTGAAACTAAGAAGTAGCAACTAATATATGGATAATAAAGAGAGGCCCTTCAGCAATATGACTACATTTGAAGTTTAAAATAAATAATTTGCTCCTCCAGATCGATCTTTCTTGTTTTTCTCATAACACAGCTTGAGAGCTTAGTTTTTCATGTCTTTTCTTTCAAAATGCATCTGTGGTAATGTCTGTCATTTCCACTGGTGTTTCGAGAATTACTCAAGGCTTTTGTCTTATTTGCACTCATCTGGTAAATGTGAAAGCAAGGCATGTTTTTACAGGAGCACAGTAGCCATATTTTTCTCTCTGATGGAGAAAAACAAGCTGTAGGTGTCCTTGCAGTTACCTGGTTCAGTGAGTCCAGGATAGTAGCAATTTTTTTGTGTTTAGTACATCACCTGAAGTTGAACGTTATGTGAAGTGATGCAGTGTTTAACAAATTAGCAGAACTCTTACTGATCTAAATTTTGATCATGTAAGACATACATGGAGCAATTAAAAAAAGGACACAAAAGAAGGACATTTATTTCTTACTAGTCATTTTTCGTGAGTAGGCTTTTATGAAAAGTGCAGTATTAAGAAGAGTCTTTATTCAGTTTGAGACAGAGAATGACTTTAATTGGGTTTGGTTTTAACTGTTAGTCTAAATTTTGACATTTACTTTGAAAGACATACTAATTTTCACTTGACACAGGTTTTTTTTTTTTTTTTTTTGTTCTTAGGTAAACCTGAAGGTAAGAAGCACAAGTGATACGTTGTGGGTCCTGTGCTTGTATTCAGACTTACTTATTAAATTGTGTGCATGTATGCTTACACACTCATACATACATATGTGTAGTCTGTATTGTTATAAAAAGTAATGATCAAATTTTAGGAATAACTACTGTATGCAGTATTGTAGAATCGACTAATCCAGTCATGTAAAATACTTTGTGTTTAATAGTTGCAGCAAGTAGTAGCTGGTCGACTGCTATATATTAACATGATAGAAGCAGAGAGAAACAGAGTGGCTAAATGATCTGTGATGTTACTTTGCTGTGATAACTTGAGGTTTCACTTCTCTTCATCATTTTACTGTATTTAAATTGGAGTCAGTGATAAATATAGTCCTTTTAAAGAATTTGAAAGTGTATGAGTGGGAAGTATATTTAGTAAAAAAATACTCAAGGTTATGTCCATACTAAATAATTCAGTTTGACTTATTCGCTCACTGAACCTTTACTTCTAAATGATTTTTGTTGCTTTTTTTCCCATGTAATTCTTTTAAAATTCTTTCCTCTGTTCTCATCAATTAGATGGTCTATTTGAAAAAAATATTTGAGGTCTATTTGGAAAAATGTTTATCATTATAGGAAACAGAGTCTGTATGCAAAAATCTGAGTTTAGCTATAAGAATACCTTTTCAATTTTAAACAAGGTTTTTAATTCTTACTGGTAAATACTGTGCAGAAATCACGAAAGCTTCTGAATTTGCAGACAAAATGAAGATGATGTTTAGGTTCTTATGTTCCTCTAACTACTGTGGGAGAGGCTATTAAAAAATCCAAATATCTCTGTAGGTACAATACAGATCCAGAAACGTCAGCAGCTGGTAACAAAGACACGTGAATTGAAAGATGACCTTTACCAGTGCCAACAAGAGCAAGGAGATAAAGTGGGGGTAGGTGTGAGTTTGGCTGGCAGTTACAGGATTGTTATTCTGTTAATATGCATGCGTACTGTACACAAAGTGAAATTAATTTATCACAGAAGTGCATTTCATATGTGTTGTTACTGTTAAGTGTTAAAGCACATTGGTTTTTATTTATTCAGTCTTAATAGTAGCCTGGGAGTTATTTGGCCATATGCATGGTCCCTTTTTCCCCTTCCCTGTGACACAGTGCTAGGTTGTGGTTAATAAAGACAGCTGAAGTAGAACTGTGCTGGTAAAAGCCTATTGTAGCTTGATTTTGCAGATTTTATGGTGTTACTTTTTAAATTCTCAGTGGTTATTCATTTTTCAAATGTTTGACTTAGATTTTCACCTTCAGATAATTCAGGGAGAATACTGGGGGAGTGTTTTGTTTGGGAGTGCTTTTTAAAAATGAATAACTTATTTTGGTGTTGCTGATAGCAGTATTTACATATAGTACAAGATGTTTAGTCCTTGAGTTTATCATGAATAGCAAGAGACTGAGAGTTGTTCTGTTGTGCTAGGATATAGTTACATATGTTCTTTCAGCAACAAAGCTGATTTCAGATGAGTTTAAGAATCTGTGCCCCCATTGCTTAATACACTTACTAATGTTTACAAATAGTAATGGATTTGTTGTTGTAACCTGTGAACCCAGATTGCTGAGCGTAAACATCATGCATATGTTTTAATTTCTTTTTAAGACGAATCAATTCAAGTTTGTACTTTACTTCCCTTCAGCTGTTTGAATCAGTGAAAGCAAGGGGTGATGACCTCTGGTTGGAAGTGGGAGCTTCTCACATGGTCTTTGTTGCCAAGAGAATGTTTGTGTTTCTATCCTTGAGATAAATAAACTAGTTCTATTTTTTGCATCATGCTGCAACATGTCATTTCATCCAAAATGACAAGCAAACTGTTGAACCTGCCTTGGTCTTTTATTTTGCTAGTTAAAATTATAACAATTCTGATCATTATTTTTATCTTGTTTTCTTGTTTGCACTAGTCACTCAAGGGAGATCTTGCCACGTGTTTGACCTCTACTGAGGTGGAGAAGAAATCATTTGAATCACAGAAAAAAAGTCTTGCTGCTGAAAATCAGCACTTAAGAGAATCTCTAGAGAAGGAAGAAAAAGCTTTGGTCTCACTTCAGGAAGAACTAAGGAAGCTAAGGCAACAAATAAGAAACTTAGAAGACAAAGGTACTAGTACTGAGTCTATTGTCATGGAAAATCAGAAACTAAGGGAACATTTGGAAGAGGAAAAGCAAAGAAACCATAATTTTCAGAGGCAAAAGGAAACACTTTTTGCAGAAGCACAAATGCTAAGGAGAGAGCTGGACAAAGAACGTCACATTACAGAAGCTCTGAAAAAAGAACTGGAACAGCTAAGTTCACGTCAAACACCTGACAGTGTTAATGATGATGACACGTTTAGAGAAAATCGAGAAATAGAAACGCTGCGAGGAAGACTGGTAGAACTAGAAAAAAAGCTGAACTTTGAGCAACAGCGCTCTGACTTGTGGGAGAGGTTGTACGTTGAAGTAAAAGATCAAACTGAAAAACAGGAAATGAATGAAAAGGGACAGAAGAGAGGTGCTAAAGGGCAAAGTAAATCTAGAAAGAAATCAAAAGAATCATTTTTTGGCTCAGTTAAAGAAACTTTTGATGTTATGAAAAATTCCGCAAAAGAGTTCGTTAGACATCACAAAGAAAAGATCAAGCAGGCTAAAGAAGCAGTGAAAGAAAAGCTGAAAAAATTCTCTGATTCTGTAAAGTCCACGTTCAGACACTTCAAAGATACCACAAAAACCATCTTGGATGAAAAGGAGAAGAAGCCAAATGAAAAAAAATATGAGGCAAACAAGAGAGCTCGAACTTTTTACCGAGAACATAACTCTTATGAGAATCTGAAGCAGACACATTACAGGAGACCTAACATGGCAAAAGATTTCAGAGATGGAAGAAAACATCAGTTTACAACATTTGAAAAAGATACAGATTCACAGAGATGTCTCAATGATCCTTTGTGTAGTAGAAAACATCACTTTGACCTGAAGGGCTGTTCTGGTATTTTTGAATGTGCCAATCAAGAATTTGTTAGTCTCTTTAACAGAGTTTCAGATCCTATTGGAGTGGATGAATTTAATCGGCTAATGAGAAAGTATTTGCAACAAGTTGTACATAACTTTCATCATTGGAGAGAACTAGAAAATTTCATCAATAAGTTTTTTCATAATGGGTTTTTTATACATGACCAGATGCTGTTCACTGATTTCGTTAATGATGTCAAGGATTACCTCGAAGATATGAAGGAATACCAAAATAAGAATGAGAAGGTTTTTGATGATTTGGACAAGTACATCTACAGATACTACTTTCAGTATGATAATTCACCCCAATATGGACCCAGGTTTGTTTCCATATTTCCTGAACCGTTAACAAAATGAAGTAGTTTTTTAAAGACAGCCAGTGTCCTTGTTCTAACAGACGGTAGGTACTGTGCACACAGATGTCTGTATTTCTAGCCATATATATATATATATATATATATATATATATATGTAAGAGACTCAGTAGAAATGGATTGTGTTTCTAGTACCTCCCAAACTAACATTCTCCTCTGCAGGAAAAAATAAATACTTAAGGTACTACAGGTCACGGTTCTACAGCATGTAGTGCAATCTAGTTTTTCCACTGAGCCTTTTAGAAAGCTAAAAGTAGGATTACTTTAGACTGAACAGCTGTGATAGCTTTTCATTCCCTCAGACAGGCAGTTTAACAAAAAACATTAACTGCAGTTTTCCTATTGTCCTTGCCTAACAGAGAAGGATTTAGCATATACCTGAGCAGCCTCAAAGCCCTGTTCTGGCAGCTATCTTCCCTGCTGCCTTTTTTCAGGTGTGTAACTACCCATGTAGGTTAATACAGTATTGAATTAGTCTTTACCACAGAGTGGAGCTGCTTAAATGGCAGACTCATCATCTGAATGGAGCTGTACTAAAATGTTTTGGACTTGCTGTCCATGGCTTGTGATGTTTCCTACATTGCTTTTCTGTTCCTGATGATATTATCAGGGCTTCTGCAGAGCAGTTGTGTGCTTGCTGGCCCAAAGAAGCTAGAGGTAATGTCCTGTTCCTACTGCATAGCCTTTGCTGAAGAAAGTTAAGCAAGCAGCCTTACTGTATTTTGTGGAATTTGCTCTTTCTGAAATACTTAAATGTATGTATTTTCTGTGGCTTTTAATGTCATTGCTGTTACTGAATTCGTTATGTAATCTTTTGTGCTAATACTTACTCGGAACAAATAGGAAAAAACACTTGTCTATAATTTTCCTGTGCATTATAGATCAGTTGTTGTCCCTATACACATAATAGGCTTTTTCTCTGTGCTGGTTTTCAACACAACGCAAATTGAATAATTTGAAGTGTGTGTTTTCAGTCAGGATTATCTTTTGGATTTGTATTGTTTACTGTATCATGTGTTTATTGTAGCAGGAGGTCTGAAAACTAGTTTGGAGGCAGTAGATGCTACATGAGGATAGTATCTTCTTTTATTGAAAGCTGATCAAGGAGGATGATAAATCTAGCATTTACCAAGTTGCCTTGTCTAATGTGTACTTCTGACAAATACTTGACTTGTTTTCACTTATAGTTCAAGTACTTCTTACTAATTTATTATTAAAGCTAATTTTAATTACTTAATTTTTGAGGACTCCTGTTTGCAGAAGAACAGAATTTCAAATCAATTTACAGAATTCTCTGTGTCCGAGGATGAAAATAGCTTTAACTCAGTGTAGCCAGCCTAGACTGGTGACAGAATAACAGCATGTAGTGTGATGGCACTCTGTGCATCAGACTACAATAAATGAGCAGTGGTGTTCTGTCAGTACCACCCTTCTCTGTATAAACGTTTTCATTGCATGCAGGAGAACCTCTAAAGTGCCTATGTCTAGGCACAAGTCTATGAAGTTTTCATTGTTTTTATAGAGCAGAATATAACAGAACAACAGAAAAACAGATGGAGACCTCCATTCAAGCTTCACAGTAGGGGGACTCAAACAGATTGTTCATGTAGCTTTATTCTGCAAAGAACTTTGGGAAACCAGCTGCAGAGTATTTTTATTTATGGAAAGATTTTCTTTAAAATACACCATCTTACTGCTGGTTTTCAAAACAATTACATCAAAAATCCTGCCCATTTGCTAGCAAGAGAAAAGACTACTTGATAATATTTTTATTTTCCAGCCAACCTCAGCACGTTAAGAGCTGTTCTTTACAATGTAATTGTATTTCAGAATGCTTTTAGAGAAGTGCTTTCCTAAGAGTAGTAACAAGTTTCTGTTTACTCCTTGCAGTCGACCTAAAAGGCCTTCTTTTACACAAACTGAAAATCCCAGACATGAAAAACAAGCTCAGAAGTACCACCACCGTAATAAAAGAGAAGGTAAATGGCATAAACATGGTCGCACTAATGGAAGACACATGGCAAATCTTGAAATAGAACTGGGGCAATTACCCTTTGATCCAAAATACTAAGTAATTTATGGTTTAAAAAAAAGGAAAGACTTAACTCACATGTTCTCTGGAAACTAATTGTTTTCCAACAAAGCATTGAGATACAAGTTTCTCTAGATAATTTGATTTTTACAAATTCTTGTTAAAAGGCAGGAGTCAATCTTTCTAATTTGCGTATTTGGTATTGTTGCTTTAACTGTTCTTTGGAAGCAATGATACTTTGGCTACCAGTGGTATTGTTACAGAAACCAGGCATGCAATGACTTGCGTATGAAAAATATGCTTAATTGCATTCCATTAGTATAGTTCAAGCTTGAGTCATGCATAATGTACCAATAATTAACTTCAGTGTTTGATATACTAACTTCATCTCATCCTTTAAAAAAAAAAAAACAAGTCTACATTATGGTAATGTATTTGTTAGTGTTTTGTAATCTTATACTTGCTTCTTGTTTTCGGGGGGAGGGGCAATGAGCCTGTTGAATTGTCAAGAATTTGCTGTGCTGCATTCTAATCAGCTTGCTGATTTAAGCACTTGAACTATTTTGCATATCTGCATATTGTGGAAGAAAAATAAAGAGACAGTGTGGGTAAAAGTCTTTATTTATAAAAAGAAATAAACATAGCATAGCTGTACAGTTCTATAAATTGGTCCAGTCTTGTCTAATTTCTTACTGTGAAAGTAATTACATGGTAGCTTTGGCCTTGATATTCTCTAGTGTTGTAAGGTAGATCAGCACCCCTCACCTCACACCCCCAGTCATACTGCACTGAAGTTACCTTCAGGAATTTTATGTGTTTTGAGACAGTTGATATTTGTGTAATGAGACTTTCCCATTTGACTTACCCAGTTGTCTCACTACTCCCTCCTTTCTGCAGTAAAATATCTTCTGTATGCTATACAAAAATGAGCTCATTAGTTTGTAAGTCTAGAAACTGATCTTCAGATACGATTCATTTCAGGTTTTTTCTTGTAGATGTAGATATGGCTTCCAACTCGTCCTTGAGGTACATGAGTATGAAAGACAGTGGCTGTTTTCTTATAGCCCTTTAAAGCTAGAAATGATGATATTTCCTGTAAATGAACATATGTTAGTTTCCACAGACAAAAGTATTTGGAGAGCATTAGAACAGTGCTCCAGAGTCTTCTGGAAACTGTTAATTCAGCTATTCTTGGGAACTTCTGTCCTTTTCTTAGGAAAGGCTGCTAGAGAGAGCTATCCTGTTTGATTCTGTATGCAGTGTATCTTCACCAGACTGCCATTTAAGTATATGGACTTCATAAAAGAACTGAGGGGAAGAGGTACCCTGACATAGAGGCATGTTTGCTTGTCACTGTTACATAAGAGCATACAATTCTGGGAACAGAATACGTTTGTTTTCACATGGCTCGAGAAAAAGGCTGTAAAACTTTGAGATGCAGAAAGCACACAGAGCACATGTGAATGCTAAATATGCATCACTGGAATGGTATCTATACTATTTTATGGACTAGGGGGGTTCAATTTTAAGTGTTTTTAAAAAGTTAAGGAAGAGTTTTTAAATCTTCTGTAGCTCAATTTCTCCTATAACTTGACCTCAAAACTAGTTTGTTTCATCTTACATTTACCATACCTGTTCTAGCACACTGAAGAAAATCAAATGACTGGGCAATAGCGTATCATTGTAAAACTCCTTATTAAGCCAGCCAAGTGGATTAGAGTAAAATAGATCTGCTTCATCAACATAGCTTTCATTTCCAGTTAGGTCTGGGGGACACTGAAGGAATCTCATTTTTAGAGGACAGTGAACATGGCTAGGACAAAAAACAAAACATATTTCAGGATAAGCTGGTAAAAGACTCAAGATTTGAAATGATTCATCACCTAGATACCTCAGTTAAAAAAGAAAAAATTATATTTGTTTACTTCAACATCATGGTTTCTTCACTTATGTGTTTTATAAAAAGCAGAAATAGAGAATGTGGATTCAGCTTTAAGCTACTGTGAATGCTTTTAACAGTTCACAGAAAGCAGATTTATCTCAATACAAATATCTGCATAACATCGTTTTCATAAATAAAAAGTATTTCCTTCCCTTCTCCTCCCAATCAGCTGTGTGGTTTTTATCTGTTTACTTACTGGGATATATTGCAAACTTTCTGGGATAGTGAATTCAGTCATTGTATGTTATTAATTACCTTTTCTTACCTTCCAGCAGCAGAAGTAAAGGTAAAATTAAAATAATACATTCTGACTATAGCAGCGCGTTTCAGTTTTCCTATACATGTTACTATAATTGAGATGTATGAATTATTGCCAGAAATCCTAGGACTACTGTACAGCTTCATACAAAACTGTCTTACAAAAACTGAGTAAAATTTGGCTCCCAAGTCTCATTCTATGTTGTAGGCATTTAGCTTATTTTCCCTATTCATTCTGTGTTAGCTTTATGAAAAACAAACCTCTATACATTTATCCACCTCAACCAGATTTTTTTTTTAATTTTTACAATTTCTGTTTAAGCGTCTAGATTTTACTATAATACACTGATAGTTATGTTATTACCTGTAAAATGGAGTAGAGTGGCATGGCATCATGATGAAGACAAAAGCTTGTGACTGGTAAGAGCTGTTACAAAGTTGCTGTATGTGATTCATAACATCAAGAGAGCCTCTCTGGTGAATCAAGCCTGTGTACAGGGCTGGGATTAAATTTGATAAAAGCAAGAAGCTTGCTGCAGACTTCTTCCATGCTTTTAGGTGTTTCAGAGAATATCCTAGAGAAACATTTAATTAAATTTAGATAAGCAAATACTTATAAGTTTCACACAGTACCTTTGGAAACTATTAGTCATTTGCAAACAATACCTTGCTTTGAGGTACTTTAATGTACTTCAGTCTTTACTGTTTGAATGGAAATTCAAAGATTAGACTTTGCCCTTACTGTTGGATGTAACAGTGCAAATGTTAAGTCTACACCTGTTCTTTGGAGTTCAGAAGAAAAATTTCAAACCCAATGTGTTCTCTCTCTGGAGCTTAGTCTTGATTTCTTGTGAGGAAATGAGTCCATTCAGTAGCTTGGATGAATGGTGTGTGGTGACTTACAGATGTGTACGTGTTTGGGTAGAGCCAGAATAAATGATAATGACTGCTCTGGTTATGGCTGTGGTATTCTTTATCTCCAGCATGCTGAAAGCTACAGTGTTCCCTTCAAATATGATAGGTTCTTTACTGTTACTTGAGCTAACATCCTGGTAAATGCTTATTCCTTTGTCTCCTGTCTCTGCTCTATCACTCCTGTAAGAATCTAGTAATAGGAGGAAAAGATATTTCTCATGATAGGAGATACGTGATAGAAATCTTTTATACAGCCCCCCCTCTGTGACCACCTTCACTGAATCAAAATAAAAAAACAGGCCTGCTATCAGAAGTCATTAGTGTAGAACAAGTCATTTAAATCAGTTTTCATTTGGTCCACATTCTAACAAACTGCAGACCTTGGTCTCAGATGAAAATGAAGTCTAATAATCTGTGATTTAAACATGAGTGGAAACAGCCTATTATAGCCTTTTTTTATCTGTTTTTGTAAAAATCTTAAATCTCCTGAACTGAGCACTGAACTAAGCCAAGACATTAGCTATTTGATGTTTGCCAGCAACAGAATTATGCAACTAAGATTTGCGTTTGTTCACATGAGCAAAATATAGGGTATTACAATATTAACTGGTTCTTCTGTTTTGAACTTGTCTGTCAATTTAAAGCTATCCAGCTCCACATTGTACAAACTTTACTCTTTGCTTTGTAACTTCCCAGCAGATAAGACTTTGCTACAGTACTACAGTTTGTAGGAAATACTTTTCTCCACGTTAAAGATTGTTATGTATTTCAGTCTCTTGCTGTCATTCATCCTTTTTTCTATCTGTTAGTAAAAGTTAGGCTCATTTTAAGAATCCTACATTCACTATTACCAGTCTATCTTTTGGTAAAAGTTATTTGCCGAGGAAGGTTGTGAGACATTTAAAACTAAATGCTTACCACAAAAAACCATGCAGAATGGCAGTACTGGATAGATGAACCTGAATTCTTTATGGCTCAGCGTGCTGTAATAAAACAGATACAATACAATAGAAAGTTAAATGAATCAATTCTGTTGACAAAATAATGTTTAGAGCATGGAAGGTGGGAAGAAGAGCACATAAACATATGAAAAAGCATTTGGCATGTTACCAATTTAGAGTAAAAAAATGCAAACCTAACTTTCTAGGAACATAGTGAGAACAATGAAATTAAAGTTACTTGATCACTTTAAACCAAGCGCTAATAAAAGCATCTGGCTACTGTGCTGTAGCAGTTAAGCTGTCTAAGAATACTAGATGTGATGGGGAGTATACTACCTATTAGTTTTCTGTATTAAAAACAAAGTAAGAAAAAGAATGGACAGTGAACTAAGATTTACACTTACATTTATATCTAACAAAATAACATTCACTTCTGCTAATACAACTCTACACCATTTCCCACCTCAGCATTTGATTTTGTGGTGGTTTTTTTTTGGGGGGGGGGGGAATGGTGGCTAGTTGGGTAAGACATGAAATTACTGCAATTGTCATGAGAACCAAACAGGTTCTTAGAAGACTAGAGGAGCCGAGAAGGGCCAATAGGCTACATTCAGTTTGGAGCTGGACTGAGGAAAGAGATTACATTTATGACCTTGCTCCTGCTTTGCTGTATTCTGTTACTACTACACTCTGATGATAGTTTACTATGAGGTATACTCTAGTTTGCATATATTTACTTGCCTCTTCTGCTTAATCTACAATTATCAAATGACTTGTAAATGAAGCAAGTTTTATAAGTTGAAGAACCTCTCATCTTATTGGGGATGTATTAGAGAAACAAATGATGCAGCATTTTCATTAACAGATGTCTAGTGAGCTCAGTTTTCTGACTAGTTCTGTTGCACAAACACCCCTGAGGTGATGCAGAAGTTACTGGTTGTTTTCCATTGAATTTCTTGCCAAATTATTTCAGTATTTCAGAATCAAATTGCTTTTAAATATACATGTATGCTAATGACACAAGTAGTAATATTACATAAATTCTAGAAAACACCACATAATTGACTCCTTCTATGTGTATTGGAATAATTTTAGGTTTTCTGTCATTTAGCTTGAATACCATCCTTTTTCATTCTAGAGAGGAAAAGTTTTGATGAAAAGAACACAAACGGTGAAAGACAGTAATTATGTTCAGAAGAAATTACCTGTATACTAGCACTGTCCAAATCACTGCCCCTAGAAAGATGCGATACCGTTTTGGTGCCATCACACAGCCATGAATAAAGAAAGGCAGGTGGGTACCCAAGATGACTGGCAGTCCCTGAGAGAAGTACCAGTGCCAGGGATGAGAGCCATAGAACGTTCCCAGATTCTGTAGCACGTTGAATTTCAAGAAGTTCAGCTGAACCAGTACCCACTGGGATGGTTAGGAGAAAGAAAGGGGTAAGTAAAAAAAAAACACAAACAAATGCCAATATCTGAACAGTAACTAGCTATAAGTGATGAGTTTCCTTTGTGCCTATGTCTTTTACACTAAGACTTATCACGGGATTCCTATTTTTAGCAGTTGTTATAACAAGCTTTAATTTCTATAGCATGCTGATAACTGTTGATTTAGTGAGAGCTGATTTGAAGTAAGTCTGTCATTTAAAATAACTAAGAAGTCAGTGTTCAGGCATTTATGACTTCAGGTTAACAGATGATAGACCAGACACACAGATAATGAGTTGCAAGAGTCCAATACATTTTTAAAATGACTGAAAAAATAAAAACTTTTAGTACTGAGTTTAAAGCAGCTCACCTCACCAAAAAACACACGGTCAATTATTAAAGAGGTTCCCAGTGTGACCAATCTGTAAAAGAAGAAAAATTGATTGCATTGCTACTGCCTGCATTGCTTATGCAATCAAGTTGTACTCTTCTCCAGATTGCTGTCAAAACTCCCTAAGTAGTTACTCCTAAACTCTTTTAGGATTATCCCTACTTGTGGCCATTTTAGAGCAGCCAATTGCCATTGCCCAATATCCTTGGCACATCCATCCCAGGAATGCTGCTGGCATCTCGTTGTGACAAAAAAAAGTTACATCTCTGTAACTTTTCGCAGTGTATAGACTCACTTCAAAGAAACACGTCCCTTCTTTAAACTTTTGCAAAAGGATTTTTTTTTTTGCATTGGTCTTCAATGCAGTCAGCTTTTTTGAGCCTTCTGTCTGTGCTACAGTATGTAGTGGTAAGATCAGTCTTAAGATGCAGCTGTGAACAGTGTATAAATTCAGAAGGAACGTACCCAATTGGAATGCAGTTGTACAGGATGAGGTCTGCTTTTTTCTGTTCTTGTAAAAAATGACTGAAGACCAAAGGTATCCATGGGATAGCAGCAGTGGGGCGAATGACAATCGCAAGTGCTATCAAACTTAAATATTTCCATCTAGAATGAAGGAACAGGAAAAACAAAGAAAGCTTATCAGAAGATGTGATCAATTATTTAACAGTGGAACTTAGCAATAGAAACATTGTTCTGTCTCTGACCAAGAGTTCTGCATGCTGCTGGTAACTCTGATTCTCTCTCTGAATGCAGATATCTTGGAAGGCTGCCAGATACACAATTGCCATATTAGCACTGGAGTTGGTAACTAGGAGCAGATAGTTGTTTTAAAATAGATAGCTGGTTAACAATGGTGTGACTGCATGAATTTACTGCTACACTTAAACAAGTGTATCTTTTCTTAAGTTAAATTCTTCTAAAGCTTATAGTTTTCTGTGTTATGATACTGTGTGTAAGGGAACTGGAGAACAGTTGTGTTATATAGCAGCAATATCAGAACTTCAAAACCAATTTTAGAGAAAACACCACAGTTACTGTTTCTTCCATGATCTAGAGCACTTGACACATAAATAAGGTGGCTTTGTTTGCTTTAAATTTTAAGATAAAAATCAGCATTTGAACTGGTTTCTGTTTTACTCCCAAACCAAATATTTTCAGTACTGTTCAGAGAAATTTTCTTACCTGCTCCCCATCTTGGAACCTTTTATTGGATAGTAGTAAAGAGCAAAAATGGTGAGAAGAGTTTCCATGGTGTTTGTTAGAGTTCTGGTACAGGTATACCATGTAAACCAGGAACACAGCTGGCAGAAGTACTGAAAACAGTTACGACAAGAGAGTGCACAGGGGCAAATGTTAAACAAGTTCTGTAGCTCTGAAAAAGGTGATAACTCTGAGGCATGACTGAGTATCATTTGGCCATGCTTACGCTGCAGCCACGTTGATTAAGGTGCATAATTTTTTTTATAAACAGCTGAGACTTACCACATACTTTGCTGTTTCTGCATTTTCAAGGTGTTTCACTAGTAAATAAAGCTTCACATCAGCAAAGGCTGCCAGAACTGCTTGTACCAGTCTAGGGACCCATATCTACATAAGTAAAGACAGAACTTCATATTTGCAATGAGTTCAAAGATTACTGCACTACTGAATGGCTGCTCAGACTAATGCGTGAGTTAGAGAATATTATCTATAACATCTTGTGATTTCAAAGAAAAAAGTAGCAACAGTATGATCCTTCAGAAAGACAAGTATTTCTGCCAGAACCAAGAAAGTACATCAGGTTCCACTGAAAGCGTTCATTTCTTCAAAGTACAATGTAGAAAACTGGTGATGAATGACAAACAACAGCAGTCACAAGGAGCTGCTGTTAGCGAGTCCACTGCCATGGGTCCGATTAAACACTTTGGCAAACTGAGCAAAGGCACGGTTATGATCTCACGGCAAAGCATCAGTGTGGAACCTGAGGAGAGCGGGGGCTGCAGCCGTGGGGGGGGCTGCAGTTACTGGCAGCAGGGCTGGGCCTGGAGAGTTAGCTGTGAGTTTTGCAGTCATGTAAAACGTTAAATTTGGAGAGGCTTCCCGTTTGAAGTCTGTGCTCGTGCACCATTAACTGTAAGAACGAGGCTTCGTGTCCTACCCGGGCGGTACCAAAGCTACACTGCCACCAGCAGACGCGCTACGGCTCGTTATACGTACCAGCAGCTGGACGTCATCCTCGCCCAGCAGCTGCAGAGCTCTGTAGATGCAGGCAAAGAGCAGCGGGTACGGGTATCCCCGCAGGCCGTGCGCCCACTCCCACGTCAGGTGCCCATAATTGCCGCAGTTAAGGCCGTTTCAGCAAGGAGGAGCCGGGCCGCTCCCGCGGCAGCGCGGGGCTCGCAGGGGACGGGCGGTAAAGGATATCCGAAGACCAGGCGGTGCGCCACCTCCAGCGACTGCCAGTACTCGTCCGGGACGAAGCTGGTGCGCACCAGCGCGCAGTTCAGCGCCCGCGCGGCCACCGCCAGGGCCGTCAGAGCCGCGGTCCCGCCGGCAGCGCCTGCGGGTAAGAGGGTAAGAGGCCCTTTCGAGGCGAGGCCGGGCCATCCCGCCCCGTCGCTTACCGGCGCCCGGCTCCGCGGCGGCTCCGGCGTCCGCGTACAGCACCGACCTACGCTTGCGGAGCCGCACCGCCTCCGAGCGCCTGGCGCGCGCCAGCAGCCCTCCGGTCGCTGCCATGGCGGGGCGGGGCCAGGCGGCGGCGCACGCGCGGTCCCGCCTCCCGCACTTCCTTCCGGTCACTCTGGCGGGCGGGAGCTCCCCGCTCCTTGCTGTTCCCGTCCTTCAGGTGAGAGGCGCCGCGCGGGAGCGCCGAGCGCGCGTTCGCTCCGGCGCGGTGCCTCACGCGCGCGTTCGTGTGTGCGGTGCAGGTGCGGCCCCGACCGGCGGCATGCGGGGACGGCTGCCTTTGCCCCACGTGGCCGTGGCCATGGCGCTCGGCGTGGCCAGCGGGCTGTACATCTACCGGCCCGTCTTCCAGCCGCCCGCGCCCCAGCAGCCCCAGCAGAGCCCGTCCGGGCCGACGACGGACGCCGCGCCCGAGAAGAGGCCCTGAGGAGTCGCTGCCGCGCCGTGAGGAGGTGGCACGTGCCGCTCCCGCTTCCCGCGCCCGTCGGCCCGGCGCTCCGCCAGCGGCGGGGGACGGCGCGCGGTGGCGGCCCGTGGGGACCCCGGGCGCGTTGTGATGTGCATAAAGCTGTGAGCGCCTGGTGGTACGTGCTCGTGTCTGAGTAACCGTCACACCTGGGGCCTCTGCGGGCTTCCCCTGTGCCGATCTTCCCTCTGCCGTTTGTGTCTCAGCTCCAACCCTCACCCTTGCCGACTGCTGGGAGCTGTGCTGGCAGTTGGGCAGTGACCCACACCTGGCCGCGGGTTGTGCTCCCCTGTATCAGTGTACGTACACGTACCCCAGACGCGCACACGGTTTTCAGTCCTCTACTACATATAATGAGAAGAAAAGCGCTGCTTTGGGTGCTGCTGTGAGGCCCGCTGTGGCTGCTTGGGGCAGCGCCTTGATGCGTGGCTGTCAGGGTTGTAATGTGTCTAAAAGTGAATGCCAAGCTGCTGCTCTGGGAGGAACATTTTTCAGGTGTTGGTTTTGACAGCGGCCTCTGGATGTCCTGAGAGAAGAAGTCGCTGCACTCAGTGTGCTTTTATCTAAGTCCAGGGGCGGTGGGGCTGCTGGAGGCAGTGGCTGGGCCTTATGGAAGTGGGGATGAGAAGACACTGGGAACCAGGATGGCTTGGGTAGTTGGGGACCTTAAAGCCCATCCAGTTCCAACCTGTGCTGGGTGCCCCCCAGCTCAGCTGCCCAGGGCACCTCCAGGGATGGGGCACCCACAGCTCTGGGCAGCAGTGCCCCAGCCTCTCTGCCCTCAGAGTAAAGGATTTCTTCCTAACTTCTAACTTAAGTCTCCGTCCCCCCTTGTCATATCACTATCAGACCACATAAAAAGTCATCCCCCCCTTCTGCTTGTAAGCTGCCTTGAAGTTCTGGAAGGCCATACTGAGGTCTCCCCAGAACCTTCTCCAAGCTAAACTAAGTGGGTCCAGTTCTCAGTCCATCTTCATAAGAGGTGCTCCAGCCCTCTGGTCGTCCCCACGTCCTTCCTCTGGACCCTCTCCAGCAGCTCCACATCCCTCCTGTTTGGGAGGCGCAGTACAAAATCACGATGACTCCCACCCGGCCACGAGGGACGGCCACAAAGCAGCGGTGTCGACCAACGCAGAGGTGCAATTCCCGCTTGACGGGAGCCCGTCGCGCAGCTCCTCGGCGCGGCTCAACCTGGTGCCCCAGCGCTCAGCCCGGGAAACGGGCGGCCGGGGCGGCGCTGCCTCCGCCGCTGCCCCGCGTCCGGGCGGGGCCCCTCGGCGCCTGCCCCCACCCTACGGGAAGTGATGTTGCTCCGGCGGAAAACGCGCCCTTACCGCCCGGCCGGGCAGGTGCGGAGCGACGCGGCGCTGCCGGAGGTACGGGGCGGCGGGGCCGGGAGAGCAGCTCCACTCCGGGACCCACCCGGAAACGGGTGCGAGCCGTGCGTGCGGGGGTCTCGAACCGGGGGGCGGGGTGGGAAAGGTGATTTCCGTGCGTTTCTGAAGCCGGCAAACGGCTGGGTGCTACAGAGCGGCCTTAGCGCCGCGAGAATCGCGCTGCTTCTCGGGCTGCCCGCAGCCCCGCGCCCGGGCCGCACGGCGGGTCCTTGCGTGGCGTCCGCGAGCGGCAGGGAGGAGCGCGGCCGTGCGCTGCCCGCGTGTCCCCGCTGCGGGAACGGCTGCGGCGCTCGGGCCCCGCTGTGCGGCAGCTGGCAGCGCGCGGAGCTTCCCAGGCACGCGGTGGTAAAACGACAGGTGCGGTGCGCGTCTGTGTGCGGGGCCTCTGCGAATGGGAAGTTGTTGAGGGAGCAACGTAAGCGTGTGTCGTCTGTTTAGCTGTAACAGCCTTGTACCGGGGGATCGGCACATCTGCTGCTGCTTTCCGAGCTGAAGGGTGCGGGAGGTTGCCTGGGTCTGATTTGCAGTGCTTGGGGGAAATGCTTTGATGGTCTGAGATCTAAGGAGAGCTAAATCCATCAGGAAAGCTCGGTTTTTCTCGCTCTGTAAGGATCTAGATTGTATTCCAGTATAAGTGATGGTTTTTATGCTACTGGCAACAGATAAAGGACTGCCAGAAGCACCCTCCCTTGGGTTTTGTCTGGTGGATGTGGAGCTTTTTGATTGCCAGTAGTTTCCACGGCAATTAGCATTTACAAGTTTTCTTCAGATGTGTGCTTGGAGTGAGGAATTCTACTGAGCATTATTGGAGAGGTGATCTTTGTGTACTCCGTTTTTATTGAGGCTCTACAAAATGCTTATTGATTTTTTTTGTGTAAAATGTATTAATAGCACTGAGCGCTTTCTAAGGTCTGACCTGCGTGCCTTTGCTTGGAAGTGTATATTCCTACATGGAGTTGTCTTCTCAATCTCTGTTCTTTTCATGGACACAGAATATTTAGTTGCCGTTTGAAGTGTTTTCCAGCCAGAAGAAATCACACAGCACAACATACATTTCAGATGCTGACACTTGCAGACTTGCAGGAGTAGTATTTGTGATTCTAAGTGGATGTCTCTGAAGCGTGTTAGAAAAGATGGAAGAAAAAAACAACACATTCTTGTGCTTCTGGTTCAGGGTTCTGATTTTACACCTCCTTAACTTGTTCGGAAAGGAGCTGGGTGGGGGCTGGTGCTACAGCATACACTGCTGTTCTGATCTGTACAAACATTTCTCATCCGTGACCAGATATCTAAAACCAGAGTGTAAGTTTGTTTTCATCTCTATCGTTACACGTTATTTTATCGCTTGACTGCATGTTTCCTTTCAAAGAGCAGATTAGTGAGATAAAAAAAGTTTTTCAGCAGCTTTTGGCATTGACAAGAATGAGCGTTACGGGCAGTGATCCTTGTGCGTCACCTTTGGATTTCCAGCTTCTCTGTCAGTGCCAGGTGGCTGTCAGTTCATCTGCCAGTGGTCAGAGCAGCCCCAGGCCTGCGCAGCCACCCTGTGCCAGGAGCTGTACCCTGTGGGCTGCAAGGTCTGTTTGGAAGCAGGTACTGTGGGCACCGGGAGGGTGGAATGTAGGAGCAGGAGCTCTTTTCTCTCCTGTTACTTAATGGTTCACCAAAACATTTTAAAGGCAACTTGTGATCATTAAACATGTTTAAATGGTTAACCCAAATACTCTCTTCAGTGTTAAAGCTTTATTATGATACTCCACTGCACATGTGGTCTGATCCAGCAGATGCTGATTTTTTTTCTTTTGATTTCAAAGGGCTGCCCACGTGTTTGTAGGCAAACACTTGCTGGTCTGGATATGTCAGGTGCTCAAGAACTTCCTTTCATGCCTGTGTCTTGTGGGGGCCACCTGTGTGCTATTGAGTTTATAGATCTGACTTCAGACGTGTCTGAAAAGCTGTTTGGGAGCAGCATGATTTAAGGAATAGTTATTTTAAAAGCAGCTCATTTACAGAGCAAAAACTTTTTTTTTTTTTTTTGTGTATTTATACAAATATATTCCCAGCTTGTCTTCCTATGGGAACAGCATCTGATTATGAGATTTCTTTCTGTGATTTCTTTTTTGTCTTTCTAGTCTGAAAACTGCATCCCTGTCAGGAGCCAGGGCTGACTCGTACCACATTAAATCAGCTGTGATCAGATGCTTTTATCTCTACTGGTGGTAAAGCCATGATGATTTAGGAGTCTTAGCCTCTAATTTAATTACTGGAGTATTGTATTGTTTTCTTTTCATAAATAATACAACAGAATTTACTTCTGTTTGCTGTAATAAGTAGTCTCGACTTCTGTGATTTATTCTCTGATATAATAAACTTTGAAGATGAAATTCTGGCATACATATATATTAAAATGTGACATAAAACCAGCATAATTTTTTCCCGTGATGTTGCTGTGGCTTCAAGGAACTGAAAGCAGTCTGATATGTATATGAGAGTTTTGCATGATCCCAGATGCTGGAATCTTGTTTATGTTCTGGCCAGCACTTTAGAGCTGACCTGGCAAGTATTTTGAATTACTAAAAAAGAAAAACAAACATATATCACTGCTTTTATGGCTCTAAAATAATATCAAGATGTAAACCAAGGCATCCGTATTTTTGTTTGTGACCCAGTATCTCCTAGCTGTTCCCTTCCCTATGATACTATGCTGATATTCTGCACAGCAGACAAGGGCCTTTCTGGAAGGCAGAGTGCAGGCTGCTGGGGAGGTAGGAAAGGGGCAGGAAACAGCAAAGATAGGAGCTGACTAGGAAGAGTACAACATTTCTAGAAATTTGTGGTTTGCAGTGGAAAAAGGAGCTCATAGATACATGAGCAGGCTTTTATTAAAATGAAAGTTGAATTTGTGGGTGCTTGCAAGTAGGATTTTGAAACTCGCTCTAAGCTTCTGTAGTGACTCTTTATGTAAAGCAGGTACATAAATGAAAGGACAGTAAGGATGCTATGTAGTTGTATTTAGATCAGGTAGTGCAAAGAACAAATGTGAATCAATGAAGCTGAAGCATGGGTAAAAACACATCAAAGCAGCTTTCAAAATTGTATTGATGTAGACTTGCAAAACATTGAAAATCCTTTTTGAGGAAGCTGTAGTGCACATTCCTTTATGTTGGTACAACAGATTCCTAGAAGGCTACAACATTTTTAAATTAAAAAATACGCTTGGCTGTCAGCCCTTCTGATATGTAGATAAAGATCAGTGATCTCAAAGGAGACTTGTAGCTCTTCAGGCTGAAGATAGAGACATCAAGTTATCAGGGTGCAGTTACAGCCATGTACCGAAATGCAGATGCTTCTGTCTGCATACATTACTGGGCATGATGCTCTTCTTGTGAAACCAGGCACACGCTCCATAAGGATTTATGGCTTGAGGAACCATCATCTCACTTAAAATGAGCTGCAGTATGCAGCTGTGTGAAATAGATTAAATATTAATATACTTAGGTTAAATATTCCTCTTTTAAGTGCAGGTGATGTAATTTGAACAATGTGGATATTGCAACAAGTGCTTTTTCTTATATACAGAACTATCCGTTTTTTTTTCAGTCTGGATGAATAACTACGTTTATTCTTGCAAAGAGCTATTACATGTTATTTCTCTTTTAAATTCAGAACATTTTGTTTGCCCATTCTTGGTGTTTTAGCAGTATTTAGATGCTGTATTCTCTCTAGTGTGTTCTTTCTACTATTTCAGAACTTTATGAGAGAGTAGGAACTTGATTCAGGAAATAAAACATTGTTTTACCTTTCTCTTTTCATTTGTATCTAGAGCAGGCACAGACACCCTTGGCTTTACTGCAGGATAAACTGTAACTACATTGACATTCATAGAAATTGATGGGGAGACAGTAAGTTCAATAGAAGTGACAAACTGATGAGATCCACTTGTTTAAGTTTACTGGTCTTGTATCAGATATTAACCTGTTCTTCAAATGTAAGCAGGTTTGCTTTCTGAAAGTAGAATTTTGATTTCCTGTTAAAGATATGGTTGTTTTCTTTCAAGGTTTTCCAAAGTGCTGATGCTGAGATCACATTTGCAGTGAAGGATTCCTGTCTTTGGGCAGTAAGATGTTCCATGAAAACAAAACTGATGTGTCTATCTGTTATTTTAGTGGTTCATGCAGTTTATTCTTGAAGGGACTCTGGTTGCCCTTGGAAGTTAGCCATCTGGTGCTGCTATCAGAGGCGGCTATTTTTTATGAAGCTGTTTCCTGTTTAAAAAGCTGCTGCCCTTAAACATGCTGATACTTTATCTCCAGCAGTGCTGAAAGAAGGCTCAGAAATGATCACAAGTAGCTGTCTAGATTAGCTTGCATTTGGAACAGAGGAACATGGGTGTTTTGCTTCAAAAAGTGGTATTACAGAATATTTAGCCCACGTGCCTTTTGGCTTGCAGGAGGGCCTGCTTGACCTGCTTTCGATTTGCTTGCTGACGGGGTGCTTCATGACTTGATACTGATAAACTTGAGCTGTTACTTTTCTGATGTGAAAACTGATCTTCTGGGATGAGCTGCTTTTTCTTTCTTTATGTTCTTGGTTGGTTCTTGATGCAAGGAAACTAGTAGTTGTTCAGTATAAAGGATTTGTCCCCGCCTTTCAGATTTGTTTAGTTCCATCCTCAGATATTAGTGTGTTACTGTGTTTATGGGCTGCTTGGCAGTAAGTAAGTAGAAGTCCTGGAGCACTTGTCCTGTGAATACAGTCTAAGGGAGCTGGGCTTCTTCAATCTGGAGAAGACAAGGCTCCAGGGAGACCTCGTTGTGACCTTCCAGTATTTAAAGGAAGATTATAAACAGGACAGAAATCAACTTTTTATGCAGGTAAGTATTGATAGTACAAGGGGGGATGATTTCAAACTAAAGGAGAGGAGATTTAGTTTGTGTTTCAGAGGGAAGTTTTTCATTGAGGGGTGGTGAGTTGGTGACACAAGTTGCCAGGAGAGGCTGTGGATGCCCCCATCCCTGCAGGTGTTTGAGGCTGGGTTGGGCCCTGGGCAGCCTGGTCTGATGCTGATTGAGTGATTGGCAGCCCTGCCCATGGCTAGACGATCTTTGGGGTCTCCTTCCAACCCAAGCCATTCTGTGATTTTAAGTGGCATTGCAGCTCATCCCAACAGCTCCTCTAATTTTTTCCAGAGTGTCTTTTCATGAGAAGCAGCCTTTCTTCCAAGAATAGGACTGACATTCTTTTTACAGTTGTAGCAATCTGCCCATACCAATTATCATGTTCTTATTTTTCCTTTTTACTTTTTTTTCTCCCCTCTTTTTCTGCATTTTGTGGGATATTGATTTCTCTCTGAATTACTGTTAGCATTTGATCTGTCTCTCTTTGAAGTTTGCCAGCATATTTGCAGTGCCAGCATATGTGTCCCAGTGGCTGTTTTTCCTCCTTTTTGCATTTGTTAAAAGTTTCCTCTTTGATTCCGGGAGAAGTTTTGTGACACAGATAAGATTTGTGGATGCTAATGAGCGCCATTACCCTGTGCTGCCTGCTGCTTGTTCTCATTCTGCAGTCTGACAGGGCTGTTCAGGAGCATCTGCTGTATGTGCGTGTGAAGGCTGTGCTGTGGCTGTCGGTAAAAGCGTGCTGAGCTTTTAATGTGTGTTGGAAACAGCCATTAACCATTCAGAGTGCTGAAGAACAGATCCCAGCAGAATTTGGGGGCAGGGAAACAGGGCAGCTGACACTGCAGTTGGGCAAACTTGAAGCTTTTGGCTTTGGAAACACAGAAGAATCATCTGTAGGATCATCTGAGGTGGGCTGTTTCTAGATCCTTTCACCCCCATTTCTATGTCCAGTGGCAGATGCCCAAATTCCTGTGGGAACTGAGTTCAGACAGGTAACCATTTGGCATTTTCTTCTTGGGGAAGCACTTGCTAGGGATTGCCTGGATACTTGCAGCTTTTTTTAAGAGTATAGAATATACAAAGGCAAATTTTCTCATGCTCGGAAGGAACAGTGCTCTATGCTGTCCTGCACTGGATTTTCCTCCAGCTTCCTACTGTGTTCCTAGACCTGTATAGCATAGATCATTCTTACAAGAGGGCTGTAAATTCCAGGCATTTCACTTGGATTGTCGTCTTCATATACCCTGTTCATAACTCCCGTTTAAAAAAAAAAAAAAAGAAAGATTTATTAAGCAAACAGTTGGCCATTCCTCTGTAGAGCTCAAAAGAGCATTCCACAGCATGTGTTGAACCTTCACCCCATCTCTTGTGAGCTCCCAGGCCTGGATGGCAGTGTGAGGAGGGCTCACCTGGGGTTGTTCCTGGCACCCCAAAACCTGCACTCAGCTGTTGCTGCAGTTTCTGACACCCTGCAGACATGTTGGTTTGGAAACAGGGGCTTTGAGTAGCTGAACTCCGATGTCATGGTTTACAAATTGGTGCCCTCTGCTTCGTTACCAACTCTGCAGTTTGAGGTCAGTGTAGCTTCACCTAGAGAAAATGATTTTTATTTCAACTGTACCCTCCCAGCCAAGTCTTACTGTTTTTAATAAAGCCCTTTTCTGGAGGGGGAGAGTGGGAGTTGGTGGATATTCTTTATTCCAGGTTGATGAGAAGGAAATTAAGCAGCTTCGTTTAGTTTGGAAATCAAAAGCTGGAGTCTGGAAATTAGTTATGAATGACTTTCACCTTAAAGTTGGCCAAAGCCTTTCTGAGTGGAACAGCTCAAACTGCTTGCATGCTGCTGGCTGAGACCTGCAGCCGGGCAGCTTCTGCTTGGCACCCTGCTCCTGGGGCTGCTTGCAACACAGCAGAGCTGTTGCTTTGTTGCTTTGTCAACGCGCCTTATCCTGTTCCTCCTTCTGCAGTTACCAGACATCCTCGGGTGCTTGTGGTCAGGGTATTTCTTCACTATAAGCAAGTGCTGGTATTGATCAGGGAAACAATTAAAGAAGAAAAAGTTCACTGTGCCAAAAACTGAGTGCCAACATTTCAAACTGTGTGTGGGAGCAGAAACAGGGCTTAGAGCTTCTTCAGCTGCAGGGAAATCGTTGAAGGTTGGAGTAACCTGTGACAACATGTCAAAGAAATGACTTTTTGGTAAATCTGGAAAAATGCTGAGGCAGTGCATGAAAAAGTTCCACTTCAAATAGTTGTTTACCATCTCATTGTAACAAAATGTGCACATTACAGAATCACAGAATGGCCTGGGTTGAAAGGGACCTCAAGGATCATGAATCTCCAACCCCCCTGCCACAGGCAGGGCCACCAATCTCCCCATTTAATACTAGACCAGGCTGCCCAGGGCTGCATCCAACCTGGCCTTGAACACCTCCAAGGATGGGGCATCCACAGCCTCTCTGGACAGCATGTCACCTCAGTTCCCAGCAAACAAGGTGAGGTAGTGGAGCACTGCAGCGAATGAGTTAAGCTTTTGGAGTTGTCTGTCTGGTAGATGAATGCATTAAGGGTGCATTAAGTTTTGCAGCCAGCTGTCTGTAGCACTTTGTAAGCGGCAAGGCTGGAGAGCAGTCTTACAAACCTTAATTTCCTTTCTTACTTCTCTGCTCTTGAAACAAACTGTGTGGAAACAGAGATGCGAAAGTGTTGTGCAAGGTAACCTGCTGTCTGTGAACGCTCAGCCTGGTTAAATCCTGCTTGGCGGCTCTGTCGCTCACTGCACCCACGTCTTTCAGCCCCCTGCAGTCAGCACCTGCAGAGTGAGCAGCAGCTGTGAGAGAGGCCGTGGGCAGGGGCCTCCTACCAACGAGTGCCTTGGTGCTGGGCCCGAGGGCACAGATTGGGCCTGCTGTGCTAACGTGGGCCCTGATGGAGGCACTTGTTGAGGACGGTTTCCATGTTCAATCAATCTTTTGTCTCACTGACTTGAAGTATGTGAAATGTCTGCATGTCTCATGGAGTTGAGGGGGGCGTGCAGATATTGCTGCGGTGGTGCAGAATGTTCCTGGCACCATCCTACTACAGCTCCACTGCTACAGCTGAGAGCCCCCTGAGGGCTGGGGGGGATCCCTGAGCCCTGGCACTGCCCCATGGCCCCCCACCCCTGCCCTCACCGGGTTGGCATTGGCTTGTCTAGAGGTGGCTCCTTCTGTCCCCTGCAAAAGTGAAACACTGGGTGCAAAACTGAAATTCTCCATGATGTTTTGGTTGCTTTTAGTACTCGCTGTGCTTTGTTACAATAAATAGGCTTCTGTGTTTGCTGTATTTGTATTTTCAATGAAACATACTGCAATTTCCGTTTCCGTGTGCCAGGAAGCAGGAGGGTCAGGAGCTTAAAGAAGGGCTCAAAGTTTGTTACCACCTGGGTTAAGGAAATCTGATTGTCTGTGTTGCTTGGTTTTAAAAAGAGGGAAAGAGATCACTTGATCAGTCAGCAAGACCACATGACAAGCAGCTGAATGTAATTAGGTGGGTAGGGAGGTGGTGCGGGCCTGTAGCTTTGCATGCTAGTGCAAGTTTTAGAGCTATTCTTCTAAGCTACACTGTTTTGGTTTTATTTTCTTTGTCTGTTGGTATTATTTGCAGATGATTAATGTCTCTTTCTGCATGACTATGGTATTCAAGAGATCTGGGCTGGATTAGGAAGCTCTGTGCTGAGGTATCCCTGGAGAGCTACAGGTCCACTTGCAGCTGTTAAGTGTAGGTATGTATGTATTTCCTCTTTTATTTAGTTCACTAAAATTGACTGCAGTGTTTTTCTTGATCTGATAGTTGTCCTGTGTGTATACCAACTGTTACTGTTGTAAGAGGCTTTGAAACAATGTTTTTGACACGTGCTGTGATGGTGTTGATTTGAGATACCTGATTTATCATAGTGGAATTTTGGTGGTCTGGGGGGAAAATAAAACTGTAGAGTATGCTGGTTTGTGTAAAACATAGCTGCAGCTTCAGCGTTTAAAACCAAAGCCTCTTCAGTACATCTTGTGTCTTTTTGCTACCTGACTGTGCAATTGGCACATATTTGGGGCGTGGGCCCTTCTCTCTGAAGTTAATTGGCAAGATTGGGGCAGCGATGGTAGTAACAGTGGCAGAGGACTCAAACCAGGGTACAGAGAGAGGAGAGCATTCCCACTAGGATGGTATCAAAGCTTAAAAGCAGAAGAAACAAAACAAAAAATCAACGCAGATTATGACGTTTTAATTTTCTCGTTAGACAACTGACGTGCTGCCTGTAGTTCGTAGCTGTGTTAGTTTGGGCTCACTGAGTTGGATTTCATCCTTTAGTAGGATCACTGGAAACAAATCAGTCTGAGGTAGAGACAAAACTGGATATGCTTATCAATAAGATTAAAATGACTGCAGAGACCAGTGTCAGAACTTCGTAACAAGAGGTGCCATTTCTGATCCCAGGCAGTCAGCCTGCATTTCCCACTCTATTACACCAAACAGGGCAGAATTAGACCTTTGATGATAAGGTATGTTGTGCAAATAACATCTCATGATACAAACAATATAACTCAGTATTTATAAATGTTGTTTTGCTCAAACCCCTTCCCCCCATATTTATTCCCATGTTCTCATTAACAACATATACTTAATAAAATGGTCCTCTAGTGTGGTGGATTTTTACTGAGTTGTGCACCACTGTGATTGTGCTCATGTATAATAAATGTGTTGATAATAAAAGGAGTAAAAAAGTATGCTGCATAGACTGGCATTTTTAATTAATGAAATAAAATGGACTGCAAGGAAACATGAGAGCTTATCTAGTTTATAGTCCTTTCAGTGAGATAGTAAATGGTTTCAGTCTTAATTACGTTAAAGGCACCGTGGGATGGGATAGTATTACTGTGTTTTGCTTCTGTGCCCCTGTGATTTGGTCGTTCCTTGCCACCCCAAGCATGTGTTTGTAATCAGATGTCCTTTCTAGCCTGGGTGTCAGCGTTTTGCTAATTGTGGACTGAAATTCCAGTTTTTGCAGACTGTGACTAACCATGGAGGAGCTGTTCAGAGAACAGACAACAGTAGTTTCCTTCATGTCTGTGGGAAGGTCACAAGATTTTTCCAAGGTTGTAATTGATGTCTATCACAGTCTATCTTAAGATGATTTTTCTAGTCCAAATCATCAGCCCTTGACTTGCATTTATAGGAGAAAAGTGCCGAATTCATCAGTGAAGCTACACAAATAAGCTTTCTTGCTATTTCCACATAGGCATCTACAGTGTATGGAAAAGCTTATATAAGATAATAGGGGAAGGATTTCTGTAAGCACTGATGCTGACTTTGTGTTGTTTATTTCTGTGCTGAACTGGAAAGGAGTCTTTGTCCCAGTTGCCTCATTGTAGTGTGTTGTTGAATCATGCTTTTCATTTATTGCATTATAACTGCATATTGAATATTTTGTCTTATAGAAACACAAATTGCTGTAAGGAGTTAGTCTCATAGTGTCAGTTGTTTGAGAATTAAATTTTGATATTGAGGTTCAGTTACATAGAGTAAAGCAATATTCTAGAGTGTGGTGCTGCCTCCTTCCCTCCCCATCCTTCCCGTGGCTTTGGAAATGGCACAGCACTACTTTAAGCAAAATAAACCAAGTAACCTTAAACCAGGTGAAGACAAACTTGGAATCGAAGTCAATTGGATTTTTAAAAGAATGGCATCAAAGTCAAAGTGTAGGTATTTTTTTCCTTTTAAAACTTTTTGAAAAAAAGATCAACAGCAGTTCTAAAACTATAGGAAATATAATGAATTCAAATCTTATAAGCTGTTCATGGAAAATAGCATGGAACATGTCCTGGGATGAGGGAAATAAGCTCCTGTCAAAGGGAAGCTGAAGTAACTTCATAAGGAGAAAAACTTAGGGTAACACTTCATTGGTTTAGTATGTTTGGCTTTGTAAATGGGAAATAATACAGCTTCTGCTTCTGAATTGTGCTTGAACAGTCATAGGAATAAAGTTTCTTCATAAAAGTTCAGCTTTAACACATTATGCTGCAGCTGTCAGCATAAATAGAAGCAGAACTGGGATCTTTATGACAGGGAAATTGTGGGGAGTGAGTAGGTTACTCCACTGCAGTCAGTGGTGCTGCTCTGGGTAATGCTGAGATGTTCTTTTTCACTTCATAGAATTTGTTTTTACTGGAATCTCGCTACTGATTTTTTTTTTCCTATTTTTTTTTTTATGTCTATGGGAAATAGAAGTGATTTAAAGTCAAACCAGATACCTCAAATGAAAGCTGATGTTTTAATAGAAGATGAAAGAGCAGTGCCTAGTTTAATGAGTGTTTTCAAATAAAAGTCTCTTTGGACAGTGCGTTGCATACAGCCAGTTTCTTGTGACTGGTGGCTTCTCCAAATAATGCAGGACATAAAAAAAAAAGTTATCGATCACTACGTGAGGTGTCAGTTTGCTTGTGATATTCTGAGTCTTTGGAAGCATGCGAAGTTTTATGTTTACTGTTCAGTCAAGAAAGCACAGTTTGAATCCAATGTGATATGGTAACTACATTTGGGATTCCTCGATGCAGACTTCTGCAGGGAGCTTACACTGCTTGGATCAATCAGAGCCGTCTAACTGGCAATTCATTTTCTTAGAATAACTTCATATACTTTTTCCTGGAGCTCTGGTAATAGAGATGGCTGTTGTGTAAGCTCACAGTTGCTAAGCTGTATATTGGCAGAAACATCCTGAATAGAAATTTAAGTTGAAAAGTTATGGGAGTAGAGGTAGGAAAATGCTTGCTATCATATGTCAAACCTCTGTTAAAGTGAAACTTGGGGTCACTATGTCTACATGAAGCTGTAGGGAAACATTTTGTAGGAGGGTATTTGCAGCATGACAAATGCAGCAGCTACCAGCTTTCAGCTCAGCATCTGTCTGCTGGCCTTCTCCTAGCCTGAGATTAACTGACATGATGAGCAAGGACACACTGTGGGCTTGTAATTCCTTTTGCTTCCCTTGCAGGGCTCATGTATATCTCAGTGACAAGTATTAGCGTGAGAAATCGTGGTTCGCTGTGCTGCTTATCTGAACAGCCTTTGCTGTATATCATGGTTTAACTGTAATTCACACTGTAATTTGAGATTCTGATCAGAGGAGCAAGATGAACTGCTGAGCTGGCAAATCAGGTTGAAAAAACAACCAGCTTTTTGAGCAGAAGCTTTGTGTTTTGCAGTTCAGCCCACTTAACTGGTGCTGCTTTTGTATGATCCTTTCCCTCGTGCTCTAGAATACAGATAGAACCAACGTTTTGCCAAAGCACTGTCTGAATATTTCAGCACATTGCACAGCCTCAGTAGAGAGCTTGGACAGCCTTAATGTGTGCTACAGTTCTGGAGCTGCTCAAGAGGAAGGTGTGATGACTTATTGAAAGAGTAGGCTTATTTTTCAATTCTTGCCAAAAACAAAAACCAAAAAGAAAAAGAAACAAATAAAAAACCAACAAAAAACCCTGTATTACTACTTGTAGTTTTTGCTCTTTGTTAGAAGATTTTGAGTGATACCTCTGAGCCACAAGCATGCTCCAGCGGACACAGATCGAGACTTCTGCTTTGCTGTCCTGTGTTAGTAGCTTCCTGAAGAGAACAGGTAGTGCCTGTTGAATTGTGTTTGGGTCTATTTGAAGCAGAAATGGTCTTTTATTATGTAAAGGACAAGTTAAATTATGCCTGGAGTATTCTCAGCAAGTTATTTCTAGCCTAGTAGTGTTTGTGAAACATGGAAACATCACATATACTCATTACATCCAGAGATGTTTACTAAAAAATCCTGCTCACTACTGACTGAAAATATCTCTTTGAGACTGTAGCTATTACAGACTCTGAAATCAGAGGCTCAGACCCTTTTTAGTCCTGCTAAGAGCTGATTATTGATCGGTCTCTCCATCTCTTTGAAGTGTCACCTGCCAGCCTGCGGTGCTTTGGCTGCCTCCACACTGCAGCGTTTGCCAGTGTGCCTGGGGTATGCAGTGAGCCTTGGTACTGCAGGAATACCTCTGTCAAGGTTTTGTGGTTTTTAAACTTTTAGCTGAGCCTCAGTTTTGTCAATCTAGACATTTCCTCCCCTATCTGCACGCACCAGCTCTCTCTGTAAAGCTTCTCTCACTGTCTCTTGTATTTCAAGTCTGATCACATCTGATCCTAGATTAAGGGATAGAAGGAATAAGTCTTTCTAGTTCGTAAAGTGTTTCTCAACCAACAGTTTCCCTGTTTTTTTCCCACAAGTAATTAACAACTTACTTTGCTTTTTTTTTTTCTTCCCCCTGCTTCTGATTGCAATTTCCAAGTATTCTTGGAACTCCCAAGTATTCCTAATGGCATGCACAAAAAAGAATGAAGGAAGTGCTTTATACTGTGTTTCCTTGTTATTTATTGTTGAACTGAGTAAAGTAATTTACACTGAAAGTAAGGACAGATCTCAATGTTTTAGAAAAGCAGTACTGCTAAAGAAAGAAAGGTAGCAGGAAAAAGGTTTTGTTTCATCTTTTAGTCAAAAGCTAGTAAGGAACAGAGATAATTTCATAGGAAAAGTGAGAGGCGAATATTTCCCAACCCAAAGGATGAGAAAGGTGGATTAAATTCTGCTCTGACTTTCCTGCCCCACCCGTTCTGTTTGCTTGCTTACATCTTGTCAGGTGAACGAGGCAGTTTTATTGTCTCATTTGTATCATATTTGAGTGAATTTTCCCCTTATTTAACAGTGGCTATTATATATCTTAAGGTTTTCTGTTGCCTGACCTTCTCCATATGCCTCTAATTGACCTAATCATGATCAATTATCTTTGCCGGATTGTTTCTATTGTAATGCAGCACGAGCTTGGCAGTGTGACCTTTTGGAGATACATTGTCTGTATTTCAGGTTTCTGTCCTCCAAAACAAGGTGGAAGACTGCAGAGAAATTTCTCAACATGGAGGAAAGAAGTAATATCTATATCTATATATATATCTATATTAAAAGGAACTACAAATATTTTCCTCTGGCTGTTGACAGAGAATGTACTTCAGTGGACTTAAAGGGCTAAGCCTGACGGATGTGTTTGCAGTCTACTGAATCATCTGCATTGGCTGAGTGTGAAATGCAATACTTTCTCTAGCACAAATACATGCACATCTTCGTATTCTAAGTGTGCATGTTAAATTGCTTTCTTTTTTAGCTTTTTGATTTTTACCTCTTCTGGTCCCTTTTATTCTGATTTTTCCTTTGTGTGATCTGTCTCTCTGCTGAAGGATTTTGTTCTTGCCAGGAAAACCCAACCACTCCATAAAGAAATGCTCAGTTCCTGTAATTGTGTGATTCTTAGAATCTTCTGCTTTCAGCGCTGTCTTCCTCGTGTGAACACAAGCAGCACCGTGGATGACATCCTGGGGGCTCCTGTGCTGTTGGCTCATGCACTGCCCACCCCTCTGCTGAGCAGGAGCTCACCTGGATGAGTCTGACTGATGGTTTGGGGCCAATGTGCTGTAATGATGCCTAGAGAAATGAGAAATTAAGGTGATCTGGAAACCTTAGGTCGGTCTGTTTGAAGGACTGTGTCTTGGAGGCCGTTTGGCCACAACAGA
Organism: Perdix hodgsoniae; assembly: GCA_035772895.1. NCBI lineage: Eukaryota > Metazoa > Chordata > Aves > Galliformes > Phasianidae > Perdix > Perdix hodgsoniae. The sequence goes on from JAPSGF010000010.1 coordinate 8,684,157, forward strand.
ACTGGAAAACTTTGACCAAGAATTTTTGTTCCGTGTTTTATCTTTTCAAGGCCAGTACTTAGTACTCTACCAGCACAGTTGTATTAACTGCATCTGTGGTCGTGTTGCTGTGGGAGACTGTATATTTTCCCCATCTCTTAGCCAGATCTGCAGTTTGAAAGAACAGGAAATTATATGTAAATTTGTGCGTGACTGTCATTCATGATTTTTTTTTATGATCTCAAGAGCAGATACAGTGTAGTGATGTGTTACAAATATTAAGACATATTAAAAATGGGCTGTGGATTAGCCAGGAGCTGGTGCCAAAGAGGTCAGAGCAGTCACATCAAGGAAGGATGCAGAGCAACGAATTTCCTGCTTGTAAGTTAGTGGAAAGGTTGCTGCAATATGTAAAATTCGTTGTCATAATTTGTTTATATTACATCTGTACGTACCTGAGGTACTCCTTACAAAGAGTAGAAACATTGTCTGACTCCCAGTCCCTTTCTTAGAGCAGAGCTGGCAGGTGCGTGACGGTGCCCAGCTTTGAAGCGAGTGCTGCTGGAGCCTTGGAGCTGGGTGCGGCTGTTCACCACGCTTCGCCTGCGCCAGGCAGGAATGTGGGCAGTGCTTGGCTGCGGCGTGGTGGGAGTGCTGCTGTGGCAGGGCGGCAGACATCTTCCACATCCCCTTCTCAGGGCTGTGTTGTAACAGATCAGGTGACGTGTAAAACTGCTATTGAAGTGAGTTTGCATCTATGTTGTGCCTGGGTGAGAAGCTTTTTTTTTTTTTCTCCTTTTTTTTCTTTTTTTTTTTCTTTTTTTTTTCTTTTTTTGATTAAGATTTTACTTGCACTTGCAGAAACCTATAGAACTGCGTTATTACCTTGTGCTTGTATTTACTTGCTGTTGAGTGACCTACAGTGTTTTCCTTTTCCGGCTGGCTGGGAATTGGACTATTCTTCTTCCAGCTTTTCCATGTTCAGCGTAAAGCCTCAACTGCTTTATAAGCGTAACACTGTATTTAGGGAAACTTTTACTTACAATGCTAGGTCCATTTTCTTTTTTCTTTCCACTGTGTACTTAAAAATATGGGTCTGTTATTTAAGACTATTGGGAAGCCAGCTTAAACAGACTGAGACTTTTTTTGCTTGATCTGCTCTACTTTTGCTGTGATAGACACCTAGGCTGGAAGCCTTTCAATACACTCCTTCCTTCCACGGATGGCTGAGTGGCCATTGCAGGGAGAACTTGCAGACTTTGCAAGTTCCTTGCTGTTCCAGTAGGGTCTGGTTCTTCCTGAACAAGGAAGGTAAGGCCCAGACAGGACTTGTCTTTGTCTGCAAGATCTACATGGAAGCTGAGTGACACTTGCGGAAATTGGACACTGCTAGAAGTTAACTGTAACCCTTGCAAGTCTGCTTGTCTGCTGCCCATCAGCAAAAGGATAAAGTGGTGAAGTCCTGTGGTATCTTAAACTGTCATTTAATCATAGGCCTAATCTTTATTTTCTTTTGGCAAATTCTAATTACTTTGTCTCTTTCTGAGTGTATGGTTTGTCCTACAGTGTTAGTCATGAGCTTTATGGCTGGCTTCACTGCACATCTGGGACACTGAGGTAATGTCTGAGTTGTACAGCTCTTTCACTTGATCTAAGAAGGAAGAGGGAGTTGACTCAAATGATTTTATTTGAATATTTTTATACAGGATAGCTTTTCTATTCTTGAGAGGGCTGGCTAAGTAGTACTGTGTGGAAAGGACCCTTTGTCTGGGACAGTTCATATGCACTGCTTCTCTGTGAAATGGGATGATGTTTGCAGGTTGATCAGAAGTCACACCAGACATATTATCTCATGTTCCAGTCTTTGCCTAACAATGCCTTTTCTCTTATGTAGAAATCTATGGGAAAGCCAACTTTCCCTGTGCTACCCATAGGGCAGCACGGTGCACTCATGTCTGTGCAAGAGAGAAAGAATCAACACAGCACTGGCATCAGAGACTGTCGGCTTCCTCTCACCCTAAAGAGAAGAATGCAAAGCTACAAACAGAATTAACAGTTGTGATCCATGTACTCCATCCTTAATACATCTCTGTATTAAACACTTGTTAGAAACTGCGTGATTATATCAGGATGTTAGCGTGATATAGCAGATATGATACATCTGCTTGTAGGTAGGTCGTGCATAAACCTCTTCTGAAGTGCTGTTTGCCTCTAGGAATAGATGGGACATATGAACTGTGTAATTGCTTCTCAGCCATGCTGTCAGGCAGCACCCTCCTTAGAAATGGAGACAAGAGGCACACCTCTTTATGTCTGAGCACCCATCAGCATGAATGCTAACAGGTGACACGTAGGCTTCTTGGCTGTGTGCTAAAGAGGTGGTGCTAGAAAAATACTCCTGCTAGCAGTACTATCTCCAGTGTGCCCTTACTATTCCTTTAGCAGAGTTTGGGGTAAGTGGTGTACTTTACTTTAAGCTGATGTGCCTCATGACTGCTTGATTAAGTAAATGTTCAGATTTCCTGGGCTTTATGCTATGTGCGTACACATTTTTATTTTCAGATCAATGCCTTTTTTTTTCCCCATTCTTTCTTTTCTTTCTTTCTTTTTTTTTTTTTTTTTTTGCATATGCTCTCATCTATTTATCGCTTCCTCCCTTCTTCCTTCTTCCTTCCATCATCTTTGTCTCAGTATGGCAGTTGGGTATTTTATGTGATACCTGTTTGTTCAGAAAGCACATTCCTTTTCCCATGCTGCAAAGGGCAAATCTTGCATGCCAAGATAATTTCCCTAAGTTATTCAGGAGCAACACTGTCATACTCCTGAATGTTTTATCTCACAATATAATTGTGATATTTGTGTCCCGGAGGCAACAATATTAGCCAATAGCGTTGATGCTTGTTATGTGACTGCCTTAGACTAGGATCTTGACTGAACAAGAGCAGCACCTGCTTTGCAGGGCACCTTTTCTTGGCAGAGCACAACCCGGACACCTGCGTTCTGGACAGGCTCCAGGGCAGCAGCAGTATGGGTACAGGTTAAGTGATGACTGTGAGGGTCCTATAGAAAAAGCTGTTTTTTCCATAGGAAAATTAAGTATTTTTTTCCAATTAAGTATTGCTTATAGCCCGTGTTCTTCTGCATGCCAGGCTAAAAGCAAAGCCAGAGCTGAATGGGATTCAAGAAGGATTTCGTGAAGAAATTTGCTGTTTCCATTGGCAATATTTTTTTTTTTTTTTAATACAAACCAAGGAGCCCTTAATCATACAAGTAAGTTTTGGGAATAGTTGTTCTGTGATGTTTCAGTCAATTTTTTTTTCTTTTTCTTTCTTTCCTTTTTTTTTTTTTAATGAGATCTGATGGATCCTGATTGTACCAATTTTCTCATTTTCTTCCTTTTCTACTTACCCCTCTCCTGTTGCAAGAGGTGTAGAAATGTAGAAGGAAAGACTGGAAGATGTGAAGCTGTCAAGTTAGCTGACCTAACTTGAAAGCAAAGCAGAACTGGAAGGAAGAAATAGGATGGGTTTATAGGTCCATGACTGTTAATTTTCTTTGCATGTACTTTGCTGTAAATATATTCCTATTTCTGTAATATGGAGCTGGATGTATTTGGGCTGTTGGCCTGCAGGTCTTGGAAGTAGAGGGTGGAGATAACTTTTTTAAATATTTGTACAGGGAGGAGGACAAGGCTTGAAACTGCTCTGAAAATAACTCTCCAAGGATAGGTTAACTGTACAGGGTTTCACAAGAACCACTCCCTGGAGATATTTGAATAATAGATTGACATTATGGGGTGCAGTGAAAGGTGTGTGCAAAACCTCAGGAGAAAATTTCCTTCTTGAGCAACTCCTTTATAAGATGCTTTTTTATTTCTGAGGCTTCTACTACTCATTTGCAAATCAAATTTATTATTAGCCACATGGAGAATTGAGGCTTAAATGGTTGGGTGGTGTGGCCTTATTTGTCCAAACAGGTACTTCCCAAATCTGATGTAACAGCAGAAATACCTTAAGGTTTCCTTCTATAAGGCCTAACCTAAGGCATTCCCAGCTCAGGCTGGTGGAAGAATGCAGTTGTTCTGCTGCAACTCGTCTTGGAATCAAACCTGAATTGTGTTTCTCATGGCTCCACGTGATACTGTTGCAGTGCCTGTTCTTCCTCTACGAGGTCTTTTAGAAGAGGAAGGATAAATTAGCTTTCTCACAACTTATTGACAATGACCAGCTGGTGCAATTGTTCGCTATTAAAAGTTTGTTCTACAGGCCAACAGCTAGCTAGCAAAATACCAACAAGGCAGGGCAAATGCTTGTGTATGAGTGCAGTAGCACAGTAAAAGGCATGAAAGGAGCTTGTCTCAGAGCTAGCATGTTTTATGAAGATTTGCATTTAAGCCTTTCTAAGCAGTAGCAAATTTAGGGGTATTGAAGCTGAAAGAACTTGTGCTTGAGTAGAGGGTGCATTTACACAGCTCTTTGCCCTTGGCAGAACATCTGAGAGCAAGAGAAACAGTGTGTAAGAGAAGGAGGTCTAAATCAAATTTTATCTTCAGAAAAAAACATCGTGTTTGCTTTTTAAAGCATTTTCCCTTTCTTCTAATGCATTTCAGTGAAAAGAGGTTCTGCAGAGCCACGTGGTAAATAATCTGATTGTTTTTGTGCGTCCCAAAGATAGAGGAGGATTTTAAACAAGCAACAAATAGGAGCTTTTGCTGGCATTTATGATTGTGGTTAATGGATCAAGCTTTTAATTTCTGCTAGAAATGATCTCATGTCAGTGTGCAGCTGCCTTTTCCATGTGCTTGTTGAATGCATCACTCTGTCAGTTGTGTGGTGTATGCAGGCCTGAAGCTGTGGCACATCTGTATAAAAATAACTATTAGCTGTTAATTGCTTTTTTTTTTGTTTTCTTTTAGTTTCAATCTTTTGCTCTATTGTAAAACACGGTATTAAAACAAAACATTGGAAAGCAAATTATTTGTCTATGGTGTAGAAGTGACTGTGTGAAATACGTCACTTATTGGAGTTAAACCTGTACCTGCAGTGTATTATGGTAATTGATGGAGTAATGTAAACTAAGTGTTGAGTAGGAACGGAGATTTCAGGGCTGGAAATGGCAAAAAGGTGTCAAATGCTTTCTGCTGGCTTTGCAATTGGAGACTATCTTGGAGTAAATCTGACCATTGTCTGCTTTTGGTTGTGGTAAGTCCAGTCAGGGCTGCGTTGGTCAATCATGGTTTTGCTTTGTATCCAGGAGCTGTGCTGCCATAAAGCTGAAACTGTAGAGTTCATTATGGCTTTAGTTTAATGTGGTGATTGACACCCACGTCCCAGAGATATGGAGCTCATTCCAAGCCTCAAGCTGTGAACTGATATTCAAGAAATGAATTGGTGTTTTGCCATTGGTTCAAACTGCTGCTGTGTTTGGCTTGAAATGAGTAGTTTTATCTAGTGCAAACTAAAACTAGTTCCAAAAATACATATTTACAGTGGAAACAGCAAATTTAACTTTCTTTTATACTTAATTTCGTAACCTATCCTATTTTTTGTACTTCTCTATTTCTCTCCTTGATAACAGGCAATTTTATGCCAGTTTTCTGTTGCTTTCAAGTTATTTAAGGCTTATCTTTCCACGTTCAGTTCTTTGAAAACAACATAAGGCAGTTCTCTATTGTTTGTTTTGGGGGAAGAGACGCTCGGTAGCTACTCTACAGAAAAGTACTACTGCATTTGCAGCAGTCTTTTTACTATACCTCCATTTTCCATTCATTTTTGTCATATATTCTAGCTGTTTTTTTCACTTTGATCAGACTAGATCAAACATGATTTAGTTTATAGCTAGCATCATTGTTAAGAACTTTGAAATTTGTCCTCTAAGCTTTATTTAAAAAAAAAAGTTTGCTTCTTTGGAAAAACTTTTTGAGATGGTACGGTGTCTTTTTATTTAAACGTAGTTGGCAGTTTAAAAATCAAATTGATTTTTTGTGTGTAAATTAATAATATCAGAGAATCACAGAAACACCAAGGTTGGAAAAGACCTACAAGATCATTCAGTCCAACCATCCACCTATCACCAACAGTTCTCACTAAACCATATCTCTCAATCTCAATCTCCAACACAAAATCCAAATGTTCCTTGAACACCTCCAGGGTCGGTGACTCCACCACCTCCCTGGGCAGCCCATCACAGTGAATGTGAGATCAGGATTGTATCACTGAGGCATTTAAGCAGCTTTTCCAGCTTTCACACAGGTTAAAAAGAGTTCTGCAGGTTTGTTTCCCAATAATGTTGAACACTTTTGACAATGATTTTTGAGTCTGTTGTGTTGATTTCTCTTTGAAGTAAGAGGAGTGTAATAAAAATCTTTTGTTTTTAGTTTTGTTTTTGGTCAGGGTTTGTTTTTGATACTTGGCATAAAGAAGAGTTTAAGTTGAAAGCGGTGTAACAGATCGCAGAACTGTTCTTATTACTCAATATTTCATTTTTCAAATGGTGACTTGTGTTGTGAACATTTGTCAAAAGAAGCTTTAGGTTGTTGCCTGACTAATGCCTTTTGCTTTGCTTTCTAAGGTGTCTCCTGAATTCTCACTATGTCTGATGGGGACTATGATTACCTCATAAAATTCCTAGCACTCGGTGACTCTGGAGTAGGAAAGACCAGCCTTCTTTACCAGTATACAGATGGCAAATTTAATTCCAAGTTTATCACAACTGTGGGCATCGACTTCCGGGAAAAGAGAGTGGTGAGTTCTCACAAGCAGTGTGCTACTTCAAAATGGTTGCTCTTCTCTTGCTGGTGACTAGAATCTACTTCCTCATCTATTTAATCTGATCGGCTAATCCTTATGTGTGTGTGTGCCATCTATAGTTACTATGTACTTAAAATTGTGATAAGGAAATTATTTTATTTTGCCTGGTTTTATTTGTGCGTGTCTGTCTTCTCCAAGGTTTAAAAAAAAGAGCTGATGGTCAGCAACCATTTTGTAGATTCAACACCCCTGAGCAGTGTCTACTCAGTGAGTTGTGCTCATAGTAGCTGGAGTAGTGCCTTCATTGTTGAACTCCCTATTTAAGGAAGGATTGGGCTGCGATAGTTTTCTTATTGTTTGTGAACTTAAATGAATGTGAACAAAGACTGCAGTGTTAATTTTAAACCATTCTAATATGTGTGAGCCAAATGGGTTAACTTAATATACAGATAATGTACAGAGCTGATCTAGCTTCCTGAGCAGCTACCGTTAGTGGGGAGGAAGAAGTGTGGAAAGTAAAACATAAAAACTTTTCTAATCCCCAAACTGTTGTTTAAATAGGCACTTTGTCTGTTTTGTCTGTTGCAAAGAAAGCTGAGGGGAGATCTCTGCAACTCCCTGTAGTTAAGTTGTAGCAAGGTAGATGCTGATGTCTTTTCTTGGGTGACAAGTGATAGGTAATAGCCTCAAGTTGAGCCAGGGAAGGTTTAGATTTCACATTAGGAAGAATTCTTCATGGAAGGGCTGGTTAAGCATTGGAATGGGCTGCCTGGGAAGGTAATGGATTCCCCCACCTTTGGAGGTGTTGAAAGGTGTGAACATGGCACTATGAAATATAGTTTGGTGATGACACTTGGTAGGTCAGTTTGATAGCTGGGGATGGTGAAGCAGACATTGTGTAGACTAGCTTTTGGTGGATGATGTACACCACAGTAGTGGGAGAAGTAAATGTCTTTGTGAGATGTGAAACCTGTGCCTTGAATAAGTTAGTGTTCCTGTTGTGGGATGGTACATGTGGTGGATTATCCTGAGTTATCTAATACTCTAACCAGGAAAAGATTTATGTTTTGCAACCTGATTCATATAATTCACAAATTCAGCAAGCTTATGTCATTGAAGATAGTATTGTTAACTCAAGTAATATTATGTACAATGACAGTTGAAGGGAAAGACATGAAGCGTTCTGAACAATAAATGAGCCTATTTTTTAATTGACCCTTCTAAAGCTAACAGATGCCTGTATTTATATTGTCATGCTGAGTAAACTCCTCAGCTTTCATAATTAGCATTCAGTTTCTGCTTTTATAATCTATGATCCAAGATCTATCCCATCTTTTTCAGTAATCTTTTGACAGCTAAAAAGATTTATCTTTATTTTCATGAGTATATTCTGTTTGCTAATGAGGTTCTGTTAGTGTTACAAATGTACTACGAGATTGCATGATCTCTTGTAGTTATGTTTTCACTTCAACAGGATAGAACATAATAGTAAAAAATAGAAAATTAAATACAAAAAAAAACCTTATCTGATGAGAACTCATTGGCTCCTACTCACTCTATTTGGAATGTGAAGTCTATTGGAAACTGGTTTTCCACTTCCAGTTTTACCCTTATATTTAAATACTCAAGTAGATACAAAATTGAAATGCAGCTCATATTACTTTTGTCTTAAAATAAAGGAATTGAGTTGTAGTTGGAAATCCTTGTATTGACAATAATAGTTCTGCTGCATTTCATGACTTTAAGTGTCAGTTATTGTGTGTTCCATAGAGCTTGGGCTGCTAACATTCTGTCTTACAAATTTCCCTTTAACAGGTATACAGACCCAATGGGCCAGATGGTGTTGGTGGCAGAGGGCAGAGGATACATCTTCAGCTCTGGGATACTGCAGGGCAAGAAAGGTATGCTTCCCTCTCCACCTCTCCAATTCAGAAAGTAAAGCATGTGTTACCAAGCTAGGTGCAAATGGAATGGAGTATGTGAATTTTTCTTATTGATTGTTACATTTTAGTTGTATGACTCGGGATGGGAAAATACCATTTAATATGGTGTTTGATAGTGATGAAAAGTTTCCCATTAAATAGTACCCATTAAATTACAACTGTATTAAATCAGAACACTACAACTGTAATCATTGCTTTTTGTCTTCAGCTTATTAGTTCACAGCCAATGCATATAGATGTTTTAAAAGTTTTTTTAATTTCTTGTCTTAAATTTATGTGTCTGTGCCAAGGTCTTAGAAAAGTCAGAGTTCTGAAATCACTTTGCAGGGATTCTTTCCTACTTGTCTACTAAAAGACAGGCATCCTAGTGATTGATTGTCTGAAAATCAATAACTGATGTATGTAGTAACAAGTTTAACTTCAAATTCTGAGTTTTGTTCTTATTTTAACTTCTGAATTCTGATGAAAGCATGGTGTATAATACAAAGCTTTCACTCGAGCCTCAAGGACTTTACTTATATGTCTCCTTGACTTTCTTATTCCTGGATTAAGACATATTAATGTTAGCAATTCCTGTTATCCAGTCCCTACATCAACAAAATAAACATGATGAATATTTTCTTCTAGTTAATCTTGTCTTTAGTTACCTCAGCTTCACGACTCTATGCAATTACATTTTCAAAGTAACTTTATAATTCTGCTTTCCTTGTCTAGGTTTCGTAGCTTAACAACTGCTTTCTTCAGAGATGCCATGGGGTTTCTTCTACTCTTTGATCTGACAAATGAGCAAAGCTTCCTTAATGTCAGGAACTGGATAAGTATGATATTTCTTTTTCTCATCTCTTTCTTTTTATTTCTGCAGTGGTGGATGGGAGCTATTCTTGCAAATACAAAGTCTCACTGATCACAACTGAAAATACTGGGTTTTGAAGCTTTCTGTGGAAGAAGAAAGTAAATGTCCCATTCGCAATTGTAAGAGCTGCTAGTGGGAGCTTCTAGTGCTTACCTGAAATTCAGCTTTGCTTACTTAACCTGGCACTTTAACCTAGCAGGCTGAGAGAACTCATCCCCAACTTGGGTAACGCTCAGTACCATACATCTGTGGAAAATATGTTTGACTTGTCTGAAGCTTTGTCAGCAAAACTTAGCAGAAAGTGAATGTGACTAGGCTGATGTGTCTAGGGGAAGCAGTTCCCAAACCCACTGTTTCATCCATCATATGAAAGTGTTGGACTTTTTTGTCAGTTCAGTGAAGATGCTTGGTAAGCATAACTCCTTAAGCTACAAATATACAAATTCTGTGCTAACCTTGTCAGGCTTCTGCTCCTCTGGCTTGTTCGCCGAGTGTGTGATAGTGGTGGATGTCTACCCGTTTCCTGGCTTCTCAGTGCAATTGCAGGAGTCTTGAGAGAGAACAGAACACAATTATATTCCCTTTTTCCAAAAAGTAATTTTCCTGAAAGTCTTTATGTCCCCTGAAATGTGATAATATTCTTGGTAAGCTTTGTGTGACAGCAAGTCATGACTCCTATTAATATTGTTGCTGTTAGGTCAGCTACAAATGCATGCGTATTGTGAAAACCCTGACATTGTATTATGTGGAAACAAAAGTGATCTGGAAGACCAACGAATGGTGAAAGAAGAAGAGGCTAAGGAACTTGCAGAAAAATATGGGTAAGTAACTTCCTTCTAGTTATTGCTGTATTTAAAGCAAAATTAAATGCTTTCTATAATGTCTTTCTTGCAGAATGGAAGATTATTGTGCAAATAAGTATTTTAGAATGCTTAAGTGACCTGTGTAATACATTTTTTTTTTCCTGTCAGAGATAAGCGTTTTCTGCATTACCTAAAATTTTGTGTTTAATATTGCAATAATCTTGCACTAGAGGGTGGTTAATTTTCTTCCCTTGGCAGTAAGCAAAGGAAAAGTGAAGTAAACTGTTTCACAAACATTCTGGTAAAAAAGATTGACTTTAGTTGAAAAGGCAGGTGAATGATGGTGGTCTAATTGCTTGCTCTTTCCTGTACCGAAGCTTTCTATGGTATATGGAAAGCCTGGGCCTCTTGTGATGTGAAATCTAAATGAGCATTTGGTGAGGTGATTAAATGATTAATTTCACATCAGATTTTAGAGGGAAAATGCAGTACTAAGCAATTACGTCCTAATTTAGAAACTGAGTTTTATTACAACAGTTTGTTATGGAGCAGCCCTTGCCCACTGGCATGACAGTTGAAACGTCCAACCTCAGTTTCTTTGAGAGCCTTGGGACCCTTTCACAGGCATTTGAAGAACCTAATTACAGAGTGCTGAGTTTCCACAGAAGACCAGTTCTAGTTCAGGTTGCAGATCACCTGTACTTAGCTGAGTTGTTAATCACTTAGCCTCAAAAGGCTCAGCTGTTTGTTTTTGTGCAGACGTCTGCACTCTCCCAGAGTCTGAAAATGAAACATCAGTCAAATCAGCTGGAAGACAGCCTTTCCCCATCCCCACAGACAAGGATCATGTGACCTTAAAGGAACTGTGGCAATTCCTTTCTTCCTATCAGACACTAATTAATCCTGTACTACTCTTACACTTCACTAAACTCTTCCATGGTTCCCATCTCTGAACTCGATTTGTATTTAGTGTAAATCAGAAGTACACTTTTGAAGGAAATCTTCTGACCCATTTATTGTGGCTTGATTCACACAGTGAAGCAGCCTTCTTGCATGGGAACTGGATTCCTTCTCAAATGAAAACTAAACTAGATGATGGCCTCCAACCAGTAGTCTGTATTTTTATTAGTCAGGGAGATTCCAGGGTCTGGATTAGCTAAGTCCAAAGTAAAGCTCACAAAATACACATGCTGTTAACGCTGGGTCCTTAATGCTAATTGTCTTGCTCTGCAGGTCTAGTCCTGCTGTGCCATGCTATTTCTCTGTTACACACGTAGTCAGAAACTAGCTTTCTTTCACCCTGAAGTATCCTTGGAGGCAATTCAGAAGCAAACTATTTAATAGAACCAAATGGATTTACTGCCCTGTGGCATTGAGCTACCAGGAGTCATGCGCTTTTCCAAATGCTCCTGAGAGGATGCGAGATAAATCCTGCTGCAGCAGTCTTCAAATAACAGAAGTGTGAGGTAGTCAGTATGCCCTTTCTGTACTGGTGAGTTTTGTTTTGAAAATGGCTACAGAAGACCTAGACACTGAGACAGTAATACAGTGTTATTGACCACCCACTGGATCTTGCGAATTTAATAAGCCTTTCTAGTTAGGAAATGTAGAGTTCATTCATGCAGGTGGGTAACAGTGTTGCTGGTCTGCCTCGACCCTGCCATGGACTGAAGGTCAGAGCCTGCTGCCTTTCTTTTGAAACATCCTAACCCTCAACAATAATGAATAGTAGCAGTATATTTGCAATACTAAGGTGCCCAGAAACTTTTGTTAACAAAGGTCTGAGTGTGTTGAAATACCATTTCACCCCGCTCACCTTTTTTTTTTTTTATGGTCAATGGAATGAAATTGTAGCGATATAGTCATCATGATAGGAAATGGTATCTCCAAACCATTGCCTGAACTTTTGTCAGGATCTTTCAGAATTTACTTAGAGAAGGGAGAGGTTTGCAGGAGAATTGCAGGAAGCCACCTGCAGTACCAGTTCCAAAATATGGAGGGAGACTGGGGGAAAGTACCCCCATGCTTACTTGAAAATTTTCCGGTTGGCTCAGATGTAAAGTTGTCCAAAGTCAGTGCTATGAATGTGGGGAGTCCTACATGTCTTACTCTCTTAAAAAAAAAAAAAAAAAAAAAAAAATCCTTAAAAATAAGAATTGCGTACTGGTTAAATGTGCAGTCAGAAGTACAATAGCAAGAAGGTGCTCTTTTACGTTTTTGATGCACTGGATTTTCTTCAGGCAGAAGTTGAAATTAAATTTCATTAACTCAGTGGTGTCTCACATGGCAAATGTCCTGCATCTGCTTATGTTTACTACTGCTTGTACTTCTATTTTTACATCTGTAGTTAGCTTCCAGATGGGTGAATTTCTTCTGTTTCTTCCTCTGACTTTTGTTTTCAGTCTTCCTTGAGCATCTCTCTTGCTTTATTTCTGACTTTGTTCCTTCCTTTATCTTGATAATGCTTTCACATGTGATATAAACTCGTATATTTTGTTTCCCTAGTTCTATGGTTTCTCCTTTATCTCTTTATCTCCGGTTCTGTCTGCAGCCTTTCCTGTCTTGCTAGGAATGGAGTGCTTAGAGCAATAAGGAGAGAGGAGAAAATACCATACGCATGCTCTCCATCACAGCATGGATGTTCTGCTTCCCTCAAAATCTGGGTTCCCAAGCAGCGTGTCTGCATTTTGTCATGTTTGTTTATGGTTATTTACTGTGGATGAGGGCTTATACAGAGTTGGACTGTTCACTGAGGGAGCAGGCGTTGCTGAAGTTAATAATAGTAACAAGACTATCTTATCTCTGAAGTTTCACTGCTGGAGAGATTTCTGCAGGAGTAAAAGTCTTCCCCTGCTGGGGCTGCTGACACTGTAAAAATGCGTAAGTTGTTGCTCTAGTTCAGTGATGCCTTTTGTTTTGATCATAAGAATACTGCATCAGGAGTCTGCCTTGCCTGCTGGGGAACTGCATATGTGCACTCCCTTTCTTGCAGACACCCTAGCTGATGTAGATTGGAATTGGTGAAGAACACTTCTTCAGAGAAGGTCATATTAAGAAATTGTGTCTCTTATGGGTGACTGAACCTTGGGACTCTGTAACAACCCATAAAATGTGGATCTGAAGGTGTAAATTAATGCTCACCCATTTGTCCTACCAACAGAGTAAGACGTTTCATTCATTTCTTTTACATTTCAGACCACTGACCACTTAGTGTCTCTGTACTATGGAGGAACAGTAACACTGCTATTGCAATTAGCAAGAGTGATGTGTTGGTTATGCTCCTATGAATATAAACTGTGATTTAAATTTGTGTGTTTTGTCTTCTGCAGGATACCATATTTTGAAACTAGTGCAGCTAATGGGAATAATGTAAGCAAAGCCATTGATACACTGCTTGACCTCATCATGAAGCGCATGGAGCGATGTGTGGATAAATCCTGGATCCCAGAAGGGGTAGTGCGTTCCAATGGGCACAGTTCTACAGAACAATTGAGTGAGGAGCAAGAAAAAGGCAAATGTGGCTGTTGACTCAGCTACAGTTGAATTTAATGTACATGCTAAATTATAGTACAGTTGCAGCTTAACTGTTTAACTTATAGACAAATCACATCTCATAGTTTTGTAATGAGCATTATTAACTCCTGATAATAATTTTTGTGCTTTTCTCTCAAACAACATTGACTTTTGTTTGCAAGGTATGCAGTTCATTAGCGATGGAACAAGTTCATCAGTTTGATGTAGTACTGCATATTCCCTAAATTCTCTACTTTGGAAGGAAGGGAAGGAGAGGACTTTAATTAACAAGCGTAAAAGCATCTTTATGTATGGGCAGTAAGAAAAGGAAGGTTTCTGAAATAAGGATTTTCATTTGCTCCTTGAAGGCTCCATTAACTCCAAAGACAAAGCATTTAGATTAGATATTGTGACTGCTCTTAGTGTCTACGAACTAGCAAGCTTACCAACGCGGTTCTTGAGTCTGTTTTAACAGAAACATTTAATTATTTCATCAATCAATGACAAACATAGAGAGCAAATCTTGTCTTTTTTGCAAAAGCCTGTAAGTAACTTTTCATTATTTTCTCAAATCATCAGTATTTAGTGATAAAAGCCAAAAGAAAGATATTTTACATAGAATGAAAAACTTCTTTGAGAAGCACAGGGATGCATATGTAGAGCACTTTTTGTAGGTCACAAATGTGAACGTTTAAACTACAACTGTACTAAATATAAAATATGGTCAACAGAGCCTGCGAGACCTCCTGACATTATTTGAATTTCTAGAACATATGTATACATATATTGATATGTCAATGGTGTAAGTGTATATCTGTTATATTCTTTGCTATTGTTTTAACAGGAGTGTAGGGTAATGTAGATGTCAGCAAAATTTCATCTGAAGTAGTGCTTTGTACTGAGTTTTGTTTTTTTTTTAAACCAAACACAGATTTGGAATGTTTTTTCAAACATGGATTGAGAAATGAATAGTGATTGATTGTCTTCTGGCGAAATGCAGCTGAGATACCAGTTCTGTCTAAATCAGTATTTCTATGAATTTATAATGCTTATTTTCTGCTGCCAACTTTTGTGTCCTGTACATCTTGGTTATCATATATTCACTTATGGCTTGTTAATTTCCTTAAAAAATGAATAGAGTTATTCCTCTTACAGATCATATGAATGTCAGCTTTGGTTTTGGTGGATCACGTTATTCTTCAATCATTCCTATTTATTCTTATGACAACCTGAAGAACAATCAGTATTTTGTTGGTGTTTTTTTTTTTCTTTTTTCCAGACAGATTTATAAGATGTGCCTACCAACTTGTTTTCTACCCTGGCAGATGTTGTATAAATCAAAAGTATTGCCAATTAAAGTCAACACACCAAACTGAGTCTTCTTACAGACTTTCCACAGCAGTTTGTTTACAAAAGTCGAAAGCTAACACTTACTTAGAAATGATGTATTTATTTATTTAAATATTCTGTCTATTTGGCTACTGCAATTTCAGGCAAATGTCTGTATCAGTTACAAACGTGAATTGCAATGTAACACATTTTTTTTGAAGGACCTAAAATGTTTCTGGAATAGGAGCTAATAAGGAAAAAAATCCCCTTTATAGTATGCATAACCTCTGGTTATACTAAGAATGCAAGAATAAGTGTTAAGACTTGGTTCTGAAAATATTTTACAAAGTAATGTATTCTTCTTTAACAGCAATGTGTAAATATTAGATTTTTATCATAACCTACACAGAAAGTGCAATATAATTTGACTACTCTGGGGCTAGGATAAAGATGAAAGAAATTTATATTGAATAAATGTAGTTTTTTGTATTACATCATACCAAGGTTATAAAGTGCTTGTGGACCAGAGTTACTGTAGTTTAACTCAGTGCCTTTTGAAGTTATCATCAGGTTTCTGACCAGTAAAGTATCAAACTCTACTGTAGGACACAAATACATTTCAATGTACTTAAGTGTCTGAATTTATTTTAATAGAACTCTTTGCTTTTCAGAGGGTTGCAGTGGAACTTTGTCATGCATTAACTTTAATGAAAGTTCCTGTGTTAATAGCTCCATCCAGTTCCTGAAGACAGTGAGGACTATTGCAGCCAACTTCTGAGCTAAGTGACTACTGAAATGCTGTTTAAGAAATAAATAAATAAAAATCCTTTTGGATACCTACGTTTAGATTGGATATTGGATATTAAATACTATAACTGTCATATTTTTGTCATGCATATTATATGTAACTATTTACTGTATAAAAAGAGTCTACATAAAATTGCTTTGATGTAAGCCTTAAATCTTATGGCACACTTCAATCTTCTTTTGTTGTCTTCTTAGCTCTCATGAGAAGTTGTTAAATGCTTATTGATGGTGAGCTACAGTATTCTTATCAGTCTGCTGCTGGTTTTGAAGAAAGGAAACTTTGATGTTATGAGGAAAATGGTATTTCAAGAAAAGCTTTTCTCCATGCAGTGTTAGCTGAGAGTGTTGATCTGTAATAGAACAGAAGGTTTCAGAAAGTGTTTGAAACATCTTAATGCATTCTTATTAATATAAAATGATTGAACATTCCTGCTCTAAACTTCGTTAGCATTTGTTGAACTGAATTGTGGCATTACTGGTTGCATTCAGTTCAACATCTGTGTTATGTGCTGCTATCCCTGTGCCTTATGGCTTTTTTTTTTAGGTTAGATGCACATAAACTCCCTGCTCTGGCTGCAGTGCTGCTTGTTCTCTCCTGCCACTGACCAGAGCAGTCAGCTGGGGCAGCTGCTGCTTCCTGTATGGTGCCACAAGCAGCCCAGTGCATAGAAGAGAGTAGAGTGACATTTCCATGTTTATAAGACATTGAGAAAGTTGCTAATGTGAGCATGTCGTCACAGGAATCAGAAACTGGACCAGCTGCCCAGAGCTCTTTGTGCATCTCCATCTCTGAAGGCAGTACAACCTCAGCTGCAGGGGGCCTTGCGCTACATGGTGTAACTTGCCATGCTTTGAACAGGAGTTTGGTCCAGATGACCTTTGGCAGTCTCTTCCACCCACCCGTACGCTCTGAGTCACAGGGTCAAAAAACTCAGCCTGAAAACAAAGGACTGCAATTACATATGGGAAGGCAGGGCTGCCCTAGCCCTAAGTAAACGCGTTTACTCCTGTTTGGTTTTTGCGTCCTGTTGTAAACGTGCTGCCTTCATCCCTTTCCTCCTCAAGCTACCGCGCGTGTCCCTGCCATTTCTGCCCCTCAGCCGCCTTCCCGTCTTCCTTGCCTGCAGCCCGGAGCTGCCGGGGGCGGTGCCAGCACACGGCGTTGGGGCCTTTCCGGGTTTCCGTGCCGCCCTCACCCCGTGCGCCCAGCAGGGGGCGCCCGTGCCCCGCCACAGCTCCGCTCCGGCCCCGCGCCGACTCCGCGGCATCCCGCGGCCGCCGGGGGGCGTCGTGCGGCACGCGCCCCGCAGCTTCCGGTCAGGTGAGGGAGCGCTTCCGGCGGGGCCTGCGGGTCGGGTCGGCGCGGCCATGAGGATCGAGAAGTGCTACTTCTGCTCGGGGCCCATTTACCCGGGCCACGGCGTCATGTTCGTGCGCAACGACTGCAAGGTACAGCCGGGAGGGCGGGAGCGGGCGCTCGTAGCCGGCCCGGGCCCGGCGCGCGTGGCCTCCGGCGGCGGCCCCGTGCTTGGCGGGAGGGCCGCGGGCTCCGCGCTGCCGGCGGGTCTGTGAGCGGGGCGGGCGGCGGCCCGACGTGACGCGCCGCGTCCATTTGCGGCCGTCACAGCAGGACGCGCGCAGCCGCTCGGGCTTGGTGTCGGTGTGACAGCTGTGTACGCGCGGCGTCCCAGCCTCCGCCTCGCTCGGTTCGTGGGCGCTGCGGAGCGCGGCGTGAAACGAGGCGGCGTGCCCGGGTCACCGCTTTCCGCTGCCGACGCGTCAGAACCGACACCGGCGCGGCCGCTCCGCCGTCTGAGTCACGGCCTGGGCAGCCGGCGGTGATCCGGCCGCACGCCGCTGCCTTTCCCGGGGAAGGCCGCGAGGTTCGGGCGTTGCGGCTGTTGGGAAGCACGAGAGCGGCGGGTTTGGCAGAGCTAAGGAGAAACCCGTGGGCAGGGAGCACAGAAATGTAACTATTGCTAAGGACTTACTGTGCTGTATTCCACTTCTTTGGAAGCCAGGCCAGCACGGGTTGGCACTGGGTGGGCTTTAAGGTTTCTTCTGACACAATCTGTCCCGCTGTTGTGTTTCTTCTTCTTTCTTATGTCAGTGGCATCTCCCTACCTGCTCCTCCTGCCTGGGAAGCATTGGCTGGAGGTGGGGCAGTTTGGGATAGAGTTGAGCATAGCGTTCTTCGTAGCTCAGTGTTTTGCTGCCTACCTTCAGTACTGCAGTGAGTGAATGCTACTGACTGTGAGGTTTCTTTTATGCACCTTTAACAGTCCTGAAAACACCACCTGGATGAACATAAGATGCTTCCACGGCTAGCAGGGGCAGATGCCTAAAGTGAGTCTGGCATGACACAGCTATGAAATTGAAGTACAGTGTCTTATTTCTATGGCTGCTTTCAAGAAACTTATTCTAAGCTGGGAGTGGTAGAGTGAGATCTAAATATAGGCAGTGAAATGAAATAGCTGATAGTTCTTTGTGGGTACAATAGAAACTATTTAAGGAGAAAAGATGTGTTACGGATCCATTCCTGTGATCAACCTTTGGTAACTATTAAAGACTTCCTAACAACTTGAGAACAAATAACTTGTGCTTGTTGACATAATGAAGTGCAGTAAAGCACAGCAGCTCGTGTGTCGTGGGCAGGATGGCAGACACTTCATGGTAACTTCCTTCTGTACCTGATCTGGTGATGCAGTTGTACAGCTCATTGAGTGGTACTGAGAAACCCCTTGGTGAGGAGCTCTTCATCTGTTCACCACTTTTTGGTAATGTACAGGGGATGAAATGGATGCCACCAGATTGCACCAGATATTTAAGAGTATTCTTTTTCCTATCAGTTTTGGTTTGAATTATTGAAAATGAACTGGGTAGGTTTAATAAAATACAGCAGTGACTTGGAAAAGATAAGGCAATTTAAGGTCACTGTGTGAAAAAAATGACCTTAATAGGCCATATTAAATGAAAAGTCCTCTTGAACAGTAGAGCATTTAGTGGTATTTAAATGCTGGTAATTTAATAGTATTTTCAATGGTACTTAACAATATTGAAGGTAGTTTTCTATCTCTTACCTTGAAAATGAACATGGAACTGTTTTTTATTGTTTTTCAATTCAGTACCAGCAGGGATCTGGGGTTATGCTATTGTTGTTGATTTCAAGGTTGCAGTTTAATTTGAACTAATTTTAGTAATTCTACTTCATGCCTTGAATGTTGTGGTTTATAGGTTAAAGTGGTAGGGCCTTACTGGAACAAGAATATTTTGGTTTTGAGGGAGCTGTGATATGAAAAATAAAGCTAGTGTTGCCATCTTTCTCTTGGATTTCAAGCCAAGGAAATAGTTCCAGCTGGGCTTAGGGATTTTTTGCCCATCTTTATTATTCAGCCAGATATAACCCCACAAATTCACATATATTGACATGACAGTAAAAATAAAACGTAATTCACTTCTGTAGATGAGTGGCATAACTGTATGTGACAGTATGTAGAGATCTGTAGAATAGATAGAAAAATGAGAGCAAGAAAAAACAACAGAAAACAGTCAGTGCTGTGGTATGTGCTGTAACTGCTGTCAGTAAGTTCAGTCTAAGATGTGTCAGTGTACTCTGCGAGCTGCTCTGTAAGGTTTAAAGCTGCATCCCAAAAAATTAACTTCTTTGTTGTTGTTGTATTATCACATTGAAAAAATGAGAGGTGTGAGGATTTTTTGTTGTCAAGATTGCTCTGTGTCTAAAAAGTGCTGACAGGTGTAGAAAATTATTTATTCACAGTACAGGTTTGGTTTTATCTTTTTTATTTTCAGATGATACTTCTCACAATTCTCCTGTATTTTATTTAGAACTAGCTTAGCTGTGTTTGTGTGGGCCACTGATAGCTGTGAAAGTGACTTTATAAAGAAAAAAAATGGAACAGTGCTTGAATTTGTTCCACGAGTGAAAACTTGATCAAAGAAACCAAACTCTTGGTGCTCATGTCATTATGGGCGATGCCAGTCCTTGTGTATTATCCTCGTCTTGTTCTCTTTCTGAGCTGTGAACGTGTGGGTTCCAGTGGTTTTTGTAGTCAGAGAGCACTCCTGAACATTCAGACCGTGGTGTGTCTGTCTTCCTTTCATCTTGCTTCTGCCCCTGGTGCTTTGTGCCTGCACTCCTTATTCACACTTTATAGCTTTTTCACCTTGTCACTGTAGGCGTGGTTATGCTGCAATGTTTGGGAGCTTCCGATGAGGAGACCCATCTAGTTTCTAAATGCCAAGTTTTACTGAGTGTCTTAGATTGCCTCATTTGTTAACTGCAGTGGTCTCGCATGTAATGAAACTTGCTGTATTTAACATAGCACTGAATGTGAAATACATCAGTAGACATAATAAAGGAAATGTGCTGATTTAGTTTTTCTGCATAGAGTTCTGCTGAAATGTAATGCAGTGACTTTTGAAAAGATTATTTTTTTTGTATGTTATAGACACATCAGTGTTCAATACTATGCTTGCATTTGGGCAGGAACAATGTGATTTGACCCCAAGGTTTCTTTTTTTTTTTTCTCCCCCCCCTCCCCCAAGATATTTAGATTCTGCAAATCAAAATGTCACAAAAACTTCAAAAAGAAGAGAAACCCAAGAAAGATCAGATGGACCAAAGCATTCCGAAAAGCAGCTGGCAAAGAATTGACAGTGGTAAGGAGATGAACTTTTTATATTATACAAGGTATTTCTGAGAGACTGGCTTGTTCAGAGTGATTGAGGATGCCATCAGTCTGTCCCCTCGTGTTTGGAATTAAGGTGGTTTGTTGGTCACTGAGGCAATAGTAGTTCATGCATGCAGGTAAGATTGTGTGACTTAAAACATCTGTACTCTTAAGGGGTTTCTTTTTTCTCTGTGGTATGCTCTGATGACACAAAATGATGCTGTATATTATAAATAGGTAAAAGCTGACCCCAGTTAGGAAGAATTATCCAGTGACATAACATGGTGCTTTGTCACACTTAACTGAAAATGAGCATTAGTTTTTTGAAAGAATCAGAATGACCTGTGGATGTTTGCCTGTGATGAAAACTAATTTTCATTTTGTAATGCAGTATAGCTTGTGTGTGTGTGTGTTTGTGAGTGTCTGTGTGTGCGTGTGTGTGTGCACGCCATTCCTTGCTAATACATACTGTAGCCTTCATTGGAGCTGTCTTTTCCTGCAGTGAAGATTACCAGCTGGCTTGAACCTTTTACCATTACAAAAAAAAATGATCCTGTGGGTAGGGAATGAATCAGTATAAAACTAAGTATGTCCCCCTCAAAAAAAAGGGAAAAAATATAGGCTTTCCCATCAGCCTGTCTCAAACCCCCTGGTGTCATTGATGAGAATATTTCACAATTTCAAATGAATTAATATTGTTTCAGTATTCTTAAAATGAAATGATTTATTTTTGAACTTTTTCAAATCTAGAGGCTGTTGAATAACACTGGTTTGACCTGCACTGTGTGCTGTTGACTCTATATGTGTTCAGTTTTGTCTTCTGTGTGTCTGATCTGCTTTGTAGTTTCTACTCCACAGTAGAACTTTGTTCTCTGTGTTAAGAAGGAAATGGTCAAAGGAGATGGTTTGGTAAATAGTTCTCTTCAGATGAGTCTCTGTGGCTTCTGTTGCTGCATTGTCTAACACTTTCATGTATTACCTTCTAGTTTAGCAATCTCTGAAAGTCTTTAAAATACAGGAATTGATATTCTAAAATGCACCAAAAAAAACCCAAACCACCAAAAATACTAATAGCTGAGTGCTGCAGTAAGTACATATGGATCTAAATATGTTTCTGTATATAATCTGTATTTGCTCTTTCTTAATATAGGACAATTCATTTGAATTTGAAAAACGTAGAAACGAACCAGTAAAATACCAGAGAGAGTTGTGGAACAAGACTGGTGAGTCATTTTAGAAAGACAAAAAAAAAAGAAAAAAGCTGAGAAGTCAGCTTCTAAAGACCATGTTTTGAGGAGATGTGTTAGGATATTTATGTTTTGTAGTGATTGTTCTTTGAAGTTACTGGAATGATGGCCAGATTTTTAGATGTGGAGCACGTATGAGTTGTGCACAGGCGTGGGCTTACACCTGGTTTTATTGTTTTAGATGCTGCTTGGAAAACAAGCTGTAGCATTACTTTAGTTTGAATTGCTATCTTTGACAAACCTTAGTGGTTCTCCAGCTTTCCAAGAGTCTCTCAGTGTGAACCTTTTACACTGTGATCCTATTGTTTGTACCCAGTCATTCTGCTTTTGTTTGTTTTATAAATAAATAAAATGGAAGAGTTACTTTGTAAGCCAAGAATAAATGCTACATAGGGGAAGATGGTAACTTCTGATTTCAAGTAAAGTCGTAATGCTTAACTCTAGAAGATATTTGTAGACATAAAAGTGAAAACATTACTAAGTTTTAGAATATGGTTCCTTGTAGTTGAAACACGATCTGCTAAAAAAGCATGTATTTTCAACTGTACGTATATGAGCACACTTAATGCAACTTCTGCTTTGTTTCAGTTGATGCAATGAAGAGAGTGGAGGAAATAAAGCAAAAACGCCAAGCTAGGTTTATTATGAACAGGTGAGGAAATGTATTTGTATTATGAGAGCTCTTGCGCATTTGCATTAGAAATTCAGTCTTTCCAGAGCAATCATGAACAAGAATTTTAAAAGGCTCTTTGCTTTTACACATATAGCAGTCAAAGGAATGGGACAAAAATAGTTTGAGTGGACTCTGCTCTTCTACCTAACTACTGTGCTATCCTGGATGTCAAAGAAAGTGTAGCTTTTGGGTGCTCAGTGGTAGTAGAGTGTTTCATTGTTTGTGATTTGGAGTCTCAAACAAATTTCTGGTAAGAGTTAATACAGTGCTGACATTTTTTCTTACTTTCTGGTCTTGTGTTCAATATACATGTGAATAAGTTTTCAAATAATTTTTGCCTTTGTTTCCTTAGAAGAATTATTTGCCACTCTGTACCTTCAGCTAAATTTGTGCTTTGTGTTAAATTGAAAACATGCACCACCTTCTTGAAGGTAATGTAATTTCTCTCCTTGATAGATTAAAGAAGAGCAAAGAATTGCAGAAGGCGGAAGACATCAAAGAAGTCAAACAGAACATCCACCTTCTTCGTGCTCCACATGCAGGTAAGAGCTTGATGGACCTGGTTTGCTTAGGTTAACAGGCGTACATAATTTTGTGATTAATATTGTAGGGTTTCTTTTTTGCTATGTCTTACTCAACTGATGAATAACCATATCCAATTTTTTAGAATTAAGTAGAATTTTCTACTGAATGTAGAAAATAGCTCTTGCCACTTACTGATTGATAGAAAATACAGTAGATAAATTGGCTTTTTTTAGCTAATTGTGAAAATGTAGATCTTTTGTAGTTCTCTGTGTTGAAAATCATATGAGAACACTTTTTCTACAATGTAATTTTAGCTTTTTTAATATAATGATATTTTTATTAATTTTCACTAAAATCTCTGCTTACTAATGTAAAATTTCATATATTCTTTGTGAACAGCATTCTTAAATTGGCTTTCAGTTGTGGATACCTATTCCTCCTAAATAATTTTCTGCTTTCCATACCTCTTATAAGTACTAGTTTTTGTTAGGTTATACTGATAAAAGTGAATTGAAAAAATATTTATTAAAAAAAAAACCCAACACCGGTAGTGAAACACAGTAATAGAAGTTGGAATAAAATATCCATTAGTTCTTGTTGTATAAAAATTACTAGTGATTTTGTCTCAGCTGGAAGTGGGATATATTATTAGATGTTAACTAGAATTCTGTTACACTTTTTTTCAAATTATATGTTTGCATTAGTGTATGATTGCATGTGTGTGAAATGGGCTTTTGTCAGGATATACTTAATGTTTTTATTTGTTTTTTGACTTTGCTTGTGTTAGGTGAATGATGCACAATAACATGTAGTGCATCTGTTTCTCAAACAACATTTTCTCTTCAGTCTCCTGGATGAAAGAGAGCAAAATTAAATGTCAATCTTATAGGGTTTTTTATTCAGTAGTGTTATTTAAAATTAACATCATTGCCACCCAGTGCAGCATTCAGGAAGGCTTAAGTATAAATCTTCATATATAACGAATGTGTGAAGGCCATTAGTCTCTTAAAATTAATGCTTTTTATTTTCTATGCAAAGTTCTATTAGGTATTGCTAGCTATATCAAAGCTTGTCATAGTAGATGAAAAAATACATTGACTGTATTTTAGTTGTTGCATAACAATGGTGTTAGCTTTTCTATTATAGAAATTATTTTATAACTTTAGATGGTGATGGCAATTAACAATAAATATTTCTAAGCTAGATAGGTTTATTGCTAAACAACTGCTCAGTAAATAGTGGCTGTTGAACCTGTTGAGGTATCTTTAAATTTAATATTTATTTGTTTTGAAGGCAAACCAAAACAACTGGAAGAGAAAATGGTGCAGAAGCTACAAGAGGACGTGGACATGGAAGAAGACTCTTAAAATGCTTGTATTTCTTGTTGTAATTGCCTCAGTAGTTAACAGTTGCTTACTGTTTCGCCTGGCGTCACTTGGAGCTGTGCTTACAATTGAAGAAAAATACATTTTAAGAAATAGTGGGCGCTTAGCGTTTGAATTATTTTTGTGGTTATAAAACAAAATAAGATGGATAATGGTTTGGACAGTAATTACAGCTATCTAGTTTGAGAAAACCTTATCAATGGGATGGAAAGTAAAGTATGTTATTTGAGATATATTCTTTGTTATCCAGAAAGTAAATGTAATTTTCCCTTTTTGCTGATAAAAGAAGTTGGTACTAGACACTTGTTTTTTTTCTGTTCTTCACTGGTGGTAAAAGCAGGTAAGAATGTATAGTAATGGTAACAGGATGGAGGAGGTTGTATTATTTTTCTTTAGTGCAATGGAGAAGATTTATTTTCACTCTGGTCTTTGGGAAAATTGTTCAGTTTGTTATGAATGCAGACTGCGTTTTTTTTTTTATTTCCTCTTAAAGTCTGTCTCCTCAAAATTACAGTGCAGATGACATCTAAACCTAGCAATGCTAACTTGACTTAGTGCCATTTAGAAAGTAGTAATGGTGATCACATCCAGCCTAGAGTTGAAACTGCCATCTTCCTGAGCTGCTGAAATTCAAATGTGACTTACAGTGACGATGATTGAGCTGCTGAATAAATCACACTTCTGACTGTTTTTTTCCTAATGCTCAGGATTATTTTGATAGAAAGGAAACTCTTGTTAAGCAGAGGTATTTGCATATCATGGCGGTGTTTGAGCAGTGTTCATCAGTACCGAGATAAATACTCTGCTGCTTTAATCTGCAAACAGTTTATCTACAACTGTGTGATTAGAGAAGCCTTTCAAAAGTATTTAAAATAACATTTACTTGTCAGTGCTAATTGCCCTGTAAAGTAATAATTTATGGTTATGGTTCTGTTCTGAACTTGAATATGTGCTGTATCAGTTGGTAAACTCCTACCGCCTACTTGTGTATTGTGTGGCTGAGGAAAGTTGTGTTTGAACATGATAAGAGAGGCAATGGGGAGTGTGTGAAATAAGTGGGTATTATGCTGTGTTTTTCATCTTTTGATTTATGAATTATGTTCTTGTGTTTAAAATCTTTGTCATATTTATATGAGATAAAAGTTCTAGTTATACAAACATACAATTTCACATTTTCATAAAATAATTTTCAGCGAAGCAACTCGTTTGGCTTCCTGAGCAGCTGAAAAAGCACATTTTCTATCCAGCCAGGGTGTTAAGTAATTGAGATTGCTGTACTGGGAGCTGGGTCAGGTTTGGGGTGTAATATGGCAGTAGAAAGAGCATTATGAAGATGTTTAATTGTCTTTCCTCCTTCAGTTTATTAACTGTCTGGGTTCAAGGGGAGCAGGGGGAAAGTACTAATGAGATCAGTGTAAAAATTGAGGGACAGCCATTAATTTGTAGTGTTATTGTACCATGTGTGTTCCATGTTACAGAAACTTAGAAGAGTAATGCTAGGTCTTCTCTGCAGGGCAGCGTTTCTGTTTTATGAGCTGTTTAGTTTTCTCTGAAGTCTGCTAATATTTATTCTTACATTCATTGACAGAGATCTGGAGGGAAGGCAGGGATTACTTCATTTCTGAGTGCTGGAAATATTTCATTTGTTTCAAAGTGTCCAGCCTATAGATTTTGGTGTAATGGCCCGTGAAATATATGTGTTTTAAATATGAAAGTTTCCTATTAATTTTAAAGCATTGCTGGATTTGTTTTGCAGGGTAAGTATTGAATTTTTTCCTTAATCCTGGAGGTGAGATACTTTTTCTAATTACAGGATTTTGTTGTTGTTGCTGAATTTTAAGAAGGTGATTCATGTTCAACGAGTGCCAATTTTTAATTTTCTTCCAAAAGAAATAGATAAAATAGATAAAAGTAATAGATTAAGGCTGTGCAAAGCAGAGAAAGGTAACGAATACCGTTTCACGTTATGCACTATTTAGAAATAACCCTTCCTATGAAGACTTTTTTAACATTGAATATCAAAGCGTGTATCTTTTCTGTCCACGTATCTTTAAACCAGTTGCAATCTTTGGGATTCTTGCTTGTGTGCTGTGTGACGGTCTGTGGGGTGTCAGGAGAAGCGCCGGCAGTGGGATCCCGCCATGTATCCGAAGCTTCCTGCCCGTGTTGCTTAACCTGCGCGGCTCCTCCTAACTGCATAACAGCTGTACCTGCAAAGATGGCGGCGCAGCGCTGAGGTGCCGCTGGGGGGCGCCGCCACGAGGTCAGCAGTGCGCGGCGCTGCTCCGCGGCTGTGTGAGGGGTCACGTCTGGAGATGTTTTTCTTCGCTTTTGGTCATCAGTTGATTTGCTGATCCATCGCTTCTTGCTTCAGGTGTCGTTGGAACCTCATTGAGTTTTGGTCGAATCACAAAGCGCTCTCAGTGGTAGTGGTGGGGTTTCTGTTCTGTTTTTTTTTTTTTTGTTTGTTTGTTTTTAAGGCAAAAACCATTTCAGGCTTTCCTTTGTCATTTCTTTTTCAAATGCTGACTGAAAAAGAGTCAGAGAAAATGGAGAGCACTGCTTTGTGAGCAGGTTCTGCTGATGATGCACAGGTGTTCCTCGGGGAGGGGCTTCCCACGGTGCTGAGCAGCTCTCAGAGCTGCGGGCTGGCGTCTGTTCTGCTAACAAGTGAGAAGCAGGGTATCAGAGGCAGTCACCGTGTGTCCAAAATAAGTTGTTTGTTTTCCTCTCACTTTATGGAGCTTACATGCCTTGTTTTTTCTAACCTCCTAAATACTAGGTTTGCTTGGATGCCTTTTAAATATTGAAAAACAGCTCCCAAGAGAAACTCAGTGGTGGCTGTTGCAGTAAATTGCGTGTGTGTGTTGTAGCGTATGTGGTTACCTGACTTCAGACATTTGCGGTTTTACAGTAAGAGTGATGGAGCCCCAAGCATCTACACAAGATCTGTCCTTTTGCAGCACGAAGAAACATAAATCAGTTCAATATTTTGACATGGACATATGTGTCAGTGGCTGGAAAAGCAATATAGACAGCTGCTAATAGGTCCAAAGGCTTCTGTCCCGAGAGAAAATATTTCAACCTCCAGGCTGTTCGATTCCTCAATTACTGTTCTGCTCTCAAAAATTCAATCTCCTCTTCTGGCCTGACTTATTTATGGCTTGCACTGAGCTGTGACCAGAGGGAGCAGACAGCAGAAATAAATCAACTGCTGATAAAATTGTTTGAATCTGCTGTCTGTCTGTCTGTCTGATATTAGATGTGAAATTTTTAGGCCTTATGCAGAGAAATACAGAAGATTGTTTAAAAAAAAAAAATCAGTTATAAAAAGTCCAAATTTGATGATCAGCTATTCTGATTTAATTTCAAGCTGCTCAACAAAAGACACTGAATACTGAATTCACTGAAATACAGGGAAATTTTTTCCTTTGACCTGATGTGATGATTGTAACCACAGTGTTACCTAGAGCAGGTGGGGACGCGGGGCATGGTTTGAGGGGAGAGCTGAATTTGGAGGTATACTTTGGTGTTTTTTTCCTTTTCCCTCATTTAGATATCTCATTTTGTGTTTTGTTTGGTAAAATCACTCCTCATTAAAATATTCTTTGTGCTAAAGATGAAGGAACAGCAGTTTATCTTACACATATATGGCAGTAAATGTACGTTATTGAATAAAGAAGGATATCAGCTATCGCCTTACAAGCATAGAATCACAGAATGCTTTGGGTTGGAAGGGACCCCATGGATCATCATGTTCCAACCCTCCTGCACAGGCAGGGCCACCAACCTCCAGATCTGGTGGTAGTCCAGGCTGCCCAGGGCTCCATCCAGCCTGGTCTTGAGCACTTCCAGGGATGGGGCATCCACAGCCTCTCAGGGCAGCATGATCCTTTACTGAAGTTGTTTCAGCACAGGACTCTAGAACAGCAATAGATGTGTTATTTATCAGGCGTTGATAACTGTGCTTCCACGGCTTACCACCTGGAACTGAAGCAGGGATCTCTGCATAATTGAAAAAAACATACTGTTTACTGTTAATGTAAGCTGTTTTCTGTAAAGCTTCACTCTGTGCTAAACTTGCTGATTAAGAGAATTGCTTCAATAAGCCACTTTGAGTGATTTCTGAGCCGAGAATTTGAGAGCTTTCTTAGTTCTTGTCAAAATAAAAAGTTGTCATAAATTCTGTGTTGCAGGGAGCATCGTTTACAATATCGCTGCTTATGCAAGATGTTGCCCAAGTTAATGTTTTTTTTTTAGTATTACTATGGCAATTTACCGTAAGAAACAGGACCAGGTAAGGTGAGCGGTGGAAACATCAAATGGTTTTCTATCATACCGTGACCAATGCTGTCATTCCCAGCACTGAGCAAGTTCAAGTTTGTGCTTCAAATCCTCGTGTATTCAGGCTTGACGTACTCTGACGCAGAACCTGGGAATAGAGTGACAAAGGCCATGCAGGTTTAGATCTGTTCATAATGTTGGCAGACTCAAACTTATTTGTCCTCAGACTCAGCTGTGAAGATAGCTCTCCTAACAAACCTAATTAACTGATGCTAGGTTTGAAAAGCAGAACCAGCCAGTCTGGCCCCTGGGCTGCTCCTGGCTTCTCTGGTTAGTTATGTCTGGTTACAGATGGAAAGTCATTCAAGGTTAATTCGATTAGCTCCACTGAGCATGAGAGTAATCTCTAAGGGATATTTTTCCTTTGAAATAGAAGATACAAATATCATAATGTGATCCTAGTTCATGTGTGATACTTAGTAAGAAGCAGCAGTTACCCTTGAGCAAGGGATAAATTTATAGCAATCTATACTCTAATCCATGGTTCCTTGTGGCTTGGCCTCGTTACTGCCTGGGGTGTCTCATATGGAGTGGGGGTCCCTGGGGATATCTGGGGAATACTGTGACACTGCTTTCAAAGAAATTGGGCTTTTTCTTCATGGATGCCTGTCTCTGTGCTTGGTGTTGATCTGGGAGGAGATTTTGTCACTGGCACTTTCACAGAGATGATGCAGAGGTGACAAGAAGCATTTTTCACTTTCCACAGCTGATGCAGATTCATTTGTTTCCAAAGGGAAGGGGACAGTGCGCTGAAAATTGCTTTCAGTGACTGTTGAAATCTCTCTGCCTCAGACAGAATCACAGAATCACCCGGGCTGGGAGGGACCTCAAGGATCATACAGTTCCAGCCCCCCTGCCTGGCAGGGCCACCAAACATACACATTTAGATCAGGTTGCCCAGGACCCCGTCCAACCTGGCCTTGAACACCTCCAAGGACGGGGCATCCACAACCTCCCTGGGCAGCCTGTTCCAGGGCCTAACCACTCTCCTTGTAAAGAACTTCCCCCTAACATCCAACCTAAATCTTCCCTCCTTCAACTTGGATCAATTTCCCCTAGTCCTGCTATTGACAGCCCTTTTGAAGAGTTTACACCCCTCCTGGGTGTAGGTTCCCTTCAGGTATTGAAAGGCTGCAATGAGGTCACCCCGCAGCCTTCTCTTCTCCAGGCTGAACAAGCCCAACTCCCTCAGCCTGTCCTCATAGGGGAGGTGCTCCAGTCCCCTCCCAGACATACAAGTTCAGGTTCTGTTTAAAAATGTGAACAGAGGAGCCATTCTTAGGTCAAACTAGAGGTGCTTGAGCAGGGTAAAAACCTATATCCCTCATCATAAATTTGTCTGCTTTCTTTGTTGCTAGAAAGCAGAGCCTGCAGATATCAATGTTGAAAGCAAGCTGTTGTGGATTGATTGTACACAACTCTTGTTCTTGCACCAATTTAGCGTTTATTTACATTTGTATGGTAAATCCAAGGTTATACTGTATGACTCTTAGTAGCTTTTAATCATTAGCCAACTTAACACAATGATTCAGTAGAATTTACTACAATCACATGCAGCTGTTCTAGTGATCGTAGTAGTCTGTACTTAGATTAATTGTATCTTTGTAATTGTACCTTATGTCATGATCTATATTCACCTGGTAATACAAGGAACATCTAAACTGTATTCTCCTCACTTTCTAAGGATGTGCTAAATTTTGCTGAATTACTTCTCACAGATTGTTTTCTTCTTTTCTTTTTTTTTTTGTTTTTCTTTTTTCAGATAGTCATTTGAATCCACTTTAGTATGCGAGTTTCATTGTCTGTTCAAATTTTGCTAATAGTTTTTCATTTTCCACAGCAATTAAGTTGATTCCAATTTCGGAAACCTTCAAAACTTTTAGGCTGGAAATACAGTAAGTTTCATGCTGGTTTCCAAAGCCCATTTAACCTTGTACTACTGGTGGTGGTGGGGTGACAGATCTTTTTGGAGAGGAATAACAATCAGTCATACATCCGAGTGATCTTTTTTGTATTTAATCATCCCATACTCATGCAGTCAGTAATTTAGCGATATCACTTGGGAAATCACTGGTGAGCCAGTCTAATTTTGAGATATTCTGTACTTTCATCTCTCAAATATGATGTGGCTGTGAACTATACTTTAATTGCTTATTGTGAGGAGAAATTTATTTGTGTTTTAGGTTGGGTACTGCTGAGTTTTCCATAGTTCTGACATTATGAGAAGCAGAATAATCATTCTGGTCTTGCTCTCTCTGTAACGTGTTGCATTGTGGACCTTTGGTTATTTTAGTGAACAGACATGTCCATGACTACCTGTGCATGCATCAGATATGTTAAGGACTTGGCTTTTAAGAGAAGCAAGATAGACAACATTATAAAAAAATAATCAGAAACACACAAAAAATTGCAAAGGGATTAAATGCTGTCAAAACAGATCTCGACAGAAGGGCATCTGCTGCTCTTAACGAGCCAAGAATATCACCTTGAATGCTCTTTGTTCATGAGAACCGTGACTTGGAAGCAGCGCAGTTGCTCTAAATGCTTGAGTAGCTACTCAGTTGATCACAGATGCAGGGCAGTGTTCACCAGTATGGAGTTTTATGAATCATTTACCTTTTTAAAAGTAATTTCTGACATCCTGAATACAGTATGCTATTTCACTTCCCACACATTACATGTAATAGCTGGAAGGTGAATAGAGAGCTACAGCTCCCCAGAGCTGAATTTTATTCCTATCTCTGTTTGTAACTGTATTCAAGTTGCTCAGCTTTTAGCAGACCTGCCTTAAATGGGTCTATCTGATCCCAAGGAGTGCATTCCCTCACTTTCAACTTTTTCCTGTTTAATAAGGGTCTGAAACAGAACTTACCCCAACAATTAATTTTATCATAGAAGCCTACAGGACATCTTTATGTCATTTCAATCTATCTTGCTTCACCAGCTCTGAAAGTGGTTAAGTTCCTTTCATTCATTCTTTCCATCTTTTTTGATAGATTTGGGTCACCAGCTGGAGCCCTCAGTGCCAGGTTCAGTCAATGGGACAGCATTGCTGGTTATGGTGGAAGTCAGATGGGACTGTTGATGTGCATGCATGATCCAATTGAGTCTAACAGGCCAGATGCAGTGCCATTCAGTAATGACTCCATGTACCTGACTGAGAATTAGGAAACTCCCGTGAGAACGAGAAGTCAGCTGTTATTTTATTAGGCAAATACTTGGGGTGTGGGACGTCTTACTTATTTCTGCTGCTTCTGAAGTTAAAAAAATTAAGCATTCTGATATTCCTTAGATCTTGTGACATTTTGTGCTCTGTATCATGTTCTTTTTAGCCTTGTTTCAGAATCTCTCTGCTTATGTAATTTGGAAATCCTAATAGACCAGTGTAAGTCTAGTGAGCAATCAAATTTAGCACTGAAAAGAGCTGAAATAATCCCAGTGTATTCACAGAGGATGCATCCACGCATATTTTATGATTCCAGGGTTGCAGGCTTTGATTTATACCTGAAATATAATCCAGTATCTTAAAATGTGATTTAAACCCCTTTTCCTTAGCCTTTAAGCTTAAGAAGAACATTTCAGCCAACTATGAGTGCCCTACAGAAGCAATGTCTTTGTCTGTGCACAAGGAAAATGGAGATAAAGGGTGAGACACATTTCCATTATTCTAAATGCAGTTTTAATTCTGAAACTCGGGCTGATCAAAATCAAAACTGCTATCTCCTCAGTTTGTTACAGTACAGCAGCATTTGGTTTCATCTCACTATTCAAAAATCTGTTGCTACCTGACAGTCCTGAAGGATTTTAAGGTGAAGCCGTTACTGATGGCATAGGTCTTTTTGGCTTACTGAAAATTCAAAAGAATGCAAAAATAGTATCTGAAGAAACAACACGTGGGCTGTAATACTAAATACATTCAGTAGTTTCGTGGATAATTCTTAGAAGTCCTCATTTTCTCTTTGAAACAAAACAAAAAGGCCCAGTTAATTAGTGCCTGAGAATCACGGATGAAAATTATGAGGGAAAATAAACTCTTTACTGAAATCAGATTTATATGACCTATGTTTTAGAAACTTTATCTGCTTGAGCCATTGTAGCCCGAGGGAAGCAATTATCTTTCTTGAAAACTTGATGACGGGATCCCGGATAATCAGTAACCCCAGGCGAGCTCCGAAGGTTGCAGAAAATGCAGTCGGAGAAACTTTCCTTTCTTGGATTTAAAAATAAACACTTATTTCAAGACTTTTTATTAACATCCAGTCATTAGCATTGGAAACCCTAACCAGTCACTGAGGGGTTCCTTTGCTCTTTGTTCCCCAAGGTTGTATATATTAGGTACGCGTATTTAAAACAGAGGCCAGAACCTGAAGAAGGTGTTCAGTGCATTGTGATTCTGCTGCCTGGCAGAAGATCTTGCTTTGGCAGTTCCTGGGCTGATCTTGTGAAGCACTCCTGAGGGAAGGACACCGTTCTTTCCAGAGCTGCCTTCCTCTGGTGTGACCATCTGTCTCTACGCAGTCATTTGGGCAAAAATATACACTACAAACAGGAAATTGCCCCGTTGCCAGATTAGCTGCAGAATACGCTCTAACGCTCACTCCCTCCTGAGGATTTAGTGCCGGGGTTCTTTGCTAGGGATAAAACACAATATCATATTTTCTCTTCCTGTCAGTGTTGGATTATGAACTAAATCCTGCTCGTTTTACTTTCAGAAGTAGTCCCAAAGGATTTTGGTGGGATTAACTGCATATGAAAAAGCAAGCGGGATTTGGGATTCTGTGTAGTTTGAAAATGAAAGAGAGGTAAACATTATCAAAAGCTTGAGCTTGCTGATGCTATTTCAGCTTGCCTTGTGATCTGAGTCTTTTCTGCTGAGCATTTCTTTAAAGGTGATCACAGAACTTTAGAAAAGTTGCTGAAAGTTCTGGAAAGAAAAAGGAGAAATGCTGTTTGTGTAGAACTTTGATTTAGCAAGGACTTCAAATAGCTGCCTGTGGCGCTTTCAGGTGAAAGCCATTCATTTAACTAAGTCTCTCTATTTTATTTTAGTAAATTCCATTGAATCATTTTGTTAAACTGGCTAATGGTTATCGAATCACATAATTGCAGGGGTTGGAAAGGACCTCGAGAGGTCACTGAGTCCAACCCCCTGCTAAAGCAGGTACCCTACAGTGGGTCGCACAGGTGAGTGTCCACATGTCTGGAATATTTCCATAGAAGGAGACTCCACCACCTCTCTGGGCAAAAACTCTTAAGTGCTACTGATCACACAATCTAACCTTGAGATTTATTGTAAAAGTATTAATAAACCCTGAATTGCTGTTGAGCTGGAGTTGTATAACAATCAATCTCTGAAACTGCTGAAGTCTTTCTCCTTCTCTGGAGTTAAGCACGTATTGGGGGGTTTATTTTGATTCCAGGAGTTAACAGAGAACTTGATTTTTTTTTTTTCCTGTATCTTTTTCCCTTGTAATATTCTAAAGCTTCTGCTGGGGAGAGGATGCAAGACATCTTTATGATATTTGGAGAATAATGCTTTGAACAACATTCTTTTCCATGGATTTACAGTCTTGTGCAACAAATCTGAATTCTGGTAACAAGGGAATGTAGGGCAAAGAGCTCCCAACAGCAGAAGTCAATGCTTGATGAGCTTGAGACAGTTACAGTGTCAGCTGCCCTAGATTCTTTGTGAGGAGGGAGTGGAGGAAGTTCTGTTGAAACAGATCTAAACCATTTTTTTCTCCTCTAATCTTCTGCAATCCATTTTAATGGCTTTTCAGGAGGTAAGGATTTTTCACCTACTTTAGACATTGACCTTTGGAGGTTGCTAGTTTACAATTAGAGATCGATTTTTGGAATGCTGCGTGAAATCTGTTTCAATTACTGGTTCTCTTGCAGCCTGGCACTATGAGTACTCCAGAAGCCTTTGAGCATGGCAGGCTGTAGTGGAAATGCTAAGTTATGGCTTGAACCAGTGATTGAGCACCTGGTGGGAAGGCAGGGCCAACCCGGGGGAGCTCAGGTGTGTGCAATTCAATGCACCTGAGTGACTGGAAGGAGTGAAGCCAGGATCCACCCCTTCCCGCATCTCATTCAAGGGTTGGCAGTGGAGGAAAGGGTATCTCACTGGAGATCCCTGTATGCCTGAGGCCTTCCAAGGGTAAGTAGATTCTTTCCTTTGTTTCTGTGATGGCAGCTGTTACATTTGAGCGTATGCTTACTTGCTGTAGCGTCATTGCCGTGCTTTCCATCACAGTACAGCTTTACACCGGCTTTCCTGAGAAGGATGTGGAAAGGATCAGGGAGCCCACGTGCCCTGGGAGCACAGATTGCGTGGGCAGGAAGCTCAGGACAAAAAATGAAGCTTAACTTATTTAAGTTTTGCAGATATGGAGGTGTCCCGGTTTCAGTGTTAGCAGCACGTTGTGGTTTGGTTGTTGCTGAGTGAGCTGCTGCTGGGTTAATCTGCAACAGGAAGATGAGGTGAGAACCACTCTGGTGGTGGCCTGGCTAATGTCAGTAATCTGGGGCAGCATTATTTGTCAGAAATCAATTTCAGGATCTTGAAAATCGCTAATGATCGCAGGTGGAATTTGGGCCTGTGTGGAGGTGAGCCACAGAGAAGGGAGGAAGCGCTCCTGATGCCATGGGCGGTACAACTGTGGGGTTCTGTGCAACACGGGTTCCCTGCTGCTGTCTGGTATTTTTCCATCTGTAAAATGAAGGCTAAATATTTTGCAATGATAATATTCACTCTGCCTCGGGCTAGAAAGGAGCAAACTGGATCTGAGGCTTCCCCTTGTTCTGGGGAGACTGACCCACAGCAGCTTTTGTGCAGGCAATGCAGTTGCCAAAGCAGCTGCTTTTGATACAAGAGATTATTACTGCCCAGCAGCTGTTTGCTTCAGCCATCTCTCTCATCCCCCCCAGCAGCCTCTGTACCTGTCATCTGTCTCTGCACAGAGGTGTTGGGTCCTTTTTTAGTGCTGAGGTGCAGCTATGTCAAGCACATCTTGGGCAGTAGTAACACACAGTAAATAATTCAGCTGCATTTTGCAAGCTTCATATAAAACACGTTCATGTGAAGCTGAAGTTCGTGTTTTCTGTCCTGATGTTTTTGTTTTGAGGAAGCATATTAGCTACTTCAATGAACTAAAAAGACCTAAAATAGCATGATGTGGCCTTCCCTTGGGGCAAGGACGCAATGCTCTACTTGTCTGAATCTCTATGTCTGCACTCTAACCAAGTCACCTCATGTATTGACAGGCCAGAAGTCGTGGGTATGCAGGTAATAAATGGCACGTGATAACATACTGTTACTGAGTGATCTTAATGCCATTCTCATGTGGTGATAGCAGCAGAAAGCAGCAGAAAGGCCCTGGGAGCTAGATGTGAAATAAGTGCTCTGATGCTCTTCGCTTCTAATTCCAAAAGAGAAACCTAACGCTCAGTTTAAGTGCTGAAATATGAAATGCAGTTTTAGTGTATTTATGGGAATCGTTCACGTTGTTCTTAGGTACTCATGCATCACGTGGCACAATTGTTGTCTATCAGAAAGCGTGGGGAATGAAGGCATCATTTCATATAGGCTGACATTAGGGAAGCAAAGTGCATTCCTGACATTATTTTTGCATCACTTCTTGAGCATTTCTTTTGACTTATCCTGATTTGATCTGAGAGGTTTCCTACTATTTTTATTTTAGTTATCTCAGTATTATTATGGTAGTAACAGATGAAAACAAGAGATGCCATGATTTAATCTTGCAGCAAGGTGCAAAATTAGAGCATTTTAAAGAGTATTTCAGCCTGTGTTTTCAACTGTGGTATGTTACCTCTGAAAGAGTACAGGATATGACTGCTTGAAAGAAATATATGTTATGTCTTGTCATTCTCAGTACCTGGGTTTTTCAGTGTGAAGAGTTATTTTGCTGGTTAATATTGCTTTGCAGCAACATTAGTAGGAAAACAGGAAACACTTAAAGAGACACTACAGATATTGCAGCATACCACAAATACAAGACTGATTTCTATCCTTCTACCAATCACACCCACTCCCTTCTCTATGGGCTACACTGAATTTATTTTTTTCATCTATGTCTTCCATTTTATTTGTTACTGAATCTGCACTGATCTGATCTTGTGGCATCACATTTAGATTTTGAATTGTGTCATTGTCTTGCCATCTGTTAAAGCCCTGTGTCACTGAGCACTATTGTGAGACAGCCTCCAAGCCAGAGAAGGTAACAGATTTTTAATTATACAGACAGGATGGGAGAAGTGGAGGACTGAACAGCGAGCCATTATCACTCAGACAGTGGTTGTGACTTTCAACAGCCTGCTAACAGCATGCAGCCTGGTAGGAGTAGCTAATGCTATGTGTGCGTAACTGCTCTTTGGAGATAAGCTGAGGGATGTGGACTTCTTGCAGGGGGTCTGTAATTGCCAGGCGCCCAGCTGTGTGAGAAAAGTGGGCACGGATACTGTATTCACAGTTTGGGTAGCTGGAAGGAGCTGAAAGCTCTCTGTGGTCCTACCTTCCAACCTAATGCATGCTGAACCTATGGCTTCTTGCTTTGATAAATAAGAAGGCCCATCTAAATAATTGCTTTCTCTATTTTCCATTAAGTAGAGTTCAGGGTGGGCCGCTTTGGAATTGAAAATGAAGAGTTTTGGTGTTGAAAGTCTCTGTCACTTGGATATGTACAATTTTCAGGTTGTCAAGTGCTCATCCAGCTCATCTAAATAGATGGATCTCTATTGCATCAAAAGATACAGGAGGGAAGACCCCAGCATCTCAAAGCAGTTCTGCTATTTTGCTGGGACAAAAATCCCCCAAGGTTTATCAGTAACTTGTTCTGCTTTATTCTCCATTCTGAGCACTTGGAAAGAAAAAGGAGCCAATAACGTCTATAGCAGCACTAAACTGAAGACCAAGGAGCAAAGCCTGCATGCAGAGGTTATTACTGCGTGTTAAAGGCTTGCCCAGAGGTGGACTAGGATAGAGAGTTATTGTTCCTTTAGAATTGCTGTGGGCAAATTGGGTCTAGAATGAATTTATTCAGGATATGAGGAGCAGGAGATGCCACCCTGTGCAGCAAAGCTGTCAGAGGGCGCTTGGCGTGGCTCTGGGGCCTCTGAAAGTGCTGCTGCTGGTGCCCAGGGTCAGGACTGGGAGGGCTTGAATTGCAGGAGGGTGATACCTTCCTGCCAACGCACTGTGGGGTTGGGGAAGTGGAATGTCTCTGTTAGTGGCTTTTGAAGTATGACCGTTATTCTCTAGGAGCTGACATTGCAGCAAGAGCTCAGTTTTATGGGCTGGAGCCTTTTACAAGTTCTAAACTGCTCTGGTTGGTGTTTTTCATTTCCGCCCTGATGTCCTGAAGTATGGTTGGTTGTTTGTTTTTGTTTTTTTTGACAGGACATTTCTTCTCCTTTAGCTGCTGGTTCCCTGATATCAGGGAAGAAATGTAAAATGTGGCAAGAATGTCTGAATTTGTTTCCCTTTCATCTCGGTTCTGCCTTTCTGCTGCGTTGGGTAATGAATGAAGGCATACATTAATTTTCTCTGCAGAGCTTTCTCCTGTAGCAGGGCGCTGTCGGGATGCTTGCCCTGCTGGCTCTGGGCTGTGGGTGGTGGCAGGTGGTCTCTGCGTGCCTGGGGTGCTGCTCACTGTGAGCCACCACCCTCAAGCAGTGTTTCCCAAACACTGGAAGAGCTTTAAGAGGTGAGGGGATAAAGGCTTGGTCCCAAAGCTCAATTGATGCCCTCTGTGTGTCAGTGCTGCTGTAAAGGGATTGTATGCTGCACATGCTTTGGCTTCTTTGGTGTGGGGTTTCATAAACTGGAGAAACTTCTATAGATATTAGGGTGTGGCTGATGGGGATTTTTTGGTTTTGTTTTTGGAGGCAGGGCAGGTATGTTTTCCCCACAGTACCAACCAGGAAAACGATGCAAATACAGCTTCTGAGTCAGCAAAGTATCACCCAGGTTAGGAATTAGAATAAATGGTGCAAATTTGTTCTGACAAAAACAAATGAATCTATAAATATACCTGTTTAAGCTAATGAATCCTTTCATTAGTATTCTCACCATGCCCTGGTATGACTCTAGAAAATACCTTCGTAGCTGAAGAAAAAATGTAGCAGAATTGGTGTAGCTGCTGGTGATGCACAGTATAAATAATTTAGGTTAAATGAGGACGAGGAGGAGAATTTAGGAGTGTCTTGAAAGAATTCATCATTCTGACGAGTTGTGGCATGCAGGTGGAATAAGTGCACTTCTAGAGGAAAGGAAGTATAAATTTTGGGGGATAATGATTCAGGTATCACTGACAATCTTTGTTTTGTTACTCCAATTTGTGTTGCTGATACAGGTTTCAAATGAGCTGCCTTCAAGAGGTTTCACTGAGTTAGAATTACACAGCGGCCTTTACAAGATGCTATTACAGCTCAGACACCTGCATCTCCATAACTAATTAGAACCTGCTCAGCGTGGGCTCTGGTGGACAATAAATTCAATTATCTCCTAAATTCCCCCGGCCAGTGCTGGGGGACGGCTGTGTGCAAAACAGAAAATGGTGCTTGTTAGTATTGGCTGATTAAAACCTGTCATGAACGTGAAGTGGTTGTTTTATCGTATGGCTGTTATGTTCCCCTTTATATGAAAGGACAGCATATGGTAGATGTTTTTTGCAAAGAATGTCTGCTTAAAAACAGAAGAAAAATACTAGAACAAGACCCAAATGAAATGTTAATGTTACTAGCATGGCATGCTCATTCAAGCTATGAGCATATTCTTAAGGTTTGTATCCCTAGCTTCAAGAAGGTGCACAAAATTACAGCTTCCATCTCATTCTGTACACTGGTAAAACACAGCTGGTACTGAGTAGCTACAAAAGCATATCATGCACATGCATCGAGTTGTTTTCCCTGAAGGATCAGGTGCCTCTGTTAAGCAGTTTTGGTGCGTATAGATCCTAGGGCCATCCTAGGGCCATGCCAGCCCTGGCAGGAGCAGTGGGCAGCTGCTTTAATTACCCTCTTGTTCCGGTTCCAGATGTGGGCTCAGACTCTTCGGAGTCACCTTCAGATATTAAAATGCTGAAGTGCAAAGTTTATGAAAGGGATAGGCAAACAAAGCAAGTGTGGCAGGGAGGGCACTGATGGATGTTGTGGTGGGTGGGGAGAAATGATGCATTTCTTTTGGCTGATGTAGCAGGGCCAACCTAGATGGAAGTCATGGGCACTGAAAGTAAGGAGGTGATTTATTATTGTTATTTTTTTGGTTTGGGATCCTCTACATCCCCGTGACATTGACAGAAACAAGATCAGAAAATCTTGTACAAATAAGAAGAGCTAGTGGGAAGAAAATTACATTCCGTATAGAATTTTAATCAGTCAAAAGGAATAACAAACCTTAAGAAAGAAGCTGAAGATCTGAATGCATTTAGATCTAAGCAAGGATTCGTCTCTCTTTCTCTGTCTTTTAAACAGAATCTTTTTAGCCAGAAGACATTCTGGTGCAAAGCCAAGGTAATAAACCTTGTGTAGTGAGTAAGGTAGAGGTTATAAGGCATCAGCATTATAGTGACTATATAAATGTAATTGGTATTTGAATCACTTGACAGTGTACTAATAGAAGCATGTTTCTTCTGATTTTTTTTTTTTTTCCACAACATATTCTCTCTTCAGTGTTTGCAATCTGAATTTTGAAGTTGAAATATTCAATACCCAATTGTAGATATGACTGTGCTCGTCCTCATTAAGGTCCTCATTTGTAAAAACAAGAGTGGATAATAAGTGTAAGTACGTATCTAGACAGTAGGATCAGCAATAAGAATAGCCATCTGGTGATGACTGGGAGCTATACCTACAGAAAGAGAAATTGAACTGAGAAGCAGTGGCTTTTAATTACACAGCCAAAAAAAAAAAAAGCCCTGACTGGTTGTTTACTACACACTGCTGAAAGTGTTGCAGTGAGGGGCGTGAGAAGAGAGAACTTGTCCACTGATAAATGACAGCTGGAAATGTGCGATAAATACTACTCAAGTTGGTATTTTGTCTTTAATGATGGCTGCTTTCATATTCGCTGTAAAATCTTTCACTGACCCTGGGAATTCTACCCATGTGAGGAGTGGTGCTATCTGCCAGGGAGCTAGAGAGCAAAGCGATTTTTCCTATGTCTTGGGAGAAAATATTGATGTAATTTGATGATAAATATGGAAAATGTGAGTAATCTTTGACAGCTTGATCCTGCTGACCGAAACCATTCCGTGTTACCACCTCCTGGCTTATCTGTGGGATATTTGCCTACATAGACATAAGCTTTAGAAAACTTCCTTTGGTTTAAATATTGCTGTAGCTGAAAATCCAGACAGAAAGTCTTGACACTGCCTCTCTGATTTTTGAGGGGAGGAGGGACAGGAAAACTATTCTAATTTTTAGTGTTATTGTAAGGAGTAGTCAGTATGATTAATGTTCGGAATAGGCACTGACTTGTGTCAAGTTGTCAATTATAGTGATATCAGCCAAAATCAGCTGTGAGGAAAATCCTGATAAAAATAATAAGAAGAGGTTTATCAAAGAAATGTGCAATTGAATTAGAAACATTTTGGTTGAACCAGTGCTTTTTAGTAGAAAAGATAGTGTGATTGCTGATGGACTTTCTCTAGGACAGCGCAATCCTTCTCACTTATCTTGCCTCAGAAAAAAGATGCTGATGATGTTAAAGAGTAAAATCAGAATCACAAGCAGAAGAACATAAAGGGAGAGAAATGGGCATTTTCTTCGGGGATGTGGTTTGAAAGCTATGAAAACTGCGGTTCTGTGAGCAGTTTCATATACACACTGTTCTATTTTGATATATAGCTGAAATCCAGTTTTGAGGTGAGTTTGATTGCAAAGCAGAACTTAGTGTCGTGATATATTTAAGAAGATATTTGCGTCTATGAAGTAACAACGTAACTCTGCCAAAGCAAATGCGTATTGCATTGCATGCTTCTGTTTTACTTTTCCCCAGGTTGAAGCTAAGATCCTTTACAGCGGAATTGCTCTGCTGGTTTGAAAATCTCATTAGAGCAAGTGGATAAATGTCAGTGGTAGGAAAAATGTGGAAAGATTGGCCGTGATGCCAAGAGAAACCCTCTTGTCTGCATTCAACTCGAGACGGTAAAGGTCAGGCAGGTAAAATCTCCAGTGAGGCACCTACATCTCACTTCATAAATTAATTCCCAGATATTCCCCTTCAGGGCTTGCACTCTAGTCTTGCACAGGCACTCCAACAGAAGTGGAAGAAATGTGCTAATGTAATTCCACCATCTCTAGACTCTAGCTATAAACCTGTACCATTTCACTTTTCTCATGTAGACTTGTACAGGATGAACGTTTCACATATTTCCCTGTTTCTCTGGTTCTCAGCAGAACAAACAAGTGCCTCTCATCGACTGTTTTAATCACAAACAGTGTTACATTAGCACAGCATTTTGTGGTGTCACTGGCTAAAGAGTCAACTGGCATAAACTGGACTTGAAACAAAGGGATCTGTACTAATCAAGAAAGGATAGATCCTGTTAGCTCTGGGCTTGTAATGATTTTGTTTTTGTTCCCCAGCTGACATAAACTATGTTTTACAGAATGGTTTTTTGTTGTTAATTGGCTTATGTTATACACTGGTAGCAGCTGGTGATTTTGGGAAAAAAAAAAAATATATATATATACATATATATTGTGGGTAAAAATAGCAGTCTCTGTTTTGAAATACTTTTATCATTTTCTATATTATCTACCATACTGGCAAATGTTCTTTTATAGCACTTTTTTATTATATCTTAAAGCAACTTGCTGTTTCGTCTGTGCATGTCTGTTGCCATTCAGTGTTTGTCACTGAATCATGGAATTAAGTTCGAAGTGACATTAAATGCTGTTTGGTCAACTCCCCTGCAATGAACAGGGGCACCTACAGCTCTATCAGGTGCTCAGAGCCCCTCCAGCCTGACATTCAAGTGTGTCCAGGGATGGGGCACCACCAACTCTCTGGGCAACCTGTGTCCTCACCACACATACTGTAAAAAAAACAAATGCAAAGCAAACAAACAAAAAAACCTTTTTGTTCATATATCCAATCTACTTCTCCTGTCTTTTAGTTTCAAGCCATTTCCCCTTGTCCTGTCACAACAGACCCTGCTCAAGAGTCTGTCCCCTTATTACTTATAGACCCCCATCAGCTACTGAAATGCTCTAACACAATGAAAAATCGCTCTGATCTGAGTGCTTGGGATTTTCATTCCCAGACTTTTTTCCTTCTATTTGAAAGCTTGATGTGCTTGTCACCTAATAGTTCAACTTGTTTTAAGATGCCTCTCTAGCAATCATGATTAGAGTTTGAATGTCTCAAACTTTAATCACTCTTCACAAGTCTTTTAGTGTGCAGATGGCAAAATGGGGGCACAAAGGACAGTAACAGGGTCATAGAGGATTCACTGGCAGAACTGGAAACTGGGACCTATTTTAGCCATGAAGCTGCTTTCCTTGCTATGTCAAGGATAAATTCTTAATTTTCCTACTAATTTTCATCTCTTTTAAATTTTTTCAAGTTTTGAACTGAGTTCAGATACGTGCCCACTTCTTCTGACAGCAGTGATGAGTTTGAGGGCAGGTTTGTTCTCTGGGTGTTTTGCAATGTGGATCCCACAAACTGCTGTCCCAGAACAGGAACTGAAACCAGAGGGAGGGTGAGCAGTAGCCAGGATGGAGGTGGTGTGGGAACTGCTTACACTGGAACTGCCCTGAAACAAATGCAATCACATTTATCACCCACGCAGCAGCAGCAGGGTCTTCTCTTTCAGTCATTTCTAAATGGTAATCAACTTCTCAAAGTCTTAGCAAAACAAGCATGACTTTTGATGCCTCTGAGAACACATCTTTCTTCTTGCAATTTTTTTTATCCAGACATTGTAAAGGATCTCTTCCCCACTATACACAGGAGTGAGGGGAAATTACACAGCTGCCAAAGCCTGTTCATCTTTGTGATTAGTTTGCAAATGAACTGACTGCAAATGAGATCAGGAATCTTTTCTGACTCATGCTCTTTGTTTATATAGCCACTTTCATTTTTCCTTTTCATCAAATTTTACTCTTCTTCCACGTTCTTTTCTTTGTTATTCTTCTGTTGCTTTCCTCACTCTCATTCTTTTCTCCCATTATTGTTTATCCTAATCTGTTTTCCTATTTCCAGCCTGCAGTCTTCCCCTATTTAT
The DNA here is from genome assembly GCA_035772895.1 of Perdix hodgsoniae. Taxonomy (NCBI): domain Eukaryota; kingdom Metazoa; phylum Chordata; class Aves; order Galliformes; family Phasianidae; genus Perdix; species Perdix hodgsoniae. The sequence goes on from JAPSGF010000010.1 coordinate 8,728,252, forward strand.
TCTCTTCTATCCCCATCACTGGAGTGCTATCTCCTTCCTTTATCCAGAATACCTTCTATTGATCCATCCTTACGGAGTGGCAGACTCATTTGTGGCTTTTGTTGTGGCAGGGATTTATGTGCAGCATGTAGCTGGTCTCAGCTTCCTCCTGTCTCTGCTTTAGCTTCTGATGACTCAGTTTCTGCAGCACAGGTTTTTACTGACACAGTAACACTGAGAAGATGACTTTTCTTCTAGACTGAGTGATCTAGCAAGGGAAATGTCACACCAGATGGATTTTGCCATAGGGACGTATAGGTACACGCTACTTTTTCAACACCCTGATGCATTATGGGATTAATGCCTATTGAAACAGCTGCTAAACGATTTCAAAATCTAGCACTTTAGAGTGCAGCTTATATAATGCATTGCCTCTATTTGTGAGAGCACAATGGGCAAACAGTGATGGATACAATGTAAAGCATAACTGAGATACTGCACTAGGCTTTTGGGGTCTGGCAGAGCAGGGTGGTGGTGGTGGTGAAGTTCTCCTTCTGCTGGAGCCCAGTGTTGCTCTCGTTTCCAGCACTGGGGAGGCATGGAAGACGTCTGCTGGCACCCACTTCAAACCCTGCAGGCTTCTGCACTGTGGGGCTGGCTACTGTCCAGAAACAAGCACTTGTTGATTTGAAAGGCGTTTATTTCTGCATTCCATATCTTCATTTTCTTTTGGACTGACAAATCAGCAAAAAAGTTTACTGATGGCTGCATACTACAGGAACAAGAATGGTTTTGATTTCTGCTCTGCAGCAGCACAGGCTGATTATGAGACAGCAGCGTGATGTAGCCACAAATATATCCAGAGGCATTTCTGCAGGCGTAGCTGATCTGCTGATATTTCTCTGTTATTTGTGGGTGAATTGCCTCACCTGCAATGGATGGGGTCACGCTGCTGGAGATACCTGGGTTAGCACTGCACAGATCCAGCTCACTCTGTCAGGATCTGTCTGCCAGGGCCTTGCATTGCCTGGACTTGGCTGTATGGCTGCTGTGGCAGGTTTGAGCTAAGGGGGCCGGTCAGATGTGTGTGGTTTAGGTTTATGGATGATTTCAATCCTGCTGGCTGTCTCAGGTCTCTGCTAGTGCTGGGTGTGGATGTGTTTGTGCTTTCGAGTCCCTGCTGATCCCAGTGCCGGGGCTGTGTGGCAGTGGCTCTGCAGGTGGGTGTGTGGGCAGAGCTACTAAAGGCCTCAGGGGTGAGGGCCGTGGTGTGCCCTTACCAGTGAGGTATGTGCAGTCCCTGTGGTGCAGCAGGCTGGAGCAGGTGCAGAAGGAATTACAAGAGTTACATAGCATATATATTATTAGAAACTCTGGTTAGCTCAGGAGAACAAAGCCTGAGAATGGCTCTATAAATATGCCTAAAGAACAAATACCAGAGAAGGATTTTTGCAAGCTAAACGTTGGCACAAGTAATGAGCACAAACTGGAAGGAAGTACATTTGGATTGGAAATAAAAACTTTGAGAGGAGTAGAACTCTTGGAAAATGTATCTATAGCCGCAGCAAGAGGAGAAGTGAAGAACAACTTTTTTGGGCATGTACATTTGTGAATATTTCTTTCTTTTTTGGTGCAGTGGTTATACAAAAAGTCTAGGGGTAATAATTAAATGCATCTTTATAGATGGACTTCAGAGTTAAAACATGATTGATAATTATAGAAATGTTTCCAATTTTCCACTCTAAATTGATGACACGACATGAGGTTGTATGGTCTGTATGGTCACTTGTCCAAATCATCAGATTTACCTGATGACTGTGCAGAATGCATTGGAAAATATCTGGCTGAGCATCTGAGCAGGAACATTACATATTTATACATACATACATTACATACAGCCGAGGAATTGTACATCTTTAGATGCTGTTTTTTACACTGCAAACCATACCCAGCCAAGGTCTTTCCTACCAACCAGGATGTGCCTGTGCCCCTGCTGTCACTGGATGTGCCACTGCTGCAGTCATTCTTCATTAGGAGGGGACATTGAAATGCCGTTGCCACAGCAGCAAAAATTGCTTGGGCAAAGATAGGAGACACTTTGCTGTGACCACTTTGCAGCAATCTGCTGGTGACACGCTGGAAATCAGTGTCAGATAAATAGATACTGTGAAGATCGTCTATGGGGAGGTCTTGTTTTGTGAGACTGCTGCAGCCCATCTCCATCTTACCAATCCTTCAGTCTTCTCCCCTGTGTCACCTCTGGTTTTAGTCATTAGATGATGTTTCTAACTATCTTGTAGTTTTAGTTTTTCTCACTTGTTTCCTTGTCAAGAGTTTGCTGATTTTCATTACCTGCATTTTTGTGCTGAGGTTTGTTAAACACTCACTGAGTAGCAGAAATCAAATTACTACCCAGCATCTGGTACTCAGAAGTTTGAGCTTCCTTTAATTTTTGATAAATTATAATCTCTTGTGAAAAGGACTATGTGTGGAATTGCTAAAGTGACAGGAACCAAACAGGAGCTAAAATTGTTTTCTACTGAAAGCTGAATAAAACATGCACGAGTGCCATCAGATTCTGACTGTCGTCACCACAAGAGACAAAATTACAAAGCCAGGCAGGCTCTTTGAGACTTGAGCTCTCGTATTTCATGGAATATAAATTTTGAAGTTGTGTGAACGCGGTATGGAAGCTATTAGCAATTAGCAGTTGATAGATGTCTCCTCTTTCTTTCTAGTTAGTGAGCACATCAGGAATCTGGAAAGGAAATTACTTGCTTAAAATAACTTTCAAAAATTGTAGTTATTTATTTAATTTTTGGTGAGCGCTTCCCCCCCTCCCTTTTTCCCTAGCTGGTGAGATACCTGCGTTTCCATCTGTTAGAGATCCTCAAAGATTAGTTATGATATTCATAATTAAATAAAAAGAACTTGAAATAAATAAATCTCTTTAATCGGCTTTAAGGTCTTGATGTAGATCTAGGTGTTCTCATCTGTGAAGTGTCCAAGTCCTGCCTTTGTGGCTGTGTCTTCACTCCAAGGGATAGGAATATATATACAGCTGAGTTCTGGTTTTTGTTACTTTTTCCTCATTGGCGTTGCAGCAGAATTTTGTCCGTGATAACACCCTTAAGTGTGATTTGTTTAAATTTTAAAGCTGTTCTCATTAAATCAGGAGACTGTGTTAATTAGTACACATTGCACTAAAAACTGAGGGTTTATGAAACAACTTTTCACTAGCAGAATATAAATTGTGTACAGTTGCCCGGGGAAGAGAGGCAGTGGAGCTTCTGTGTGCTGGTGATCTTAGCCTTAAGAACAGATTTGCTTTCATCTTTGGCATTTGTAATTAAATCTGTGGATGGATTTTTTTTGAAGATAAAGTGATGTTATGTATGTGGGAGAATATCTTCCTACACTGGAGCTGTTTCTGTGTGTTTGTGGGGAAAAAAGCTTCTCATGTGTCACTGTGCTGCCCTTCAGCCTTAGGTAGGATAAAGAGCACCCAAGTGTTGAACTGTCTGTGCTCCTTTAAAGCATTTTTAAAATTATAGTTGCTGTGAAATTGCTATATCTGCTAAAATAATTGAAACAAATTATTACCCTTAGTATTGTCCTTCCTATGACTACCTGTAATTAAAGTTGCTTTGATTTATTTCATTTGGTTGAAAACTCTTTTTCAAGTTTCAAACAGACTCCCATTGATTTAGAATTAGCACATTCCTAACTGACTTCTAAAGTCTTTACTGACGTAATTGTCTTTGTTAAAACTAATCGCACTTTCCTCAGGATAATGTGACTCATTTAGTGAGATGCTGGAGCAGGCTGCCCAGGGAGATGGTGGACCCCTGGGTGTTTCCTAGCGAAGGGTAGACACTGAGGGACGTGGCTGGTGGGCATGGTGGGGATGGGGTGGTGGTTGGACTAGATGGTCTTAGAGGTTTTTTCCATCCTTAATGATACTATGATTCCATTCTGTGTTTTTGTGGGCAAGGTGTAGGCCTGAATGGTTGGTCCTGTTTAGGTTCAGAGGGTTTGACTTTTGAACGGTACAGGTGAAACAGTACGCTGTGCTGTGCCAGGGCAAACCAGATTTTTATCAGCTATAAAAGTGGTGCCTCTTGAAAGGGTGGTTGGCTTTGCTTCACGGTCAGTACGTGCTGTCAGCATCCATAGCAAAGCCAAGCTTCAAAATGTGGTGTTTGGTGTACTCAAAGGAAAGCATATAAATTGAAGAGTCTACCAGTTCTGGCTGAAAACTGCAGCAGTTGCTTTATGCTGTGGGACTTCTGTAATTCAAGCATTAAGTGCTCAGAGACAGTCAGCTCTTGGCTCCTTGAGCACAGAACTGCTACAAATAATAGTGATGTATGAAAGCCCGGAACAACAGGATGGTTATTCTGGAATGAGTTATCTATTTCCCGTCTGCGTAAAGCTGTAGACACAAACAAGTTGTCTTTTATTTCTTTTTGTCTTTCTGATGTATGGTGATTTCCTTTCTGTATTTGCATGTCAGCTGCTGTCTGACTGCCTGTTGCATCCAGACATGAAGTCACTGTCTTCAGTCTGGATTGTGCTTAACTTCAGAGAATGATGAAACAGGATCAAGCTCTTCCTTAGCTGGTGCTAGTGTAGCATTATAATTTCTGCAAATATTTGAGCCTAATCCATGTCCGTATTTGTTAGTGAATAAGGTGCAGCTCATGTCCGTTGCTGCTATATTCCTTTGTGGCTGTTAGTTTGCTGGACTTCAGTACCTGTGGTGTAGTCTGTGTGTCCCTGCTGTGCTCCTTGGTCAGGCTGCTCACCAAAGCTTGCTGTTCTCAAGCATATAGCAAGAAGCTTCACTTTCTACAAACATTTTGACAGTCTTCAGATCAAAATCACCATACTTGTTTCCTCTGGTACCATAACATCCTTTGCTCTTCTTGATTTCACCTTGTATTAGCTACTTCTGCCTTTCCCTTTCTGGGCATCCCCTGCTCTCTATTCAGTCAGCCTTGTCACATTCACTGCCTTTCAGCATGATGCCAGTTTCACTTGTTAACTGGCTCACTATTTATTTAGCTGGATAATTTGGAGAGCACTAGAGATGACAGAGGAAAGTGAGGGCATTTGAGGAGATGGGAATGTCATATGAATAGCACTGCTTAGACAAAAATTGCTTCTTAAGCTTTGACTTGTAATTAATTTAGTTGCATTATCTGTATTTCTGTATCACGCTGTATATATTTGTATTTACATAAAGTTTGACTTTAGCTTCTTTTTGCCTTAGTAAATGTAGGCTTATAACTGCGGGGGCTGCAGGCTACTGACTGCAACAGACTTGCTGTTATGCTTAGGGATTAGCTGTGTTATTGTGTAAGGATTACAGCCCAGTGCCTTCCATCCCGGGAGGGCCATTTGTACCTTCATCTTGTGCTCATGTGGAGTCCTGGGCACATCGCTGGGACCCCCACTGGTATTCATGGAACAGCTAATGGAACAGGACAGAGATAGTAACTACAATGTAAAAACTAGGAGAAACATTTTTTCCTTTTAATCTTTCAGGTGTTTCTTAAGATATAGCCAAACAAGTTTAAAAAAAAACAACAACAAAACAACCCACTGGATATATGAATTAGATATGCGTGCTTCATTAGCATCAAGACTAATGGTTGGCTTCTTGAATTTTGTGTGACATATTGATCTCCTTACCCAGTACATGGTAACAACAATTTGTGTGATGCACAGATCTATTCTGTGTGTGTCCCTGTAGTGTTAAAATATGGAGCTCTAAATAAAACCCTTCCAGCGAGTGGTTGCAATGTAGTTGGGTTAAATTATGAAGCGACTTAGGAGAACACAAGCACCTATAACTTAAGACTTTTAAAATCTTTGTTTTTACAGTATCTTTATGGAGTGCATTACAAACAAACAGATTCCTAGTGAGACTGTAAACCAAACTGTTATGTGTGATGCCCAGATTTAATTTATGACAAGGCCAGTTGCCATTGAGTGCATGAGGCTTTCAGCCGCCCATAGCTCTGTCCTGAGCCCCTCTGTGGCATGCTGCTCTGCTCTGGATGCTCAGTGATGGGGAAAGTCATCTTTAATTTCTCTCTTGGGAAACCAGTTCTGTGTGCAAGTGTGGGCTGTGGGGAAAAAGCAACACCTCTGTGGTGGTATCCTTAGCAGCTCTTCTAGGGGTGTGCATCCCTGTGCTCCTGTAGTAACAATGAAGAAACCACCAGAGATGCATAGAAAATATATAAAAATGCAGTTCCACCAGACTAATAGATATTTCACTGCTTATCAAGAATGAAAGCATCCGTTTCATTTCCAAATGGACTTGGGTCTGTTTTCTGACACATGGCTAAATCCTGATGAACTTCTCTGCTTGGAACCCAACTAATGTGATTCTGTGGCTGCTGCCTGATGACCCATTTTGGAGCACCTCCTGTGACCAGGGACTTGGCCACAGGAATATTAATCAGCTGCAATGGAGAAATTGACTTTGAGCGGTTCGCTTGGTAAATCACAAGCTGTGCTCCTAATTACAGACACACTTGTGGGAACGCAATTATACAATTGCAGGAGTTATATCTGGGTTGCTGTGCCCAGATTTTGAAAGCTACATGATAAGATATTGTATTTTTCGTCAATGTTTGTGTATAAATTGAGGGGACCTGGGGCCACACGGCTCAATGCATACAATGCTAACAAAATAATGAAAGCCTGCTCGCAAGTAATGCAGGAAAATCTGCCTTCCCTCTAAACATCAACCTGAGCATCAGAGCAGTTGTTTAATTCCTGAATCTTACTCCTGTCACAGGGCAACAGGCCCTGGAGGATATTACCCTGCAGTAAACAGTAATCACAGAAGACAGCTAGTACCCTGAAATAACCCACTGCCAGGAAGGAGCAATAGAAACACAGAGGGAAGGCTGAACTGTGTCAGTGTCTCGTTTATGTAATGGACAACTTCCTGCTTAATGAATATTTGAAATCAAAACATGCCATTTAATACTGGTAGGTTTTAGGTGAAACGTCGCTCACTTTTCTATTGTAAAGCAGTGTGTGAGACTGCTCTGCACCAGCAGCACTGCAGGAATGTCACTGTGTAACCTAGGTTTATTTTGCTGCTGGAGCTGAATCTTCTTACTGCTGCAGCTAAGAAGCAGGTCTGTGCTTCGGCTCCCTCTCAGAACAGCAATCCCTGTGACACTTTATCCTCTCACATGAGCTAACAATTTGCTTTTTTTTTTTTCTCTCTCCTTGACATAATTTTATCCAGTGGGACAATGAGGCCAGTTTTGCTTTTTTTTTTTTTTGAATACATGTGAGCTGATCTTTGTGCAGCAGAGTGCTGTTTCCCCTCTAATTTAATCTAAGGGGAGATGCCAATACTGGAAATGATTTCTCCTTCCTGTGCTGCTGCTCACTGTGAGGGCAGCTATAAGGAGAGGAGGTGTTACAGTTCTCATAACCTGCTCTTGCCTATCTCAGAAGACGACAAGTAGTCAGTTTGTGTCTTCTCTACTAGTGGTCAGCAATAATGTTCTAGTGTGTATCAGTCTCACGGCATTGGCATTTTTTAGACTTCCATACTCAGAGGAGTTTGCAGCACTCAGCTGGTGATGAGATCTGCTGGCATAACCCAGGCTCTCTTTCCTGTAAGATTCCTTACTTCTTTCCATTATATTAGCAAAAGCAGAGGAGAGAAACTATGGACTGCTGGGGATGTGTAGCGTTTTGTCATGAGGCAGAAACATCAAAGGTTTTTCTGAAGAGAAAATGTGTTTGCATACTTTTATGTTAGCTAAATACCCATGAAATACTACTCCTGCTGGTGTTGAAGGGTTGCATATTAATAACTGTAGTATTTCTCTTAGTCTTGCCTGCAAAGCCAGAGTCTGCTGGTGTTGGGAGGTTATAAACAGCTCCAGATCTGCTTTTGGAGCACTGCCACTTGGGTCTTTAATTCCATTTTGCTGTGTGGCTTGTTAGGGTGTCTTGGTTCAGTTTGTGGTTACAGCTGATGAGTTAGCAGGTGCTTGCTGTGCTCTTCCTGAGCTATGAGGATCTAGTGAAACAGTTTGGGTATATTTCTCAAACTTTATCATAGCTTAGAAAGGATTGCTACAGAAAACAAACTTTCCATCACATGTTTGTTGATTACACATGTGGGCACACGCTGGCATAAAATCTATATATCCCTTTGCCATGATTCTCATACAGGAGATAGTTATCTCAAAACACTTGTTTGCAGACTTAAAACTAGCTTTCATTGCAATACCATTTCTCTTTGCTCAGCAATATACTTAAAAGGGTTTTCATGCCTCTGAAGCATTCTGTACAAAGGAAGAAAAATGACAACATTATTAATATTTATTTTGTCCTTCCTCTGATAAAGACCTCTGTTTTTCTGCTTGGATTTAATATGTTCAGAAGCAAAATAATTCCTGTACTTACCTTTGCTGAGAATAATAACAATTAAAGCAATTATGGAATTCCTGTAGAAACTGATAGCAGACTTTTCTTGAGAATACATTATGCATTTTCTGTGCTTTTATTGGATTTCATCATCTAAGTGGTAAATTATTTAAAATGCATATTGTCATTCCAAGGTTTTGGATAATTTGACAGCATTATTATTACTTTTAAAAGCTACTATCTCCATTTACTTTATTTCTTCCTTTAAGCTTACATCAATTAGTGTTATTTCAAAGATTAGTAGACAGTATTTTACTTCAAAAATCAATTTTGAGTGAGAGTGAGGATACTTCTAGTTTCTGGAGATGTAACACGAGAGGAAAACCTGCAGAGGGCACTCTATTGTCTTAGATAAGTTTGAAGGGCTTCAGGCAACGTGGACGTAGTGGATGCAGGATTTTCTAGATTTCTGCAGTTTGGTAAATTTCTAATCAGAAAGTGATTTGTCCATACAGAAAGCTTCCTTGGAGTGATAAGTGGAGTTCGTGATTAGGCAAGAAGATGAAATTTCTGCGTCTTATGCTTTTGAGATGAAAGGATATAAACCAGAAATAATGCAATTCTTGTGCTCACCTTTTCTTCAGCAATGATTGAGTATTTCAGCTGTTCAGGTAATTGGGAAATTAATGTACCTTATTAGCGTAGGAACTGCAAATGCCAAGTGTCTGATACAAAGTGTGCAAAGTTGTCCTTCCATAAAAATAGGCTTGCTCCAGATATCTCTCCCTCTTCATCAGGAGAATAATACAAAACTGCTCTGTATAAAGTGATTCATGAGTGGAAATTTTTGTTTGTGTTATTCCAGAAAGCAACAATCACTCAACTCCATTTCTACAGGAGAAAATATTTTGATGGATATAGGAAAGTGATCAAAATACTGTGTCCCGCTGTGTGATTGAAAAGTGGGCTTAAATTAATTTTTAAAGGTTTTAAAATAAGACTACACGTTACTGCGTGTCCTTTCGAGTCTTCTTGACAGTTTTGCTTAGGCAAAGTGTTTCCCTGTGAGCCAGCTGGTTCCTCAGCATTGCTGCAGCCTGCTTTGTCTGTTCTTCTGCAGAGGAAAATTCCAATTTAGTAGAACTTATTTTTTGGTATCGTTTCTGCTAGTATTTTGATTTGTGCCCAAAATGCTGTCATGTCTTTTATCTGTTACTACATAATAAAACTAGTTCTAATTGCTTCAGATGCACCATTAACAAAAATGTTTGTTGCTTTAAACTCAGAACTGGTTCTCACTGAAAGCTGATGCATATAGAGAATGGTCAGCAATGACAAAGACTTCCATAGCTTGTGATGCTCGGCTAACAAAATACAGGTTGCAGTCTGCTTTGATTTGTACCTTGAATCTTCCAGCTTATCGGAGTTTGAACCATTTATCCTCTAGTTCTGTAATTGAGGGATACTGTGAGATTGTGAGCGGAGATGTGAATGAGACATTCCAGAGCCTCTGTCTGCCTGGCACCTAGGATTTCCACCGCAGTTTAGCAGCCTTTTCTACCTGCAAAATCAGGCATAGGTAGTGCTTCAGAGCAGAGGAGGGAGGAAAAAAAAAAAAAGAAAAGCAGCAGACTGGAAAGAGCTGAGAAATCTGGATTCTGTTCTTGCTTTTAAGGGGCTGCAAATGATTCTTATCTTTTTAGGCATTTGGCCAAACTTTCATCATTCGCTTTCAAGCTCCAATCTGAGCAGCCCTCCCAGCATGCAGGAGGGAAGCAGACACTTGCTGTGTGAGCAGACCTTCCTTCAGCTCAGCAGGATGCTTAAAAAACACTGCTGTCCTTACGCAGTTCAGTCAAGGGGAGTCAAGACAGGCCAACAGATTGCTGTCCGCAGTATAGTAGAATTATTCAAGCACCAAGGAAATTTACTTGGCAGGGGATAGCTCCTAGTTCAAGTCTTAGCAAGGTTCATTAGACTGGTAACTTCCAAATGAAGGGGGGGTTGTTTTTCTGGCAGGCCCTGCGAGCTGTCAGTTGGAAATTATATGGTTATTTTTATTTTTATTTTTATTTTTATTTTTATTTTTATTTTTATTTTTATTTTTATTTTTATTTTTATTTTTATTTTTATTTTTTTTAAGGGCATCAATGAATGTAGAGCAGAGATATGGCAGGTCCCTGTGTCTGAGGAGTATGATAGAAACAGGAAGGCTTGGTACCAGTCCTGTAGTTCTGTTCTCTGCCTCCACATCCACGGGAGGTTTTGCTGGGGCTTTTGTGCTTTCCTCAACACCATAGGGCTCAGCCTCTCAGGATATGGGGGAGTTGTCACAGAAAGACAATTTTAAAAATCAGAAACCTGAATTTTGCCCGTGATGCAAATTAATGTTCTATCCATCTGTTCATCTTGATCTATAGATTTAAGTTGGAGTGAGCTATAAAGTCTTGAAAAATGCTAAGAGTCGTTGCAATACCTAACTGTCTTTTTAGCACTGTGGCAAGTATGACAAGAAAGAAAATGCAAAAATTCTGTGGTTGTTTGTTACTGCCAGTGCAGCCTGTCTCCTTGATGCATGCCTTCTGTCCCCAAGTTCCTGTGAGGCACTGTGAGAGGGGAAGTTATTAGCAGCTCTACAGAATGGTGACTAAGAATTCTCTGCAGCTTTATACTTCCACTGCAAGAGAGCACATTTAATTCACATCCTGTAGAAGGCAACACAATACTGAAGAAGTTGGAGAAGACAGATTTGTTCAGATCATTCAGAAGATGGCCTAGGCCTTTCAATAGCCTTTTCTTGAAAGCACCTCCTGACTGTTGCCTAAAAGTAATTACTCCGTGAGAGATGAATGGCAATAACATGTATTTGGTTTGGGCTTGTATTAAATCTGGAGAGGATGTCATCCTGGTACAAGGGTGAATTAGGAATTGAAGAAAATCTATCAGATAGTTGCTCTGGCTTGCTGTTCTGTCTGATAAAGACAGCCCAGATACTAAAGATTAAATTAAGTGGATGTTCTGTCCAACCCTTAAGCATTTCAAGTCAAGGTTCAGACATACTCCTAATTTTGAACATTCTATCTCTAAAATCGGGAATTCTGGATACAAACTGTATTTAAAGTGGAGCTATGCAGGCAAAGCAAAGTTGGAACCATCATGCTGATTTAAAGAGTGCTTGTATTTCTTTTCAAACTCTTGCAAGCTTTCTGATTAAACTTTCCAACACCAAAATCAGAGGGCTATAGGTGACCTGTGCCAGTGCCCCAGATCTATCAGCACCCACAGACTCCAGCAAACCTGAGCACAAACCTCAGCCTGCGTGCCTCTTCTCTGGGGCTGTAATCCAAATGGAGGGGTCTGCTGTGCGGCTTGGTTGGCCTCTGAGTGCCGTGTTCTTATCAGAATGTAGTAAGGGAAGGATGAGCATTTTGCATAGCTCTTTCTAATTAATTAAGTCCATAATACTGTGGGTTGAATTACAGGAGAGCATGAGCTTTATGGTCAAATGAAACTATCCAAAAAGATCATGTGTGCAGGATATAATCCCTTTGATCAGAATTAGGACATGTCACCATCAGAACACCTCTTAACAGTAATAAAACCTGCCACAGGATCTGTAATAATCATGGATGCTCTGGAATGCCTATTTTATCTGAGAAATCAAAGTCCATGAAGTCAGAACACTGATCCATTTCCTCACTGTTTCTATTTGGCACTGGATCCAGGAATGATGAAGCAAGATTACTTCCCCCCCAACTTTTATTTATTAATTTATTTTTAAACCCCTGAAAAACAAATCTGAAGCCTTTTAAGCTGAAGATTATTTCTGTTGTGTATTTATAAACCTCTGCAATTAGAATTCTGTAATGAACTGGTAGATCCATAACTGTACTACTGCAAATGGCACCTCTTAATGAGTAGGAACTGGCATACTCTGCATCCATCTCTGTGTATATGTTGGGGTGAAAAACAGGCACTGTCTGTTTGGGTGTATTGATTTAGGTGGCTGACTATAGGGCAATTTAAAGAAGATTGGAGTAAGGCGAGCGTGTTTGTCTCTATTCTGTGATGATTCATGTGGGAGACTGCCTCAGCAAACAGTAATTATTGTTTCATCAGAAAAGCTTTTAATATAGTAAATTTCACCTAGTGACAATGTTATGTGAGTGTTTGAAATAACAAACCATACAGGAACCTGCTGGGAGTATCGATAGCACGCTGCCAAATTAGAGGTGTATGCAGCAGTCTGTCAACTCGCCTTCAGCTAACTGACATACAGAGAAATGTAGGGAAGCCAAAGTTGCAAATACTTTTAGACTGTTTTGTCATATTCTGTTTTTATCTTCTCCTGGTTGCCTTTAACCCAGATGTGTGTGCAAACAAGGCTCACATTTTCTTTTAGGAATTGGAAAAATACTTTGCTTTTTAAAATGTTGCTTAAAATATTATTTTCTCTCCCTGAGATCTGTCTCTTTTAAACTTGTCTGAGGCCATAATTACAAATTTAAAATCTTTATCTTGAAATGCATACTTCTGCCTTCCTTCTCACGTGTTTATTCATTCTGTCTGATAAACAAATCTGGAGAGTATTATAAAGGAAAAATATTTATTCAGTATTTTCAAATAGTTACAGCAAGATGAATTCAACTACAGTAATAACAATTCATACTGAATATTTTCAAATTAATACAGTGACAACTTTCTTTCCAATACGTCCATGGATTCTGTGGTTTGGAACGTGCTTTGTAAAACACAGTACGTAGTTTGAATGTTGATGACCAAATGCCTGACACAGATTGTTCCTGCTGTGTTCACAAAGCAGTGACTCTGGGCTGGGACAGGGACTGGGAACTGGTGCCTCTGATGTGTTCTAGCCTGGATACATTTCTATATTCTGCTTCCTAGTGTTGGACATCCTTGAGGTTTTATACTCATAAAATATAGGAAAGAAACAACTCTATCTTCGAGTCTTGATGTTTCAGTGACTTTATTTAATTTTTTTAAAACCTTTTGCAAGTAAACAGCAGCAGATATATTGAATATTATTTTGTATCTCTTGTCAATACAGGTTTGATATTTTTTTTTTCTCATAAAATTCTTAAAGCTATTATGCAGAGGTTTTCTTAGTGTTCAGTGTCTCTCATGTAGATTATTGAGTTTTAAGGTCAATCCACTGGACAGTGTCACAGTTTTCAAAGGATTCATTTTTCTAACATCTTTCTATCCAAGGAGGCATATGTTAGTGCTGCCTTTTACTGTCCCTTGGGCAAAATGTTCTTCATCAGGTTAAACAGAATCCATACATAGTAATCATGGATTTTGTTGTGTTTTCTGTTATGTTAAACTTTTCACTGGGGAAGTGAGAATCTTCTTACCTTAAAATTCATGTTGAAAAAAATTGACAGCGGTAATCTTGAAAGCTGCATCAAGAGTAGTCTTATAAACAGATATTGAAGGATGGAAACATAATAGTAATGAATAACCGATAGAGAATGGGCTTCTTTGTGTGTATCTTCATGTATATTGTGGGATCATGCAAATAAGATAGAGCCAGGCTCCCCTTAGTGTTGCCCAGTGCCAGGACAAAAGGCAATGGGCACAAGCTGGAACAGAAGGGGTTGCATATAAGCATCAGGAAGTACTTCTGTAATGTGTGGATGATGGGACACTGACATGGGTTGCCTGGAGAAGTTTTGAAGATCCTCTAAAGTCACCTGGATGTGGTCCTGGGCAGCCTGCCCTGGGTGGCTCTGCTTGAACAGGAAAGATAGACCAGATGGTCTCTTCCAAACTGTTCTGTGATCCACTGCCCTTAATTGTATGCTAAGGAGATGCTATGTAAAATGTCTGCTAAGTTATTCAGTACGGCTATAGTAGTAGCGCTAATTAGTAATTTGCTCTGTACTGTAATACTGAAGGAATGTATTCAGGGCTGTAATTTTTTTTTGCACTTCTGTTAGGCATTGAAGAATGCTAAATCCAAGCTTTTCACTACTGTGTGTTGCAGGCTGGTGGTAACATTAAGAACTCTTTCCACTGTAGAGTGAGTGTGATTGCATATGGTAAAGCAATGTTTCTTGCTCATATCAAAGCCACATAAAGTGTTAGACTCCTTCCTTTCCTTCCTTCATCCTCTCCTTTCTGTGGCTACATTATAAAAGATTGAAGGTGTTTCTGAGGTCTACATATTCATCTCTTGGGTTTCTACACTAAACCCAATATTATTCAATACTGACAGCATTAATATGCATCCCCAGTAGCCCTATTCATTTATCTCCTGGAAACATTAAAGAATAAAGCAGATCTTTGAGATTCAGGAGGAAAGTTTTACTAAACCACATACATTTGATCTAAAGAGAATGAAGCTTATACCACTATTGTATTGAAGGCAAAAAAAATAGAAGTGAGAAATTTTCATGGGGAATGACTAGGACATATATTAAAATTCAGAGATTTATGGTCAGTAGAATCTTCTACTTAAACTTACAGGATTTTTTTTTTCTCATTGTTTTTATGAAGGTGTTAAAAGCAAGTTCAAAGAATTTGCTGCACCTTCTTAGAAATTTCTGATATCTACCCAGGTGTGTTACTGTTTTGGCAATTCCATGCGTAGGAAAATCATTAAATACTATTTCTAATATTTGATCATCTGTTTTTTTTAGCTCAGTTTATGATCAGAAGGGAAGATTACACCATGCAGTCAATAATTTTTCAGGAAACACCACCAAGTTCTCTGTAGCCTGCCGCTTCTCTAGCTCAGCACTGGGGAAACTCCGGTTTGGTATATTCTGAGTGGGCATTTGAGAACAATACTGTATAAAACATAATGTAAGCAAAGAAAATAGGTATGACAAACACCTAAATAAGGTTCTTTTTCTGGTTTTTTTTTGCTTCCCAGTAAGCTGTCATTCTGACCATGTAACAGTTTCTGGGGGCAGTTTCAAGCTCAGCTGAGGTTCTCTGACTTTTATGCCGTAAAATTTGCTTGTAACTGTCGGTTACTTCTAAATAATGTCTTCATTCCACTGTAATGAAATTGATTGAAATAATGAGTCATGTCAGAAGAAAACCTAAACTGGTGCTGGAGTTCATTTGGCTTGTGAAAAATGGGGATGTGGGCAGTGGGGCAGTAATTATAACATCTCCTTGAGCTTTTGAATGGCCATGGACAGACGTGTTTAATAGTGCCTGAAAGGCAGTCAGTCACCGAATCAGTCTTTCCAGAAAAAGAATGGAACATCTGAACTAAGCATTGACTAATAAGTCGTTTTTGTTAGGTGCTTTGTTTCCAGCTGGCTGTTGTATGCATGAAAGTGAGGTCAGTCTGTGTTGATTAAACCACCCCAGTGATGGAGTACTTTGCACTTCCTTAGGTAGCAGCTTATGATACCAAACAAAGCAAGA
Source organism: Perdix hodgsoniae (assembly GCA_035772895.1). Classification (NCBI taxonomy): domain Eukaryota; kingdom Metazoa; phylum Chordata; class Aves; order Galliformes; family Phasianidae; genus Perdix; species Perdix hodgsoniae. The sequence goes on from JAPSGF010000010.1 coordinate 8,744,050, forward strand.
AGCAAAACAGTTTATGATTTTTTTCTTTTTGTCTTCCTTGGTTTCAACATGTTGTGATTCATTTTCCCTTTCAAAATAGAGATTTTTGGTAAGGTATTCTTTGTTCTGTGATTGTTGTGGGCTCCAGTGAAAATATTTCTTCAACTCCAGAAAAGGTATTGTTTTACGAGTACTCTTTACTTTGTTCACACTCCAGGGAGTTCCTAATGCACAGTCACAATACAAATTACACCCATTAGTTTGCAATTTTGCTAAATTACTTTAGTTACAAATAATATGACTCTAAGGAACCTTGTGGGACTCAGTAACCCAAACAAATGCAACATTTTTTTTCTGGTGAAAGAGAAGATAAAATTAAATAGTCAGAGAAGCTATATGTTTTGTTTCTGGATTAATTGAATGATAGCAAAAGGGGATCTTTCATCCCACCCCAAACACTTCAGGTTATGAAACAATAGCATACAGTGTTTGTCAAGCTTCTGACTGTCTGTAGTGGGGCTAAACTGGAGCTAATGACAGTTACAAATGACACAGGCTGCATTTGCACCACGTCCTGTGGCATGATCTGTTTTTCACACAACCCAATTCAGCTTTGGCTGGGAAGTGATTTTTGAATGAAAGTTTCCAGGAAGCCGTAACTCCTTAATATTAATTTTCTGACGTCATTTCTGTCTGCGCATAAAGACTCAGCTCTGACAACCGTAAGCTGATACAAGAACTCACTTGGGGAAAAGTCTGTGTTTGTGACAGATCCCTGCTCAATATTTTACTGTCTTTTTCCTGAACGCTCAGGGCAGCTGCTGCAGCTGCAATTCACACAGCCCTGCTGTTCTGCTCCCAGGCAGCAGTAATGGGAAGAAGGGTTGGGTTCTCATAGCAAGTAACAATTAGTGGGGTGGCTCTGGGCCAGGCCAGCCTCAACAAATCCAACACTTTGCTGTGACCTACTGCAGCACTGAGTTCTCCTTCAGCAATTTTTTGTGGTTTCTGACTATCGCCTATATCACCTTTCAGCAGCGAGGCCAATTCCTCTCTGTGTACCTTATTGCTCTGACTGACTTCTAACGCTTTTTCTGGCTGCAAACTATTCTCACCAATTTGTAGCTGCCACTCTGAAAGTGTTATATTGTGGGGAAGAGAGGCTTGCTAAAAAAGGACTTTGTAGGAAACAAATCATGGTAAAAAGTGGGCGTTTCTGTGATATGCTTTTTCCTTCCTAAGCTTTTCTTACAGATGATGAAACAAATTCCTGCCCTGAATGCATTCCTTCACTATTATATTACAGGATATATGATAATTACCTGATTTAAATTTTGGTGTGATGAGGCTCCAAAGCAGGCAGAAATCTGAAGTGGTTCTGCATGGACAGCCTCCAAAGCAAGGAGTTAAAAACTTCAAAGATGGTTCTCTGGGCGGTGAGTTTTCTAAGAGGACACAGAGTAAAAACCTAGAAAGAAAGCCTAGAGAGAACAGCATTGCTCTACTGCTCAAGGAGCTTACTTTCTTCCATGTTTCAGTATCTCTAAAGAGTTTTGAACTCTTTAGAGTTTTACATACGTGTTTGATTATCTGCTGAGATAAGATCTATGTTACATACTTCTTCTTTGGTCTGTACAATATATATTAGCTCTTTCATCTTCCACTGAAGGTTCTTTTGTTGCACTTCTGAAATAATGAAGCTGTAAAGGACTGTGACAGAATGAAGTTTGAAAAGTTTTGGAACATTTCTGGAGGTTTCCTCAATTTCTGCCAAGGATTGAATTGGAATATTTAGACTGAATATTTTAGATTTAGATTCTTTTTACTGTAATTATTATTATTTTTTTTGAATATGAAAAAAATCAGTATCCAGAATCTGGATGACATGAAGAGCTTGAATTCACATTTTTATATAAACTTCATTTTTATTTTCCTTATTGTTAATATCTTGATAGCTATTACAAGGCAGAATTTAAATGATGCTTAATTAGGCTTCTCTCACCTGTAGTAATGACAAAATGAGAAAAAACACCTTTTACGTTGAAGCAATAGTGCTTGCAAATAAACTGGTGTTTGATCAAGTGATCTGAGTTAGACCTCAGTCCTCTCTGTTGCTGTTTGTTTTGTTTTGGGTGAATTTGTAGCACTTATTTCTGAGATGATAATGAGACTCAGCTCATGTAAGCACTGGGAAAATGATGGGCTTTGTGAATTTATTTCCTTCCCTTCATCACATGAAAGATAAGGTAAATGAATATATACACCATAAAGTTTCATGTGTCTGAATTCAGAGAAAGTTAGAAATGTATCTGCAATTAAGCTAGGAGTTATTTTCACGCAACTGCTGTTTAGTAATTTATGGCTCCTTTGCAAGAGGTAAGATGACAGCATGGGTGCTCTATAAATCATTAAAATTAATGTTTGCCCTGCACTATTAGAGTAGCACTGTTCTTGATTAAATCATCTGGGCTCTGCTTTTGCTCCTACAGAAATCTTGGTGCAGATCTCAGTGAGATTGTCAGCTTCTCCATCACAGAACAAACAACCCAGCTGCTCTCGGAAGGTTTGCAGTTCTTACAATGAAAACAGCCCTTTCAACATAAATCAATATCCCAAAGTCACGGAAAGTCTGTAGCCAGGCAAATAAATAATTGCACCAGAATATCCCTAGGTTCTCTTTAAATGTTTTGTGCAGTCACTGAAGTGCTGCAAACACTAACAGCTTTAGAAATAAATGAGAGAGTAAATGGATAAATTATTGCAGTTACCTAATTAGGTTGATTTTAAAAACATGGTTTAGAAGTTCCTACCTTTCAAATGGAGTTAAAATAGTGATATAAGAGGGAGCGTGTTGTTTGGGAGGAATACCAATGCAAGACCCTCCTTCCATGGAAGAATCCTTCTTGGCAAAGAGAGTTCTTATAGCTGTGGGGGAGAGGAACAAACAGTATTCAAAGGGCAAATTACACCAACTGGAACCTTTTCATTTATATGAAAGTACGGATGTCCATGTAGGAATAGCTGATCTTTATTTATCATTTTATTTTTTTTCCCCATTTTTGGAATTTGTTGATGTTTTACCTTTGTTCTATATGCCAGTGGGGTTTAATACAAGCCAGCATCTCAGAGAAAAGCACTTCCATTAATGTGAGCAATGCTTTGAGCAAGGAAATGAACGAGATCTATAGAGCTTTCTTCCAGAATGAATTTTTCTGTAACAAAAAATCAGAGCCAAAGATTTTTCCAGCTAAAATTTAACAGGAACAAAATATTGGTTTTACCTACAATTTGCAGGGGCGTTTTCAAATATTTTTCCATTCTGATTTTTTGCAAGATGCATGGAAAGCCAGAATATCAGCTGTCAGTGTTGGTCATCAGCGCAGAAAGGTGTATACTGAAACTGGAGAAAACATGAGTCCATGTCTGTGATGAACTGAGCAACAATAAAACCCAGTGAAATGGGTGTTCGCTGTCAAGCCAGCACCATATCTAATACATTGATTTGGAGATATTTTCTGTTATACATTTTAAACATTCTTATTTTAGCCGATCAGCCCCCCCGAAAGTGTACTAGTTCTGTAAACTACAACAGTTCCTCTCAACTGCATTGCCTCTAGATTCCCTGCTATGATATGAAGCACAGGAAGATTCTTAATTTTCTATAGCTTGGTGACATCTTACTTAATGTGGACTGAAGTTAATATACACTTTTATGTACAGTAAACCATGACTGTGTCTTGTGACAATTATGAAGCGTCTTCATTTATGGAGGAAAAGCACTGATTTATCCCTCTGAATTAAATTTCTCTCCTCTCCCCTCCTCTCCTTTCTTTTCTCCTCCTCTCATCTTCCCTTCACTTAGCTGTGCCAATCCGTGTCATCTTACTAGATAACACTCTTTTCCATGAAAGAAAATACTTACAAAGCACTACTGAAGACATCAGCACTTTCAATTTTCTCTGGTTGTTTTTGACAAGGATTAATAAAGTCCTAACATTAGCTAATTAAGCCATAAGCAAGCCTTCTAATTGCAAACATGTCCAGTGAGGACATGAATGATATTCTTGATAGGGGTCATTCCCTTGGCTGCTTACATTGGAGCTCTGGGCTTTAATGTTTAATGACCCCTAAATATTCAGCTTGTTCTTAGCTCTTCTGAAGGCACGTTTCTATTAAATTAATAACAAAGGGGTGGGGACCTCCAGCATGTGCCTTCTCTGCAGCATCCACATGGTCCTTTGAGAGCCTCAGCTTAGGTGGCTTTCTCAGGCTGCCACTTTTTTGTCTGGAAATGCACGGAGGAGCTGGGACAGCGAGGAAGCAGGAGGGTGGGCGTGGAGCCAGAAGACTTGTCAGGACATTTCCACTAAACTGGCTTGTCCTTGCAGGATTTTGCTGTTTTGGCATTTTTCTGATGGAAAATTTCTATTTCAGTGGAGGGACAGTGCCACCTTTGAACAAAGAGCACCCTCTCTGCCAGGCTGGATGCATCCCCTCCCTTCCCATGTTGTTTGAAAAGGAGTGCAGGCCCAGAGCAGGGGCTGCAGACCAGGCACCCTGCTTTGGTGGGGCAAGGCAGTGTCTCTGGCACTCCTGGTACCTTCATTAATACCATATCACCATATCACTAAGACCCTGGGAGTCCCCAGGAAACTAGTGTAGTCAAAAAACAACGATGAGATCTAGAAGTATTCTCAACCAGCCCTGAGTTCTACTACAACATTTCAATCTGAAAATGCTTGAATTAAGTGGAAAAATTAAATTTTAAGAAAAATTAAAATGTGCCTCAATGTAATGTTACTCCATAAATTTTAGAGTGTGCAATTGGTAAGCCCCTCAAAATGTTCATCTTGCTTTTATCTTACAAGTATCCAGAATGAGTGCTATCTACTGTTACATGTTATGTCATCACTGCCCCTGTTAATGAAGCACCTCTTGCCCTGTAGCTAGTTGTATCCTTCCCCCCCTCCAGCATGAGTTGTTTTTGTTTACCTATCTGCCTACTTATGGATTTAAGGCAGATCTCATTGTAACAGCCCTCTTGCTTCTTTTGCCTTGCTGTTTGAGCATAGAATTTCAATTACGTCCTTGTCACCTCTGAAGTATTAAAATCATTTCCAGTATTGTTGACATTGGTTATAATTCCTTCCTCTGCACTCTTCAGAGGGCCTAGCAAAAGGGAATGTGTTTGACAGAAATCAATTGTTTTGTTGGTAGCCCTTAATGCAGTCAGATGAACAGAATTTAAAATCAACTTCACTTTGAATCCAGAGGAAAAAACAATGCAAGTATGGTGACTGAAAATGACTTACTCTCCTTATTTTTGTTATTGCTGATTGTCTTTCCCTCCCTCATTTAAGGAGAGGTTAACATATTCATGGGAAAAAGCTTATTGATAATATATTGATGTCCACAAATTTTGCAGGTTTTTTTTTTTTTGGTCATGATTTGCTTAATCCCAGTCTGTTTCCCAGTTTGCTAATTGAAATTTGGGCTATTAACCTGATGAAATTAATTTTCAGTGCTTTCTAACTTATTTGGTACTGACTGCTAATGAGTAGCAGCAAATCATCAGATAGAAATGTAAGATTTGAAAACTTTGCTTGGACAAATAGGAGAAGGCAATAATATAAGGAAAACCTCCTCTAGTCATTTCTCAACAGGTTGTGCTCCAGCATCAATAGAGCTATACAAACTATGGCGATGCCAAGGTGGGTTGCTCACCTACATGAGTCCAGTGAGCAGATGCAGTCTGTAACAGAAACATCAGGTTTACTGCCCACATACAGCTCACGTGTGCTGCTTATCCCAGGCAGGTATTTGGGTCAGGTTGCGTTTTGGAGGACAAAAGGAGGAATGGCTGAGATTTGATGTGAGATGAAACTCTGAAGTCTATAGTTTTTTAAACCTTACCTGTAAGAAAAGATTTTTTGCTCCCATCCATTTGAAGTCTAGTTGATATGTTGGTCATGTCTTAATCACTGGAGAGAAAATCTGCAGTGTTTATTTTCGTGGATGGTGCAACCTCTTTGGAGACTGAACTAATGAAAAATGAAATCTTGCAGCTTAAGCAGTGAAATAGAAAACCTTGGGCAATACTTGGTTATAAAACAGTATTGCAGCAGAATGAAGAATTTTCAGCATTCAAAAAAAAAAAAGAGGTAGTAGTAAAAGTCAAATGGACAGCGATGTCAGTAGCCAAGTCTGTTCTGTTTTTTTCTTTTCTCCAGACAGACTAATTTTCTTCTAAAGGATCAAAGATATCCAGTGTCCAATATTTCCACACCAATAGCTAATACAAAAGAAAGAAACAACAGAAAATAAAACCACAAACTTCACATCCCTTGGTATCAAGGATCTTTGAATCATACAAAGAGACACTGAAGAAACAGCAATTAGGAGTTCTCTTGAAAAAACATGAAAATGCAGAGATTTACTGTCCTGCCATCCACAAGGTCAGCACACACAAAATCCTCTGCACTTTTATGGTCGTTCCTTCCTAAGAGGTGCACTACTAGGTGCAGTGTAATGAAGCAGTGTGAGATGCAGTGCTAGGACAGTGGTTGCATTTGTCATGCATAAAGATAATTTGGTCAGAATAGAATGCTGCTTCCTGTAGCTGGGATTAGGGGCTGTATGGTTTTTCAAGCAGTAATGTCCCCTATGAAGCTTATGTTAATTTCTCTGTGGCTTATACAGGAATAAGTGTTGCACTCCTACCTTTTCATCATGGTATGTTTTCATGTGGCTGTGAAGGTCTGGCCTCTTCCCTGGGCTGCAGCTGGGAGGGATGCAGGCAGCTAGCACTTGTACTAATTTGTCAGTGGGGATGCAGTGTTTCCTCACTGGGTGACTTGGGAATATGTTGGTTCACAAATCACGTGAGAGATAGAAGTAATCTTTTTGTGCTGCAAGAGATGACAGAGCCGTGTTCCAGCTGTGGCATCTGTTCTGTCCAAGCAGCAGCAGAGTGGTGGTGGAAATTCTGCCCACCAGATGCTGCATGGCCCTGAGCTGTAAGGAGAGAAGGGCCATGAGTTGCTGCCATGCAGGCAGCTCTTGAGACAGTCATGGCCCACTGGAAGCCTGCAGCAGAAGAGCGGCTCAAAGGCAGTATGTTGGCTGAGAGAAAGGACACCTCTATTGGGGCTGCGTATGGGTCTGAGGAGTTTTCTGCAAAGCAGGAAGAGCTGAAAAGTGCTAAGCAGGGAAAATAAACACTGTTCAAGGACACAGTAGAAAGGGAAAAAGATTTATTCTCTGGTCGTTTAATTTTAATCTGTCCATTCCAGCAAGTCTGTGTTTTCCTACTTTAAAAGGTTACCTTGGTCTTTCTTTCCATACATTTCATTTTAATGAAACCTGGCTTTGCAGCCTGGAAACCTTTGGTGCCTTTTGGCTTTGAAGCAGTGAAGCAGTTCCACCTTGAGATACAGTCTAGTTCATATCTTGTAACACATAGCAATCAGTGGAGAAGAATATATCCCAGTATGTATAGAAATTAAAAAATTTGCTCTTGGAAGAGGAATGATAACAAAGAAAAGCAGCCTCCAATAAGAGCAACCAACAGCCAAGATGGCACTGACACCACTGTAATTTAATAATTAAGCTTGTACAAGAAGGTGCACTGGATGGAGGGGCCTTTTGTTTGATGTCTGTACTGATATGCACTAGAGCAAGGATCAAGACAGCACTGCTTCTTCACTTTGGAAGAGTAAAACATAGCACAGTGCACCATTTGTATTTCAGTATAAATTTGGCATATACAATTTCCTTTTTTGAAAGCTAAACGTATCTAAAGATCGGCATTGTCAGTGAACACAAAAGCTGCTGGATTACAGGAACGTTCTCCTGTATTTCTCTTATTGTAGGTACGGTAAGTGAACCCAGTTCACGTGTTTGCTTCCCTCACTGTAGATCCTTCATTTCCTTCTTGAGCTCATGGATCACACTGGCAAATATACATGGGTATGAAGTGAAACTAAGAGGTGCTATCTTTACAGAATTGACCTTATTCTGTTCAAGCTATGGCTGTGCTCCTTAGGGCATTGTCAGTGTCACAGGATTTGGGGTTTGGGCTAGGATTGCTTGGTTGTTTTATTTTCACGTTCTCATTCAATTTCAGAAGAAGTTCAGATGTTCTTCAAGATAATTATCTCCACAGCTATGTGGTTTTAAATTGGATCTGATAGGCACAGCAGTACTGGGTAAATGCTGGCACCAAGGTTCACTAAGTACTTCAGATTTACCTCGTTTTGTTTTGTTCTGTTCTGGTTAAGACTAGAGGGATTACCTGCTTCATATCAGAATAATTTTGATTATTGCTTTAATTGTGTAACTTTGGACATACACTTAACCTCTTAGTGTGGCATGAAAAGGTATGCCAACAATTTTTTCTAAATACTCATTTTCTCATGTTTGAGTGCCTATTAGAGCCCTTAGCTTTGCTTTGAATAAATGTTATAAAAGCATGAAGAATATTGATGAGATTGAACATTTTAGCTTCAGGGTTTGACACTCTAAATCTGGCTAAAATCTAAACTCTTTAATATTTCTTTATCTGTTCTGACAAAAAAAAAAAAAAAAAAGTAGTGTAAGCTGAAATTCTAAATGCTCCCTGAAATGCAGTGGCACACAGTGATTTCTTGCATCAGCTCTGATCCTTTGTGTTTCCCTGGCTATTTGGCAGTAATAGAGAAGGTTTTGGAGAAGCTGTGTATCACGGCAGGAAGTTGTTTGGATCCTATCTTTACTAATAATTTTGAAGTCTTACTGCCAGTATCAGTGAAGGTTTAGGGAAAGCTGGCAGCTGCTTTGCAGTGTTTCCTTCCAGCAAGACCTGCAGCATCAGGCACTGCACACCACTGCCCTCATCACAGGGCCTCTCTGTTGCAGAGCTGTGTTGACCTCGTTTTCCTGCTGAGATCCCATTCTAACGAGGAAAGTATCAAGTGCCAGATTTCTTTATTTCTTTATTGTAAATGAATGATTTGACAAGCAAAAATGAGAGTCAAATAATCTTTAGGCAGCAAGGGAGTTCAGTACCTTGCTTGTTTGTCATTACTGAAGCATTTTGCTGATGATTTCTGTGTATTAAAGAGTCTAATGTAAAAGGTTTGGTGTGAATCTAGAGAAACATTGGTTCCTTTAGAGCAGGTCTTTGGCCCATCATGGGAGTGCCTGTCCCAGCTGGGAAAGTGAGGCATTGTGCTCAGCCCTAGTGAAGGGCTCTGAGCTCTTTGGGTGGAAGAGTTGTGGTTAATAGGAAGGTCAGCAGCAGTCCCACCTGGGGCAGCACAGAAAGAATACTCCTGCACAAAGCACACAGGGACCTGATCAGTCCCTCTCTCTGACTACAGAATGATAACTGGGGGTCTCTTTGTGCTACCAATCCTAATTAGCAATCGGTGGATTGAGTTTACTGGTTAAAGACAGGCAGTTTTGAACTACCACAAGGGAATTCAGGATAGCAAAATCTATTTTTCTTTCTGCAGACTGTAGCCTTGGATAGATTAGGTGTAATGGAGTTTACAGACAGATGGATGAATAGTAGAAATTTGTAGAGAATATGTCTTGGTAATAATAAACACTTGAAATACATTAGCAGTATCACTGTGCAGGATTTGTTAAAATGGAAGTTGGCGCATGAACCTCTGGTGTTTTGTGGCAACAAATTTAAAGAAAATCATAATAAGGCAAGTCCTTATAAAAATGGAAAGTGCTAGAAATTAATTGCTGGCAGGGGGCAGTGGGAAGAGAAATGGCTGTGAGATGAATAGCTCCCCTTAAGGTTTTAATTTTTAATTATAGATTAAAGGAAGCCTTTGCTGAGTTCCCTAAGATCAATATGGAGTACAGATCATTCATTCACACTACAGTGCGCTAGTGGCATGCTTATAAATATTCAGAAAGAAAAGGAAAATAATGTAAACAGCCCTCTTTTCTGGAGACAATTGTTTTGTCTTGCAACATTGGTATGTGCTGTGGCGTGCTGCAGCCTGCTCCAAGGCAGCAGCCACGATCCATAGGTTTAGGAGTATGCAACAGAAAAAATATGTAATTAGTGGTTGTGCATATTTATCATGACTGATTGTTCCCCAAAGCTTCCTCCTGGTGGTTTTCTCCCTGGCAGGTGAGCAGCCCACGTTGTACTACAATGATGCTGTTCAGAATGCAGTGTCTGGTACAGCCTTGCAAGCAGAGATGACTTCAGTGCATGAGCATCTTTTGTTCTAAACTACGTGTTCTGTTGTTTTGCTTAACTTTTGCTCAAATTGAGCTGCTAAATTACCGACTCTTTTGGGGACTGTTATTCTGTTTATTAAATTAATAATTAATGTATTATGTTGAACATAGCCAACATATGCTATTTCATATAAGAAAATGAAATATGATTAAATTTTAATTTAATAAAACTTTGATTTGTTTCTCTGTTTCTGAGTAATGGTGAAACAGGTACATTTATTTCAGTTTTATGTTTGAGTATCAATTTTTATTTTTATTACTGTTACTTTGCCAGGAGAGGTAGACTTCTGTATTTACAGGCTATTTTCTGAAATAAAAAAGCTTAATCAAAGAGACACACCAGTAAGCTGGCTGCATGGCTAATGTGAGCTCTGCTTATGCTATGGAAAGATTTGATTTTAACTCCTGATGCTTCAAGCTAGCTTGCTTTGTTGCTCATAGAGGTAGTATCATGGTGACTTCTGTTTTATAAAGGCCAAAAGGCTGTAAGGGAATGAGGAATACACAGTATGGGAGCTGTTTGCTGCAGCTGCCAACGTTAATTAAGAAGCCCAGTTGTGTGTGCCTCTAATTCACTGTGTGATCGATCACTTGTATGTTTGAGTCAGATTAACAGGAGCACACCAGTGTTCTTCAAGTTACCCATCACTGTATTAGTTCTGCTGCTGAGTGTCACAGAAATATTCTTTTTTTCTGGTTTGTGTGGCAGAGCGCAGAGACAGAGGCAAACAAACTGATGGCTGAGGAAGGCTCTACGTTTCAATGGTATTTCAGTTGAAAAAACTGCTTAGCTGTACAAGGCTCCAGAAGAGAATAGCCCCTGGAGACAAAGTCCTTGAGTGAAACTCTCTTCAGATATGCAAAGAGTCTCCTGTCTTAGAGTGTAGGAGTGGGATGGATGTGTCCAGCTTGTGGAGTCAGCAGGACATGAAATCACATGGGCAGCACACCCAGAACAACTGAAAGTACCAGCAGGTAATCAATTCTCTCAGATGTTCTGTTTTTGTTACCACCCAAAAAATGATTAAACAAGGGTGGTACTAGAAATCCAAGGACAGACAACAGCATTGCCCTTTTCAGTTCTGGCAGCCCATAGGGATATCTTGAGTAACATTCCTTGTGTTTCCCACGCTGCAGCTCTTGGTGACAAAAATGTGAAAACTTCTTTTCATTCACTGCCAACAAAGGGAGATGTGAAGAGACAGACTTGTTCTGCAAAGATGGTTTAGGTCAGCTATGCTGACAGGCTTTTTGGCACTCTGATTTAGCTCTTGTGTTCTCTGAGAAAAAAATGTTCAGAATCCTTCATCTCTCAGCAATAGGAATAAAAATGTTATTGCAATAGTTCTGGCTTAGTAGCCATACGTTCTGTGACAGCCTTCCCTTCTTGCCTCCAGATTCCAGGAACAGGGACTTGGGCTGTTAAAATTCTGCATGTTGTGATCTTATCTTGATGTTGTAATTGGAATGCAGAGGTGGGGGCTATGTGACATGTTTATCCCAAGTAGGGAATGACACTCCAAGAAATGCCACGTGCAAGAAATCTCAAGATTACTTCAGTGCTGGATGTTGCAGAGAGACGTTCTTTGAAGTTATTAGTACAGGGGAATAAGTGAGGTTAAAAGGTGAAAAACTGAGATGCAAACTGTGGATGAAGCAGACAGAAATCTCACCAAATGCTTTGGTCACCAACCAAAGCATCGAACTGCAACAGAAGCAGACTGGCACTTCAAGGGGAACAAGTGAGTATGTCCCTACCACCAGAGAACTCTAAATTCAGTATTCAAGAACATTAAAAATATTAATTTATTGAAGATTTTTTCTTTATAACTATATACATTCAATACAATATTTTATCAGTGAGGACACTTTAAAAATGATGTGTGACTTATACAGAAAGACACGTGAGCTGTGAGTTCCAAACACCGCCTCTGTGAGTGCATATGTGCTTCCCTAACTGCTGGGAGGGTTGCATGGACCCCTGCTGTAGGTAGTGCAGTTTTTCTAGAGTTCCCTTCCTTTGGTCTAATTGCTTTGCCAGAGCATTCTGAGGCTAACATAGCTGTAACACAGAGCTGCCTATTAAACTATCGTCTTGTTTCCAGCTTCAGTGCTACGTATGACCATATTTTCTGTCTTGTTATGACTCATATTTTGTATGAATACCATTTTACAATGTGTATAGTCTGAAATATTTTAGAAATGAATGTACAATATGTCAATATGTTCAAGAGTTCCTGAAGACTTTGAAAACTACAACAAGAAGAGGTGTAGTTCACAAATTAAAGTATGGAAGGAAGGAGCTGAAAGAGGTTTGGGCCATCTGCCCGTTTTTGTCACATATATGCTATATGAAGAGTGGGTGGAGGATATGCAGATCTCAAAATGGTAATAGGAACAGCTGTATTTGCAGTTCATAGCCTATTACCAGCCTGTTTGGGTAACTCTGACTTGTAATTTGAGTTCATGTGTTAATGTTCATTGAGAGTCTGCTTCCCTACAAACCTACTGGAAGGATTGTGTACAGAGACTGAATTAAGTGAGATCTTCTCTCCCTCTGTTTTGGAGTACATCTTCTCAAGTCCTTCTTATGCCTTCCTATTGTGTGAAATAATCTTCAGAAGCTTTGTTTTCCTTACGGCTTTTGCCATCTGCAATTTGAACTCTCGCTTCCCTGGGCTGAGTAATTAGGAGTAAATGCAACCCATTGCTTTAAATGAAATCGTTTGGGTGTGACGAAGAGTGGCTTTTCCTTTCACTGGCACTCTCTATGCCATTCCTTATGAGAAACCAGTGCAAGTTGTACATCGACTGATGCTATGGCCTTTCCAGCAGAGAGGGGTATAGAGCAATAAAAGCTTAGTTTTGATCTTGAAGTACAGAGGTCTGAATCTTTGCAAAATAGCAGAGATCCTAATGAAAGAAAATGTAGCAGGGGTTTCTCACAAAGATTTTTTTTTTTTTTAAACAAGAACATATTTCAAAGTCAAAGGGGAATTTAAGCTGTCAGGGAAAATGTACAAAAGTTGGAGCTGGGCCAGCATGTAAAGTCTGATATCCCTGACTCAAACAGCTCCATGAAATCTTAATTACAAGAAAATGTCAACGCCTCAGATTTTACTGCTTGAGCAGAATGTCATCTCCTGCATGAATTCCCTGAGGTCTTTTTGGGCTGTTTGCTCAGTCCTCAATAAAAGAAACCTTTACTATGAATCACTTTAATAAACTCATGTAATGCCTCTGTTTTTTCTTTAAATAAAGTTCTCCCATTCAGATTGCTTGACTATTACAGAACTTTAAATCTGAGACTTCCAAAAATTGTACAATATCTGAAGATGTGAATTCAAAAGTATTCCCAAACTAAAGAAATAAAGAAGCTGCCTTTGTTAAAGTGGCCTTAGAACAGATTTGCACAAAGCATAAGATTTGGTGGTGTTCTCTAAGGTGAATTTAGGTCTGCAAACTGACCTCTTGCTATGTCTGTTAACAACTGAGAAGGGAAGCCAGCCCTGACTTTCCTGGTACATCCTCTGCCAACAGACTTGATGTTCAATAGCACTGTAAAATGAAAATGTGATTGTTCAACAAAGCTAGCGGCTCCTAGTGGCAAAAACTGGCCCTTGAAAGAATGCTGAAAGCAATCATTAAAGAAGTTCAGAGAGTAGAAATTTTCATTTAGGTCAGGGATTTGGAGATGAAAAATTGAGCTGAAAAAATGAAATGAATTAACTCAAACAACTGCAACAAACTTTTTCAAGATGTCACTTCCAGCTTTACCCAGAGCTTTAAAAAATATTATTGATCTTATTTAATTTCTGTCACTTTTTTCCCCCCAACAAATATGCTGTGATAGCTATTATTGTATATTCAGTCCTTCAGATTACATGTATGCTTAAATAGCAGTAATGGAAGTTAGAATGTGGTTGATGTGGTTTGAAGTGTTTGGTACATATTGCCAAAGAGTCAGAGGAGTTTTATAGACAAATTCTGGCCTATCATCTCTGTACAGCCTACTGTTACAGTATCAGCGGATAAAATGTAATGTTCTGTTTGAAGAATTGTGATCCAGTTAATGAGTCTTGCTTGATATGAGAGTGACTTACAAACTTTTTCCACTGGAGGACAACTGATGTTTTTAAGGTGGAGTTTACTCTCTTGTGTTGCAAGTTTAAATGTACTGTGGTAGGATTTGCTGCTCTTAATTGTGGATCTTTAATAAATCCTGCTGATTCCTGGCCAGGAATCCACAGACCGTAAGATTAAAATCTCTGGTTTACACAAACAGGAGACTTTTACCTGTGTTGTATAGATATCATCTTTGGTTGGATGGCTATGACTGTTTAGCTGCTGTTTGGGTGAGCGTGTGCAGCATTAGTGAATTCCTAAAACTCTTTCAAGCAAAACCTGTAGAATTCCTCATCCTTATGTCATCACCCTGCACCTGGTACAACCCGCAGTGCACGTTTCTGACCTCAGCTTCCACAGGCTATTGCAGATGTGTTAAATGGCAAGGAAATTGTGTCTCCTTCGTGCTTCAAATGTTGAATAAGCTTTCCACTAAAAAACATAACTGCACGTAGTATAGTTTTATAGTAGAGCTGTGTTTTGATAGTTGAGTTTGCAAGACTTTATAGCTCCTGTGTATAAACACTTGCAAATAGTTTTACTCATCTGTTTTCGAGCTCTGACTCAAAAATATTGCACCATTACTTTTTATTGTGCAGGAGCTGGCAGAAGAAGTGGACAGTGCTTGCAGTGGAAATCACTGGTTAATATTAAAGTTTTATATGCATTGAATTTTTTGAAGTAACACACTTCTAACAGTGAGCTACAGCTTCTGGGTCTTTTTCTCACTCAGGATCATTTTGCAAGAACTGTAAGAACAGTGATTTTCAATAATTTATCTATGCACTTCAGGTTCTATGCATTCGTCTGTTTAGCTCTAGAATACTTTTTTTTTTTCTTTAATTTGGAAAGTAGGGAGCATTTAAAATAAATCAGCAAACTCTAATGGTAGTTAATGAATAGATACTTTCAAATGTTACAGTGGGATCTTGAATTTCTTTCTGGCTGCACAAAACTAGGTCAGAAAGATATGACAGTGTATCAGGGTTAAATAAGAGCAAAGATGGAGGAACTGCATGCAGCTGCATTGGTAGATATATACATAAGCTATAGAAGATGCATGTGTGGCACTAGTTCATAGCAAAAAGAAAAGTGCTTAATTTAATTGGAAATGTTTACTGAGTTATTTTTGCCTGGGAAAAATAAAGAGTACAAATGAGAGAAGAGAATGCATCCAAAATACTACTGACAAAATTGTCATTTGTCTGCCCTGAGAGGGAACACTGGTGAGAATGCGAGACAGAAAGGTCAAAGGAAGAATAATTGGAAACGGCTATTTATAGCTGCTGCTGTGTACCTCCTAGGTGTATGAAAATGCAGAGTAAACCAGGAGAAGTTAATGCAGTAAGAAAGGTCAGGCAGATAGTCACTGCTGAGTGACATGAACTGGGTATCTGTGGAGTTGTTTGGGTGGGAAAACCATTTCTGTAGGTGAAGGAACTGACAACAGGAAACTTAGGAAGTATTCAGCAGAAACACTGTTACAGTTTGAATAATCTTAGTTTGAGCTCCTACCTTAAATGCTTTGGATGTGTAGGAGGAAGGAGTTGTAGGTGCACACCCTGTTTGCAGAGGAGAACTAGTGAAAACTGAGCTCCTCAGTGGATGCTCTCAATGAGAATACAGAACTGGGAAATGAAGAATCACTCCAAAGAAATCTGTTTGTATATATATATATAATGTATATTATATATACTTATGTACATATATAAGTTGCAATTATTATAAATGAAAGATCTTCACTGAAGGCATTGAGAGATGTTATACGTTAATGATCAGAGAAAATCCAACTTCTGGTTATTCTCATTAGTCAACAGAGTTGATCTGTGAATGTCAGTAAAGCCTGGGCTAAGATGACCAGACCTACAGTGATCTAAAGCATCCTCTCTGTGGGAGATGCTGCTGCCCATAGCTGGCTCTGGGCCACTTGGCAGAGAAATTGACTTGTCCAGGTAGGTGAGCTATGAGAGGTTCTGGACATATGAAGGCTGTGTAGGCATGCTTCAGTCAGCTGCTCCTTCTTCATTGTTGTTGTGATTAACCAATGTTTTAGCCCTTCCTGTTATTGAGCTTTAAAATGGTATCATTTTGTTCAGCAATTCTGAGCTTATCTGCTTGCAGGAGGCACTAAACTCATTGCTATTCTTTGCAACCAAAATAATATTGAAGCTCCTCCCTTCCCATGCACCCCAATGGTAGTACAGATTAGGGTCAGTCTTAGAATCAGAAATAGAATCCTCATGTTGAACTTTTCTATTAGAGCTGTGGACTCCATTAAACTCTTCTTTGGTTCTCTTTGATAAGTGCAGCACTGCACCTTTCATTGTGGCATCTGTTCTCCTAATCACCTGGTAGCAATTTGGGTCAAAGACCTCATGGCTGAATTTTCTCCTTTCAATGAATCTCTCAGAGTGTAAGAACAGTAACGAGAACTGAACTCAGAAATCTTCCTAAAACTTAGAAATAACAGCTGAAGATTTTTATTTTAATGGCCATTAATAAAGATTTCCACTTATGTACACATTAGCTGTCTGTCATCACATTACTGACAGAGACATAAGAAAACGAGCAGTGAAGAGGCAAATTTTAGTTCTCTAGTTATCAATTTTGTGGGTGCCGGCTTTGAAGAGTCAATAAACACAACCAGTTCAGATCACTGGCAGTACAGTACGTAAGAAGATTTTGTATTGCACACAAAATCTTACTGTACGTAAAAGCAAAATAAGCTTTCAACACATCTCTGGTCTCAAATTTCCTAGGGATAGGTTTACGTTTCCAAGAGACTTTGTGTTTTCCTCTCTCTGTCCAGCATCCAGCAGTCCAGGAAAACTGCAATTACAGCAAAGCCTGCATTTTGAATGTTTGTGTCCTTTTCACGGTAGTTTTTCGGGTGGATTCCTTTTCCTTTTAATTTATCAGAGATAAATAGGTTAGTTTACATCTTTGTGATCAGTCTTTAACAGATAGAATAGAAAGAATAATTTTGCTAATTTTCAGGTGTTCTACACAGTTTGTCAGAATCATAACCTTATAAAAATAATTACTATTTTTGCTATGTGGCAGTTCATTCAAAAACCCAAGAACTTTGGTCTCCATAGTGATACGTTCTTCACATCTATTTCATAAACTTTGCAAATCTGTGAATTCAAATGAATTTTCCTTGAATTTCCTTGAATTTTCTCTCACCCATGTTTCATTGGTTGGAGGATGTATGTTGCTCTGAAAGTAATGCCTTCTATTTATTTCTGTAAATATTACAACAGATACAAAGAGCACAATAACACCGGTTGATAAAGCAGATTCCCAGCTACAAAACACTCTTTTTCAACATAGTCACCACCATCAGAGATGAACGAGAGCCTGCATGTCATGCTTGCAAAAATCTGCACCAGCGGAGGTGCCCCACTGTCACCCCTGCTGAAATGCACCACCCACCATCTCACTGTGCACACATCCACTGACTGGTCTCCGTAAATGTTCAACAAACATTGATGAATGTCAGTGGGTGTCATTTTTTCCACATGGAGGCATTCAGTTCCACCCTTTTGCTTCATTCACACTTCCGTGTCAGACATCATTCTGTCAGACTGCCCCTCTGCTGCCATCCGTCACACAGTAACAAAATGTAATGCAGTGTTGGTGGAAAGCTTCAGCCTGTGTTGCTGTACCACGAGCATCTGCCTCTGATGTTGTGGGTTAATGTAATAAAAAAAGGAGGCATTACTTTTGGAGCAGCCCTCATGTTTCTTAAGTGGAAGGACAAATGTGAGCTGTCATCTTCTGGTCTCGTGATTTTTTTCCCTAATATATCCCAAGGCACCCCATTATAATTTTATTAAAGTCCAATATTATTTGATTTATTAAAAAAAAAAAACCAACAAGTCTGAAATGATAAACCCTGGGAGCAAATTCAGATTGGTTTTACTAATTGCCTTCAGTGGAGTTGAATTAGCAGCTGATATAAGATGCTTTTTATTTTATCTATGCCACCAGCAGTACCTTCCATGTCTGGACACAACAAGCAAACTAGGAGCCAAACACATATTAAAAAATATTTATTCAGTTTTTCTGGTGTTTTTTCAGTGACTTTAGTTGTCTTTCCTTCTTCCCAGTGATCCAGAATTCTGCCACATGAAATAATGCTAATTGGTTGATTTGCTAAAACCAATTCAGTATAATTTCTGCTTATTTGGCTCCAATTGGCAAACATGATATGGACATGGATTTTTACAGATATCTTGATATCTGACTGTTGTAATAGTTCTCTCTTGGGAATCATGAATAACAACAGTGAGAACCATTACACTGTGCAAATGAGAAAAAGACATGATGCGTGTGCTTTTTGGAACATTTTCTTCCATAACAAAACTCACAATGTCTGAATAGTGTGACATAATGATTTCTGAAGTGTGGTGAGGCAGTCTGGGAAAGGTACTGCTTTATACCGAGTTCCTTGTTGAGGCTTCTGTACTACTGAAACAGATGCTATTGATGTTTCATATCTGGATTTAAGGTGTGTGTACGAAAAAGTTTGTGTACCAGGCGTTGTGTACAAGTAGTTGTTTTGATTTCCAGATAGATTTTGCTTTTTGTACTTGGCAGGCTCTTCCTTGCACTGCTGTATCTTTCTGTGTTGGAAATAATGGAATCAAAATGTTTCTAAGGAGCAAATTTTTAAGAAATACAATCTGTACTAGTATTAAACTTAGTTCAAGCCTCCATCTGATGAACCATGGAGAGCTGAGGATATGAGCTGATGCTGGAATATTTGGGAGGAAGTTGCAGTCCATGTGGGAACCTTCAGCACTAGCAGAGAATTTTTGTCTTACAGAAAGGCAATGAAGAGAGAGAAGCTGGAGGGTACAAACAGTGCCACAGTGTTTCGCTATTTATGTTTTTTAAATTTATATGGGCTGAGATACACAAATCTAAGTGTCCTCAGGCAAAATTAATTGAATTAGAGAACTGTCTCAAAAGTAAGTGGCAGAAATATCCCAAGGGAAAGATCAGATTTTGAACTGCGTGATCTTTTCAAAAGTAGCTTGCACAGGCTCGTAAGAGCTAATGAGGATGTAGGAAAACATGACTGCAAATGAAAATTGGTTATCTCCATTTGTTCAGTGCCATGAAAATGCTGAGTGTCTACTTGACACTAAGGAAATGTTGAAGTACGGCATAAGAACTTTGAGACATCTAAATAACAAAGTTGTTTCTTTTGGAGAACTGCACAGTATCATAGTTTGTTCACTTATAGAGTAAATTATTTTTGGTGTCACATCAGCTGTGCTCAGCACAGATCCAGTTAATTGTTTTGTATGCTTTGTGATTTATGAATTTTTTTCTCATTATGTTATATTTCACGCATTTCCAAATTTCTTCTTTCTCGTGATGGCTTCTGACCTTCTAAATGATTCTGTCAGGTGGAACAGCACCAGATGCTTTCCAGAGATTCTGGTACTTTTCTCTTGCACTATTATGCTTACCATTTCAGTAATAGTGAAGGAGAAGAAAAAATAATCATGATTTTCCTCTTGTAAATCCAGTTTTAATCTTCCTTTCCTTATGCACTTCAACTTTGTCTGTGATCTTTTGTTATTCTAGTGTTCCCAATATCATATAACATGGCCACTTTGTTGCTGTTCTTATATGTTATTATTTCTATTCTGTATTATCCAGATTTCTGCTTTCCCTTTCAGGGAAACTTCAGCTAATGTCTGGACAACATCCTACTTGCTGAATTAATTATACTATATGAATGATTTTCATCAATACGAACCTGTCATAAGACTCATAAGGCTTTGGACAGAATAAAAAATCTTTTCTCATTCTCTATTGTTGAATAAAACTCTCATCTCTCTCAGTTTAATCTTAAATGCATAAAGTGAATTAATTGGATAACTAAACTCCAATAAAGCAGTGTATATTTTGAGACTGGATGATACTGGTTATGAAAATCAAATATTAAACACTTTCTAAAAAGCCTTGAAACAAAGGCAAGTCTGTTCATAATCCATTCTGCTTCAACTACAATATTTTGGTTCTTGTTCTGTAAAACTTTGGAGATCTATTGAATTATCAAGATGAGGATAAAACTGATGGAAAACTGTCAAATAAGTGAAAGATATTTGTACTTGTTCAGTGGAATACGGTAACTGATGTAGATAGAAGGAGAAATCAGTGCTTATTCCACTTGTTGGACATGATGCCATGACTGGTCTGTACAGATGTAAAACCCAGGGAAGTCTCTTCCTTGTAGAGGCTAAGTTTCAACACGCAAAATAAACTGCTATGGAAGCTGTTACGATCATTTGAGATAGTCATACAAAAGCTACAATAAATGTATAGTTTTTCTCTGTTGCAAAATTGTTGTTACATTAAAGGCAAAGCAATTTCTGAAATGACTGTTGTTACTATTGTTAGTATTTTTTATTAAGGATGGACTATTAGAGGGGAAGAAAATGAAAGAGAAGGA
This sequence comes from Perdix hodgsoniae, assembly GCA_035772895.1. Classification (NCBI taxonomy): domain Eukaryota; kingdom Metazoa; phylum Chordata; class Aves; order Galliformes; family Phasianidae; genus Perdix; species Perdix hodgsoniae. The sequence continues at coordinate 8,764,871 of JAPSGF010000010.1, forward strand.
AGATTTAAAAAAAAGCACCTGTAATAGCTGCATTCAAATGGTATCTTCAAGGAATTTCTAGAATATATATTCTGCTCAGATTCTCAGATCGTTGTTCTCTTTTTGAAGCAAAATTATTAAGTCTGTTTTTTTTTCTTTCCAGTGTGAAATCAGTTTCTCATTGCTATGTTCCTGACAGAATCACAGCAGAAAGGTAAGTTCGCTCAGTTAGCAAAATAGCCTAATTCATGAGTAATTCTCTTTAGGTTAGAGTTCTGTCATTTATAGATATTGAAAACATAAAATGTTTTATTGTTTTGTATATGGGAGCAATCAAATCAGCAATAGCTTTGAGTCCCATAACTCCACAACAGGGGAAGAGATCAGGAAAAGATCACCATGTATGCAAGGTAAGTGAAACTTTTAAACAATTTTTACTTGCTTTTTGAAAACATACTTTTAACCCTTTAAAGACAACCATCTTGGCAGAATGATCTCTGACCTCTTCCTGCTTTTTTACTGCTCTACGTTTATGCACTGTTAAAATCACGGGGATCATTTGCAGCTGAGGCCTCCTGGTCATACATGAGCTAGTGCTCTCCATGCCTATGAACTCCTGAGGAAAAAACATGAGGAAAAAATACCTGCCCTTTGGAGCACTCCCATGCTCCAAGGGAAAAGCATCTAGTTGCTCTTTGGTGAGAGCATGAGTGAAGGCTGATGCTCTGCCCAGCCCAGAGTTTGTTCTTTGTTAGAGGCAGCAGGAAATGTGGTTTACAGAGACATTGATGAACACGTTAATGTGGAGAGAGAGAGAGAAACAAATGCAACAAAGTTGACAGAATAATGGATATTATGAAATGCAATTCTTGTCAAAACTGATTTAGGAAAAGCAGACAATAATTGAAATAAATGAATACTCTCTATTGCACATCCTCCTCCCACTCCCCCCCAGCAGTAAAAGGACATATAAATGTGTTTCCACTTTTTTTTTGTGTTGGCTCTTTGTCAAGGTTACCATTACTTGGCCTTCTGATACTTTGCTGCAAAATGCTTTTCTGGAATACAAGACACAGACTTGGAAACTTGCACTAGCCTCCTGTAAGCAGCTGCATCTATTTCAATAAATGCAATCTCTTGTGTGGCTTGGAGTTCATGTGATTGAAATAAGAAATAATTTTATGCAGGCTGCAACCACAGACTGTCTATAGCAAGTGAGAATGCTGGGAAAACATCCAATTAGAGAATACATATTTTTTTCTTGTGTAAGTTATAAGTGAATTTGTTTTTTTATAAAGGTTCTCTTCCAGTGTTAGCTCATCATAATTGTGAGAATTGGTTTAGAAATATCTGAGCAAAACAAGGAGATTGCAACTGCTGTCATCTGAGAATCTATGCACTGATGTAGTATTCAGGCAGGTTAAAATGATCATTTTGTGCTGCATGGAGACTAAGTGCCTATGAGACTGAGCTTCCCATTCAGTGAACTGTCTGGAGTAGGATGCCCTTGACAGAGATGAAGTCTGTGTTACAGGAAACCTCCTTCCTCTAGAGTGTAAGAAGTGTCTCTGTGGTGGTTTTTAATGTATGCGTCCAAAATTTCCAAGCACAGGTTTGAATAGATAGTGAATGCAGAGGTATCTAATAGAAGCACAGCTAAACTTCAGAAGAGAAACTTTCTAGACTATTCCAGAAAAAAAATATATATATCTACCAAAAAGCATGGATTTAGAGAAAATTTACTTGGCTTCCCAGCATTGCCAAATTTCAACTCTGACTCAGCAGTGCTGACTTCCACCAAGCCTGTTACTGAAGTGCATTTTAAGCCTTTTTGAAATGGAAGTCCGTCACTTAAATGAAAAACAAACACATCAAATCTTCTAAAACACACTGGAAAAGCAGCAAGTTATTTTTTATATGTAATCCTGGTGGGGCACAGGGTAAAACTAGCTGTTCCCATTTCTCAGCATCTGTAAGAATTCAGGCCTGTATGAAAACCTCAGTTAGCACAATAGAAGTGGCATGCAGTAAGATTTTTAGCACTAAAAAGGTGTTTAAGACAAATCGTGTTGTGATGAACATTGTAGAGCAGAAGCAATAATAAATCATTCAGATTTCCAATGTTATAAATGAACCATGAAGAATCTAGCATGATCATGTGTTGATATTAAAAAAAGTATGGAATTGCGGCAGTTTAGTTTTGTATGCTTACAAAAAGGAGTTGTTTTCCAGATGGCCAGGTTATAATAGACCAAATTTTTTGGTTTTGTTCCAGTGTATGCATTTGACAGTTTCATTCTGTATTTCCCTTTGTGTTAAAAAATAAAGAGTATAGATCTGTTATTTCTCCGGCTTAAGGGCCCCGTGTGCCTGATGAGCCAATTAGCTGCTTGCGGACTTGCTTTGGGTCTGCAAAGCTAGGGCTCACACAACTAATTCACATCTACTATTTGCCGCAGCTACCTCCTGATCCCCAGCTTTCCAGACCTTTATCTGCTCTTGAAGACAGATACCCTTTCTGAAGGGCCCTGCATTTTCTCGCTGGGAGATTTTGTTCATGGACATGGACACAATCCTTTGACACAATCAAACAAAGGTTTCTGTGTACTTTTATTGCTTAGTCTTCATGTATCCAAAATCTGTTTGTTCTTTGGATTTCCTAGAACATTCTAAAAATCTTCTTCAATTTATTTCTGCCTAAGTTGGCTTACACGGCTCTCTTCACCTTATAAATCTAATGGTGCCTCCAAAATTCCTCTGCCATGGTAACGCCGTGCTCCTTACTAAGCTTTACTTCTGCAATCCCATGTCGTGTATGAGATGTGCCGTCATTAAGGTAATCTTTTCTACAGTAATTGCTTAATTCACAGCTCTAAGGATCTTTGTGATTTTGCATGGGCTCTTCAAGATTTGTATCAGCCATGCCCCAGCTCTAATGTTGCAGAAAACAGTATAGCAAGAGCTACACCTAAACAGATTGCAGGTCTTCAGCCTCTCCCTCCTACATCATCTCTGATTGCCAGCCAGTAGTGAACATGGGACCTCCAAAGTGCAGAGAGCAATGGAGGTCTTTCCAGGAGGCTGGAGCTTGGCAGGTGCGTGAGGGACCACAGTTGAGGTCTAAGGCCTGTTTTGGTTCTTGTTTCTCCCACAAACATGTCCTGTTTTGCTGACCATCACTCATGCTCTGTAACTCCCACCGCACAGCCCAGTACAGCTGTGCCCCTCGGGCACTGGGAGGCAGGGGCAGGGGCTGGGAGCTGTGCCTGGGCCACCATCATGCTGTGCCTCCTTCCCAGCACAGAGAACCAGAGGCGTTTGTCCTTCAGGCCTGGAGGCAATACCTGATTTTGGTACATCCTTATTGCTAAATCCCTTTGGCAGCAAACTTTATTTACATTTCATAATTACCTTAAAACCTCATTACAGCAGACACCTGGTACTTGCTGTCACATTTAAGGTTGCAAAACAGTTTCCATAGCAACTGCTGTCTGCACACCACAATTTTGCAGAGTGTTTTCCTATTGGCTAAAAAGAACCCCACAATTGCTTTCTGTCCAAGGTTTAATTTTCTCATCAATCAATTCTGAATTAATTTGAGATGAAAGAATATATTATTCCTTATTAGAAAAAAAATACATTCCCATTTTCTTCTAGACAAAGCTATTGCAAAAATAGACCGGCTGAGGACTACTAGTCTTCTTTTGGGTGGAAAAAAATGTCGATTTTAATTGAGTTTAAATTGAAATAAAAAACGTGTGTATGTGACAGTGATTTATTTCTGATCATTTACTTATACTGTCATGTGTCTGTTCTTTTACTGGACTTGCCTAGCAGTTTTAAATACTTAATTTTACAAATATTACCTAGATGTCTGAAAGATTGCCTTTTTTTTGCCACTTAATGTAATTTGAATCTTAACTATTCATATATGACCCAATGTTTTCAGACTACATCCTTTTCACATTAGTGTACCTGTAGCATTGTTAGAATCAGTTAAAGCTAAAGCTATGTAATGTGCTGAGATTTGGAGGCTCTAGCTTTGCATTTATCCATCTGACTCAACTCAGACCCGGGATTTGAGGCTTTAAGTATTTGGAACTTAAAATTAGCAAAATGATTTTCTTCAGACTTACATTTCTACTGACGCTTAAAGAAATCTGCAAAGAAAATCCAATCTGAAGAAAATAACCATCTTAGTTCTAAAGTTGTTTGCATTCAACATAATGACTTATACACTGATACTTTAGTAATTTTGTTTTGGATCTCATTCCATATACATGTTCTAACACTGCCTCTTAATTTGTCTGTTGTTGGATTTCTTCAGTTTCTCAAGCTTTATGAAAATCCTTTTTTTTTTTTTTTTTTTTTTGAATATTCTGCGCAGGCTGCTTTGCTCAGTTTGGTATGCTAATCAATATAAATTTAATGTAAAGGATTTAAATTGTGGCTGTGTCTAAGGACCCAAATTCTGGGGACAGCAAAATTCGTAGGAATCTAGATATTCAGTTACATTTAACAGTACACAAGCAACTACTTTTAACTTGAAAATGCATTTCAGATCCATTGACAGTTCTCAGACTTCTTGGCAGTTTCTTCTGCACCACTTCTTTGTTCACAGCAGCTGCAGCAGTTACAGGCCTCCCATTGCACCTTCTGGTGCAGTTTTATATAAGGTTCCTCAAATGCACAGCTTCCTGCTTGACCCTTGTTGTCCTCCTATTCAACGCATTACAGCCTAGATGTATTCTTTTTCTTTAAAAAAGCAGTGCAAGTTAATCACACGTTTACATATTGAGAGATCAGAAGAAAAATTCAATTCTTTCAAAAGTCAGAACTGTATCCCTTTGAGCTGGTAGTTCAGCAGCACATTAGCAGAAAAAAGGCACATTTACCTTCACCCTTCTTTGCATCCTCATCCATTAAATTCAAACCCTCTGGGATTTTACTGTATTATTATTGTCATGTTAATGTATAATGAGAGAGTGCAGAAAGACTGTAAAAAAAATATGTGGAACGAGAACGATCACAGGCATTTTAAATAGCATTTAGTGTAAGTGAAACGGGTGAATAGATCTTTTGCTGTTTCTTTTCTGGTGCTGACTGTTAAGAGGATGCTATTCCTAAGAATCTGGTGAATGTGTTAGTTTCTCCAGTCTGGCTGGTTGTTATTACAGCTCAGTTCCTGGACTGTTCTATAACAATAGCATAGTCTTTATAGTGTGACACTGCACATTACATGGCAATATTAAACCATCTTGCTGTGCTTGAATAACAGAAGCAGGTCAATAAAGCAGATGAAAGTTGAGATTTACAAAGACTAGCACTAGCTAGAAAGGGAAAATGGGACTGATCTGTGTTACGTATTTGACAGCAAGCAGAGCATTATTATGAATATGGAAATGCGGGGATGTTGTTCTTAATGAGAGAATGCATCAAATAGCAAACCAACATATTTTTCCTGCTGATGAAGTCATTTTCCTCGTGATGGAGGCAACTTCTGCAATTTCCTTTAGTGTTATCATCACAGTTTTTTGTGTAGTGTTTCCAAAACACTAGAAGACGATTTCTTTGGTATGACTCTCTGTTAATGTCTGGGTATTGAACACATCAGTGTTTCAGTTTTGTTGTAGCGATATCATCTACTGACAAAGACTTTTGAGGCATGCGAATTTACATCTATAGTGGGTCTGTTTACTTGCTTCTTTGTTGTTTCAAAACAACATTTCTCAATTAGCTAGAAAAAAACGCATTCTTTTGACTTAAAGGCTTGTCAGAACACTGAGCTGAGAATGGACTTCTAGATGAACATAATATTTGCTATTTACATATGGCTCATCTTGTGTTTTGGACAAACTAGCAACACTTGATCTAACCCTTTCCTACAAGTAAAGACCAGGATAACTACTGGAAATAGGCAGCTGGAGTCTTCCCTTTTGGGAATCTGTGGGAGGGGCATAACAGATACGATGCTCAAAGACTACTGTCTTTCATGTTCTTAGTACACTGGGTTTTGTTCTGATTTTAAGTGCCTGTCATGGAATAGAAGGAGATGTTCTGAAATTGCTAATTCGTTGTATGCTGTGCTGGTAGAAGTCTCTGCAAGAGTGATGTGAAGACACTGTATATATGAAATAGCCTAATTCTATCTACACCAACAGCTGGGAAAAAGCAAAACTGAGCTTTTCCAGAAATGAGAGCAACTAAGGATGGCTGTAATAAGGTCTTTAAATCCCTAGAGTCTGCTGATGAGGACCTTGCCTCAGTTTGCTGAGGAGAGTGATTGAATTACAGCAGATTACATTACACTGTATTTGTTGCTAAGTGCAGTTTATATTAACAACAAAAAAAAACAAAAAACCACAGCAAAAAAAGTATTTGTCTTCTCCCCTCTCCACCCTTCTCCCCCCCCCCCCCCCCCCAAAAAAAAAAGACAACATTAAAAAAAAAGTATTTTTTTTGTGGAAATTACTATGGCAATTGAATAAATATTTTCATTTCACAGTGTTCTATGGTTTCTTTTGAGTCACTCATTATATCTCTGTTAAAAGCACTGTAGAATTATGGCAGTGCTTGAGAGATCACATCCTTGAATGGAAGTTACCTGAAGAAAGAAGGCCCTCCCTGCTCAATCACTAATGCTAGTGGTAGAATTTACAGTTCGGTTTTATGCTAGCAGGACGTGATGTAGACTAAGTTGTTTAACAAAAAATCCATATGTTGTTGGAGCACTGAACCAAATATCTGTTTGCTTTCTCCTGTTCCTTAAATGTAAGTCATGAATCTAGGGGCATACTGAAATTACTACAGGTAGGAATACAAAAAAATAAAATTTCCAGCACAAAAGTGATTTGGGTATCGATTTTCTGTGCTGCTTCTAGAAATATGTCATAACTGACTTCCTTTTTCTGAGCACTGTACTAAACAGTGTTTTGCTTATTTAATAAGAAAGCAATATTTTTTTTCCAAAATCGCACATTTCTAATACTTTTTATTTCAACAGATGGTTGTTTTAACCTACAGTAGTACAACTAGAAAGATTTTCTGTCAAATGTATCTTTTTAGAAACTCAGCTGTTCCCTGACAATTTAAAAATCATTTTAAAGCTACTATGGATTAAAGGATGAAAACAGTGCCTTCCTTGTAGTGACAGAGCTTCCTTATTTATCTTTAACCTCGGGAATTCCTGTAAATTTTCATGGAAGTTGGAATAATATATATATATTTAAAAAGTGCATTTAATTAAAATTCAAAAATTATAACCAAGGGAGTTGCCTTGTTTCTTCTAGTATGTCATTAACCTTATCCAATGGAATTGTGTCATATTTCAAAGCTGAGCTTGTACAATTTCCCCTTATGTTTAGTGATTTTATTCACAGTGCAGCTAACTTGTCATGCAGTGATAAATATTCTTCCTGCAACTGTTCACTGATGCAGAGATCAAGTCTCTTGACAACCCCCTTTTCAATAACTTGAATTGTTTGAGTTCCGTCATCAAGATTCAAGTCATTTATTTATTTCAGTCCTGCATCATTTTTGTGGTCTTTTTTCCGGTATTTCTGAGTTGCTGTAGGAACGTGAGCGGTGGGAGCTGTACTAGTTTTGTTGGCGCTAAGAGCTGTAGCTCCAAGGCAGTGTTCTTAAAGTTCTAATGTTTCATATATCCCTTTTCTCAACATAGCACCAGGCACACATTGAGGCATGAGTTTTCAGTGATCTCTGTGTCCATTTCTTAGTCACTGCTGTGAAAGGCAAGCTCTTGACCTCTATGAACTCTTTATTCTCAGGTGTTTCAATTTGCATTTGCGTGATTAAGATTCCTTTGATTAGATTGCGATCATCCAGCTAGCTCTAACAGTTGAATGTCTTCTTTCATAAGCCATAATTTACCATCCTACCAAAGATCTGTAAATTTCTGAAAAATCTCCTACCATTCCTAAAAACATCAATTTTAAAAAGTATTCAGTGCAGATTTTACAGTCAGTGGTCTTCCCTTTCTTACACTCTGGGAGATCTGTTAGGTAAGCTATAAAAACTTTCAATAGCTTCTTTGCAATCTCCCACATGTAAATTTCCATTTTAAGACAAATATCTTGTATTGACACAGTTCTCTTTATCAGGCTCCTTTGCATCTTTCTGAAAAAGCTAGCAGGTTCTTTTAACAAGACCAGCTTACTTAGAAAACATCAGCTGTAATGGGTAGGCTGCTGACTGACACTGATGATATTTGAATCTCTGTTGTAAATTAATAGCTAATTGCTTTGGGCGTCCCATTGGGCTGACCAGTTTCCGGTCTAATTTCACTGTCATCACTTTTATTGCTTGTAAACACTGCAAATATATTGGGAATATTCTGTGCTTGAGAATTTCCTTTGATTTTCAGATATGTCAAAAAGTTATCAGTGGTTCAGAGAGCTTCCAAACTAATTATCTGGGCCTGTTGATTTGAAACTGTTATACTTTTCCAGATGCTACCTTATGTCTTCTTTTATTACAGGTCCTACATTTCTGATTTGGTCACAGTCAGGTAAGATAAATAGATGTTTTACTGCTCTCTTTTAAATATAGGACAAAGAATTAAGAAGTTTATCTTCCTTTTATGAATTGGTATTTGATTTTACTAACTGTATAAAGCACTATGTGCCTTGCTGATGAGTTCCTCTTTTTCAGAAACTGTTTTTAATTTTTTCAGGTTTAAAGTTTTCATCGTCTGTGACCTCACTTGCTACATGCATCATATTCATTTGCACTCTAAATTTTATAACATGGCTATTAGCATTTTTCCTTGTGCGTTTCTTTTTTATGCTAGCTTGTTTCAGTGATGATGAAACTGGAAGCATGTTTTATTCCCTTTGTTTCTAAATATGACACATTTTTCGGGTTTGTGAAAGCGTGGTTTTTTGGCATGCGGTAGGAATTTTACTCGGGTTTTCAATTTGAAATGTGGTACTCTCAGGAGTGATATTGCTTTTGCTATTACATACACATGGGGGTTGAAAGAAGAGAAAGATTTCAGGAGATCTATGCTTTATAAATATTTTCTTTTTTTAAAGAGAGAACTATTTCTTTTTTTTTTTTTTTTCTTTTTCTAAAGAGAGAACTTAAAAGTACATTTATTATAGCAATAAATAAAACTAATGCAAAAAAATATGAAACCAAGAAGAAACAACTGATATGAAAAACTTTGAAAAATTGGCTGGTTATACAAAAGCGATTTTACTCAGGATGAAAAGAGTGAATTCAGGACTATAATTTTACTTTTTAACTTTTAACTTCCCAACCAAGCGCAGAGTCATGGAAATTAGAGAAAGGTGAAGCAACTGACTCCTTTGAAAGTGGAACTGTATGTCTCAGCTTAAAATCAGGAGGGAATTCAATGAACTGATTAATACAGAATCCCTTTCAAGTTTATTAAATAAGGTTTCTTAGTTTCTGAACTTGCACTGGAAAAAAGTTCTAGCTGATATTAGAACTGTTTGCTCTATTTATGACATTGTGATTCAGCTTAGAGACAGTAAAGACAATGTCATCTGATTGAGAGCTGACCAGATTGAATTTATTGCACGGATTGCTGTTTTGTGATTTGAGATCTGTGGAGAGCAGCACTTGCTAATTATGTCTGTTGAATAAGATTGGAAGGAAATTTTGACTTGACAAAATTTAATGCTTTTAGCAGAATTACCAGTTGAAGTTTTGCAAAGGAAACTTAGTTTAAACTGTAGAATATGCAATAGCAGCAAGCTTTCATTGCCTGTGTGTGGTACAGATGGCAATGCAAGGTACTTAGAGCATGATGCAGGAGCATAAGTAATGTATTAGCCAGACTGAAAGCTCTGTCTGTTGTGTCCAAGGGTAAACAATTGCAGTTAACTGCAGTTCTGGAAAACATTTTGGTCTTCCTGAGATGCAGTTCTGTATCAACTTCTGTGAGTAATAGCAACTAACAAACCCATTTTAGTAACTTATCTCATTACCTGCATCCCACTGTACACGGAGCTGCAAATCACTGCTACAGTGACACAGAGAGCTTGAGACTGGCAGAGGTACCTGGACACTGAAATGACTGAAGTCAAAAGTTGGCATGAAATTTTACAGCTGCATTTTGAGAGTTTTATATACATGAATATCCAGAGTCACAGTGGTGATCCAGTCTAGAAATAGTATTGCATATCTACTGAAATTCAGAGTGATGAATGCTTGTTCTCAAGCATGTTTGGAGAAAAAACAAACAATCCTCTTTGGCTTTTTGAAGCCTACAGAATTAAGGAGTTTGAAGCTTATTGTTAACAGGGCTGTAAACATGCTGCTTGTGTCTGCCTTTCTCTAAACTGTACAGATGTGAACCAAGTCTGATGTAGAAGGCTGCTGCCTTGTTAGAGTAATGTTAATAAGCTGTTAAGAGGCACTGTATATTATCTCAGTGTCCTGCTAATGCAGCTGCATTGCACCATGAGTGGACTGAAGCTGACTCCCATCTCTTTCTTCCATCCACTTGACTTGGAGCGTAAAAAAAGAAGTGTCTATATAGTTCAGGGTAGACAGTGATGAGTACTTAAGGTCAGGATGTCTTTGAAACAGTAATCTTCTCATGTTCCCTACACAGGAAAGCATCCAGGTTAGTTCTGAATGTCTCCAGAGAAGGAGACTCCACAACCTCTCCAGGCACCCTGTTCCAGTGCTCTGTCACCCTCACAGGAAAGAAGTTCTTTCTCATGTTTGGGTGGAACTTCCTATGTTTGTGCCTGTTGTCCCTTCCTGTCACTGAGCAGTGCTGAAAAGAGCCTGACCCTATCCTCCTGGAAAAGTTTTTGATATTTATCTTCTAACTTCACTCATATTGTGACTGAAGGTTTTTTTTTTTTTTGTCTAATTTTGGAAACAATCCATCTGTAAAACATCTCCAAATTGCTAAGTAATGTGAAGGTTTACAATGTGACAGCAACACTGCTCATTCAGTTATTGCAAATAGCTGTTTTTGTGTCTCATTGCTGAGAGCCACCATCACAAAATATGCTTCCAAAGACTCAGAGGAAAACAACCCCATTTGCTAGAAACCTTTCAGATGTAATGTTCTGCAATAACCTCATACATTTCAGTACTAGATTGGTATGTTTGCAGTTGTCTCAGGAAAGAAAATTTTTTTGAAAACTGGGCAGCCTGCTTTAGCAAAGGGGTTGGACCAGATGGCCTCCATCACTCCCTTCCAACCTCAACCTCAACCCGTCTGTAATTCTGTGAAAATTAGTACAGGATAACTGAAATAGAGCTTGGGCTGTTTGTTTGGAATAGGTATTATCTCTGAGAAATGAAAGCATAAGGAATGCCATCTGGCCCATGAAAATATGGCACTGGAATGATTACTGTTTTAAAGAAAACAGTCTACTAACATTTAGCAGTGTAATGAATATCATTGCTTTCGCTTGAATTAGGATGGCAAAACAGGATTTTCTAGAGCAAGAAAATCCTCCATTGTTTGAGGAACAAAATTGTTCTAAGTCATTTATATAGCCTCTGGATAAATTAGCTTATTCAAGTCCCCTTAGCAATGTAAAGCTGATCCTAAATTACGATTAAAGCTTCTCTTGTGATGGAAATACATGTATGGCACTGCAAATGTAAAGCATCCTACAGATTCTATGTTCTGTTCCTTAGTTGGTGTTTCTCTTGGCACTTAAAGATCACTTTAGTTATCCCAGGAGATATCAATGTGCTGACTGTCACAGCAGTGCATATATCACAAGTTGTACAAAATGAGTTTTGTCACGTCACCTGTAGAGAGATAACTGTACTGATCATTTTCAGCCAAGGGAAAGCTTTTGTCTTAGATGTGAACCAGGAATGTCTGAATGGTTTGGAAGTGACTGGAAAGTGGTGGTCATTTTACAGTGCAAGGGTGGTAGCTTTTAAGAGCCTGGTAAATGTGTCTGCATCCTTCAGACAAAGGAAATGAAGTCCAACCAAAAAGTACACATTAATCAATTTGAAAAGTCCTGCCCGGTTGCTGCAGCCAGGAAAGTCCATTACTGAACTATCTCTGCCATTTACATCTCTGGCAAAGTCATATTTCAGATGTACATAACAGAAGCTATGGGAAACAAAAATCTTCTCAATTATAAGTTTAACACTGGCCTTTGGGCAAATGAGTGAAGTTTCTGTTTTCAAATATGGCTTCAATTTTTAGGTCCTCTACACGTTATACATGTGTGTATATACAAATTATACATAAAGTCATTGGCTTTTTCTGAATTCAAGAGGATTCAATACTTGTTTTTTTTTCTATCAACTACTACATAAAAACATACTTGAGATTTCTAGAGAAAAAAAACCAAACAGCTGAAAATCAAGTAATTAAACGTGAGGTATTTTTGAAGTATGACTTTAATTTCTTGCACTCCAACATCACCACCTATGGAGTGATTGTCTCAACTGGATGTTGAGAAGGTTTGTTGACTTAGTGGTAAGCTGGAAGGACATCATTAGTACTGCTCTCAATTTGCACTAAAAAAACTCGGGAGAGGAACAATCCATGGTAATTCCTTTTCGCTAGCACAGCTATCTCCTTGATGCTCTGTCAGCTGAATTTCTGTTGCCCTTCAATGGACTCACTTCTAAATCTCACAGATACTGAGGTCCATCCAGCGCTGAATCTCCATCCCAGTTATCTGCTAGGGGTGACTGTGCAAACCTTGTCAGCATAACCCTAAAGGATCTGTACTTTCTGCTGAGAGATCCTGTGGAAATGATGAACGTATGCCTTCACAGCACTTCTCCATCCTGTTATGCCCATCCATCAGCATGTCCGCAATAATTGAGGAGGATGTTTTAGCTGGGGGGCCTCTACTCAAATATACATAATTGGGACTCTCTGCAGGGAGCCTTTGTAAGTCTGTATCTGCCCCCTGCAAGATGATTGCGATGCTGGTCACGTAATGTCTACTGTAGATGGAAAAAAGTCACAGTGCGAACTTGCTGGAGTAGCTGTTAAATACATTAAACTCTTCTAATTGGAATGCTTGCACTGAATAGTAAAATCCTGAGTCTATATTTATCTTTATAGTGTCTAATTAACTCCCTATGAGATTGGTCATTCAGGCCTCAGGTTTTCAGGAGCTATGAACCAATTCTTAATTCTCAGTTAAATGCGGAGATTTCTCACTTTTAGAAGTTGTCTTTTGTATGTTGAAATTTAAATAATTTGAACTTCAAACAGGGATTGAATTTTACATAATTTTCTCCCCTGGCTTTGATAAATTGTGAGCCTCCTCAAAAGGTAAAATTGTTTAGCTGGCTAGCCCAAGCAAACCTGTTTTTGAATAAAGCTTCCTCTTTGCTCAGCAGTTACAACTTTGTGGAGAAGATTTTTGTATGTGTGAAAGGCACCTTGTCTGCACACCACAGAAGCTCACAATCATTTTCCGGGAACTGCAGATGGAGGCAGATTGTTGTGCAATACTGGACAACTTCCAACACCTCTCCTCCAGTGCACCTGTGTGGAAGGTAGCAGAGAGCCATTCTTTGCCAGCATTTTTATGGAGTCAATTTATATGAATCTCCATTTATGGAAGAATAGGTTTTAAACCCTTGAATGATTAGTCTCACATAGCCCAGAAATGCTACATTTTTAGTAACCTACTTGCTCAGATTCTCACAAAAATTATGGATTTTTCTAACTTTAACAATTTCTGATTGGCAGGCTTGAATTTTGGTGGCTAGAATAGCCTAAATATCAATATTCTGAACTTTACATGCTATGGAAGGAAACTTTTCCAATTTAAGATATGATCAAATAGAAAATGTAAACCAAACCTAAAAGAAAGCTTTTTTTTTTTTTTAAAGTAAACTTCTGACATTCATTCTTATTAGTCATTTTATTTAGGAGAAAAAATATTCTACATTAATAAATAGGAAAAATTTGAATTTAACAATAAAAATAGTCATCTTTATATTAGCAGTCCAACTCTCCAGGTTATTGTCTGGAAAATCACAGCAATAACACTGAAATATAAGAACAGTTTTACATACATTGACCCTCTTATGTACACTATCAAGTACATTTAATTTTAGCATATCTACTCCTTAACTTAATATAAGATACAAAAATACCTCCACATATGCAAGTAACTGTGATAGCTCTCCCTTGCAAAATTCTTTGTTTAATTATTGTCAGTGGGGTTGTTTATTTGTTTTGTCCAAAATGTCATGAGCCTAGTTCTGTTGTGAACACATCTTGTGCTGTAACTGGTCTGCAGTGTATTGTATGCTTGCTCTGGCTTGCACATGCTGGTGTAAATGAGCTCCAGTGGGGTGGTGGAGCTGTACCCACTAAGGCTAACTGTAACTGGAGTTACAAAACATAATTAGAGACATGATAATTACAGATGTGATAACCCCTCCAGCAGAGGGACACAATTATATGGATGTGCCATTGGCCTCTCAGCTAGGAAACTGACAACTCTTCTGATCTTGTTGAAGAGGATTGAGCTTAATGACATGTAATTTCATAAAACCAAAAAATCTGATTGCCCATCACAGAATAGAATACTATTATTCCTGTTCTGGGGAAAACAGTGCTGAATTTCAGATATGTATATTTGGATCAAAAATTCCACGTTAAAGCTTAGTTAGGCACATACTCTGGGCAGCAGCAGCAAAACTGATATTACAGTAGTTACTCATTTCTTATGCTTCCATGATGCTAGAGTTATTTCAGGGACAATATAATGTGGAAACAGAGACACTGAAAATGGCCTAGGGTCATAGTGGTGTTACCAGTTAGAAAAAACAGGCAGTTTATTTTTTTATATTGCATTTTATAGGCACTTAAAGATGCTTCCAAACAGCTTCACTCATGAATATGATTCTCTCCTTTTTTTTTTTAATAAGCTGTGGGCTAGTCTGAAAACCAGTGACAATAGTGTGATTGTTTCATAAGTCTATTTCTGGGGTAGAGCATAATGACATAGCCATACAGTATTTTTGTAACACAGAAAATGCAAGATGATGTTTTGATTCACTTCTAGAACTGCTTTTCCTCCAGTTAATGATTGAATGCATGAAATAGTAACATTGCCATTTTTGAAGGATTACTTCTAGTTTGGATGAGCAAATTTTATACATTTATATAAATTTTAAGATGGTTATTCAAATGTGGTGACTAACTTTAAAAGAAATTACAAATTGAGAAATCAGAATGTAGAAAAGTCACTCTGAATTTAGCTAGAAAATTTTGTATCCAGTGAAATCTTTATGGAGGTTTGCATTGTGTAAGGAAAATTCAAAACAGAACAAAACAGTGTAAACTAAATGCATCCTCAGACAAGATATTTGTTCAGAGAAGATCTCTGTGTCACAAAGTATGACAGGAGAAGGATGACACCAGCGCAACTCAAGTACTTTTCAAGGAAATGTTACAAATAGCAGAACCTACTGAACATGACCTTCTGCTTAAATTGCAAGTGAGGCTTGTTTAAGAATGCTAAAAAGAAGGCCTGAGTTAAAAGGATGGCTTTAGTGAGTAGTAATTTCTCTTATATGAAACAGTGTAGGGGAATAAAGATCTACAACATAGCAGACTTGTGGTCCATTTTAATGGTTTAGCAATGTCCTTTTTTCTTCTTTTACACATTTTTCTCATCCCAAATCTCAGTCACTGAAGTAATTTGCTAGATATTTTCATTCTTTTATGATTGGGATGGATCTCTAAGCATTTGAATTAAAGATAAATTGTGTATGTGTATTTAGATGTTGGAGAAAAGATAGTCTGGAATGTCTTTGCAATAAGATTACTTTGAAGGAGTAAGGCACAATTCAGTGAAATGCCCCTTGTTCTGTCACTGGGCATCACTGGAAAGAAACTGGAACCACTTGACTCTCATTCATTAGATATTTATAAGCACTGATAAGATCTCCTCTGTGTTCTCTAGGCTGAACAGCCCCAGATCTCTCAGCCTTTCCTCAAAAGTGAGATGCTCCAGGCCTCTCTCCTTCTCTGTAGTCCATTGAACTCTCTCCTGAGGACTTTCATGACCTGAGAAGCCCAGAACTGGACACGGTATTCCATATGTGGCCTCACCTGGGCAGAAGAGAGGAGGAGGATCACCTCCCTTGACCTACTAACCATGATCTTTTAAATACACACTGGGTTATGATTTGCCTTCTTGGAAATGGCTTGTGGTCAACCCTTTTGTCCACCAGGACACCCAGGTCCTCCTCTGCAGAGCTACTTTCCAACTGGTCAGCCCCTAACCTGTACTGATGCATGAGGTTATTCCTCCCGAGGTGTAGAACTCTACACTTGCTGTTGGTGAACTTCATAAAGTTCTGCTCTTCCCATCCCTCCAGCCTGTCCTGGTCTCACTGAATGGCAGCACAGCTCTGGTGTGTCAGCCACTCCTCCCAGCTTGTATCATGAGCAGACTTGATGAGGATCTTGTCATCCAGGTCATTTTTAAAGATGTTGAACAAGACAAGAATGAATGCCTGGGAAACACTGCTAGTTACAACCCCCCAACTCTGCATCACTGATCCCAATCCTCACAACCCCTCACTGATCACATCTTCCATTGAGAATGAATGGTTTACGTAAAAAGATCCTTCAGACTAGAACACTGTCTTGGGCACCTGTAAACCACTGCATCCTAGATTTCTCTGCACTGATGACAACTCAAGAGAGCTCCCAGACTTAGCTTGATCCTGGAGCAGTATGGTTCTTATAAACAGAGGGTAATTAAAAATTCCATTTCCTGTCTCACTAGATGCTTAGTTACTGGGCAACTGCATGTTTTGCATATTATTAAAGCAAACAAACCTGGCAGTGGTATAAGGAAGGCAGATCAAGGCATTGGTCAACAATGGATGGTCAACATCCATTTTCATCCTGAAGTGGTGTGCAAGCATTGGAATCTTAAATAAAAACATTAAAATTGGTACAGTGTATCCCTGGATGACAATAGAGGGGGCTGTGCTGATTTATACGATGTTGATCCCTAAAGTACAAACATTTGAAGTATTCATCTCCATGATATTAAAACCATTGAATCAGTATCAAATAGTATTGTTCAACATAGATAGTTAACGGAGTGGATCCTCATCCACATAACTTTGATTTTTAGATTGTTAGATATGAAACTCATGAATCTTTACCAAATTGCTTCATTCACTGAAATCCATTTCTTTTTTTCTCACCATGAGATTTGGTCTAAACGGATACATTTTTTTTTTCATCCGCCTGAAAGCAGACACCACAAATCACCTATTTTACTACACACTCTTGGAATTTCAGTATCAGCTTTTTAGTCTGTTGGACTCATTTTACACCAGGAGTATATTTACTCCTGTACTAAAATGATCTTTAGTACAGTCTGTGCTAAAATGATCTTTGCAGTGTGTGCAAGGAAGAGAGGTTGTCTTGTTGGTCTGTTATTTCATTTGAGCTCATGAAATTTACTGTTTTTTATTGAAATGAAAAGAGGGGAAAAAAGCATGAAGGTGAATATTTGATTTGAATTTTTTTATTAATTTATATAGTGTTCTCTAAAGTTCTGAATTAAATTTAACATTTATCAAGTCTTTGTTTAATCAATTACTTATTTTGTATTCCATTCATGCCTAAGTACCTTGCTTGGAGACAAAGTGCTACTATATTATATGCTATAGAAGTTGAAAGGGAGAGAACAGTCTGTTTTTACCATCTGCTATTTGGTCTTGCAATTGTGTGCTTATGTGGCTCATTTTATGCAGCATAAGCAGTTTCTGTCATTAAAATTAATATTTGCCGTATATTAGCAGAGCACATATGTAACTTTTTGCCTAAAGTTTCAGTGCTACAATTGCTAATTGAATAGTTTTTGGTAAGGAAATTTCTCATCATAACATTGTGTGTTTGCATCTAGAAGAACAAGATGTAGGCTAAAACACATTTTTGGAAGGAGTAAAAGAAAGATTATAGTCTATGAATATAAGCTAGCTTTATGTATTTCTTCATGCATTTCTTCATGCATTTTTAAAGTCATGAACCGCAAAGATCAAATATTGTTTAAGACTACCCACTCCAGAATTACCTACTCCCTATTAGTTACCTTCCCATGGGTGTTGTAGCACATGGTCTCTCCATACCATTTCTTTCATTGACTCTTTGAGCAATCTTTAGTAGCACATTTGGAATTGTGTTTCAGAGTGTCTCTTAGTACTACACATTTGTGCCTTGTTTCTGTCTGAGCAGAGATGGTAGTAATTTGATTTTATTTTTTAGTGAAATAGGGGATTTATGGAAGCTTGCATAACTGAGAAAGGTGCAAGTTGTTCATGCTCTGAAATGGGGATAGGTGAGTTTTCCTTGTTCTCTAACTGCCCAAGTAACTGTAAATTAAGAGATTACACTTAACCTTTTCCTGTGTAAAATTTGGAACTCCTCAGCTGATCTCTAGGACTATCTCCTTTGATTTTCTACGTTGGTATTTTTTCCACTCCACCAACAAAACGAAGTATTACTTTCTAACAGAGTTTAAGCTACACACTAATTCTTTAAACAATATGTATATAAAATTAATTGTGCAAATAATTGAAGTACACCACTGAGACCTTAAGAAAGTCAGATTCAATTAATAACTGAAACCTTTTAGTACTCATTGTGTTTGACTTTTTTTGGGAAAATAATGTTTGAATGAAAATGACAACTGATTAACATTTTGTTTCTAACCTTCCTAAGAAAAGATTGTCTTCAGCTATGAATTTTTCAGGCTGTAAATATGCAAAAGCAACTATGAATTTCACTAGTCTTAAAACTGAGGAGCATATATATTCATGAACCTTTATAATTGTCACTGATGGATAACACTGCTTGTTTATATATTTCCTACCTCTCTCTCAGTCTCTAAAGTGACATCTCTTGTGATTTTCTCTAGGGGATGCAGAGAATGCTTGTCATGGATATTGAAGAATGGAAGGATAATAAATAGTAGTCATTTATTTAGTTGTCCCACTGTAATGTTTTTCACGTGGGCTTTTATATGTTAGTGGTTTACAAATGACTTTAACACATTTATTCTTTTGAGATTAAGTTTAATAGTGAGAAAATGTTTTCTAAGTGCAGAATGTAACCTAAATTTCCGTGGACTATCTTGGTTGTACAGAAGTACCTTACTGTTCTTAGAATAGACTGCATCAGCTAAAAAGCTGTGCTTTTCTAAAGTAAATATTAAAAATAATGGTTGTTTAATACAAACCCTGCATGCCCTGGCTAGAGGTTAAAGAATAAAGCTGCCTACAGCCACCACCAGCTGCATGGTGCTAGGGAACAGGTTTGAAAGTGGAAGAGAGATAAATTGTAGCTGGATAGAAAGGAAAGCAATCTGTCAGCAGCCTTTGTGTGTCTCAGGAGGCTGATGTGCCTAGATCTCTTTTGGATGTATATAAATTATTTTCTTTTAAAGTATTTTTCTTACAGACATATAAGAAGAGACATGTAAGGGATTTTCTATCCCTTTGTAGGCATTAAAAACATTGGTGCCTTTTAATAAGCAAGATGTGAATACAGTCAATTTTAGGAGTTTGTGAGTCTCTTATTACAAAATGGCTTCACTGCCTGAATGATTTTGAGGAGGCTTTCAAGCTGAAGATTTATTCACTTTTACTTCAACTTAATATTTGAGAAGTGCTATAGGTTTAGAGCAAAATGGAGGAATCACCAACTGGCTGAACAAGCATTGTGAACTTGTTCTTCCTAAGATTCCCCACCAACTCCCCCCAGAATGTTGAAAACCAAAAAAGCATCCCAAAACCTCCAAGAAATATTCTTTTCATTGTCTGTCAAGATGAGAAATGAAATTGAAGCTTACCTGGAAACCACACAGAAGTATTTGAAGGTGAAATGTGACGAAAATCCATCAGAGTGGCAGGGAGAGATTGCATTACAGATAGTTCTCCTGTCTGAAATGGAAGGACTTCGAAGCTGCAAACAGTGACAAAATGCCTGGTTTATAATTTGTATATTTATGTCAAAGCCAAAGCAAGCCAAATTTAAAATAACCTCCTGAACAATGTACCATGGCAGGGAACTTTAAATGGTAAATAGTGCAATTTTATGATAAGTGACATTTGTAACATGGCTGCTTCCAGAAATCTCACAACAAGGTTTGGATTTTACTTCTACAAAGCTAGTTAACTTTGATCAACTGTTACTGTATATACAACTTCATTCTGAATTCATGTATGTCTTTTTAACAGAAGGTTAAGACCCTGTCTGAATGGAAAGTCAGTTATAGTCATGTTCAGTCCGAGAACAGCACAGGTACTAAAAACTGGATTCTACAAGTAGGATTTTGTCAGCTATTTTAGTGGTATTGCAATGAATTATAAGTGGTTCCCTGTGATCTAAGAAAGGATACAGCAACACTCAGAAATCACTCACAAGAAAACTAGAAAACACATTTTGTAGCGCAATACCAAATTTAATCTAAAATAATATTTAAATAGGCGCAATATTTTAAAAGATGGGTGTCTGGACAAATGAGGTTTTTTAATATATGAATATAATCAATGGTTATAGTTAAATGCTGGTGTAATTATGTCCCTTGATAATTGCTATTTCTGTCTCCAGGAGCAACAGATCATACTAAGAACATTTACAGTCGTTTGCAGAAGTTTTTGAATGCTTTAAAGTAAAATGAGTCAATTAATTTGCTGCCTTCTTACAGAGATAATCATAACTGAAAAAGTTTGTTAATGATTTATTCAGCTCTAATTTAAATATACTTTAGCAATAAAAGCATTTCTAATGATTTCAATGGAAATTTTGATGAAGACACTGTCAGACTGAAGCAGTAAGCAGAGGTTTGATAAGGTTACATCTTAAAATCAGACTTTTTTGAAATACTATATGAATATTAATTTGAATATGAATATTAAATATTTTCATATTTAATAATTGCACTCATCACATCAAATGCCTTTTATTATGACTCTAGAATTTCTGTGAACATTATGGGCTTAAGGTTTAATCCATGGCCCTTAAGTGTAATATTCTTTGACTTGGAAAAATTAACATTTAGAAAAAAATAATAGTTAAAGAAAAGTAAAAGTGTGTTCTGAGGCTCTTTTTCATACTGAGTGGAGTTCATGGTAAGATATTCTTAGATATGTCCCTTTTTTATAAAGTGTCTCTTTGCTGTGATAGAAGTAGCACTGGATCAGACACGTTATGTGGGGCTCACAGAACAAATGCATTTTATTTAAAATCAGCTTTAATTTACAGTTAGTTTCAGTATCTACAGTCAGTGTGTCATTGTGTCCATGCAGTGTCACTGCATTTCCTTTCTTGCTAGGGCCAAATTCTGCACTCGGTGTTTTAGTTGAACCAATGAGATCAGGGCAGATGAGTGACCAGGGACACAATCTGATGTCATATTTTAAGGAAAGCCAGTATCAAGATAACACTACAGTCACTGATATCTGAACGGTTTAAAATAATGAATCTTATTCTATTTAGTATTAACACTTCCTAGCAGTTAGACACCTGAAATAGCATTTTTCCCACCAGTACTTGTATATATGAATGATCAAATAAAAATAGTTTTTTTATATATATCCTGTTATTACATCTAATAAGTAATGAGTAGGCAAAAATCCATCTGGTCATCGGCCTTTAGCAGCAGACATGTCATATGGTATCAGAGCTATAATTGTTATGATATGAGAATTTCTTGATAAAATAGAAGCTACTCAAAGTGCAACCAATTCTACACAACTATTCTTTGATTTTTACCTTATTTAAAAGCAATCTTATTCCTCTTCTCTGTTTCCAAACATTTTTCAATCTCTCTGAGACTGAGACTTTCTCTTCTCTCTGCAGGTCTCCAAATTGCCTGATGGGCTGTAGATTGATTTCTGTACCACAGGTACATTTGCTCATTTACAACCACTCTCAGCACTTTCAAAAAAGAATGCCTAAAAGGTAAGCAGTAAACTCAAGCACCCAGGTAGAACTAGTTGGTTTTAGATGAGCTGAATTTCCTAGAATAGATCATGTCCTCTTTATAGTAATGTATTTTTATATTAAGTAAGTTGTAAATTGAAGACTTTGAAGACTTTTATTTTCAGTTATCCAGTTTTAAATAAATAAATCTTTGAAGGGTAAACTTTTCCCACTTTTTTCCCACTTTTGGGCAACAGATTCTTGCCAAAATGTTGTCTCCTAGTGACCACTTGGACATTTTAAATAGCTGTTTTCCAAACCAGTCACAAAAGAATAACGTATCAGTTGCAATTAACTCTTCTCTTTAACTTTAAGCTATGGTTTGATTCAGTCGTGGGCTGAAATTCAGTCAATGTCAGCTCTCCTCAAAGCACTGTAAATAGCTACCAAAAACATGCAATGTAAGACATGAGTACAAGGCCAAAGCAAGGGGAGAGTTACAAGGACTCACTTGGTGACTGAATGCTGGGAATATCAATTACATGCCCATCTCACCTGGTACCGAACTGCAGTTAACACTGGCTGAGCTCCACACAGGAGATTCTGAACATCTGTTTTTCATTTCTTGGTGTCACCCTGTGAGATAATCTTTTTTTACCTTCTGTAACCCTTTACATCTCATGAACTGTTCCTATCTAGAAATTTCCGTTCTAACTACTGACTTGTTCACAGTTTCAGAGTGAAAAAAAGTAGTTTGTGATTACTTTGACTGACTAATGGCCAATCTTCATATGTATTTGTTTTCATTACAGTTCTGCTGGGGTACTTTGGTATTCAAATCACACAGAAGTCGGTGCTATTCGTTTAATTTAAGAAAAGGTGTGTAAGCAGATACAAGCACAAACAAATAAATGGTACAGTTACTCAGGCTGCATGATGTTATGAAACATGTTAATTTTACGTTAGAAAATTTTATTTACTAAGTGAAAATGAAGGGTAAATTAACATAGCAGATAATGATGTTGAAAACTAGTTTTGACTTAGAGCCATGGCTGAGTCTTTCCCTTGTAAGGTGGCGACAGTAGCTTTTCATGATAGCTATGTTAAAGTATAATACGTGGCGCACTGTATCATCATCATATCAATTTCATAGTCTACCCACCAATTCTATCTTTATGACCTGGAGCCTTCAATTTTAAGTTTCCAGAGCTGGATGCAGTAGCAAAGATATATAAATATGTATTTTAAAATGTCTGTATTCTAAAATATTCAGAGTTAAAAATAATAATGGATAAGTTTTTGGCTTCACTGTAAGTATATAATCAAATGCTTAAATTTTTGTAAAAGTGGTAGCCATTACAGAGAAGGCTGAAAAGATTCCTCTGTGCATTCTTTATAATAAAGTAAAAAATGTAGAAGATCTATAGCCTGCAGAACAACATTTATACTTTGGTTATCCAACATACTTTACTTTTCCAAAATTTTTTCTTCACTCAATTTAATATACAGCAAGGAATATAATATTTTAGAACGTAACATTTCAGTGATGCCCTTTGCTTTGAAAAGCACATTTAACATAGTGAAGTTCTTTAAGCTATAAAATACCATCTGTGTCCTCATTCTATTGTAGCAGCATTTAATGGCACAGAGTTTTTTATTATTTTCCTCAAGAAGTGAAATCTTCAGACTTCCCCCTCCCATTGTGTCAGGACACAGGATTGTGTCAGAAACTAGAGTATTATTGGTCAGTTTTAGTTTTCTCTCTCGTGTATTTCCCTCACTCAGTGTGTGGGGTGCTTACTGCCTTCCTCCAGGTTATGTGCCCAACTCATGTAAGATCAAGCCCAGGATAAATTTGCGAGCTGTGGTTTTCATACAAACCTTGTCCATGGGAAACTGATGATTCACTGCTTTGAGAGCATGAGTGTGGAAGGTTGAGAATTCTCAGAGCCCCAAACTTGTTAAGAACATGTTGTACTCATATTGATTTCCTTAAGTGAATAGGATTCTACACTTGAGGGTTCCCACAAGAATTGTCCAGTATCAGAAATTTGTATTCTGGTTTCACGTCCAGAATTTGTAAGAGGCCAGAAAAGCTATTTACATTGGAGCAATGGCTGGAAATCTGTGGGGGGTAGGAGACTGTAGGCCATGCACTCATCAGGGTGGAAGTTTCTGGACTGGATTAGGCACAGAGAAGGGAAGCTAACCCAAGTATTTTTTTAATACTGTTAAAGTAATGAAATGGTAATGTTAATGTAGATGAACATTGTAACCATTGATCATGCTAGCATGTTGCCTTGAGAATTCTCCATATCAGATCATACAACAGTTCTCTCTTTTTTTTTTTTTTATGTTACTGTTCAGACTGAATAATTGTCCAAGAAATATATATATTTTTCCTCAATCTAAATCTTCATATTATAAATGAAAAAAAAAAACAAACCCAAAACTTAAAGAATGTCTCCTGTTAAATAATTCAAAATATTTAGTAGTATTACTGTCTGAAAATGATAACACCAAGTAGTTTTCTCCTGAAAACTATTCATTTAAGACTATACCATCTGCTCTCTAACCATATAACAATCTGTTTTGCAGTATATAGGACACCGAGATTTACTGTAATCTACTTTAGGATACTGAATAGAATCTAATTTACTGAATGTTTCAGCTTTTAGGAAGAATTTTCAGGCTTTTTTGGAGTTGCTTGAAGTATTTAGCAGATCCTTAGATACAGAGTTTTTTTTGGTAACTATGAATAACAAGAAGAGATTTGAAAGTGCATATATGTTTTGTAGACAAAGGAGCTCTGAAATTCTATTCAAAGTCTGTAAATGAAATAAAATGTTATTTCTAACTCTATGAGTATGATGGAATCCTGCAATATGAGATCATGTTTGCTTCATAAATATGCTGTAATTTGATGATGCAAAATGCACATGAAGGATATGAAGCCCTTATTGACACAATGAAATGCTCATGAAAGTTTTATACATTTGTCATTCAAATGCAAATAAAGTGTAAGGTATGAGGTTATACAATGATATTTTTCAATAACATTTCAAATTTAAAGAAACTAATGTACATCACAAGAAGAAACATTCAGTGAAATTATACATCCAAAAACTATCTTCAAAATCCTTTTAAGAGCTGCACCATACATAAAAATGACTGGTTGAAAGCCTAATCAATTTGGAAAAGAAGTTTGGCCAAAAAAGTTATTGATACTAAAAGGGAAGCACTTTTGAGTGAAAATTAGTGATGTACTGTTCTTCTGATTTTCATTTTATTTTTTTTTCATTCTGGAATACATTTTATGCAGGGATCTTCAAAGTGTAATGCTATAGAATTACTCTATTTGAACTTTTAAGTAGAGGTGTTGGTTCTTTGACTTTGATTTGACATCCAAGCCCAGTAGGATAAATACACAGCTACCATATTTCATTACTTGTACTCAAAATTACACAAATATGTACAGCTACTGTGTTGAAGTTGCAAACTAAGAAATGATATTTCACATCAGTAATACACTGGAGCCATGTCTGGTGGTTCAATCTTCTGCTTTGGTGTAGTACATACTGAGCTTGGTGTTCCATTAAGCAAGAATTTTTTCATCTGATTCATGTATATAATTTAGATACAGAGAATGCAATAGAAATTCACTGTAATTCATCTTCAGCATTAAGACAAGAAGATGTCCATCATTTTTAAATTACAGATTTAAGTCGGAAAAATGTCTAATTTCATCTCTCAAGTAAAACTGTTCCTTATCAGACACTACTAATGCATTCTATTGAGAAGTAATCAATATGGCAATGTTCCAAAAGCAGTAATGGTGATATGATCTTGTTGCTAAGAGGCTTCACTATACAAAAACCCAAAAAACTCTTCTAGTCTTTCCACCTGAATAGTAATAGTAGTATCTAAATCCTACTGCATCTCAATTAATTTCCTCAGAACATGTAAACTTTCAGGTTTCTACATCACAGTGTATCTTCATTCCAAGTGTTGATGATCCTTATCTTTTTGAATAAAAAATATAGAGGTTTTGTTATTTTATTTCCAGGCCCTTCAACATTAGTTTGTTTTAGATACGGAAAATATTGTAGTGAACATGCATTGCAAACCAACTATAAAATAATGTGTGTGTGTTTGTTTGCCTGTCTATAACAGTGAATTACTCTCAGTGAACTTTTACCTTGTCCAGTGCCAAGGCCAAGGAAAGCAGTTTGTAGCAGCTGCTTACCACTCCTTGCATCCAACTTCAACGGCATTATTAATAAAAAACTAAAAGAACTAGAGTTAGATTTGTCACCTAATTTTGTCCTGGATGGAACCTTCCTCCACCTCTCAGGTGTCCTCTGTTCAAATGAAATAATTTTTAATTTCACTTAATTGCACAGAAATGACCTATAGATACATTCAGTACTAGGAATACATAGCATACAACAAAAATAATGATGTTTACCTGTAGTATCTCTGAGGGATGACTTGAATTCAAAGCATATATGTAATGTAATATGATGTAATGTAATATGATGTAAATGTAAATTTGCTGATGATACATATTAGTACTGCAGATAAGACTCCAAATCAGTAAATGCAGCGTTTTCTTATAACATTGGATTTAATGCCTAAGTATGAATCCAAAAAAGGTAAAATGAATGCAATTTATAGGGAAACTTACAGTTAATGCCTTTTTTTTTTTCAAATATATTTTTTTAGTGTGTAAACATGATGGTGTCCAGATGTTTGTACACACAGTTCAGGTGAGTATCCTGTTTTTGTTCTTATATTTGAAAACACCTCACTAAAATGATGGCCCTTGCCGTGCTTTGTGAAGAGCAGCTCTGTGGATTCCAGCATACATCACCATGAGTATCGCTCACTGGCTCTGGGCGCAGCATTAAGGTCTCTGGAACTCAACCTGTTGAAAAGTTTTTTCTAAGAAAATGATTTGAGGTAAAGCTCCTCTTCTGTTTCCACTAAAGTGAATCTGAAAGCTTCCCAGAACAGATAATTACAAAAATTCCAGTGTGTTTTTGTAGGACAGATCAACATACACAAATAAAAGATTACACATCTTTCAGCTTAAGACAAATGCATATTTTTGAGGTACTTTAAAGTTTAAAACTGCATTAGAAGCTTTTACATTTAGATTATCTCTGATTCAATCTGTCTTTTAATAAATGCATGTGCACAGTCTAAATTGATCCCTTCTGAAATGAAAGTCTAGGAATAGAAAACATGTTTTTATTGTGATAGCTCAGTGTATGGCCAGGAGAAATACTCTGCTGAGTTTTCAGACCCCAAGAAGCAGACATGAAAGACATTAGTGGGCTATACCTAGTTATATTAAAATGCTTCTAGATCACCTTTGGAAATGGATGATTAGGTTTAACTTGTTTTCCACTGATTAGAAAAAAATTCAATTCAAGGTATTATTTGATTTCCATTAACTTTTATATGCAAATAATGTGTTTTATTGTGTCTGTACAACCAAAGCATTTTAAATGTAGGAGTATAGTCTCTCTACATGCTATATGGCATCCCACTGAGACGGAAAAGACAGATTCTCAAATGATGTTATATACCAGAACATAGTTGTAGGCAGCAATTCAGATGAAGTTCTATTTCATTTAAAATATAAATGTAATAAGGGCTTGGGCAGCAGTAGGAAATTGTTATTGATTTCCATGCCTGATGCACCACTGGCTTCTGACAAAAAGCTGATTACAGATACCCTCTATTCAAGAAAGGATCCAAATGTTCTGCCTGGGGCAGTCTCATAGATGGTGTTCTGCTGTCAGAGCCTTTGTGAGAGCTCCCAGATGGGGCTAATGAATGGTGCATAGGCTGCCACATCTTAGACAGACTGTGCATTAACTAGAAAGGCTGCAGTGGCTTGCAGTTATAGGGCTGTTTTTCTTTGAATTTGTCTATTGCTTGGGAGGTAATTGGCTACAAGAACTGGTGTGTGTATTATCTTATTGGAAAACTTCCTAGTAGATATCAAACATTAGGTATTTTCTTCACTACATGAATCTAGTGGGTCAGTCTCATTGATGGACCGTGGGAGCTTCAGGTCATTGACTATAGAAATTTCCCATGACAAGTATTCTCCAGAGGTTTGGTCTCTGAACGTGCTGAATCCTGTCATCAGGGAATAAAGGGACTAAGGGGACTGTCTGAATCCTGCTGTCATTTGCAGTGAATTATGATAAGGTTGGGCTGCAAGGATCCTGGCCCTTTGCAGTCCTAGGGTTCATCTTATGCAGAGCACAGTCCTCTGCCCAGGCAGCAGTGTACAAGGAGCCCTGTGCTGTGCAGGGCCTGCTGTGCTTCATTGGTTCTACAGGCAATGTTGTCTTGTTATCTTGCTATGATCTCAAAAAAACCTAAAACCTTCTGTTTTCAGAATATTACTCTCAGTGTTCTCAGGGCAGAATTTTCTCATCATTCCTGGTTCACAGAAACCTAAAAGAGAGTGATGCCGAATTAGAATGAAGTCAATGTTTTCATGGAAAACATTTAATCAGGCTTTAATGCCAGGTGTACTGACCACTGGGAAAATTTAGCTCCTAGAATTTCATTGAATGACATTTCTAATACTTGTAGCACAAAGAACAGTTGAAAAGCTCAAAAGGAAAATGGATTTTCCATTCTATATATTGCTTACCAGGCAGATTTTCTATTAATTGATGGAGGTGTCACCACTGAGCTATTTCCACAATGGTCTCTCTCCTTATTTACTAGTATTTAATGATCTATAAATGCATGACAGCTACTAAAGGTAATTTTCAAAACGCATTAGAATAACTATTGTATTCCATTATTAGTGTACAACTCAATTAGCTGAAGATGTAGCTGAAAGAAAGCACTTACAAAGAGCTTATTTCTCTAAGTGTTTATTTTTTTTCTTAAAAAACAAACAAATGAACATGAGAGCTTGTAACTTAGCTTTGTTCAAACTTATAGCTGACACAGGTTTAATAAGTTTCTGCATTAGAAGCATTGCAGTGGCTGGTTTTGGCGGTCATAAGTGTAGATGGTTAGGATTTTTTGCCAACCCAAATTGTTCATCAGAACAATGGGGGAGAAGAATTGTCAAAGTCATATGAGGAAGCTCAGCAGGAGAGTGGAATGTCCAGAAAATGCCATTAAAATGTTATGGCTGTGGTTCCAGGTGACAAGGGACTAATTTTGAACACAGAAACGATAATTTGTTTCTTGCTTCGTATTAGTTTCTTATTTTTTTTTAATTATCATTATTATTATTTTTTCTTGTTTCTTTTTCCTCTTGTTGCTAAGAATTTATATGCTTCTCCTCAGGATAGAAAGGGAAATAAGATCTACAAGGGGAGAGGGACATAAATAGCCAGGCAAATGCAGATATATTTCTGTTGTCAGAAAAAGCATGTTTGAACTAGGCCAGAGAGTTCTGTATGCCACTGTGCTAACTCATACTGCTACCATAACTACAAGTATAAAAGTATGCTGTTATCGATCTCTGTAGCACAGTAGCAGATTAGATTGAGAAAAAAGCTTCAAAACTTTGTGAGGGCATTTCCAGAGAGTATTGTATAAATCCTACGTGACATGGCCGTTCATACTGATAAGCAGTGAAAACTAAAAATGGCTGAGAAACAAATCCACAGTGTGTCTTTTAAAGACTTTCATTAATTCTCTGTGAAAAAGCAGAAAGAAGCTCTCCATATATAACTGGGAAGCATACAAAGCACTACAAACTATTTTCAACATATTCCTTGTCTGCCACAAGAGAGCCCAATCTGTTAAAATCAGTCAGGAACATCAAATTAATTTTTAAACAGATCTTAAAGCCTGCAAGTAAAAGCTCCACTTCTTGGCACATCTAATTTTCTTGCAATTCATACTTGAATGATACCAGTCTTAAATATTACTAATGAAAAATCAATGGCTGAGGAAATAGCAAAAATTATTATTGCCTTTTCCATTTTGTGCTGAAGTGTTTCTGAAATCTGTGTTTGGTATTTAGATTTATGGCCCCTGGCAAAGGATATTTGCTATCCACTTCATTGTGCTCATAGTCTGCTTTTGTCTGCAATCAAAGTAAAAGAGTCAGAAACACACACATATAAATGTATATATGTTGCATTGTAATCAACAGTAATTAGGGATTGTTTCAGATAATGCTAAGTCTCTAGAAATGTGCTATGCATGTTTGAATTCAGCTTACTGATTTGCTCTCGGACAGTAGTAAGATTTGGGTTTTATGGTGAGGCCATTCTCTTTCCTTCTGTATAATCCTTTCCTAATCTATACCTAGATTAAGGTATAGGTTATTGAATGTGAAGAGTACTGTGACACTTTCTGAGTACTGTTTAAATTTCTACTTTACTGGACAATAGTCTCACATGTTTGTGAACATAGCATTATTGAAAGGACTGTGTCCTGAGACTGCGAGATGAACACAGTAAGCAGAGATACTGGAAACTGTTCTCAAGTTTGTGAGACCATCTATATTTTTCTGATTTCCTATTGAAAGATGTGATTTTGACATACCCACTGAAATGTCACATATAGGTACAGTTCGTTCAGTACTGAGCTATGTGTTTCCTTCTTGTCTTTCAGAGAAAAGCTTTCCTTCTTCCTTCTCCACACTCCTCACCACTGTTGATAAGAAAATGAATACAAGATGATCTCTTCTGTTTATATGTGTTTTGTTGAAAGGCTTTTGCTTTGGGCTAATTTCTTCCACTTGGCCGGCCAGCTTTTCTCCTGGGATCTCTGATAGTTGCTGTAGTGTTTGGCAGCCTGTGGCTCTGCAAGGTGTAATGACTGGCTTCAAATTTTCTGCTTTCTTCTGGCACTATAATACCTGGTGTTAGAAGTTCTGTTTACAAACCCCTTTTTTCTTTTGAGAAGGAATGACATTACTATTCATTGTATACACTTGTAAACATTTCAACTGGAAGTAACCAGAAGAGTAGTATGATTATTCCTTGTTACTTTCTCCAGTATCACTCTTCGACATTATACAGAAACCAGCATGAATATTTTTTTTCATCTGAGCAAAATCCAATGTAGTTTTGTGTTAGGACTCCCATCATGACCAATTTCCTTTGCTGTCAGTCTACACCTTCTGTTTTTCATTTCTTTCTTACTATGCTATCTAAAATATGAATGTTCTTTCTTTGCTGCATATACTGTGAAGTCTGCTTTGTACAATGTGTCAGGTGTTTGTACCTTGCATTTGCACTTATTAAAGTTGGATTTGAGCAGTCACATTCAAAATTTGTTATATTTCTAGTTCACAAAATGTGCGTGGAATTTTCCTGTGATGGAGTGACTGTTGTGAACTGGGCTCTTTGGCAAATAATTTCATGCTGAGGAACCAGATGGACAGGCACCCAGGCAGAATACCTCCTTGTTTAAATCAGTATGAACTGGAGGCCATTTCTTGGTAATTGAGTTAATGAGGTCAGCGAGAACTTCTTATTAAAAATAATTTGAATAATCTTGTATTCTTATAATCACTTGTTATGAATTTAAGACCAATGTAATCATTCTTGGTTAGCAACTTCAGAGATTTTAATGTTGAAATGGATGCTTGTGACAACACAGGAAGTCTTTGTGGAATTCAGTTTTTCCAAAAACTCAGATCATTATTTTAGGTTCAAAGGAATGGTAACTTTTAAAATTATTTTTAAGTTGACTTTGTGTTTCTCAGGTGTTACTTAATAAATAATAAATCAGTAATAAAAAAAATCCCAAATCTCACCCTTAAACCAAAACCCAAATCCTCTATTCCTTGCTTCAGCTATCCCAAATGAGGTAATACAAAAACACTTAGAAACCTGGTTGGCATTTATGCCATGAATGAAGAATTTTGAAAACTGATTGGACCATATTCAGGTTGTTTTTTTCCTCTGTATTTTGTACCCAATGTTGTTTCATTCTCTACTCAGGTGTGACTTTGACTTTATCATGTATTTTACTCTTGGAAAGAGTTTTAGCATTAAATGTGCATAAATAATATTTGCCCCACAAAGATGGTTGTTGTCAGGGCAGACTGGAAAAGCAAACCAAAAGTCAATCAAAAACTTCTCTAAATAAACAACTTTTACTGGACAGCATAAATTATAGTGAGATATTGAAAATGTTACTTGATGTAAATGCTATCTGATCAAAAGTCAACACTAGTTAAAAATTATTTTCCAGTCAGCCTACTGGGGAATTACGTAGTAATGCTGTGCACCTGTAAGAATATTGTTGATTTTTAAGGTGCTATTGCATTAGGAGTTATTATATTCCTTTGAGTTAAGGAGTATAACAAGTTTTTCACACAGGCTATATTTCTGCTACATTTCTAAAATACACCTGTGAGAATTAAGAGTTGGGCAGCTGTTGCTGCTGAGCCTCAGGGTCACCTCCAGGCAGTGCACTTGTGAGGCTGGGAATCAACTACGCTTCAGAAAGAAAACTAAAGCCTTTTATAACTACGCGCTTTAGATGGCCTGAACTCTTCTGGAAAAGTGTGAGTAAGATGACTCCATAAGGGTCACCCAATAGGATTTCAATACAAATTATTTCTTGAATGTATTTTCTCTGATTCTCTAGTATAAAAAAGAAATTGCACATTTAGACTCTTTGGCTTCCTTACTGCTCTTCTGTGGCACAACTGATACTGAAATATCCCCAGTATGAGTTAGAAACAACAGGCAGTACAAAACACACTAGCAAGCTTTCATATAGTATTTGGACAACTTTATTTCCAGTCAACAGCTGCAATTTTATCATTATTTGAGATATATTATTTTAGGCACTATTTAGCAGCAGAATAAAAAGACAGCCTGATATGAATTTCAAAATAATGTCTTGAATTTTAATTAAATATTATTATTTCCTTAATTATTTCTGGTATCCTTAAAACTAGTGGTAACATGAAAATTGGTATTTCTTGGCATCAAAAAACCTCTATCAGACCAAAACAAAAGTACAAATTCAGAAGATTTTTGAGTGGATATTAATATTCTTCTGTAGCTAAGGCATGCTTCTCAGGATGAAGGCATAAAGAAACAAGAAGGTCATTTCTGATGAAAACTTTCTATTCTATTGATGCCAACATTAAAACTCACTTTTGTAGCTGTGGAAAGTCAAGAACTCTTGTGAAGGTATTTATTTTGGGAATTCTATTGAAATCAGATTTGTAGGAGAAAATTGAAAGGGCCCTAAGCTGCCAAGCAGTACATGAAGCCCTTCTCAAAAATCAAAATCAAGACACAGAACAGAAAGCATTTGCTTTTTTTTGTTGTTGTTTGTTTGTTTTAAACAAATGGTGTGTTCCATGCTGCAAATTTTCCCTGTGGCTGGTAGTAGTAACTGAAGTTGAACCCAAACCTCAGTGCACGTCAGTAGATAGAATCTGCATTTAGTTCGTAGTCAGTTTCCTCAGTTATTGCTCCCTCTACGTTACAATTATATAAATCTTTCTCCATTATATGAATTTTTTTTTAAAGCTTTTACAATTCCATTGCATTAATTTTCTTTGCTCTGACTTCCATACGTAAAAAAAAAAAAACAACCCTCAAAAAGTAAAACAACTAAAGAAACAAGTTAGAAGCCTGATGTAGCTAAATAGAACTGATGGCAATTAGAAGAATGTACGAATCAGAACAAGAAGGTAGTTCATACTGGAAATAAGATTTATTGTTTTAGATTAAAGAAATATAAATGATTAATTGCCTCACAACAGCATAATTTCATCACACCAAGGCAGAATGGAATATTATCAAGCTTGCTATAACACATGAAGAGTTTAAAAACAAACAAAAGCATAATCCCCCTCCTAAACCAAAAGCATCTGGATTCTTTTCTTTTGCCTTCTAGCTACGAAGCTGTGCTAGGTATGTCCAGCTGCTACAGGGACCATGGATGCCTAATTATTGTTTGCAGCTGAGCTAAACTGAACGTGCAGAACACCTGTGCACGTGGGGCCCAGGGAAGTGCACTGGGGCAAGTTCAGCAGTGCCAGTCGGGCAGCTGAGGGGGGTTGTGAGGTGAGTTCTGCTGAGCGGGGAACAGAGTTGTGGGGGGTGGCTCCTTCAGAGGAGGCAGGGGGAGAACAGGAGGAGGGCTGAGGAGCAGGTTCTAGAGCTTGTAGGATGTGGCTGGGAGCAGGGGCAGGTGGCTCGTCAGAGCAGCAGGTTAGTCCCTGTACTATCATTAGTAGGACGTAAGTGGTTGGCCTTAGTTCCTCTGAGTCACTGCTTAAAATGCAGAGTCCACTTTGTCTCAGGGACTTGATGAAGGAGAAGACATCATCTGACCCACTGCCAAACACGACCTGAGGCCCTATAGAATAGGGGTGGGTCTGGAAAAGTTAATTGGTGGTGGGCAGCACCTGCTCTGAGAGCAGGATAAAAGGTGTGTGGGGAGGGACTGCTAGCAGTAGGGTGGCGAGAGCTGAGGAAAGTGGTGGCAGGAAGGAAGAGACAACTATCTTCATTTGGACTGTGGTATGGCTTTATTTTTTTTCTCTTCTTAATGAGGAGGATAGCTTTGGGATTGAAAAAAAATATAAAATGGAAACTTAGGGTTTCTTCCTCTGATTTCTTGTTAGGGTCTCTCCAAGCCTACTGTGTGGAAGGAAAAAGAACGTGCTGTGTTACTTATTTCTTATGTTCAGAGCAACCCACTTCAAAATAAAATGAAAAATTGTGTAAGGTGAAGACATGAAATTTGCCACTACTTGCAGCTGTGCTTAAGTAGTGAATGTATTTTGTTGTTCATGTAGTTATGATCACAGTGCAGCTGCTGCCTAGAATGTAAAGGTGCGAGTTTCAGATCAGTGTTACGTTGACTGCTGAGGTGTACAATGTGCTTCTTAAAATGGGGCTGTACTTCTCCAAAATCTTTCCCTGATCTTGATTTTTGTCGTAGTAAATTAGATCTAGGAGTAGAAGTTAAGGGCGAATTGGTCTTGTAGGTTTCAAAGATATTTTGATACAAAATAAATTGATATGTGTTAAATATTTTGCATTCTTACATTAAAATATAACCATCCTTTCTTCTGTATTTTTTAGTCACTGTTTTTTCATCCTTTCTGTGATATATATAATATTATGTACTTGTTATGGCTAATGTATGTAGTAAAGTTATTTTCGCTTTCTTGGACTAAGCTCACTTAGTCTTTCAAGAAAATCATACAATCATACAACTTTATGCTTAGACTTGTTTCTGTCATTTTATCGCTTCCTTTTATCAAACTTCGGGCTGCTTAATATAAAGCCCTCTGGAGGCAGCATTACTTTCTAACATCAAGTTACAAAAATGAGCTGTGTTTTTATGGCTGTGGGCTAACAGAAAAGCATGATTCCCCTAGAGGCTGTTGCAAGCAACTTGGTAAGAAAAAATACAGAAATATTTTGGGAAACAGATTATCCCTGACAAACGTATACAGCTGTCTAATAGAGCAACCTCCTCAGACCCTGTCCATGTCATGGGATTTTTCTGGTCTCTCTAATCTTCTTACTTTTACTGAAGCCTGTTTCGTATCCATTAGTATGCATGTGTATATTCTAATAGACTATACAAATGCTGTGTGACCTACTTACTGAGAACCTGGTTTTATATCCCATTAGTGTGCATGTACTTTCACAGCAATAGTCTTTTAAAAATGCCATGTGACCCATTTATTCTGCTTCATCAGTGACTCCCTATGAAGTGTGTGTGTCTATATGTACACATGTGTGTCCTTTTTCATTATTTGAGAAAACCTTCCAATGCTGAAATAGAGCTCTGTGTTGTTTGGACTGCTTAGACAATAATATGATTTGTTTTTTTTTTTTTTGCATAAAACAGTACATGATACTTGAAGACTTTTGCAATGAAAGAAAACAGAATGTAGATAAAGCAACTGTACTTAGAAGAGAATTAATACTGCAATAGAAGCTGGCCTGTTTTTTAAAGAAATCCTTCTCATTTTACTGGTTTATTATTTTCTGTTGAATTTGCTCATGTCTTGCTTGATTCAGTTTTCTCTGAGGTTTATTCAACATATTGAGCATATATAACTGAAGAACCACTCTTTTTCTTCTTATATTTTCTTAGCGTAATTCCTGAATATTGTGAATGACCACGTATTTTGTTTGCAAGCTGCCATCTGCGCGTGTCATTTGGCATGCTTTATTTTCCAAGCTGCTCTTTGTGCTGTTTTTTTTTTTTAACATCCCTATAAAATTTTTCCATTGTTGTTTAAAGGCTGAGAAGTCCTTGTCCTCTTATTCTGATACAGAACATCTGTATAGTTTGGATCATCTTTGTCACTCCTCCTTGTACCTTCTATTTTATTGAGGACAATAAGGTTAATGGCATGTAAGATTAAGTCCACTTTGGACTGCATGTGAATGGATTTTTTTTTTTGGGTTTTGTTTGCTTCACAATACTGCCCAAGAATTAAATGTACTTTTTTTGACCACCATTGAACAGTTATTTGGCAGTTTGAAGAAATTACCTATTATAACCCTGGATCTAAAATCTAGGTGAAGGAATTCAAAGCTCATTGTGTATTTAGAAAGTGACTGTATCCTTATTTGTATTATGTGGCATTATTTATATTTAGCCTGATCTGTCATGTATTTTTCCAAATATGTATTTCTTTCACTCCATATACTGCCCTTTCAAGGACATACTGAGTTTTGTGATACAGTGCTGTTCATAAAGTGTGTCCAGGGCGTCATGGATTTGGATGATCTGTGCTTGGCTCTCTATTTTTGAGCATACACTGAAGTGTTTTATTCCTTGAAATAAGCATGTGGTAGTGATTCTATACTATCACTCTTCTTGTAGCACCCAAACAGGTAAGGAGACTATCTGCTGTATGACGTAGGAGACTACTGAAAACTATTAATTCTCTCTTTGGACTCTCATTGGTATGCGAGATAATCCCAGCTGCAGCTGTACCATGTAGACCTACACACTGATCTGGCCCCAGTCTGATTTACTGTTTTTTTTCTTATGTGCACCTGGGAATCACCAGTTCACGTCCACACTGCAACTCAGACTTGTTTAAGTGGAGTGTTAATGGTCACCTGTTCTGGACTCCAATTGCAGATTCTTAGAGTTTCACTGAGAATATGCTCAAAAAGTGAGAGAAGTCTAAACTAAAACAGATTATAGTATAGCTGTGCTGCATAAATGTATTTTTATTACTTAACTGTGTCAATTGTATACAAAATCTGTACTGTTACTCAGACTACTCATTGGGAAGAGGAAAGAATTTTTATATGAAACTTTCAGGATATCACAGAATCACAGAATGACCCGGGTTGGAAGGGACCTCAAGGATCATGTAGTTCCAACCCCCCTGCCTAGCAGGGCCACCAAACATACACCTTTACTAGATCAGGTTGCCCAGAGCCCTGTCCAACCTGGTCTTGAACACCTCCAAGGACGGGGCATCCACAACCTCCCTGGGCAGCCTATTCCAGGACCCAACCACTCTCCTAGTAAAGAACTTCCCCCTAACATCCAACCTAAATCTTCCCTCTTTTAACTTAAAACCATTTCCCCTAGTCCTGCTATTATCAGCCCTTTCGAAGAGTTTACTCCCCTCCTGGGAGTAAGTTCCCTTCAGGTATTGAAAGGCTGCAATGAGGTCACCCCGCAGCCTTCTCTTCTCCAGGCTGAACAAACCCAACTCCCTCAGCCTGTCCTCATAGGGGAGGTGCTCCAGCCCCCTGATCATCTTCGTGGCCCTCCTCTGGACCCTTTCCAAAATCTCCATGTCTTTTTTGTGCTGAGGGCTCCACACCTGGACACAGTACTCCAGATGGGGCCTCACAAGAGCAGAGTAGAGAGGGACAATCACCTCCCTATCCCTGCTGACCACCCCTCTCCTGATGGAGCCCAGGATCCCATTTGCTTTCCGGGCTGCCAGAGCGCACTGCTGGCTCATGTTAAGTTTCTCATCTATCAGGACCCCTAGATCTTTCTCTGCTGAGCTGCTCTCAAGGACAACTCCTCCCAGCCTGTACAGGTGCCTGGGGTTCTTCCGGCCCAAGTGCAAAACCTTGCACTTTGCCGTGTTGAACCTCATTAGGTTCACCCGAGCCCAGCTTTCCAGCCTGTCAAGGTCCCTCTGAATGGCATCCGTTCCCTCTGCCGTATCGACTGTACCACTCAGCTTGGTGTCATCAGCAAACTTGCTGAGGGTGCACTCCATTCCCTCATCAATGTCATTAATAAAGATGTTAAAGAGCACCGATCCCAAGACAGACCCTTGAGGGACACTGCTCGTTACCGGCCTCCACCTGGACATAGAGCCATTGACCACCACCCTCTGTCTGTGGCCTTTCAACCAATTGCTTATCCATCTAGTTGTCCACCCATCAAATCCACTTCCCTCCAATTTGGAGATGAGGATGTGATGGGGGACCATGTCAAAGGCCTTGCTCAGGTCCAGGTAAATGACATCGGTCGCCTTCCCTTTGTCCACCAACGCTGTCACTCCATCATAGAAGGCCACAAGATTAGTTAAGCATGACCTTCCCCTGGTGAAGCCATGCTGGCTGTCTAGGATCACGTGCTCGTTCTTTATGTGATCAAGCATGTTGTCCAGGAGGATCTGTTCCATAATCTTCCCAGGCACGGAGGTGAGACTCACTGGCCTGTAGTTACCCGGGTCCTCCCCGCTCCCCTTCTTGTAAATGGGAGTGACGTGACCCTTCCTCCAATCATCCGGGACCTCACCTGACAGCCACGACTTCTCAAATATGATGGAGAGTGGCTCAGCAACCACCTCAGCCGGCTCCTTCATCCAATTTAATTCTGCTTCTATTGCCTGAATATTCTCTCTTCCTCATAAACGTCATTGAGCGCTCAGCTCTTTATTGATACGTGGAAACATGACTATTCTGGAATAGCCACACGAATAATCTCAGAAGTATGAATAGGCCTTTAGTGTAGGATGCCAATGTTGGTGAAGCCTCAAACACTGCTCAGCGGAATGCCACATTTGACTGGACCAGTTATCTCCTTGTTTCTGGGACGTGTGCATTTAATCATGGGACTGGATTTCTGTAGTAAAGGTATGAACAAGAGCTAGCACTTCAAGCGTAGGAATTGGGAGGACCACTGATTATCTTGTTTAGTACCACCTCTTTATAGTGTATTTCATTATGAAACTGAATAATACTTCCTTAATTGTGAATGGAGTCTGTTATTAAATGTGAACAGATTAGAACTGTAATGGAACTTAATCTTTATTTGGAGCTCCATCATTTTGCATTTTTATACGGTAATGGCAAGAGATTCTTCCTTTAAAAAAAAAAAGTCTTCATGTCAGATAGCATCTCCATTTTGGTGCTTAGAATTTTGACACTATTATTATATCTACAACAAAGCATTAAATGTTTGTACTTACAAAGCTACTTTCTCTTGAAGAAGCAAGTTAAAGTTATGGTTGGAACGAGCCATTATTACTAGTCTCACTTGAGCTGCAATTGCTTTTATTTTAGTCCCAAGCAGTGATTTGTGAGAGGAAACTTCTGCATGCTGTTTCTCACTCACAAGTAATATGACAATATTATTGCATAAAAATCTGAAGTTGGTGAAACTCAAGAAGTTAGAGAACTCTGAGAAGTTAGTGATTTGTTTTGTAGCTGAATTAAATTCATTTAATTACTTCAATCTTTTTCCACCTGGGATCACGTAATCTTGTCACATAAAGTAGGAAGTCTTTTTATGAAAATCTTGAAAATGTCCAATTACTTGGCTGGTACTGCTGACATTGCTTCATCTGACAGCTAATCAGACACTTCTAGGAATCTACTGCTAATTCATCTGGTGCTGATTAAGGTTAGGCTACTATACCCAGTAGTTATTGAAAACCAATATTTTTTAAATGAAGAAGGAAGGCTTTTTGTAATTTAAAACTATTTCAGGGTGAGGTGTTTTGAGTACTGCATGCAGTGCTGCAGATAGAAATTGTTGATTTTTCCAACAGCAGTGATAGCCTTTTGGCGTCTTATCTCATTGTTTACTAAAAACAGAGAGTGCTGTATAATATCTTGGATATATCACTTAAAATCCCCCCATCTGTGAGTGCACTAAAACAGTCTTGTTCTCCATCTGTCCCTTATTTCTGTCAGATGGTTGATTCAGTGAAACGTATGGTTGTTTTTTTCTTTCAAAGTGTGTCAAACAGTGAGCACAGCTAGAGGAAGTATATTTAAACATACAAATGTTATTTTTTAATACATTATATTACTATTTTTAGCACTAGTGATTCTGAGACAAACCCCAAATATAAACAGATTTTTTTTTTTTACTGGGGGGAGGACCTTTTCTGAGTACTTTTTTAATTAAAGAAAAAAAGAGAATGTATATATCCTATAAAAAGACATTGACTCATGGTCTGTTTATATGTTTACCTGAGTGCTTTGAACCCGAAGTTGCTGCAATGATACTGGGGATTTCAGCTGATTGCTATTGAACATCCCTGCTTTTCTAAAGCAGAGTAAGAAAAGAAAAACAACTCAGTTTTAAGTCATAATCATGATTTTTTTTTTTTACTTAAGCATATTTTCTCTGTAGACAACTGATCTCTGTACATAAAGGGATGTTGATGAAATACTCATACCCCAGACTTTACAGGTTTTTCTACGTAACTTTTATGCATGAGGATTTATATGTCATTCCAGCCTCTTTTATTGTCCTGTGTCTTTATTTGTAAATGTATTTCCTTTGAAATACAGGAAGGCTGGTAACTGGAGGCTCCTGTAATGTTAGTGTTGTGTATTTATGTAAATCCTCTGGATGAGATTAGAAACAAGAATTCTAGTTTTATCTGACATTACTGATTTTAGTGCACAGTTCTAATTCTCAGTGGAATGACTGAGAAGGCAATGTTCTCCTCATTCCTCTTTGTGACATTTTACAGGTACCACGTTCCCTCCAATCCCCCTTTTCCTCCTTTGGAAATGTATTTCGAATGTCAGATCTCTACAGATCCTGTCAGGATCCTGTTTATTTCTCAGTGCAATCCAATTTATCTGTTAGCTCCATAATAAAACAAGATACTCAACAATAATTCTTGAGGAATGGGGCTGTGTTATACTGGATAATGAAGCAAAAAACAAATGTATTCACTGATTACTTTTTATGGACCACTTTTAGTCTCCAGATTACTTTGGAGAAATTTAAATTTTGAAGTCCAATTTATGAAGGTATGGAATGTGGAAAGCTGTTGGATTGTGAGAACAGACTCAGTCTATAAGCATTTGACTATAATTCTTGGTGTAATTTTTGAGTTGATTTATCTTTTTGAAATACCATTTTTATGCTTTTAAATTTTCAGATTAGCAAAGTCTATTAGATATACTTAATTTCCTTTTTCTTTTCCACTTTGGCTCAAATATTTTGATTGTTTTTTTTGATAGGAGCTGCTATTATTAGCATAGTGCTCCAGCCTGATGCTTTCATTGTGCAGGAAGAATAATTTTTCCCAGCATCATTCCTCAGCTGTGTTTCTGCCTCTGTGGTTGCATGTTTTCCACCTGCTTTGTCCTCATTTGACATAGCTTGGTAGATGACGGTCTTCAATGGATGCCTGCTGTGAC
Organism: Perdix hodgsoniae; assembly: GCA_035772895.1. Taxonomy (NCBI): domain Eukaryota; kingdom Metazoa; phylum Chordata; class Aves; order Galliformes; family Phasianidae; genus Perdix; species Perdix hodgsoniae. The sequence continues at coordinate 8,806,364 of JAPSGF010000010.1, forward strand.
TTTAGCTCAGATACTGGCTGGTGATCTTGGCTATAAATATTATTTTTCTCGTTTATTATGAGCTTGTCAAAAGAGAGGAGTTCTATTTTTGTTCATTTGGAATTTTAACCTGAACATTAAAGGCTTAGAAATGTGAACTGTTGCTTCTGAAAACACATTTGAAGAACTTTTTCGATGCAAAATTGCCCTTATTTTTCTACTAATTGCTGGCACTTCTGTGTTATGGATGACTGTTTAGCAAGGTTGTCATTTTTCTTATATTTGCAGGAAGCCTAGCACAACAAAACTTCAAACTTACTGACCTGTAGGTGCTGTCTCTTGTAAATAGTAGGTGTCAGCAGATGGTGCAACTACACGCAGTCTTTCAAGTAGTGTTTTTTTTTCTTAGCCTATGAACATATGTTCAGTCTTGGGTAGGCGTGCTGTGTTGCTGTCAGCTTTGGTTATGCAAGTCTCAGTATAGTGGCAGGTCTTTTGGAGAAGGGCGTATGAGAGCAGCAGAACTAACTCTGTCCTTGCTTCTGATTAGATTAAATTCTCGAGGCAGAGCTGCTCCTTGAGAACTTCCCGCTGCTGTTGAGCATGTTATTGAAGAAACTGCCTCTAGGCTATCTGATCATATCTTCCAAATTTGAACAAAGGTTCCACAGAGAGAGAACAAATTACAGTAAAGTTATACCTAGATTTGATGTTGTTGATTTCTTTTCCGTTAGAAGCTAATGTGGATGGCCCCAGACATGTGGATGCTGCTGTAGGGGGGAAAGGGAAATGGAAAAAAGTATTTCTTTCTTTTGCACATGCTTGTGGATGGTATTTCATTCAAATGATGTGTTTGACAAATGCAGTGTAGCTTTTTTTTTTTTTAAGTAGAGAAAATAAAGATAAGTAGCTGTACAGATGTGTTTTCTGGCAAGCTGACTTTTTTGATAATTGACTGTGTTTATAGACTGGCTTGGCAATACAGGCAAATAGAAACTTCTTGGGTAAGATGTGTAGATGTTAGGGAAGAAGCATGCCCCAAGTTCTCTCACTTTGAAAAATGTGCTGATTAAAACTATGCTTACAAACAAAGGCATTCTGGGAGTGGGTCAGAAAATCAGCCTTGAGAAGAAATGAAGGTAGTGCATGTTCCTGAGACAAAAGGATAAAGCATGTATATTTCTCTTATTCATTTTATTTTGTGCAATGATGGTTTATGATTTTACCCTACACGTTGCTGCTGATTCAGCCTTATGCTCTCTCATTGTTTGTGGTAATACGGTACATCAACTGAGGTTTAAAATTACTATCTGGAACACGAACTTGCAGGCTGAAAGTCACAGATGGAGTATGAGACTGTTTAAGTTTACCTAGCTCCTGAGGCTAATGTCTGAAGCTTGCAGAAGAGTAAAGCACAGGAAAGGAAGCTCAGTGTGGGTAATGGGTATCTGGGGAGTTGAGATGAATGTTCACAAGTGCTGTGAGGACAAAATCCAACAAGGAATGAATTATAATTCAAAACTGTGTGAAGCAAGAAAACAAAACACATCAGACAAAAAAAAAAACCAAAAACAAAAAACAACTAATTCATCTATTATTCTGAAAGCAAAATAACAGCTTTATTATTATTTTTTTTTTTGGAAGAGCAGTGTCCCTATCAGTACTATAGTCCTCTTTTCTTTGATAATGGGTTCTAGGGAGTCTCAGAACAGGCAGTCATCAGTTGTGAATTTGTCATGTTCAGATGAAGGGATTTTGCTGAATCTGGCAGTGATGATTGCTTCTTAGAGGTGCTTTGGATTTATATTTTTCTAAATTAAAGTCTTGGAAGCCCTGTTCAGATTGCTGGTTTAATTGCAAATTCTTCCTTCTGAGTTCTTCAGAAACACTAAATCTCTTGTCTGCCTGCTCTACTGTACATTTAGGAATGTTTCAGGTTCTGAGAAGCAGCTATTTTAAGAGGGTGCTGAATGTTCACAGATTTTTGTGAAGAGGTAAATAAATTGCATGGAAATTTGTTCAGCCAACCATTTTACATTCTGTACAACATTATGTAATACATCATATTGTCAAGAAATGCAGGATGTAAATACAGTTTCATTGCTACCAGAAGATTAGTGTTTAATGACTGTTGTTTCCTTTTTTTTTTAAACACATGAGAAGTGAGGGATCTGGCAGTGATTCAGTTCAGTTCTGGGGCATTCTATCTCCTGCCCACTCCCTAAGGCTGGTTCTAAATTTGAAGGGATATTTGAATGTTGTCACCTTCGAATTACTTCAATCCTCCAATCTACTCAGCTGTAAGTAATCTGTGGTTACTGAATTCACTCTGTGAATACCTGATGGCTGATTAAATGGCATTCCGTGCTCAGGAAGAATTATATTTACTTCAGAAGGCTTTGTGCCTATGCAGGCCCTGCAGGTAGTGTGATCATCTAATAGGTGCTTCTTCCCTGGGGAACCTCATAACCAGATTTTCATACCAGTGAATGGTAAATGCAACGTGCATCTGCCAGAATTTTTTGTAAAATGTTGCCCGTATTGAATAGTTAGAAACTGACATTGTATTTGGTCTTCTGTGATCTGGAGACTGCATAGCACTTGAATGTCAAGCAAATTAGCATGTAATCTGCCCAACCCAACTGAGAAGGGCTGTACTAGTATAATGTAAAATATTTGATTCATTGCAACTCCCTTGCAGCGTTTGATCGCTGTCATATGTTTTAATGGTAGCTCTGGCTCTGCTGAGTTTGTCTTTACCATCTTTTCTGCATTCCCTGACTCCAGTGCAGAAAATAAATGTGAAATGATTTCCTTTTTAGCTCACTTTCCGTAGCTGTTTGTTATGGCAGGTAAGAGTTTGTAATTTTCTTACTTGCTATGTATGTGGAGCTTTACACAAAACATGCTTATCGTGTTATTACATGCTAAACTTTACTGATACAGGGGAGAACTTCTAGTTGTAGTTTCTGTAGTTTGGGCACCTGTAAAGGATATTCACTGTAGAAATGACTCAGACCTTCGTTGTTTTGATAACTAGAAATCAATGAGTTATAATCTCAGCAAATCAGAAATAATTTAATCAGTACAGTTTTCTAGGAAATGTATTGACAATGGGACCAGCTGATGCATCCTGTTATTCAGTTCACGTGTATGAATAATTAATTTTGCTAGTTTACATAAAGTTAGATGCACAGCAACAGCTAAATCTGCTTCTGCTGAGTTGCTACGCAGAGCATTGCAAGGGTGTTCTTGAGTGGATATTGGAGAATTACAAAGCAGTTCTGAGAGGATAAAGGGTGCTGAGAAAGTATGGATGTAGATTGATCAGGTTCTCAAACGTCTTTAGTGGAAAAGAGTGTATAAATATTCCTGAAAGATACAATTGCCACCAGATATGTCAGGAACCACTTGTATGATGTTCTTATATATACAAATCCTATGTGAAGAAAGATGAAATAAAGTGGTAAAACGAAGTATTTTTAACTTTATCTGATGGCTTTGGATCAGACAAAGAAGAAAAAATGCACAAGTTGTACTGCTTCTGGTGTATGAGTTTTCAGGGTATATACTATAAAAAAAGACTAATATATTATAAATAAGACTTGAAATATAAAACAAATTATTTATATCTTATACTTGGGTGCTCCAAAACTTTTTTTTGTAATGGTCAGTCAGCATGCATGCTTATCAGCTGCATAATGAAGACAAATGGCATGTGAAATGTTGTGCTGTGATTATGCAAAAGTAACACTTTATGGTAGCTCAGGCTTTGCTTTGCTGTCTGTAGAAAGCCATGTACTATGAGTCTGATTAATCATGCAAAATAAGATTAAAAGAAGGGAGAGTGGGAGACAGGGAGCAGTGGGGGAGAAAAGGTGCTGTGCATTCAGGTTTCTTCCAAGCAGGTAACTGACCTGGTGCTGCAAATCTCCTTCTCTGTAGACAGACTTCAAGGCTGAATGAATATCAGATGACAGTGAAATTCTCAAACTGCGCTGAACCTAATTAAGAATTGGTTCTGTTGCTGTGATTTCAAGAATGCCTAAGATAATTTTTCTGTCAGATGTTTGCCAGGATTGGTTAGATCATAAATCAAATGATGAGAATGCCAGGTGGAAGGACAGTCCTGAACTCTTGATCCCTTGACTTCCATGTGGGATCTGGTTATACAGAAAACTAATTGATGACATCTTTGATTAAAGGCTCCTGCATCCAAACAAATCTAGTATTTATTTGTTTTGGCAGGTAAGTGTAAGGCTTTGGGATGTTACTGCTACAAGCCAGCTGTGTATGTTTTTCTTTTTTTTTTTTAATTGGGAAATACATTGTAAAAATACTCTTGCATAAGTTTCCATTGTCCTTGATATCTAGAAGTGTTGTAATGCACAATCTCAAAAGGCACAAGATGCTGCTCTTGCTGTGTTTCTAACTTGCTTTTTAAAATAGGAGAATCACAAATTTCATAACCTTGCAGGTGTTTGTGTTTTCTTTTTTAATATTTTTCCCCCTTCAGGACATTGTGATAACACACTGCAGAAGGAGGAATTGTGCACGTGTGTTATCACAGCACATAGGGAGTGTAGAGGATAAGGATTTGTCACAGCAATAAGCAGCAAGTTGGTGTCTGTTCAATGAATGGCTGGAGCTTCTTTTGTCAGGCATGAAGTTGTGAGTACTGTGTCAGGAATGAAGGGGAAACATTCCTGAAAAGAGATGGTTTCATGTTCTGACTTTCATTGAACATCAGGACAATTGCATTCCATTTCATTATCATTCTTTGTAGTGTAACACCATACAGCAGTATCAAAAACTAAAACAGCCATTCTGAATATTATCCACAAACATTCCAGGAATTTATACTTGCACACGCAGAGATTCTGTGTTGTGATACGCAGCAACATTTCTGGGTGTTTTTCACTAGCACTGCATCTAATATCATCAGTGATATCCAACTCATGCATCTCTGCTTCATTACGTTCTGTATAACTGCACAGTATTTCTACTGCTCTGCAGGAGAAATATGACCTAATTTCCCACAAATATGGTCTGGTTAAGGGGTGAAAGTTAAATTAATTACCTCATCTTCACTTTAAGGTGGTAGTTTGAACCTAGAAAGCATTGTAAAGCATTCAGATCTGCTCTTTCGTGATGTGGTAAGGACTAGTAATGAACAGACAAGGACTGAAAGGGTTCACAGTATGTGTGAGTGACTTATTGGAAGGAGTACACCCACACTTTATCTTCTTATTCACACAGTCTCTACTGCTTAGGAATTCCTAAATCATTAACAGTGAAGGATTTGTAATGTGAAGCTGTGGTCACAGAGTACACTTTGATCTCAGAGCTGAAATTCAGTGTTTTTCCTAATGGGAAAATTCAACTTGAGAGGTTGTACAGGTCAAGTAACTAAGGTGATGATGACAAGTAGTAGGAGCGATGATTAAATGAACGTCAAACAAAGTTAATAGAAGTAAAAGAAGGGGCTTATCGCACTTCCAACTTTCAGTTCTGCCACTTGTCTCACTTTAGTAGTAGGACGGCATATTCATGGCCTGTTAAGAACATGATAGGAGAGATTCAAGGAGAACTAACTGGAGAATGTCTCTGCATGAATTCAATAAGCTAAAAGGCATTTGTTTCAAGACCTTCTGAGGCTCTTTCATCTTCCCGTGGTTTAATTACTGAACTCAGGTTTCTGTTACCTTTATAACTTTAATTATTGTAGGCAGAATGTGACATTTGCTTCTGGCACTATTTAGACTGCATGGATTCACCCAGCTTGCAGGATGCTCACCAGTGCTGTTAATGCTCTTTTTGGCTCAACCTACTTAATGTTTCCTGGTGAGTGCCTTGGTTTTCCAGGGTTGTGGGGAGGTGGAACTGATTAATGTTGGGAGATTGAATGAGGAAGCAACAGCTCTCATGTCTATTGAAAAGATGTAGCACAAGAGTTGTATTTTTAGTGTAGGAAGTGTTTGACAAGGTAGGAAGTGTTCAAAATGAAATAGACAGGAAATGTCACTGTCAGATATGCCAGTAGGCAGCTGCTGAAGTCAAAGTTAGAAAGCCAGCTTTATGACAGTGGTGTGACTGTATGTAATTCCCTTTTGCTTTTCTGTCTTACACAGTTACTCTTAGCAGTGTGAAGTGCAAAGTATAAAAATTCAGTAAATATGCTTATTGGTACTGGTACTAGATTTCTGAAGTGGGAAGAACTGGGCTGTGTTAAGTGCTGGATGCTTAGAAGTGGTTTAGTGGCGAGTCAGTGATCTAGCAGAGAGCAGTTTGTGATGATAGGGATCGTAATCTCATTTCAGAGAGTGAGCAAATGGAAGAGTTGTGTTTTTCCTGTGCCCCAGAAGTCAGAGCAAGACACCAACCACCCACCTTCTGAAATCCACATTTCTCTATAAATAGCTGCCCTTTTCTCTAAGGGCTACACTGCGCAGAGCTTTAGTGCTAAGAGCATTAAGAAGTACTGCAAAGTCAGTTTATATTGCATTTTTCTAACTGCATGCTATTCACTACATCATCTTCAGTCAGGAAATACAAAGGAGAAAGGGAAAGGTGTTGGTCTTTGTATTTTTATCTTAGCTGTTTCATTTTTTTTTGCCTATCTTCTACTGACTGAAAAAGCACCTTTGTGTTTTACAGAAATAACTTGCTCTAGTCCTGTAAATTTTTAGTTTCTTGAGAGTTCTTCAGAACGTTTCTTGAGAAATGTTGATTTGGAAAAATGTATTTCTTGGAGTGGAGGTTTTAAAGACAAAAGAAAAAAGAACTGAATCTCTTTTCAAGAGACTTTTTAGAATTTCCTTTTATGTTTTACTAGCAACAGGTCAGGCCCTGTATATTTAAAAATAAAAAGTTAAAATCCCAGCTGTATGGTCTTTTTTCTAACAAGATGATTGGAGACTGCTACGTCCAGTCAATCTTCGCTGAGTGACTGCTGAGAACACCTAGGAGAAGAGTACAAGGGCTTCTCTGTGCTTGGAGATTTGGCATACAGATTCAGAGTAACCTCTCAGTGGTGTACAAATATCTGCCAGTTCATCAGGTGATAGGTTTTTTTTTCCACAACTGAACCTGGTTGTGTCTTGTGAACTTCATACACAGACATTTAGTTTCAGTTAAAGGTTAAAAATTATGCCTTGATTATGAGTATTTTTGCATATTTCATATGTGTTCCTCTGGAATGTGTTCTGAAGAGCATGAATTCAGAATGTAATTCCATAATGTCACCTCATATGGGACTCATGAGTTGGAAATGCAAAATTTACCCATTGATCCCAAAGTCAGCAGAGGTGAAACTGTATAAGCAGTGGTGAATGATTATGAATGAGTTTTCTGCAGTATGCAGGGTCTTGCTCAGCACTGCTAAGCTCTGTGGATTCCAACTGCTAATAGAAGGATGGTGAGCATAATTACTTAAGAGACTGATAGTCTGTATTGACTCATTTATTGTTTTTAAGTGTCTGTTAAGAGCTTTTGTGCAGCTGGCAGAACCAAAAGCTCTCATGAAAACATGGGAACATTGTGTTGTTGTGATTAAAAGAAACTGATGCGTGACTTAATGACAGCTCATTTAATAGGAAGAAATACTGAACTAAGAGCTAATCTAACTGACCATAGGCTCTGCAAGCACTGCTGCTATCACAAGCAAGTAGCAGAAATGCCTGGCTGGGTACAGCTTTCATGGGCGGAAGCAAAAAATGAAGTTGTTTGTTAAGCTGTGCCTAACTAATAGTAACTTTGTGTAAGAAAGTTTCTTAGAGACCAGGTTTTTTCTCTTCTAATGCTATCTGTGAAGTTTATAAGGCCAATTCTATGTGGTGGAATGGAAACTTGGCAATCTGAAAGATAGCAAGCAAAGTTTTTCCTCACAATGGGAATGTTTACTTGACTAATTCTAAAATGCTGTAATAAAAGAAAATAAAATCTATCTACATGAAGATACAGGATCTAGCTACTAAATAATACAATATATTTGGAAATGAGGCATCTTTAATGAGTCCCTTCTGCATAGTAACCTTGATGACAAGCTTCAAGTTGAGCTTAGTTTCTTGTCTTCTTTCTCAAGTGCTTGGGTTGACCTTTGCTTAAAATATTTATTTTCAAATATTTATTTCTCCTTCACATTTAGGAAACGTATACATGAACTCTATGTTATAAAAACATACCTTTTAAAATGTTGGTTAGGGGTTAGAATCATAAGAAGGCTTGAGTTGGTAGAGACCTCAAGGATCATTAAGTTCCAACCACCCTGCTGCAGGGTGAGTTGCCAGCCTCTATGTCAAGTACTGGATTAGATTGCCCCATCATCAGGGCCCCAACTATTTTATGTAAAGACCATTTCAAGTTGTATGTTAAATATACTTCACGAGAAAAATCTAAATACTTAAACAGTAGTTGGTGTCAGTCTTACAAATGCAGAAGTCTTGTTCTTCATAAATTTAAGGGAAGTTTAAGTTCAAATAAAATTCTTCTTAAAAACATCTTGTGCTTGTATCGTTCCATGCCAGCTACTGGAATAACCTTGATAGCACGTAGGTAGTAGCCTTTGCTCCTTTCTCATACATATGTATTCTGCTATCCTGGGACCATCTGATAGGAATTAATTACTTCACTGATTATTGAAGAAATCTTATATCTAATCTAAGCCATTTTCTGTGAAGTTTAATTCATAACATAAAAACAACTCTTAGCTAATATCTAAAATTTGTATATTTTTATTTAGAATGTCTTCTGTTGAATCCTCAGTGTCCATCTCTGTTATCTTTTAATTACTTGGCAGGTCCAAGATTAATAATAAAAATTGTCTTGACTGAGCTAAAGGATGGTGTAAGATGTGTATGTTGGGTGGTTTCATCGAGAATGATGAAATTAGTTTGGGAAAAACTGAAGCTAATGAGATTTCAAGTCCTAATTTCACACTTTCAATGCAGGCACAGATTTATTTAATAAAAAAGCTGTGTGACTGTGAGCAGCTTGTAGTTAATAGTGGTATTTCCAAATGACCCTCGGTTCTCTGCCTCTTTACATTTCTGAATAGTTTTAGGAACATCATGGTTAATAGTTTACATATAGGGCAGCCACTTGCCAGTAAATCAAAAACCTCTACTTCTTGAGATCCTAATTAGTTATTTAAAATAATACTGTAGAATTGTGAAGAATGAAGCCTGCAGGTAAATTACCTAATTGGCACATACAAAGCCTGGCTCTGTTCCCTGTTCTGGCATGGAAGTATTGTATGACCTTAGACAGCTGTCTCTGCTTTGTTTCCCCTTTTCCTAGTGTGCTGTATCTGTTCTGATAATCTGTTTGCAGCAAGAAGTATCTGCTTCTGACTGTATTTTTTGAGATAATAATTGGGATTTAAAAAGAACATCTGTGCCAGATATACTGTAAAACATAGTCTACTAAAATGCAAATGTAAGCAGATAACTTTTTCCTACTTTTTCTTAGAGGAAGATTCTTTACATAGAGTTTTTTTTTTTTTTGTAACTTCATTGTAAATTCAGTATAATCATAGAACAGACAGTATGTCAAGTCTGAGTTAAAAGCTTGCCAGCTTTGAAAGTTAAATTTGTATCTCTGTTTGCCCTTCTAGATTCATGAATTAATAGCTCCTTAAATGTGGAGAGTACTCAGTCTTCTGGGTATTTGGATTTTTGCTTTAGACTTGCCTTTTTGATATCTAGTGTTAGTAAACATAGAGAAATTAGGATTTTCAGATGCAATAATATCTGAAAATGATCTGAAGATCCCGTTCTGTGATGTTCCTCTTTTCTTGTGGACTTCATTCGTTCTGGGAACAACTCTTACTTCCTGAGGTGTAATGAGGTCTTATTTTGAAATAATTAGGTACTTATGTAATCTTGTTATTCACAGATTAACAGAAAAAGTTACTAACTGGTTAAGTGTCTTGCAGAATTATTGATTGCTTCAGTGCATTCAATTCCTTTTAGTTCCTAGCATTAGGTTGCAATTTTTAGCTGTGAAAAGGTAAGAAATTATTGAAGAACCCCTTCTGGGAAAAAATAAATTCTGAGTTGAGAGAAATTCAGATAATTTCAGATGATGTGATGTATTTTTCAGATGAAATAAATACATAGTGTTTCTGAAAGCATAAAGGATGCCTACTATTTTAATGGTGAAAACTTGGGAAGTCCTGTTAATACCTTACTGAAGGATACTGACAACAAACAAATGAACTTGTCATATATGAATCAAATCAACAGAAAAATTAAGGAAGAGGAGAAATGATTTATATGCATTTAAACCCACAGGGCACTGTAATGGGCACGAGTGACAGAATACTGGTGTTGTTTCTTTTTATGAGTCCTAATATGACCAGATCTCAGGCAGTTTTACTAGAAGTTAGCGAAGATTTATGAATCATTGTGGGTATATAATTTCCAAGCCTTTGATTCCAAGTGAAGCTTAGTAGTTATCTGTTGGCAAAGACGATTCTGGCTATAAGTGGCAGCTGTGGAAGTTCCTGAATTATAAGTGACTTTAAGGTTTGACTTTGCTAATTTACCTGCTTAATTTACCCAGATTGTTTTCTTCATATGTAGCTCTTGAAAATATATATATATATTTTAAAGCATGTATTGGATAAATTGGCAAAGAAGCACTCTGAAACATTCTCAGCTAGTGACTTTAAACTGTGAATTAATAATTCTGCCTGTGCATATTGATATCCTTCAGCACAGTGAAAACAGATTTCCTTTTCACAGCGATATCTCTAGAAATTTCAGGAAGTTGGATTCTTCATGTGCCTTTTTTTTTTTCCCCTCTATTTACTACCTACAATTACCAGAGGGCCAGCTGAGTTGAAAAGTCTGTTGAAATCTTCCTTCTCGGTCTAATAAAATCAATGAGACATGTTGAAACACCCAAAATCACAGACAGGGATGTGCCCCATGTTGTGCCTCAGGAAAAACACAAAGTGCAACAGAGAGCAAATCTGGCTGCCTGAATAGCAATTCTGAATCTGTCACTGGCCCTGTGTAGTTTAAACAAATCACTGAATCCTGCTTTCTCAGTTCTCTGTGTGAATAATTATGATGAGAATCATCCCTCAGAGGCTTGTGATGGTGAGTAGATCAGCAGCACAAGATGAATACGGAGGGGCTGTTCTTCCAATCCTGACTTGCCATCTTTGGCTGATTGCCCACTCAGAAGTCCATTCTTAAAATACCACCAAGAAAGAGGCAGTCTCCTTTTTTTTTTTTAAATTCCTGTTTCTAAAGCAATGCATGCATTTGTAGTGGAGACTACACGCAGGTGGGACTGCGTGTAATCTTGTTCTCTGAAGACATCTGCTTTTGTGCAAGCATACCTGCACATCGTGCTTGGCACATTTATTTCTGTAGGGAGAACTGTAAAGTACGTGGAATTCCACGTGTAAAAACTCCCATTGCTTTCAGTGGTTTATGAATCAGGCCTAAGGAAGAAAAAGACATGGCAAATTCTGAAATCTGATGACTTTCAAAGGAGAAAGTTTAATTTGCTGCAGATGGATCACCTCTTTTGGGCTTTATAACAAAGCTGTTGGATAGCAATGTAATATTGCTTGAAAAAAATCTGATGATTCAGAATTAAAAACAAACAAACAATTTTTTTTGCAATTATGGAGTTTGCTCTTTGGCAAACTACAATAGAATTTGATGTTATTTAAATAAATTAATACTGAAATGTGATATCAGAGTTATTTAAAACAATCTGATATAAGCTGGCAGCCAAAGGTCATTCTGACTCTTTGAGTTTTCTGGATTCTAAATTTTCTTCCTCTATCTTTAGCACCAATTTGTCCTTAACTACAGAATCTTACAGAACTTATTCCACTGTAGTTCAGTTCACAAATCTCATTGAGAATGTTTTCTTCTTGTAAATCACATTTGTTAATGAAATTATGTTCTTACAAAATACCTTACAGTTAACTTTATCAAGCTTTTTGGTACGTTCTTTTGTTGTAATGGTCCTCTACTTGCAGAACATACATCTGCTTTACTAGACTTTTGAAAAATAGTTACTCAATTCCAGCTTTGATCCAAGATCAATTTTGCTGCTGTTGAGATAAACCTTTTTTGGTGGTTACTTGATGGTGACTGCTCCATGAGTACTACTGTAGTAGCATGGATTTTTATCATAGACTGCTGAAGTTATAACACTAGAGAAAAAATTGTGCTCTCTCACATTGTCTTTTTATAATTTAAATTTGTTTTTCATGCAGACTGCTGTGCCACAATGGTTCCTTCTCAAGTCTTAGGGATGCTACAAAGCTCTGCTGTGCAATTGCCCTCAACAGCTAGACTATTTTCTTTGCATTAATAATGAAAGAAGAATAACACAAACTAAGCCTTCTTCAAGCCTGGAAACAAGGGCATGACCCTTTAGATTCCCAGGTTAGAAAGCTGCATAAGCTCAAAACTTTGCAGTAGTGCTGGATCAGCAGTTCAGTGATCTGAACAGATAGTGCATTTGTTTTGCTCTTAACTGTGGCAGAACTGAGTCCAACCCAAATTAGTAGATCAGTGTTTAATTTGTGTGCAGTGTAGCTTGTATTTTTTTGATGTATTGGCTGACTGTGATTTTTAAGTAGTAAAATCCACTGCAGAGTGCAGCATTTGTTATCCTTGACTTCAGTAGTTTACTAAATTTCTCTTCAAAGAGTGCTCAGATAACAAACCTGTGAGCATGAGCTGTGGGCAGGAAGAGCAGGAAAAGCCAGTTCTTCCACTTCTGTCATGTGTTAACAAAGGGTTTACTGAAAGTATATTTGGTACTGGATTTATATCTAATCAGTTTTGTTCTTGTCATGGAATCTCCAAGTGCATCTAGAGCTTCACCCCTCCTGCTAGAGCTGCTTCACAATCTGCTCTGAAGAGTTGTGGGTTTTTGTTGTTATGGTCACCTTGGCACAGATATCTGCTAATTATTCTCTGTCAGTCAGTTGTATAAATAATTTACATTGTAACAGTCTCAAAGGACTCTCCAGCTGACAGGTCTGATTTAGAGTAGTGCAGTCTGTGTTGCACAAAAAAAGGCCTTTCTCTTTCAATTTTGCCCTTTCTTCTCTGTTTTATGGCAATATATCTTGTTTGAGGTATCCCTTTTTTCAGTGATACTTTATTTGATACTGTCATCTAGATGCAAACCATTCCTTGAAATATCAATTACCTTGCCAAGCTTTCCTCCTCTGGTGGTAAATTTTATTTCCTGATATGCTTGCTTGTCTTCTGCATAGACAGATGTGCTCCGGGTGTTCCAGTTAATTGTGGTTGCTGGTAGAAACATTATCTGAAGCAGTGGATTTTAGACCACTTCTGTTCCAATAAGCTAACTGTAGCTGTTATTTTCATCCAAATAGGACTCTTTTGGTCGGACCTAGCCTAAATAGCTAATAACAAAGGTTTAACCCCTTCTCACAGATTTAGGTAGTCACTCTTAAATAATAAAATGTATTGAAATTGCAAGCTGTATATAAACACTTTGTAAATAGAAAAGAGATTTGATACGTACAATAGATGTTGTATGTAAGCTTTGTTTACTTTGTGTGTGACGGTGAAGGATATAGATTCAGAATAATACTCCTTGCTTCCAACTAGCAAAAATGCAGTAAGCCAATACTAAATGTAAACTGTGTTACAGGTTTCTTATTTTATTTTATTTTTTCTGCTGTGGAATGTTTTCCCTGAAATGAAATCCTCTGCATTAGAGAGATGTTCTGTAATTATATGGGCTATTGAACATTATAGAGCACAGTTGTTGATAGGAGTTAAGTTCACGGCTGCTGTTGACTTCAGTGGTGCTTGCAATGTTTTGTTTCTAATGTCAAGCTGTGTAAGGAAGAATGAGAGCCTTAATTCAGTTTCCTAGCAGTCAGGGTACGTGGAAAGCTCAGTCTGATATGAGCTTCTTCTCACAAATTATGTAGGGAAAGGTGATACCATTTAAAAGGCGTATTGATTTAATATTGCCACCTAGGCACAAATTAGCATGTTGATACATTGATGCATCATTAGATGAAAATTGCTGTTGTTTCTCAAGCTCCTCAGGAGAACATTCTACCTAGTTAATGGTATTGTCTCTTGCCTGTGTATTAGTCAGGGAAATGATCTCTCAGCGTTCTTAGTTTGAATGTGTTTCTTCCAGGCTGGGAATGTATTTATCTTCTTGTAACAAAGGATAGTGAAGTACAGAGCCCATGTATTCAGGCTTCACTTGGTACAAGAGGAGTGGGGAGACCCAGATGAAAATCTGTTTTGTACCATTAATGAAATGGCAGTCAATAGAAGGAACATTTGAACTAGAATGGAACATGACAAAAACAGAGCTCTGCCAGTCTGTGTCTGTTGTATCAATGTCACACCTACTGTCTTCTGGTTCTGCTCTCAGTTAAGGCATACAGTCTAAAGCTGGATGGCACGTCAGCTTTATCTGTCTCTCTTTTCCTTCTTTTCTTTCTTCTGAATCTCTCTCCCATATTGCTGGGAGAAAATGCAGTGAAGGCTACCAATTAAAAATACACCTAAGTGGCAGATTGTATTATGGAGGTGATTATTGCCCTCCACTATCTATGTAAAATATTCCCTTACACCATTTTGCCTGTATTGCAGTTTGCTCATCACTGTTGCAGAGGCTCTTCCCTCTTCCTCAGAAACCAATTGGTCTTCCAAGGTTTGTCCTTCTACCCCACTGATAATGATCACAGTTACGCATTTGAAGTATCTGTACTGTGTCACGTCAATTGCAAAAGCAAGGCAAGCTGATGGCTTGCATTTGTTTCTCTCTTTCGAATCTTAAAATAGTGGTCACAAGGAATTATAAAACAGTGCAGCTATTGTGTTTATTCAGCTTACATATGTATTACTGCTGATGTGTGGCTGTTGTGTATAAACTGTGTGGTTTTATGGACAAAGCCCTGCCATCTACTTAAAAACTAGAATCAAGCTAGCAGGCATGGTGCAGCTACAGTGACGTCTTTAATCAAAGAAGAAACATAGAGGATTGTTATCTAGAGGAAGAGAGCTTATTCAGTACACAGTAATTTTCCATTAGTGTTGTACTGTTCAGTGTGTATTTTGGCAATTCCTTTTTTTGTGTGTGTGCTGCTAGTCAGTCACTGACTTTGTTTTCCTAGTGCTGTAACCTCAGGCCTGGAGGCTTAACTCACATTGCAGTCAACTGTCATTGCTCAGCAACAAAAAAAACTTCTGCTTAAATGGGCAAGCATTGTTGAATAAAATGTGTGGGGCCTCCTAATCATCAAAAGAATGAAAGATAGAGCTGCTTCATTGACCATCAGAGAAATTGCCAAGAATGAAGAGCAGTGTTAGCAAGCTCTAGGAAGTGAAGTGAAGTGCAAGTGAAAACATCTCTGATTTCTGCCTGAGACTGTTCGGTTGCAATTCTGATAGTTGTGCTTACCATGTTTGTTTTATACACTGTGTGCAGCCAAACAAGAGCACGTACAGCTTACAGAGCAGAGCTGTGAGTGGTTTCTGTGGCCAGTAGTTCACTCCGGGTTGCTCTCTTTCTCTGTAACACTGAAGACTGCTTAGAGAAAAGAGTATTTGTCGGGGGTCCCAAGTTAATGTAGCATCATTGAAGTTCCCTCTTAGTCCTCCTGCAAACTTTTACAGTCCATTTAGTGTACAGAATATATCACCTTCAGGATTTTGGGTTGTTCTTCTATTGAATGTAGAAAGTAAGACCCAGCATGGCTGTCTTGAGCGGTCTTTTACAGCCAGGGCTTAATGCTTACAGTTAATGTGAATTGAGAGCTCTATGATCTGGCCTACAGCATGCTGTGTGCAAGCAGTGTTGTACTGTATCAAGGAATAAGGTGAGCTGAATTTGTTACCATCAACAGAAAACATGCTTTCCTATTGTCTGAGCAAATTTTTTTTTTCTTTGTTGGTAACTTTGGAGCTTCAAATCTTTATTTGTAGTATCCAAAACTATTCTCTGTTTGTTTATGTTGTTGAATTAAATCATGAACTTTTTGCATTAACATTCCTGAGTTTGGGAGACTAGTTGATCTTCAAAGATGCCCTTTAGAAATAGCTGAAAACCATAAGGTGTTTCAGAGCAGTTTGTGTAAATAAGTTTTGAGCTATTGTCATCTTGACTGAGGTTTGTCCTCAAATTAGATTTTGTAGGAACATTAGAACATGTACCTGGAGAATATACCTGTGCGCACAGAGTATAAGTTAATTTCTATGTATCAACTGATACTTTCAGTGACATCTTTCTGTTGTATTCCAGTCCTGCTCATTGATCACAGTCTGAAGTTGATTATCACTTCTGAAACAACTTGATGTTTTTCCTGTGAAGTCATTTCCTTGAATTTTTTGGTAGTACAACTCCATAATGTGTATGCATTATCAAAAGGTGCACATAGCCAATATGAAAATATTATTGAAATAAATGAGTCTGAACAGCTGAATGATGTTCACAGAATGCTTTCCAAGACTTTGCCCAGCTGTGTCTGTAAATAATCGTGAATCCATTTATGTTAATTATGTCTGTCAGTTGAATTTGAATTAATAGAATAATTTAATGTTTCTCACATTTTGTTCATCTGTTTTATTTAGTTTTCAAGGAATTTGTATGAAATGGGTATTTTAATTTAGACTAATGAAGTAACAGTAAATTGTCCCTTTGTCTTCAGTGTTTGCCCACAGATTTGATTTCTGCAGTTACTGGCATGAGAATATTGATGAAAACCAGTAAAATAGATTAGAGAAGTGAAACCATGAAAGTAATTGTTTTATTATTTATTTTTAAGTTTCTCAACTAATGTTGTTGATAGTCTGTTGTTTTTTTTTTTTTTTCCTCATTTTATATTAGTGTGGAAAACTAGTGGGCCAACTAAATGCTGGGAAACTGTGAGATCCAGAACTTCTTGTTGATACTGACTCCAGAAGTTCAGGTTGGGTTTCTCTCGCTCAGGAAAAAATACTTCTTTTCTTTTTAGATATGATATATTGTCATATCCCCAGATTTGTCATTTCACATGTCAAGATCTAGTCTCCTGTCATGCGCATCTGGTATGTAATGTTTTTTTCTCAATTTGAAAGGGAGGTGGGAACTTAATCATGTCTCTTTCTTTTGATGCAGTAAATCTCTGGCTGACAATACCATGTAAATAAGCATCCACAGGACAAAGGGCATGCAGAAAGGATGACATGTCTCTGCAAAAAACGGTTATCTGTTTTCACTATAAAATAGTACGTGTTAGATGTACCATTTTATAGTTGCCTTTGGACAGCTGTGAGTTATTAGGGAGTTTTAAACCAAAGTAATAATTACATCCTAATGTTAACTGTAATGATTAAATCTACAAGTGTACTCATTTTATTATAGCACGTTTTAGTAATCAAAGATCTTTATGCTGAGACCCTGTAAAGATTATGTAATTATCAATATTAAAAAACAAAGATGCTAATTTTGAGACCCACTCAAATTTGAGTAAATTGCAGTGCCATGGAAGCTACTATTCATAAGACCTATTTGTGTTTATTCACCTTCAGCTACAACCAAGCTATTTGTTAGCTATGTCTTAATCTACCCTCTTAACTTACCATCTACTTGTTGTGAAACCTGAAGGTACATCTATCTGCTTTGGCCCAGTGTTAGGGACAAGTTGGGTGCTCTCCAAAGGTCTCTCCCAACTTATTTTGTGATTCTAAGATGTGCATTTGGTACCTTTGTCCCTGCTGTGTAGATCTTAGCTAGTAATGCAAGACATCTTGACAACATCTTCTATTTTAAAAAATGTCTATACCTCAAAAGAGAAGTTTATCTTTCCTCTGAATGTTTCTGATTCAGCATACTGTGGAGACGTGGCTTGCTGAGCAAGGTGATTGTGAAAGTTTTAAGGAAATGGTAACTTTGTACATGGGTAAAAGAATCAAGAAGTTGTCAAGTTATCATAAAGAAGGGAGATAGCAAGAAAAGTAGGCAATTTGGGAAATTCTGCATTGTCACAGTGATAGGTAGCGTATGGGCTCGTGATTCATATGGCCAATCGCACACAGTCAAGTATACCTGCTAGTGTATATATTGCTGCACTAATCAATTAAATTTGAACTTAGCTGCTAGCTCATATCGAGTCGTCTCTGAGTTTCACAATCCCTCTTCCACAGCATATCTTATTTTTTTTTTTACTGAACTTCATAGTCCCATTCAACCAATAACCTTCTGCCCACAGACTGGAAAAGCAGATCCAGGGTGGTGAAAGCAACTTGAGCTAAATGGTTCAACTCAAATGAAGTGCTAAAAGAGCAGATTTTTGTATTCAGAGTCTTCTGTTTGGCTGTTGATCAGCTGTGCTGTTTGCTGGAGAGGTTACAGTCAACTCCAATTAAAAATTTTAGAATTGTTTTGCTGCTGGAAGTGTAAATATAGAAGTTTGGTATTAGAATGAGAATGTAGTAAATAATGTTGGAATTCAGATAGCAGCATATGAATTTGGGAAGTGTTTTTTTTTTTTTTTTTGGCCATAGAATCAAAACTAAATCTGTTCTGTCACTCCTAGTTACTGGAGAGATGGACCAAAAAAGATACCTAGCTCCTCAGGAAGGGAAATCAAATGAATTCAGTGAGTTTGCATCCTTAACAGCAACGTCCTGGCTTTCCAGAGAAAATGCAAATAGAACTTGCCAGGACAGACTATTTAGTTTAGTTATTTTATCAGATCCAACCAATGTGCATGGCACAATATGTGAGGAAATGGGTTGATAGCATGATTTTTATATTGGCCTTTCTTGGTATGGCTGACTGGCTTCATGGATTGATTCACTAGCTACCTGAATAAAGGCTAACTTCCCTACTGCATAAAAAAGGTGATTATGAATGGACTCTGTATGTAATGAAGAATGGAGTTCACTAGTTTTGGCAGTGAAGTTCTGTAGGGAAAGTTGTGATTGCTGCTATTATCCAGGAAGCTGGTGAGTGTATTGCGTCCAAATGTTTGGCTAGATTCAGCTCCTAGGGCGGTTTATGCCTTTTGATGTATTTAAAAAATAAAATACAGAAGAACCACCATGTGATAGGAAGAACCACCATGTGATAGGGTGGATTATACTGCAAGTCAAGTCTCTTTTGACAGTGACATTTAGTTCCTGCGAAGAGTGTGAAAGCATTTTAGAAGATAATGCCTTGTTTGTACTTTGGAGAGCACTTGCAACAGTGTGGGCTAGCAGAGCTCTGAGGGGTGGCATTTGTTTCTGTAGAGCTGTTCCCACTGTCTGCACCTTAATGAACTATGTGATTGGTTGGACCATGGCTGAGGAGGCTGTCCTGGATATGTTCATTTCTAGGTTGAGGACAGGTATGGTGCATAAGCTCATGAGTAAAAAGTGTGTTTATCAGATAAATAAGTAATAGAGATTTGCTCCTTAATGCTGGTGGAAGGGTGGTTGCTTTGTAAATGTCAATTAACAGAAAAATCAGTCTTGTTGCTTTACTTGCCTAACTTCCCGTTATTCTCCTGATGTGTCAGTCAAACAAAGTTGTGTGCAATAACTAAAGTTTCCACAGCTCTATCTCAGAACATGAAGTTAGAGCCTATACCCAGCTTCTGGCCTACTTCATTTCTGTAGTTAGGCTGAAAGCTTCAGAGAATGGATAACTGCATGTGAAATGTGGTTTTTAGAACAGTAGAATATTGTGAGTTGGAAGTGACCATGAGGAACGTTGAGTCCAACTCCTGGCTCCACACAGGACCACGAAAACAAGAAACGATCATTTGTTATACAATTCCAGATGAGATTCCAAGATAAAATGGTGTGATACTGAAATTCTACATTAAAAATAAAATAAAATAAAAAATTTGCTGACAGGTATCCTCTTGTAAGCCAGAACAAAATGAGAGAATTACAGTTTACAGAATGAGAGAAATACTTTCTGAATTTTTAATAAGGGATCTCCTGATTGTATACTGTTCAAGGGTGCACATACATTTTTTTACAATCATTTACAGTGTAGTCTTAGGGGAATCACAGAATCACAGAATCACCCGGGCTGGGACGGACCTCAAGGATCATACAGTTCCAGCCCCCCTGCCTGGCAGGGCCACCAAACATACACGTTTAGATCAGGTTGCCCAGGACCCCGTCCAACCTGGCCTTGAACACCTCCAAGGACGGGGCATCCACAACCTCCCTGGGCAGCCTGTTCCAGGGCCTAACCACTCTCCTTGTAAAGAACTTCCCCCTAACATCCAACCTAAATCTTCCCTCCAATCTTCAGTGATGGAACATACAAGACCTGAAAGGAAATTAAAATCTTTCATTGCCAACACATCTAGATAGAGTAAAGAGCACAATCAAAACCTAGATAACAACCAGTAGGGAGGAAGTAAAGTGAAAAATAGTTTCATAGTTCAGTGCTTAGAGTTTGATAATCCAACAACTATGTTTTTATTATTCTGATGCTAATAACTCTCCCAAAGAGGTACAGCAACATGGAGAACCATGCATGTGAAGTTCTATCTGGTAGATGTTTCCCTTGTTGTGTTCAGTTTCCTGGGTACAGAGTCTCACATGAAAGGCCAAATGCTATAGTTCAAATGCTGTCATTTTAGCATAGGTACTGTTTAAAAAATGGCATTAGACAGATCCTGCTTGATGTTTATCTATGTGGAGTTTTAGGGGTTGTGAAATATTTCATGGCAGGTGAAGATTGAAGGTGGTGCTGTGGCCTATATTTCTTGCTTAATAAAATTGTTTTAAGTCTGTTGTTTTATGTTTAAGAATGTTTGCTTTACTGAATATGTATTTAATTCAAGTGCTACTAATTTTTTTGGTCAGATATTAATGGTGAAACTCACTGAGGAAAACTTAATGCAGTTCCTTATAATTGGCTATTACATTTCCATCTCATAAAACTAAATTTAAAGTCTCTCTTAAGCTGTGGTGAACTGAGCTATCATGCTGTTAGCATACTGGTTAATTTGCAGTTTTGTCATAGCTCAGGCTTCTCTAAAGGTATTTGTTTTTCTAGGTACATGTCAAATGGTTTCCATGTAGTAAAAGAATGGGATAGAAAACTTGTTCTTAAATCAATTTTGCCTTTTTCCTCTTTCATTCTTTTTATTTCCCAGTGTGTGTATGTTGTTCTCTATAGTAACAAGCACAAATGGAGTTCCAACTTGAGTTTTGATTACATCAGTTCAATTGTCCCTGAGAGGTGAAATGGAAGTAAATAGCTGTCACTTCACTCATGTTAGTTCATTAGAGTTCAGAAAACGTTCTTGTTAATAAAAATTCAGGGATTAGAAAACTTATGTTTTTTTTTTTAAGTAAAAAGAGAACATAATTTCTTTTAAAATAGCACTGGAGACTTTTCCACATGAATGGACTTTCACAACATAGAATGTTTAAATTATCTAGTTGCGCTACACCATTGCATTTACTTGCATTTTGATTTGTAACTGTCCTGTGATACGTTACAATACTCCTTTCATCTTTCAGAAGAGTAGATGCAGGAAATAAATAATAATCTGTTAAAAATGTGCAATATTAGTGCCTCATGTTTAAAGCTGTTGATTATAAGGGTTTATTTTGCCAAGTTGTCTGATTACTTCTGGTGTGTGCACCTGAGACAGACTATCAATGTGGACAGCGACTGACTTCCTTGACAAGTTTGGTTGCTATTTCTGTATTGGTGTGTATCAGTGCTAAATGGATGCTAAATATATTGCAGACCAAAATGCATGCTGTTTTATGGTAGAATAAACAACAGAAATGTGCTAAATATTCTTAATGCAAAAAAAACCACATTCATGTTCCCCATCCTTTCCATTTTTAATAAATGGAACCAGGCATTATTTGTGTAATAATTTCTCATGTTATTTACAGTCATAGAATCCTAGAATGGCTTAGGTTGGAAGGGACCTGAAAACCCAACTAGTTCCAGCTACCTTGTGGGGGCTGCCCATGGCCCCAACCATCCTTGCCTTGAGCACCTCTAGGGATCAGGCATCCACAGCTTCTCTGGGTAGCCTCTCATCGCTCTCTGAGTAAAAGATTTCTTCTTAATTTCTAACCTAAATCTCCTTTGTTTTAGTTTTAAAGCTATTCCTCATCTCTCTCTTTTTTATAAGCTCCCTTCAGGTACTGGAAGGCTGAACCAAGGCCTCCCTGGAGCCTTCTCTTTGCTGAGTTAACAAGCCCAACTCCCTCAGCCTTTCTCTATAGGAGAAGTGCTCCAGCCCTCTGATCGTCCCTTTGCCCCTCCTCTGGACCTGCTCCAACAGCTCTGCATCCTTATGCTGGGGGCCGTGAGCCTTGGTGCAGTACTCCAGATGGGGCCTCACAAGGGCGGAGTAGAGGGGGACGATCACCTCCCTCACCCTGCTAGCCAGTTCTCTTTTGATGCAGCCTAGGGTGCAGGTGACTTTCAGGGCTGCAGTTGCACACTGCTGGATCGTGTCTAGTTTGTCATCCACCAGGACCCCCAATTCCTTCTCAGCAGGGCTGCTCTCAAAGATTTCTTTTCCAAGTCTGTACTCATATTTAAGATTGCCTTGTTGACCCTCATTCTATTCACGTGGGCTCACTTTTCAAGCCTATCCAGGTTGCTCTGGATGGCATCACTTCCTTCTGCTCTGTCAACTACACAACTCAGCTTGGTGTCATCAGCAAACTTTCTGAAGGTACACTCAGTCTCACAGTCTGTGTCACTGATAAAGGTGTTAAAGAATACTGATCCCAAGACTGGTCCCTGGAACTCACCACTTCTGTCTGGTGTCTAATTGGGCATAGGGCTGTGGACCACAATTGCAATGGACTGTGACCATCCAACCAACTCTATATCCACAGAATAATCCAGGCTTTAAATTCATATTTCTCTGATTTAGAGATAAGGATGTGGTGTGGGACCGTGTCAAAGCCCTTGCACAAATCCGAGTGGATGGCATCTGTTGCCCTTACTTTGTTTGCTTCATTATAGAAAGACACCAGGTTGGTCAGGCATGATCTGCCATTGGTGAAGCTGTGGCTGTCTTAGATTGCATGTGCCTTAATGTATCATCCAGAAGGATCTGCCCTGTGATTACAGGATGACTTAGTTTGGAAAGTATGTTGAAAATTAGGTAGTTCCTACAATAATTTTGCCCGGAGAAGTGGTGGAGTCACCATCACTGGAGGTATTTTAGGGATGTGCAGATGTGCCACTAAGGGATGTGATTTAGTGGTGGACTTGGCAGTGTTAGGTGATGATTATAGACTTAAATGATCTTGAAGGTCTTTTACAACCTAGCTCTTTGATTCTATAATGTTCTTATACTGCAGAAATAACCTCATCTTTTGAAAACTCCCTTCCCCTCCTTTTTTTTTTTTTGAGATCAAATCTGCCGATGATTTCTTGCATTCATTCTTGTTAACTGTTAATAGGTCATGCGTTTTAAGTGTCATTCACTGTAGACGCTTTGATCTATACTGTAGAGAGATACAGCTAAGCAATGGTGTGACTTGCACACACAAGTGGCCATTGCTTTGGAGGAGGTATTATGTGGACTTAAGGTCTTTAAGTTTGTTGACGTTACTGATGCCTACATATGGATATTACTTTGAAGTAACACACAAAACACACCTGAAATATTAGGTTCTTGAATTCGTTTCAAATTTCTGAGTTTTGCAAGTATTTGCAATTACACGAAACCTATATTTAGTAGGTGTTATTGAAATAGTATTCTCAGAAACACTGTAGGAATCATTTAACGCCTAAAATTATGGACTACTTTTTGGAATGTAAAATTATCATTTCTCTTCACATAGAGAAATGCCTTTTTGAAGTGATGAGGAAAAAATATACTCATCAAAAATCTGTCATACAAATTCTTCACTACATAGTGATCAGTGCTGATAAGCTTAACCTGTCTTTTCTAAAGGTGTAAATATATTCCTGGGAAATTTTTAGTTTTCAGGAGGATGTAAGGTTAAAAAATGTTCTTAAATTGCTCTTTCATGCTAATATGTCATGGAAGCATATCCTGGCAAGGATTTTTGTTTTACCTACATGAAGTCACATACTGTATTTTAAATGACTGGAATCAAGTCTGTACTAGTTCTATATCCTTCATTTCATTTATTTATTTTTTACTCTGAGCTGAAAACTCCAACTTGACTTGGAAACTTGTAGCTAACAATAATGACATGCATATAATATTCAGTCATAATACACATAGCATACTGCAGAATGCTGTGTGCTGCATTATTACAGAATGTTATGTCCGTGTACATTAACAAAACGTGTGCCTCACTGATTATAAATTTCTGTGGTCTTGACATGCATCTTACACTTAGAAAAGAGCCAAATGCTAGGCACTAGCCATCGTACTTTGATATGCTGTATTGTAACCCATACACTGACTTCACTGGTATTTAGATCTACAGAAAGATAAGCAGTATCAAATAATATGACTAGAAGCGGTTTCTTCATACTTTATTTTACAATTTATCACTAAACATATTTACAGGACACAGAGTTTGTTTAGTGCAATACATAGTAATGTTGCATAAGTACAAACTGTTGAACTCAAAAAAAAAAACCAAACAAACAAACAAAAAAAACCCAAATCCCAACATAAAACCCTGAACCAAAACCAACAAAAAAGCCAAAGCTAAAAACTCTCCAAAACAAGAAATAAAGCACTTAACTGAAATTACAGCTAACTGTGTAAAGCAATGTTAGTAACTGAGTGAAAATGCTACCTGCATTGTTACTTTTCAGAAACAATTCCTAGAAACAAACCACAAACCAGCTTTGTATTCCAAACTATTGACCCTTCTGCAGTACCTTATCATTTAAAAATGGTTTTTGAATGCACATATACTGTACTGTATGACAGTCTTATTCTACAGATACCCCTTTAATAGAAATATGATATTACCTTGGCAGTTTTGAAGAACAAAGTTATTTCAAGATATCAAACGTCAGTAACAAACTCTAATAAGCACAGCTTCTTGAGAACTTGCTTAAACAGCATTTCTTCACAGTGATATTTATGAAAGGTTGGAAAAAGATTAGCATAAAATATTTCCATCCTTTTTCATTTTTATGCAAAAATCATTACTTTATACTGGTAATTATAAAATTACAAACACTTCTATAAGTAACTGCATCTGTAGTAATGATAGAAAAAGTTATCAGTAAGATACCTAAAATGAGGCTAGCATAAAATGATGATTTGAAGAAAATTAGCTATTTCTTTTTATAAGTAATGGGACATAAATTAAGTTAAAATATGCAACACAGTGGTTTAAGAGAGACAGACTATTAATTCAAAAAGCTATTTATTTATAAATGTTAAAAAATAAAGGGATCAAGATGAGGCAAAATCAGCATTTTAAAATATGTAGTATATCATTTAATGTTAATTTTAGTTTTGGCACTTCATTGGAACAATTACTTTAACAAAGACCAAAATATGTAGAAAAGATATACAGCTCCTTGACATACTTTGCAAGTATAGTACAGAAGTACTGGCAAACACTGAAAACATAGTTAAACATTCCCACAAATTTGCACATGCATGCACTATTCAGACAACAGCACTGAATTTATGTTCTTACAGTGATAGTCTTGCATTACATGACTAATTTAGGCTGTTTCTTCAGCAGATCTTGTTTCTGATTTAAGTCTTACAAATTCTTTAGCAACTTCATCGTTGGTCCTCTGAGAAAGTATCCTAAGAATTGTTAACCCAGTCTCATCTACAAAGATGTTTCTCAGTAAGGGATACCAGGATGCACAGCTACCTTTCTCTGCTATTTTTTGCAGCTGAATAACTGTCATTCCTATAATGCGATCTTCTCTAGCAAAGCAGTAATCTTTCACTGAGAGATGAAGTTCATAGGCTCCTGGTTTATCTTCATTACTCAAAACGCTGCAACAAATAAAAACAAAAAGTTGGAACAAGCGGTTTAGTTTCATTCCCCCGAGAGATGTGTGCTTTAGAAATGTTGTCACAATGAAAACGGTGGTGGCTCTTTTCAGTTTTTTTTACAACAGATTACCATTTAGTTTTGAACCTTTTGCGTATTAATATCTCATGTGCTGCTGATCATGCAGTCCTTTTTCCCACAGGGCTGAACAGAAATGGAAGGAATTTAGCAGTTCCTTCAGCTTCTGTACTGCTGTTACCTTTCTCCAGAAAATACCTCAAATCTGCAACTATTTCCTCAACCATCATAACTATAAAAATACTTACACAGGCATCCTTAAATCATAGATGGCTTCTGTTTAGGTGTTGCCTTCTTCATAGGTAGGAATACATTTTTTTTACTTAAAGATTTCGCTCTTTTTTTTTTTCCCCAGCTTAGTAGTTCAGAATTGTGCAACCAGGGAGAAGTAGTTTCTCTGCTATCAACTACTATTTTCTAAGTGTAAATTCTGTGCCTGCAGTGTAAAATCCTGCACCAGTGTTTGCTGCTGCTTCTGTCCTTGCTATCTTCCCCCTGCTGTGAGTTGATCCAGTTGGCACCTGGATTTTTTGTCTCCTTAAAGTGAGTTTTGCGTCCACAAAACATATCTGAGCTGAACTTCTGTTTCTTTTTGTTTTATCAGGTCGAAATTAGCTTGAGGATGTGCATGACAGTTTGCTTGAAGTTCTGTATTTAGTATCTATCAATATGATTCCTAATGTAACACAGATGTTGCACTGAGAAAGTAATAGGATGTTGCACTGAGAAAGTAATAGGAAGCATTTCCT
Organism: Perdix hodgsoniae; assembly: GCA_035772895.1. NCBI lineage: Eukaryota > Metazoa > Chordata > Aves > Galliformes > Phasianidae > Perdix > Perdix hodgsoniae. The sequence continues at coordinate 8,833,080 of JAPSGF010000010.1, forward strand.
TTGGTGTCAGTTGATTTAAATGACTGCCATCTTATCATAACTGTTTTATTTGTTTTATTTTATTTATTTTTACTGGTCTCATACTTTGTATTTACTTTCTGCTAGTGTTGTATTTCCTAGGTAGGAAAGAAAGAAACTATCACAGTAATTTTGAAATGATAGCAAGAACCTGCTTCTAGCATCTTTCATCCAATAGATCCAAGAGGTTTTTAAAGTTTAATGGAAGATTTTAAAATCCCTACCAAACAAGAAGCTCTGCGAGCTCATTTTTAAAAGTAAAATTTGTTCCCTTCCAAGACTATTGGGGATCCTCTATGCTGTATTAAAAACTGGCCTGAAAGCTATATGTAGCACATGTGAGACAGCAGATATCCCCATGAGCTTAGAGGCTAGTTACATTTAATTAGAATTGTACCTACTGAAAAAGCAAAGCAAACTGGGGAGAATTTTCCCTGTTACGCAATTGCTGCAGTGGGAATTCTATCATGGCCTGCTTATGTCTTCATCCTGTCTGAAGTCAGAGCTCATTTTTCAGGTCATTGCAATCCCTTACGGAGAAGAAGAGCAGTTATGCTTGCTGCCAAAGATACAAAGGGGGCTTGTTTCCTAAAAATCGGCAAGTATTTTATTTTAGTTCACATCCTTTACTCTGTGTTCTGAGTTACATGAGCACGTACAGGGCAGGGTATCTTTCTGAGAAAGCAGGCTTACAATATCATTTGATTTAATGTAAATATTAAGGTATTTCGTAGACAGTGTTAACCCTTGAGCAGTGCAGTCATTCAAATGGGACTTCAGGTTTTGATTTATGTGAAAAGAAATATTTAAGCTGTAATCATAGGAAAGATATGTGCATATTTATAAAATAATGCTGTCACAAGCTTCAGAAAGAAGATGCATTTCATCATAGAGGTGAATGTGTGTTTAGCTTTTAGGAGACAGAAGTATTCATGGGAATGAAGGCTGTACGTAATTTACTGTAACTTCATTTTTTTTTTTTTTGCAACTATTCCCATTTAATCTAATTTTTAATTGCTTCTATCCATGCAGTTGTATATGAAACTCAACATTGTAAATTTTTTGCAATTTTAATAGCCACAAACAAGTAAAGGAAATGTTTTCTTTCTCTACATTTCATAGGTTATTCCTATGTAATTCCATTTGTAATGTAATCTCAGTGCATTTAATATCATTTTTTCTGGAAAAAAAAAAAAAAGAAAAAGTGTGTGAATCACACAGTATGTTTGCAGGTGATGCCTCTCATCCTTCCCAGGCAGCTGTAAGGAACTGAGGTTCCCAGGTATTCTGGGAAACAGTTCTAAAGAGGTTGTGAGAAATATTTGACTGGAGAGCTTGGACACGGAGCCTGCTTTGCTTACATTTTTCCTAGGGCTTTCTTCTTCACTTTGTCCTTTTATGTTCACATAAAAGCAGTCTCAGCCTGCTTGCTGCTCAGTATCCTTATAGGTCATTTACTGTCACAGATAAGGCAGTGGGATAAATAAAATTACTGGCAACCAGCCTCAAAAACAGCTTCGTGGTCATACACAAAGTGAGCTCTGTCCCCCCCCTGTGTGTGGGGAATTTGGTGCTTGGAAAACGAATCAGTTTCAGTTAATAAATAAGGGGATGAGTGGGCAGGTGAAAGGGATGCAGTGTGAGGAAATACTAAATTTAAAACTTCTGGTATTTAGAGCTTTGGACATTAAATAAGGATAATACCATTCACGAAAACACACAACATGCTTTAAATATTTAGGTATGTCAATAGAGATAATGGCCTAGCTGTAAGAATTAATACATCAGTCCAGATAACTACTTAGGCAAATCATTTCCTAGGAACACAAATACTTATTCCTACACGTGGAAATGAATTGCACATTTTAAGCAGCTTTTAGAAGATTGAAAGCATAGTGGTTGTCATTTGTCTTCTTGTAGAACAGTTATAAATTAATAAATAGTTTTGAAGTGATTCTTGTATATTATAGACTGTGATATACAGCCTTACCCTTAAGGTTATTTTTGTGTTAAATTGCAAGAAATTCAGACAAAATTTGCAGGAAATATGGATTAACAGACCAAACAAACAAAAAAACCCTAAAAACTTACAATTGGAAAGTCTCATTGTATTTTGGTGACCAGGTGTTGCTTTTTGTCTTGGTTCCATGTTTCCTTTTCTTGTCACTTAGGTTAGGACCTAATACACAGACTTCCACAAATGGCCGGAACATAGCTGTTGTTTGCCAGTTGAGATTATTAATTGCTACAACTAGAGGGGGGGAAAAACAAGGAAAATTCCATTAGAAGGACTTCAATTAATTATCCAGTATGACTGTGTACCTAGCGAAAGGTGACCTGAGAGCTTTTCTTCTTCAGGAAGCTGCATCAGGGAAGGGTCATGATGGTATTAGGGAAAGGTTCTTCATGAACAGAGTGATCAAGCATAGAACAGGCATCCCTGGGCACCGAGCTGATGGAGTTCAAGGAGTATTAGGACAGTGCTCTCAGACATGGTGTTAGAATTTTGGGTGGTCCTTGGTGAAGTCACTTGATGGTCCTTGTGAGTCCCTTCCAACGCAGGATATTCTATGATTCTGCCTGGCAAGCCTAGGAGGATTTTTTGCCTGTTCTCTGCCAACTCCTGACTGTTACGTGTAACTACACAAACACGTATGTATATTTATATGTGTATATTTCCAGTTATAGCTGTAGCTAATACAGATGACCATTTTATGAATAACTTAGATCAACAGCTCTCATCTGCTACGTTTGCTGAACTCAAAAATCAACTTTATTAATCTAAGTGATACTGGGTTTGATTTGGAGTTTGCATTGTGCAGAACAAAAGATTTTATTTGTTAAAAAGGGAATGCTTTAAATATTGAAGTGAGTTACCACCCACCTCTCCTAGAGCTTGTGGAGAATTAAACTATATACAGCTAATTCAGAAGTGTGTTTTGGTAAATTAGAACTTATATGTAACTTTGTATTCCAGGTCTTGTCTACACTGGGAAGCATAGGCTGTGCCACTTAGCTTGTGCTGATGTTGAGCAAGGAAGGAGTACAAACCTAATCACTTGAAGCATACTCACAGCTTTACAAGTACTGTAACACTTATCATTTATTATTTCACTGTTGGTATGTTTTAATTAGGGTTTAATGCCTGGGAATTTTAGATGTTACTGTTTTACTTCTAAAATTAGCTATTTGAAACTTACCTTTTACAGTAACTTTATGCTCACCAGTTCCAGGATGTGTAGAAAGATCCACCTGTACAGATATCTCACCCACTGAATTATTAGTGGTTTGGCCTGAAAATAATAATAGGTGGGTTAGAATGTTTGGCTTCTTGGCATATCGAGAGAAACAGAAAGATGAATGATATTTGTAAGGAATTTGATGTGCATTTCACATTCAGATGGGAATCAGTTGTTGATAAGTGATTTTGTTACAGAAGAGCCTCTAGCAGTTGAAGGTCTCTATGAAGTGTCTCAGTAAAACAAGAAAAACTGCTCATTAGAAACCATCTGCTCTCATTGCCATTAGGCGTGTGTGCATCCTGATATGCAAAAGTTTGTGGTTTAGTAAATATTTTCTTTCACTAACCTTACTGCAAACATTCGGACAGCTATTTCTGCATTGCTATTGATGAATCCTTTTGGTAAATCTGTAATTACATTCTCTGCAGTGGTTGAACATTGCAAGGTCAATTGAATACTCTTAGCCCATGTGTTACTGCTCCAGAGAACAAGGTTTCTTCCTGACACATCAAGGTGAAAAAATTCAGTGCTCAATTAAGTTGTTCGGAATCCTTGAATGCAGCTCCATGCTTTTCTGCTTTCAAGTGAATTTTGCACAGAGTAGTCACAAATTAACTTTTAGAATTTGGGTGTTTTAGCAAAAATGCACAGTCTCGTGTCTTAATCTGGTCATGGCTGCTGCTACTAAATTGCGGGTTAGCTGAAAAATTTTTCCAGCTAAATGATTCCAGTATAAACCAGATAAAGTAATTCTGAGATGATGACTTTTTATTTATTATTTAAAAATAAACTGTTTGGAGTGTAAAATGCTGTGTAAAACCTTTTCATTACAAAGATGTGACTTTTAAAAGTCCTCATTTTCATTATATGCACTGTGATGTTTCTGATAGAGCTACAATCAGTCCAACCTGCAGAGCTACATGAAAACTGTCAGTGTTTTTTCCCTTAAACTTTTTTGAATTCTTAACATGAATTAAATGAAGAAAATACATATTTTGACACCTAAAAATCAGAAAACAGACTATCGATGATAATACTTCAGGACTCCTCTGTGTATCCGTTTTATACTCTTACTTTCTGATGCCATAAAGGAAATTGGAGAAAGTTAGAGTCTGGAGCTTCTAGAATGTTAATCCAACCTGTTACATCATGTTGCAAAACTCCTTGTTTTGGTATTGCTGCACACTGGACCAATATCAATGTTAACAAGTTCCCTTTTGGGGACCTTTTTATGTGTGATGGAATCTTTTGTGCTGCTTATTAAAAAAAGCTTTCACTGCCAAGTTGTGTTGAAGAGAGCCATGAGTTTGCAACATTTACTAAGGCATAGGAGCATTGAATGTGTAGGATTAATTGAAAGTACGGGGAAGGAATAACAGATGTTTCCAAACTCTCTCCCATTCAGAGTTTAACAACAATTTACCCCCACTGCAGTGGGGAGGTGAGCCAGGGTGATCCTGAGGATAACTGAAAATATCAGCAAGTGTCAATTAATTGATTTAGCTTCCAGCTTAAAAACCAAAACCCTGTGTGCAGAAATCAGGAATGCTTTTAAGGAAAACGCTTATCATTTTCATTAGGTAGGCTGTGCAGCAACCTATGGGCAGTGTTAATAATGGAGAGCACACTGTTAGTAAGGCTCATTAGATGCTACCAATATCAAATCTATGAATTTAAGAGATGAGTCTTTGTTTTTAAAGCTTTTTTTTTTCTTTTTAACTGTGCAAAGTATTTTTTTGCAAACAGCTTCTAATTGATCCCTTTCTTCCTTTTTCTTAGTGGTCTATAATTCACAGCAAGTGCTCTAAGCAATACTGCGAATATATAGTGGGATCGGTCTTGTGTGCAGTACTCTTTTATATGGTTATAAAGAAATCTGTGTGAAATGTCATACAATTTTATATTGAAAGCAGCTGACATTAAATGACCCTATAAAATTTGTGCAGCAGAACATCTCAGCTAGTAGAGGCAGCTTCTGATGGAATCCAGAATATGAGCTTTGTTTCCTTCAGTTTACCAGCGCATCCATTTTGCATGTTTGCTCTCACTGATCTGCTGAACAAACTAAAGGTACAATTCCAAAACATTCACTATTTGCTTATATCAGCTTTTGTTGACATTGAGGAATTATAAGACTTCATTTTGAAGTCTCAGATCTGTCTGCTGTTTTGAATTTTTTTCCTTGCTACCAGCCCTTGTCACAGCAGCAATTAATGATTCTGATTGCAATAAAGAAAGGTCCTTTCCTCTTACTACACTTAAGATCGATTTAACAGTTAAAAAAAAAATAATCTAGCCTTGTACCACAGAGGATGATCGCAGTTTTCTTCCTTTAGTACTGTACTTTCTCTCATTAGAGACTTAACAAATGTACAAATAATTCTGTTTTATGGTGGAAAACATTACAGTTGCATATCTGCTACTGCTCCAGCTCTAAACTGTGCTTTAGACTTTGTTTCCTAGTATAAATAAAGTAAAAGGCAATATCCTCTCATTGCTGGGTTTTAAAATATCACCTGTGTTCATTTAGACTGCAGTAATTGCATTGCAACAAAAGGCTGTAATGGAGAGAAGTGCACTTCCTCCAGCAGAATGGTTGCTCCTCAGTGGACAACTAATTCTGTCATCTAGTCCTTAGCATGTACCTTTGGAAAAATGGGAACTTGTGGAATCTGGTAGGGAAAATCTGACAGAATAGAAAGAGGAAAGAGAGCCATTTGTGTTTTTTTTCTGCAACTAAAGCAGAAAATTATGTATGAAACACTTGTGACTTTATCTTGTGCCCAAATTAAGATGGAATTTGACAAAAACTGTTTTTCTCTTCTGTTCATATGAAATGTCACAGTTGTCTCATTGTGCATTACCATGCAGGTGTTTATTTGTCTTCAACCAGTTGATGTGAATCTATGCTCAACTTTGAACTATTCAGGCTATAACTTGCTGCTCTCCTTGAGCGTCCTGGCTCTCTGATTTCCCAGTTTTGCATCCTAAATGAAAGGTGATCCTTTCTTACTTCAGCCTTTCCTTTAACTTTATTTTGTAAGTCCTCCTCTGTCCATAACGCCTCCTTCTTCTGTTTGTGGACTTCGTTTTTGTAGTTCTGAAGCTAGATGCTCTTTTAAAAACTCCTGGAGTTTTGTAGCTTCTTGACATTTTCCCCCTCCCATCTTGTCACAAAAGTTGGTGAAAATGGTGAATTTTGTAGTGCCTTGGCTTCAAAATAGTCAAAGATAACTAGCTAGGCTCTGAAATAGTCTTCAAAGATATGCTAAAAGGTCTTAAATTTATGATGGTTCACATGTATTTATTTATTTATTTTGCTCTGGTTCTCAAGACTTTCTCTCTCTGAGGATTAGAAATCTAGTTTAAAAGAAAAACAACTAGCTACAAGCTAATCATCATGCATGATATGTTTTTAGTATCTGAGACAGAAAAGCTCACTAAGCACTGGGAGTCAGGCAATTAAAAACAGCTGAACTAGCAGCATTACTCTGTGGTAACCCTATCCTACTCCATTTGCCTAACAGGCCTGTTCAGCATAAATCTTGCTATTTAATGAAATACCAGACCAAGGTTTTCACCTCACTTACTGTATAAGGTGTAAGGAAGAAGTTGGACATATCTTCAGGGTTCCTCAGAGTGTGATGCTACAGAAATTACGTAAGCTGTGAAACCAGCATATTAATTCAGACATGCACTGGGCATCTTCTGATTTAATGCCAAAAACTACATACATGCAGATCCCTAAAAGTAATGCCTCCTATTCATTTCCATGTGAACTGCAACAGATGCAAAGAACACAGTGATGCGTTACTTTTTGAGCAGCCATTATATTTTACTGGGGTTGTTCTGCTAATTCCTTAGCTGATGTTTTCAACTCGAATAGTCATTCTATTGTTTTATTTTTCATGGTATCCTAAGGTTGAGTAATTTGGAAGAAAATCTGGAGTGCCTGTTTTAAAAATTTTTTTATGTAATGCAAAGAGCAAATTAAAGATGAATTCTCTGGATGTAGGAAGCTGAGAGATTTTTTTTCTGTATGTATAAAAAGGAAGAAGGCAATCAGTGAATGTGTTTTTTCTCCTAGTGTACTGGGAGGGAGATGGCTTAATCTTAATGCAGGAAAGCATGGGACTGGTGAGAGAACATTTATTGCCCCCTTTCACTCATGCTCTCAGTGCTCAAATGAAAGAGGAGAAAGACTTCATCTATGCTACTGAATGTGAGATGAAGCAGCAGTGCTGTTTGTGACTATTAAACCACGTACAGCACTTGGCTGTGAGCAGCAAACGCTACTTAATGAGGTCTGAGTAGCTTCTGGGCTGATGGTTGCAGGAAGGGCAGAAAGCTTTTAGCTGTTGTTGCACGGTCTGGGAGAGGCTTTTCAGGTAACTTAAGGACATGTACATTTTACTGCTATAGCCCTGTCCAGGGCTGCATTTTTTATCACATATGAATTGGTAATGATAACCATGCTAGCTATAAAACACGCTTTGGTTGAATTTAAGCTGTTTTTACAAACTATTGCTAATTGATCACTTAGGGGAGAGCTCTTATCTACGTGATGACCGACTTTAAGCAACCATTCTTTAACTAGGCTTCCACGAAAGGATTGAAAGGATTTAGGAGGTCTGTATTTGATTAGAAGACATAAATAATTTATCCTAAGGATTATTTTGTGTGAAGGTATTAAGGTTGACAGAAGATTCTGCAGCGTTTGTACATTTCCCAACTGTTTGAAGCCGTGCTATTAAATATGTTCTTAACCGTTTGATATTTTGTAATGTCACGTGATGCTATATGAGGAATTCTGAGGCAAATAATACCAAAGCATGCTGTTATAGGTTTAAGCATGAGGTACTCGTTTGAGCATCAGGCTGGAACCAGCAGCTGAAGCTGCTTCATCTCTGGCTAGTACAGACCATCCTGAATGCACGATGAGAGGGCTGGAAATCATGTATCCCTGTTATGTCCCTGTGTTTTAGTTAGCCCCCTGTGAGTTTGATCAGTGAGAAAACATGGATGAGCCGGCTTTCATCTGGGAGGTTCACTTAGCAACATCCAGATGTATCTGTATGTCTTAAGCAGTGCTGCACAGAGGCAACCATAGCCTCTTTATAGGTCTTTATATGTATTCTGCAGTCTGCTGATAACATTAAAAACATCCTTTTTTAAAGCGATGACATAACTGATGACTGTTACACACTATTAACAAAAGATTGATATCTTTTGAATACTTTTTTTTCATTTTCTTAAAGACTTAAGAAAAATTGTAATGTATAAATTACATATTTAGAAAGGTGTTCTTATTTCATTTAAAGAGCACCTGAAGAATTTTTCTGTCACAACAGGCTGTCAGGTAAATGTTTGGTAGAAATAGTTACACTTTACCTGCAGCTCCGTTACTTGAACTTCTAAAGAATCAACTTTCTCATTTCCGAATGCATTTTTATTTTGGTATGTGTTTTATTTATAATGCATTTTATAAAGGTACACTGGAGTCCTATTAGCTGTAATTCTATAAGCGTCAATATTGTGCTTATTTTTTTTCTGTTGTAAATTGCTGTCTATTCTTTGTGATATTAGTATGAAATTCTGTGTCTTTCCATCAGTAATAAGCATTTGTAACAGATGTTGCAGCAAAGCAGTTTGTAATTTAACTCCCTTCAGTAAGCAATAATTAGTTTAATCTTTTGATCTTGATTCAAGTTCTCTTTTCAAGCACTTTTTCTTTTATGAAATTTGTTTAGTATGTGATTGAGGCCTCAATTTGAAAATACAATGGATGAAGCAAGGATTAAATTCCATCTGCATTACAGGTTATGGCAGAACTAGAATTGTTATACAGGAATTAAGGTTTATAATGAAACACAAGAACAGTTTTCAAAAATTGATAATGCAGCAATTTTGAAATGGAAAGGAGCAGGCAAACTTCTCTTTTTCCACGTATAAAAACTGCTAAGTTTTTTTTTTTTCCTATAGTTTGTGATGATGTTTAACTGCTTGTCTAAGCTATTTCAGTTTGTATTAAGTTTGCTATTGTCTATGTTAATTGTTGAATTAGTATTTAAGCTTGATTCCATATATTTAGAGATAATAGGTTCTGCAGAGGAACACAGTTGCTTGGTATTTATTTTTGAGCATGTAATTTCCTTCCCAGTGTTGGTGGCTTTGCAAGAGGAATTATGGTTGTTCATTCTAATTAGATAAATGTTTTCCTTTCTACATATAATCATTTCACATCTTTGGGTGCTTCTTCCTCTTTGGAGAAGTAACTGGTACGAAACGGGATCAAATTCAGCACACCAGAATATTTGAGGTGAGGTCTTGTTATGTGGCTTATTAGAACTGGATTCATCCAAGTATTACTAGATGTGATGCTAATCAGATGTAAAGATTCATGACACAGACTGTAGTTTACAAAATTATGTGTATAGAAGCTAACGTATAGAAATGGTAAACTGTCTTTTTTATATGTCTTTTTCTTTCATAGAAACCTCAGGGCTTTTCTTCATGCTATTCTGTGCTGTCTTGCTGAACCCCACGTAGCTATCAGCCATCTATGGGGTGTTCTGGTCATACAGCTCTGAACTCCTAAGTCTTGCATCTGAGTTACAGTTCAGGCTGGGCAGTGTACTGCAGTTCTAGAACTGATTAATGCTTGGCACAGGTATAATGTGCACATTTGATTATGTTTGGTGGCAAAAGGTGATTTAAAAAAAAATATATATATATGTATATATATTTGAGTTGTAGTCTGAATTGATAAAGAAATGTTATCCTACAGCTGAGTTTATAAGAACTGGGGAGGGGGGAATACATTAAGGTGTCCAATCCAAAGATGATAATCCCCAGGAGATCAAGGTCCAATGGAAGCAGAATTAGAGATCTGAACCTCACAGTGTTTGTACCTCTTGTACGGATGCTGAAGATACGCACTTGGCTACGTTTATGTGCTAGTAGTGGAGGTATCAATGACCTTACAGTGTGTAAGATACTATCACTCAGGTCTTGAAAGGCACATTTCTTCACTAAACTACTATCAGGTGTTCAAAGTCCATTAGTTTTGTATAGACATTCTTTTATCTTTTTAACAGAGATCCTGAAAGCTGCCTGCTTCAGGAAATGGCTTTTGGCAGTGCTAACACTAGGATCAGCAGGAGGATGTGCTTACAACAGGGTGTCTGGTGCTGCAGTTACCTGGACGTTTTCTATTATTATTATTGTGATATTGCACCTTAGTTTCAGAAAAGTGTAACTAAATTTCGTTAGCAGTTTCTATTTTGTTGCACGTTGAACTGTAAAAGTGTTTCTACCAAGCAATAACTTACTTGCAAAAGAGAATACTGCTCTACATTTAGAATTTGAGATTGAAGTAGTTTAAATGCTGGCAGGTTTTGTTCATTTTTCTGGAAATAAAATTCCTTAAATTCGTTCATACTCTGGGGCAAACGTAGGTAATTATCTCCCTCTTTATTGATACCAATATTAAAATTCATAATAATCAGAATCTCGGTAGTATTTAATTTTCAAACATCTGAAAGCATGTGGCAGGTGTGAGATAGCAGCATAGCTGTAGTTAGAGAAGAGGAATCTCTCTCTCCTGTGCCATGCAGAAAGATAGATGTTTCATAAAGTACATCTGACAGAATTTAAGATATGCCAGTAGGCTAATCTTGGTATCTGTACATCTAACAAAGTTGTTTCAGAAAACACTTTCATCTTTCATTTTCATAGTGTAGTTGCAGACTTGTTTTTGCAACATTGAGTGAGGACTGAATTTATGATATTTATCACAACAATCCCATAAAATAGTGAAAAAAAATTAATATATATATATAAATATACCAAGATATCATTAGTTATTAAATATATATATATAAATATACCAAGATATCGTTAGTTATTAAAAAAGCTGCTGCTGCTTTGTGCTCAGAATTGTCTTGCTGTTTTGAGTATGCTCTTGAGGCTATAGAGGCACTTTGAAAAGGAAAATCCATCAGATTAAGATTGTGGGAGTTAACTTATTTGTCTTACTTTCTTGATGGTTTGCTTTTAAAGCATGGATTAGTAACAATATAGTCTTGTGGCATATTTGGAGACAGCAATAAGGAAAGAGTTTAGCTTTTAAGTACTTGGTGAAGTACATGGATAACACATGAAGAACTACAGATATCACTGGGTGGTTATTCTGCAAATTAGGAATGTTTTTATTAGTATTGCCTGTAGGAATGTCTTTGTTTCCAAGAAGCTCTTCAGGAATGTGTAGACACAGTTGGAATCAAAACTACAGATCAAGCAATCTCGTTCAGAATTGGTGCAAAAGCATGCTTATTGGTTGGTGTATTTGAATGTTCCTACTGAATTTAATAACCCTGCATGTACAAGAAGATAGTATCAGGTACAAGAGCATACAAATTTAACACAGGTCTTGCCCTTTGTAGGGGAAAAATCTAATTTCTGCTTCTCCTACTGATTGAATGCCTTTTTTCCTGAGAATCATGCAGTTTCATCATGGCAAGTGGAGAAAAAATTATTTGTGGTTAAAAGCTAAGCCTGATTTTTATTCACTTTACTAAGAGGGCACAGCATGTGATCAGTGCACATAAATTATTGAGTGGTTGGATGTTATTTTGAAAATGATTTATTACCATATTGAAATCAGATGTAAAAGCAGACATGAATTTTTAAAGAATAAACAATTCTCAAACAGCTATTCTCACATAACAGTTGTGCCTTTCTAATATAACTATTGTGGGTAGAGGTGTTAGTTTCACTGTAATGGATGTCACCCCAGAAAGAGTTGTCATAGAGTAATACTAGTGGATGCTGCACTATTGTTATTTCTGGAGCAATTTATGTATTTTTGTTTTGTAGTTAAAAGATGATGAAAAGCCTTGAGTTGCTTTTTCTTAACTTTCATTCCCAGTGGCTGTACCTCTAATTATACTGGTGTGCAAATATAGACCTGTATAGAAATGAACAGAGACCTGAGAGAGAAACTGTGATGAAAATCAGAAAATGCATGTTTGCCATTCAGAGATAATAAAAGTTATATCTGCTTGTGGCTACAACCTAGATTATTTTTTGTTACAATGAAAATGTGCAAGAGAAAAAGCAAAACATACTAATAATTAATAATGTTCAGCCTCAGTCCATATTGTTAATCATTTCTGAAAGGGGGAGAAATGTCTATTCCTTATACTAGAACTGAGAAAATAGCTGTACAACTTTATATGAATTATTAACAAAGATCCTCAGTCTAATATGGGAGTTGTCCAGAAACTCATTCTTTATAATTAATCTTCGAGGCCAGCTGCAAAGCAAGTGTTTCTTGCTTTTTATAATGTGACATAATGTGTGTCAGAGGTGAAAGCAATCAATTTCCAGCTTAGCTATCCAATTAGAACTTCTACAATTAGGGTAGATATGACTATATAATTAAAATGCATTATTTGTTGAAGTTGCTAAATGACATTCTGTTTTAAAAGATGTCCACTGCATTTAAAGATTGCAGTGTTCCTAAACACTGTTCCTAAAATGAAGTAACAACTGTTTAGTTGGGAAGATAATGCATGTTATCCATATAAAAACCAGTTACTATATGGTACTGTAGAGGTATGAAAATACTAACCTCCATCAATAAGAAAAAAGGTAAATAATTGCTTCTTTTTGAGAGAAAGCATCTCTGCCTACAAGAAGAGCCCTAAGCACTTCTGCTCTTATTGAAATTTAAGTCCTCTTCTGCAGTACACCATTAATGAACGGTATGTGTATGTTTCAATTTTTAGGGTGCATTACACCAAACTTCCAGAGCAGAAAACAGGAGCTTCTGCGTTGGTGACATTCAGATTTCATAGTGAACTTGATACAGCGTTCTTCCACATTTGCTGTTTTGACTGGCTTTTGGGTGGGTGCCAGAACTGAGCTTCGATAAACAGGCATGGAAAATGATGTTCTCTGCAGACTGGTTTTTAGTCTATATTCTGAAGTGTGCATGCACACAATTAGGGAGGATAATGCTGTACTGTTAGCCTCCTGAAACCTTCTGTTCTTTCGGAAGCCACAGATGGCCTTCTAGAGGGAGAAGTGAGGGCTCTGTAATACAGAATCGTTGTACTGCAGGAAGGCCGCATTACTTACTTACAGTCCCTTGTTCTTAATTCAAAAAGGAAACCTTGAGGGATATGCCATGCTTTTTTGCAATTACCTGAGATAAGTAACTAATAGCATTCAGCTCTGCAAGATAGTAATATACTCTTCAAATTTGTTGTTTATGCAATTATAACATTCACTTTGTCCTTTGCAACCCTGCTTGCATGTGGAGTGCTTCTGTAAATAACCTCGATAGTCAGTGGTCAGTGTCAAGTGCCAGTCTTTGCTTAATGTACTGATCATGTGATGATAGCTACAGATGGTAATCAAACCTCCACTGTTTGAAATCAGTGACTGATGTAGGATAATATCACCTGGGCAGATTTGTGGCAATAAATTCTAAAATACTAGTGTTTGGAGACTGATTAGCAACCAGTCATTTAGAACATTTAGAATTTGATAGATTTGCATCTTTCTTAAAGATCACTTACTTTGAGACTTCTGCGTGTCTATGAATTTCTTTATCAAGGCGTCAGTAGTTTGCGTGTAAAGATTAAGAGCATATTTCAGGGAGTGTAGGTCTGGGCTCTTTTCCAGGAAGTTCTTTTTCAGCCCACTTCCTCCAGCATGGAAGTATTGCTAAAAAGTAAAAAAGTTAAATTGCAACTTACCTTTAAAAATAACATTGGCAGAGCCAGTTAGATTTGTGATTGTTGCAGTGAAATATTATCATTTTTACAATTGTTCTTCTTTCCAAAAGTGAAAATTTTAAAATTAGTATGGGAAAAATTACACATGTAAGTTTCTTTTAGGTTGTAGAGTGTGGAATTAGTTTAACTTTTTTCTATCTAAAAAAATCTCTATGATTAAGGCACAGTTTACAGCACAAGTAAGGAATATATTCTTAAAAGTCAGTCACGCTGACAAATGAAGTGTGCAAACACAAGTACTTAACATCACCGATGTGGAAATCAATGCTGCGGTCTCAGTCAAAACTTGACAAATGTAAGTCACATTGAATGGTATTTTTACTTCGTAAATTTCCTACACATTCACTGTTCTTGGAAAAAACCAAAAGACTCGATAAATGGAAGTAGAATGATATAATGAATGAAAAATCATCTCTAAGTTCAGATAGTAAGATAGGGGAGATAGTTGAGGCCAGAAAGTTTCATTTTTGGTAATCTATTTGCTAAGTTTCTTTTTGTTTTACAAAATGATAATATGTTATACTCAAGGTAAAAGATTATCCTTTTATTTTACTCTCTCCAAAACATTAATACAAACATAATCTATTATATTTTAAGTTGCTGAGTGAATTAATTTTGGGTTGAATAATTTTTATAGCTTTTGCTGCAATCAGACTACCAGACATTTGCTTTCAAGTCACTATGAAGATGAAGAGCTTAGGATCAAATGGCTCGTGCTATATTAAAGTGGTCTCCATGGTTCTAGGGGGCCATTCTACATTGGAATCTACTGTTTATATAATTACATCCTTGGTCATTCCAACACTGAATGGAAAAACATGCAAAGCTGTACCTTTATAGTAGCTAGTGCTACTTCCATTATTGCACACTGCCTCAGCGTCAGGCTTTTGGCATCGTCTCGAATCACATGGTCCTGCAAAAGGAGTTAACAACGTAGCTAATTATGAAAGAGAGACAGCATTGTGGCCTAACTTTGGAAAAGCAGAACTTTCACGTACTCTCCAAACTCCTATGTTTAACAGGGATTAATTCAACTTCAGGATTATTCTAGAACAAATTATAATCTAAAGTAATTGTATTGTTCCTTGAAAACATAGACTGTAGGGGAAAAAGATCCCATTCTTAATATTGAGTTCCTCTATCACTTTCTTTAATTACTAGAATGTTTTTGTGTTCTGTGAGACAGGTGAATAGATTTCAAGTTAAAAAAATTGTATTTGATGTTACTGAAACAATTGTATTAAAAACCTTGAAATATTAACTAATGTTGGTTAATGCCCTGTATTAAAAAGGGGTCTTACTACAACACCAGGTAAATAGTCATAAAGAAAAGTTTACAGGAATGTAGTTATCTAATACAAGCATCCTATGACTACTTCACCTTCCTTTTTCCTCCACTAACAAACTTAGCTGTTATTTATAGACGCACAATTTTCTGCATTTTTATGTCAGTTCTGAAGTGGTGAAGTTGGGAAAATTGATTAGTAAACAGCTGACATTAGTATCAAACATCTAAGGTCTCTATGACATAACAATATGGACTTGAGTGATGTGGTCCAGTGAGTTTATTGCAGAGGTATAAGTCAGTCATTTTTCAGTACTTGTTTTCAGTAATATGCAGAACAAATATACAAGTACTCCTATCTTATTTTTTTTTCTCCTCAAAACTGCTTCCAGAAGTTCCAGAAGGGAACTGTTCAAGCAGGGAACACAGAGATCTCAATTTGCTGTTCTGTGATTATTTAATGCATATAAGGCCAAGTTGTGCAGCATGGTAATTGTATCATCTTGACCCAGCTAGTGACCATCACTTTATCACATAAGCATATCATCATTTATTCTTCTTATTCTTTATTATTCAGATGAGACTGTAAAATCATTACTCGTCTATGACCAGCTACTGCTACATTCAAGTTTACTACAGTAAATGAGAGTAAATTTGGGCCTCACAGTCACCAATATTACATCTGGTTTGATGTTAGAGCAAGCCATTCACTGCTTCATTTGGCTACATTACCTTGAGTTTTGAGAGTTGTCCAAGATCTTTGGCTGCACTGAATATCATCTGGGGCCCCTGCAATCACATTGAAAGTTCAGGAACCAGGATCAATACAGTGTAGTTGCTTTGTATGTCCACATCTCATTTTCTGCTAGGACATTAGCCAAAATCACTGTTTTGCAAAGCTAAATGAAAACTTAAATTACACATACAGACACATTTATAATTTTGATAAGTAGTTGGATCCCTTCAGCATGATACTTGATACAAATACTGACTTTATGATAGCAGTTTCTTGTGCTCTGTCTGCTAATTTTGTCTAATATTTTTAAACCAAGGCTGGGATTATTTTAGGCAGTGTGTCAGTGACAATACGTCCATAAGTAAGTGCTATGCTACTATAGATAATCACAATGGGAAGTGAACAGCCTGAAGAACCTGCAAAAGCTTAACTCAGAGTTAAATTGAAATCCTTATCGTGAAACACAAGATATTGATCTAGCATTGTGCCAAAGCTCCTTTTTAAAGGATATTGTACTGTTGTGAATTTAAACCTGTATTTTTACAAAGCCAAATCCTGGCACGATACCAAAGGACAGTTACTAACTCTTTGCATGAAATAAACTGTATCCTCCTACAATTTTATGATCACAATTTTATCGCAAGTACTCCATGAAACAAAGTAAATATTGTGGTTACTTGGCAGCTCAACAAGACATAGCTCTGGATGTCTGGATTCCAGGAGAACAAAATCAATACAAATTACATAGTGTAATATAAAGCAATTTTTCATTAGTATTTTCTGTTCCTAAGTGTTTCTGATTCCAGATCTTGTTTCACTGTACATATGCAATATAGGACTACAAGTATAGAGCTACATCTCAATTTTTCATTATTTTTTAGCAGGGAGAATAGTAAGATAAATGATATAATTAAAAAATAAGCTCTAGTTTTTGAATGCCTTTCACCCTCAAAGAGAAAGTAATACTCAAGGCTGCAAGAAGGAAAATCTTTTACAGTATCCTACCTTTCACTGATTTAAACTGTGTACTCAGTTGCAACTAGAAGTAACAAAATAAATGGAACAGTCTCTGCCTTTGTCAGTCTGCATCTGCACTACCCCTCCTATGTTCTGTGTTCCAGATGTCCACCCACAGCTTAATACAGTTTCAGAACAGCTTGTTTAGCAAACTGATATGGGATGTAACTAGCATCACAAGTTATTGCTTGGTGTGATTCTGAGCATCAGTAAAGACAACAGCAGTAACAAATTGCGAAAGATAAACAGAAATGTGAGTTCAGTTGGCAGTGAGAGGTTCTTTTTGCTGTAGTTAGTAGATAAATAATTAATTTTTAAATATAGGTCAATTTTTAAGCTGCTCAGGGAAAATATGTCCAAAAATGTTGTTTTATAACTGACTGATACATCCTGTTACCCCAATAGGCTTACTCAGCCCTAGATTGGTTATTCTGCATTCTTGGCAACCAATTAAAAAGAGCAGCAAAAAAATTCCTCAACATTGAGCCACGCTCTTCTGTGATTCATTGTGTAACAACTGGTGTTGCGTAAAGCAAGCAATAGCAAAACTCCTGTTTGAAAATGTTACCACATTTAAGCACTACTTATACAGAAGTTACTTAGTTTTGCACCAAAATTTTAGAAACGCGAGTTCAAAATATCTGAAATACAAAATAGACATAGCCAGTGAAAGACAGCCTGTTTCTGATTGTGTGTATGTAATAACCACTAACAGATTCAGCAGACGGAGGCCCTGGTGGGGATGGTGGAATCATCTTTAATCTAAAATTACCAGAAGCTCAATTTAACTAACTTCTACCTTAGCACAATCTTCCCATACCATGTTAGATTTTCCCCCTGTCCTTCAGCAATTAGATTTCATACTGAATTTATTAGAACCTTTTATGTGCTGTATATACTTACAGTTTGGTCTGTCAGTGGTGGAAGTACAATTTGTTTTTCTATTCTGTTCAAGACTATCTTCCATAGCTCTTTTAGAACCCGTTTCAGAACCGTCTTCTCACAGATTTTTGCAGAGACGCTTAAACTGGAACAAAAGAAAACATGAACAGGTCTCCAAAACGAGCATTAAGACTTCAGAGGTGCTGTGTCACTGTATCTTTATGTTTTGACATATAATGTTGAGCCCTAAAATAAAGTACAAATGAAAGAAAGGTTCTTCTGTGTATAAAATCTGACATAGGACAAGGTGTTGGTTTCTGATACAAATTCAGGGCTACCACTTGGAAGCATTAATTTCTACATCTTGGCATACCTGTGCAATCATACTATCTATTAGATTGTCAAGCTAAGTTTTTAGAGGCTTTGCATCCTTGAGTACATTTATCTCTTTAAGAATATGGTCTGAAACTATCATATATGATGATGATATGATGATACCATGATGATATCATGACTATTTTCAAGAATGAAGTGCAGCAGTTCATAGGCTTGAGCAAACATTGGAAAACTATACAATGCAAACATGGGTGAATTTTCACAGAATAATTTCTGATCTATTCACATTAAAAAAAGATTACTGTAAACTATTTACCAAATCATCAAATCAACAGGAAGTATGTAATTAAAATAACTGAGAATATGATTTAGTTTTTTGTTATTTCTCAATTCTTTTAATAAATTTTAATAAATGCCTATAATCTTATTGTATATATAACCCTCTAGTGGCACATAACCTTGAGTAAATTAATTTGTAGAACTGGGTAGACTGCCAAAAGTAAAAAGCTGACATATAAATTTATAAGTTACAATTTTTTTTTGCCATGTTAGGAGATTGTGTGCGGTCTTCAACAGTTTTACAACAATAGACAATTCTTATCATAAACACTTTAAGTAAGTGCTTGCCCATTGCCTGTTGGCAATGAAACTCACATAAAACTCACATAACTTGCAAAGACCTCGAAAATGAAGCCTAGAAGAAATAAACCCTGCAATGCAAAAATCTATATCTCTTTAAATTCCCTCCCCCACCCTTTGTGGTATGATTTAGACTTTGGCTATGCATATTACAATTGGGAGCAGTGATTTCCAGTCACGACTACAAGATAGCAACCCCACCTGTCCCATTTTTAGTAACTGTTAAGTAGTAATCTGGAGAGAGAAGAGTCAATTGTAAATGTATTCTTAAACCAGTGTTTGATTCAGCTCTTATAATAACCCAGAGAAGTATTTTGGAATTCCAGTCGCTGCCTTCAGCATAGAGCTTTACAAATAAATGGAAATAGAATAACTTACAGTGCAGAAAACAAAGAAACGCTCCTTGCCACTGTACATATGTTCTTTTAACAGGGCAGAGAACATGCAGAGCTGGTCAGAGCGAAAAAATGTTCAGGGATGAGAGAGTGCAGAGCCTGGGAAGAAACAGACCCCAGAGGCTGGCAGGAATACTGAACCTATTCTGCTTCCTCAGTCTCTCCAGACAAGGACTTAGCAGGATAGACTTAAGCAGGCATCCTACAAACAAGGGCTTTTTATTATCTCACATAATGGCTCCTGGAAGCCACTGGCTTTCTTGAGCTCGTTCTGTGCTCTGCACCTTCCTCAAATCTTCTCAACACAGCTCCAACTTTAACACCAGTTCCATCCAACCAATTCCTCCTGGTTATGCTTCTTGTTCGACTTCACTTTAAGCAAGAATGATACTCCCTCCTAAGCACGCCTTTTTCCACCTTCACTTTGAAAATTTCTGCCTTGGAGAAATATACATAAAGAACCAAAGTGTTGAAAGAGTAACTAACTAACTCATATGCTTAAAGGTTCGTGCATACTTCTGCAACTCAGGAGCTAAAGCTCAGGATCAGTGTCATGCTGCTTGGTCTCTAGGCCACTGCTGTTTCACAAATGTCAGTAATGATGTAGAATCACAGAACTGTGGGGGTTGGAAGGGACCTCTGAAGATCCACCAGTCCACACCCCCTGCTAAAGCAGGCTCCCTACAGCTTGGCCTGAACCAGTGATTGAGCACCAAGTGAAAAGGCGTGGCTAATTCAGGGAGCTCAGGTGCAGGCAATGCATATGAGTCACCAGAAGGGGTGGACTTTGGATCCATATCTCTTTGCCTTCATTGAAGGGTTAGCAGCTGATGGAGTACTATCTGTTTGGATAGAGATTGTATTTCTTTTGAGCTGTTGCTCGTTGTTTGGAAGGGTGAGTTGATATTTATTTATTTATTTAAAAGAATCAAGAGGACCAGAAAAACTTGTGTTGATGTAATATGAACTACTAGTTCAGTGATTCTAGATATTTCTACGCAGGGCATAAAACTAATGATGGTGTATGTATTTTTATTGTAGGTAGCTTGACCATTTACACAGGAAGCATCCAGGTATGTTTTAAATGTCTCCAGAGAAGGAGACTCCACCACCTCTCTGAGCAGTGCTCTGTAAAACTCTCAGTAAAGAAGTCGTTCATATGGAACTTTCTATGCTCCAGTTTGTGTCTGTTATGACCAAGGACAGCAGGGTGCTTACAGACAACACAGGCACGTGCCTTTCTGAACAGCTGATCCTGTCACTACTGGACGATGAGGAGAAGAGACGTGCTTGCTCTCAATGGGCCAGTGTGAGTTTGTGGCACGATCTGAAAATTTAGTTCTTTAATAAGTGAAAAATAAAAGTATAAAAATTAAGCTGTTCTGTAAATTAGTGCAAATCTTTAAATAGTGGCTAAGCTTTTAACATCGTGGAAGTGCTTATAAATAAGCAGGAGACTGAGAGATAGAGAATATACTATGTTCAGCACAATTTTTTTTATACAACTGCTCATGGAGCACAGAGCAGACACTAGCTCTGTGACAGTGCCTCAGAACACAACTAGAAATAGACATATATGTTATTTATGGGAAAGTTTTTTAGTGTAAATAGACATGATAAGTATAGCATCCTGTCCACATGTGAACACTACAAGTATTAAAAATACTGCAAACAGTTTCTAGGTATTATCCGTGCTTCAGGGTACGGCCAAGTATATATCCTTGACTAGCGTAATATTACTAACGCGCCACACACATTAATGTGTCACACTTACGTTTTGTCCAGGAAATCCATGAGGGGCCGAAGTACAATCTCTGCATCAATGGCCGCGCTGTTCTTATTGGCTGCTGCAGTCCCATTTCCTCTCATTTGATTGAGTTCAGAGCTCATTTGTCTTATGCAATCTTCTATAAT
The DNA here is from genome assembly GCA_035772895.1 of Perdix hodgsoniae. Taxonomy (NCBI): domain Eukaryota; kingdom Metazoa; phylum Chordata; class Aves; order Galliformes; family Phasianidae; genus Perdix; species Perdix hodgsoniae. The sequence goes on from JAPSGF010000010.1 coordinate 8,854,349, forward strand.
AGATTGGAAACTATAGGAGAAAGGGAAAAAAAAAAAAAAAGAATGAAAGAATTCTGAGAGACAAGACAAGACAGTAACCTGCTCTGGGGAACCTGTGTTAGCAGGGAGGTTGGACTGGATGATCTCCAAAGATTCCTTTCAACTCCTACTGTTCTGTGATTTACCTTTTTGCATCAGGTTCTTCAACAAGAATCTTTTCTCTGCAGTGAAACTGAATATTTTCCCAAACACAACATACTTCTGGTGCTACAGTATGAAAACACCACCTCCTGTGCATTGTGTAATTAATGCAACTACTGTTTTGATTTATTTTCCTTGTTTCAGTTCTGTCATTATGCTTTTCATGCCCTTGTGGTGATGTTAAGTAGTTATTTTCCGGAAGCAATAGATGTATTAACATCTGCCATTTAGGATATGGTAGACTACAAGCTGGCAACAACTCCAGTTTTTTGTGTGTGTGTGTGTGAAAGCACAGCAGGAAAAGGAGACCAGAAATCATTATTTATTTTATGGTTAATACGAAACAAGCTTTGATATTTTTCTTGAGGACAATAGGAAACTTCCGTTGATTTTGCCCTACTTGGCTCACTTGGACATTTTCCTGGGTTTCACACAGTCAGTACTACTAGAAACTTTACTTCTTTGCAGCAAGTTGGCACAGCTGAAACATTTAAACTGAATAAAATCATCTTTCAACAACAAAAAAAACCAAACAAGTTGATACACTTTTTGAAGGAATCTTTTCTATTTGAAGGTGTGTGTGAACAAGTTGTTGCTCCTCAAGTTGGGTCATTTCAGCTTATGTGCAAATCATTCAGTTTCCTAATCAATATAGTAGACAAATCTGGGTTACATTCTGGTATCACTGATGTGATGCAGGCTTCATTCAATACATTTAAACAGTGCAGAAGAACAGTTATTCAGAATCAGCAGTTCAGAGGCTGAATAAGGCCTTTGCACACATCATAATTTGTTTTAGAATTAGTTTGTGAACAGAACTGCAAAACAGAGGCCATAAATATAATGAGCTTTTAAATGTGAAAAGATAAATGCCAAAGATTAACTATAAAGCTGCAATTGAAGCTGCTCACGTACTTGGACCAGTCCCTCCAATAGAAGCAGACTTTGCTTAACGAGTACCACTAAAACATTAATCCCTCTTTGTTAGATTCCTTTCTAATTTGAAGCAAAAATAACTTGCAGTTTCTCATAGCAGAGATACACTACTGATGCAGGACCGTGCCATTCAGGAGTTCACACTGATTAATCAAAGACTTTGAGAATAAGTCTCTGCAGACAGTTCTTGCACAGCCATGGGTCTGCCCAATTAGTGACCATTTGAAGCAGGCTCAACACAGGCAGGTATCTCTGGTTTCCACAGATCACGTAGAAAAAGTTTTCAGTTTCGGGGGTAACATAAACATGGCCAGAGAGAAAAGTTTAACATAACATCACACAAGTGCAAACCAGCACTTTTTTGTTTTCTAAAAAGGAGAACAAAATTTCAGAGCCTCACCCCACCTCACCTCTGTAACACATTTATGCCCACAGACCATTTTCAGTTTTCCGTGCAGAGAAGTTACTGCTGTATGTGTCGGTTTCTGACACACACACACTCACACATAAAATGCACACTACTTCATCAGGACAGGAATGAACTGTATCTCAGGAAGTACAAACAGCCACCAAGACAGGCAACGAGGCAGGCTTATGAACAGAAATATATCTCTAAGACTTGAAGTAAAAGTGATTACCTTGTGGCATATGTTACACTGAGTTCATCTAATACGTTGCTAAGTTTTGCTTGAAGTTCTTTTAGAACAGCACTTGCTTCTTGATCCAACTGCAAAGAGATAAGTAACGTTATATTTTTCTTATAAAATACGTCTTGGGTTTTCTGTTAAATTAGCACACTTGGAATTATATGCAATGATATACTGCACTATGGAAAACCAAATATGGAAACACCTGTTACTACATGAGATTATTTAATAAACCTAAAAATCCAATTGCCAATTAGAGTAAAACATTTGATTGCAGTAGTGAAAAGACTACATTGTCGAAAATCAAAACAGTGCCACTTTGCAGTGACTTTCTGTGAGATAGTGCAGGCTGTGTCAGAATAGAATTACCACATCAGGCGAATGGTATTTACAAAGCACATCGAAAGAAAGATGCATGAGGAATCAGTGCTTGTATTAATTTTTTTTTTTTAATTTGTGCATATATTTTACCTATGGCATTTTTATTAATTAATTTTGTGATTCCCTTGGAAGATGTTTCCATTTTCCCATTAATGCAGCATGAAAGTGAACAGCTCGCACTGGAAAAGATGACTTGAAGACTATCCATGCTGCTTTTATTGATACGGTATGAAGGAAGGGGATTCACTGTATTTCAGTGTTTCTATATCTAAAAGCCATTAAGACATACGTAATTCAAGCTCAGCGCAACACATTCTGATGTACAGGGAGAGTAGCTCCTGTATCTTTGATACAGGTTTTCTAAACATAGGAAAAGAGAAAATGCAGGGAAGAAATGTAATTTTACATTTACAGGGGTGAGGATCCATGCATGTATATTTAATCAAAAAGGTACTCTGTTGATATGGATCAGCAGCTTGGTTTTTTTTACTATGCGTTCTTTTCCAAATTAGAATGACTTTCATTTTCCTCCATGAGTGTTTAGGAAAATAGTTACAGTCCATTGTAGGATATGATTGATGATCATCAGGATCAACAATTGAATATAATTCAATAATTAATTATCTAAATCTAAATTATCTAAATATAAAAAATCTAAAAAAAATCTAAGTTATCTAAAAAATAATCAATAAAAATTAATAGCTGACTTTCCTCATCTTTAAGGTACCTATATAACAGCGTTAGAGGACGGGTAATTTTCAGTTATAATCCTCAAATTTTAGGCTCATTTCTGCAGTCATGTCAGATAGAGATTTTCAGACAAATTCAAAGAAAATTTTGCCATAGGAATACATAAACATGTTTGTATTTGCATTTTCATATCTTTCAACTGCATGAGTGTTTAGAGCTTGCTCTTCATCTGATGCTTCAGAGTGCTGTGGTTTAATAGGTCAGCATTTTTAATCATACTTCAGCCACAGGGGAAGCTGTGCCACAGCACGTTGGATGGCTTACATAAGACTACACAGGAATTCTAAGGCAAAATAAAGAAAGCACAAACCCTGAAACACCCCCAGAGATCGACTGCGTTTTAGTATCAGGGTATTCCTTCTCTCCTTAAAGATTACTTGTGGTTTAAAAGCTTAGAAAAATCTGACTTTTCAATTACAGTTCAACAAAAATCTGAAATAGATGAACAGTGTAATTAGCATACATCCTTTAGTAAATATCCAGTGATGTGCAGTACTTTTCTAATTTGAGAAGCTGCTATTTTAACCCTCTTTATACTCAGCGATTTAGTTTTTACTTATTTTGCATTATGAGATGTTCTGTTGCTTCTCTACTTCATGTCTTAGTAATTTCCCTGGTAGATAAACTCTGACAGATCAGACACAAAGTGATTGCTTTCTAAGATACGAAAAGCAGAGATTAAAAAACAAATTTTACATAAACGTCTATATTAGCAAAGTTAGAGCTGACTAACAAAGGCACTGTTTTTTCCTGGAAGTGCAGTTCTCTATGGAATTGCACCACCCCCTTTGGTAAGATGCGTATGGAATACAAACTGAGGAACTCCACTAGAATGTTAACACGTTTAACAAACAACAGAACACAAAAGCATTCACACTGGACATGGTACACTTCAGAGAAAACACAGAATGCTGTGCAGGCAGAAGTCTCAAAATTTCTTATCATGTTATGCACAAGCCAGAGAATCTTCTTTGTAGGACTACAAATGTAGGTACATCCTATTGGAGGTTGTTGTGAAACCCCAGTAGTAATTTGCTAAAATCACCTGGATTTGGACTTATTCAACTTTAGAGGGATCATTTACTTTACTGATATCAGATTGTGAACAAAAGACATTGTAGGAAGTGCATGCAAGTGCTTGAAGTGAGCACTGTGCTCAAAAATTGCACAAACAAGTTTGTGAGCACAGCTAGAGGCAGTTGGCAGGACATCCAGCCTTGGGTATGCACATGCTCATGCTTATTGGTGCAGCATTGTAGGGAGGAGTGGAATAAAGAGGTATGCAGTCTGACTGTCTGGGTGATGAATACCTGGTGATGTTGTGATAACTGAGAATATTTTAGCAATATTTCTAAGTGCTGTTATTAATTTTAACTACAGAGCAATATGATAACTTGAGTACTTCATCAAAAGTAAAATGTGCACTTTTCCTTTACCAGGTGTCCTATTGTGCCAGTGAATTCCAAGGGCAAATCAGAGAGTCCTTGACTAATATCATTTAAATACACCTCAGCTGTAAGCCACGCTTTCCCTGATATGATAGAGCTGACATGGGATCAATTGTGATAATTCTATACTGTGAAAATCTTTGGGGAATACACTACTGGTGAAGAAAGTTTGGAATGGCCTTATACAGTGGAAATAAGATGCAGCAGCTTTTGGTGCTACTGCACATCACACTCTAATGATAATGGATCGTTGTCCACATGCACAGAGTGTTACTGTTTACCTCTTAAATAATCTATAAACCTGCGGATCACAGCTTAACTGCACTTCAAAAATGACACAATGCTGACAGCAGAAAATCACAAACATCTCAATAAAGACATATCTGGTGTGTGCTTTTGAAGAAGATAGTATTTTAGCAATGATGTGAGCAGCTCCTGCTTTTTTTTTAAAAAAAAAAAAGAAACAGATTTGCTTGTTCACAGGAAGGCATTGTGTGGGAAATGCACAGAGATGTGCAAACAGTTTAGCTTAATGAAGCTGACATGCTGCAAAACTTATGTAGGCCGACATCACAACACTTATTACTTGAGATACAAGCTCATAGCTATTACTATGTAGAACTACTATTAGGCAAAGATGTTTATCCAAGGCTTTCCAGTAAACAAGAGAAATTCTGAGCTTTGTGGCCTACTATTGCTATCTAACTAGAAAGTAATGATGAAAACGACCATCTGTTTCACATGCTGATCTGCTGCGAGATTACTCCACATCTGACAGTGCAGTTATTATGGGAAGGGAAGTCTGAGAGAAATTGAATTCCTCATACTAGTTTTTATTAGTAGCAATCTAAGAGAACTGAGAGAAATATATTCAGCTGCAGAAATCTCAACCGCAGTCAGATGATGAATGTTAAGTCTGATCTAGCCCTAATGTTACCCTACTTTGCAATCAACTAGAATGAAAAAATGATGAAAGGGAGGCAAAATACTACGGTGATCATGGTCTGAAATCTCAAATCATGGTCTCAAATCTCTGATCTGAGATTACGTTATATGGGGCTGTAGATGAAGCATCTGCAGTATTTGGGACTTTCATTCTTCAAGCCTTACGTGTTCCCATGGTGTCTCATAAATAATAATAAAAGCCAATCAAATAACAACAACAACAACCAAGCTGAATTCTTTTTTTCAAGAAAAGAAAACTAACTGAATAGATAATTGTTGAGGGAGAAAGGTTTGTAAATAATATGCCATAAATAATTTAAGAATTGAAAGAGCAGAAAGACCATTTATCTTATTTTCTTGGGTTGCATTTACAATTTGTGACATGAAAGTGCAGTCTAGCCTTAAAATGTGAGGCTGCTCCAACAGTAATATCTCCTATTTATTTCCATGAAAACTAAAACTGAAAAAACTAACTGAAAACTAAAACTGAAAACTAACAAAGAGCACAACGGCACTGTGATAGAACAAGTTGTCAGCCACAAAATATTATTTTTTAACACAGTCACCACCATTAGCTACACATTTGCCAGCTATAAACAAGGGCTAGCACACCTCTCTCATAAAAATCTGCACCAGTAGAGCTGACCCACTGTCACTGTCACCACTACTGAAACGCATCACCCAAAAGTGTAGAGTACTTTCAATAATAAAAATATTGAAAATATTAAAAAGTTGTTTTTATACCATTGCTTCCAAATGCTGCTGTGATTTTGTTTGTTTTTAAATAATGTAAATGAATTAAGGTTCTGATGAATTTGACTGCTTTCTATCTAAAGTGTTAGATTGAGCTATTCTATGCTGTAATTTAATGCACAGAAAATCTTGCTAACTGCAATTTTTTTTTACAGCTTCCAAAGGAAAGTAGAGATGTGCAAGTTACTTTTGCGTGTGCTAAGTGGAACCTCTCTAATTTGAATTCCATTTGACTGCATTTATCTGTAATTTCACAAAGTGAATAGCTTGTTTATGCTTTCCTAATGAAACTAATTTGTTACTTCAATTCAGAAAAAAAATGTTACATAAAATAGTTACAAACAGGGAAGTGACAGGTATTTATCAGATCTGCTACTTCAGTGGTTCTTTTTGTCTGTAACAGACCTCATCCTCATCCTTTCTCTACCTTGACCATCCAGCTGATTGTCCTAGGTACAGTGAATCTAATTTGGACACTTCAGAACTATTTGGCCTGAACCCTTTGTGGGTCTGGACCATTGTCATCAAATCAAAGACTTGGATATTATCTTGTTGCACATAACTTGCTTTCAAGTTTTGTTGTTGTTTTTGGTGCTTTTAAAATAAATAAATAAACCCAATTGCTATAATTCATGTCTCTGTACTCTGCTATAGTCAGTATATTCATTATCTAAATACTGCTTTTTAACAAGACAGGTTTCAGTGCCTTGAAAAGATGTCAATTTCTTCACAAGCTTTCAAAACAAGTAGTTAAAAACAATAATGCATTTGTGACTACCAACTGCATACACAGGTACTTATCTGTGGAAGGTGAATTCCAAAAATCAGGCTGAGATCCTCATAATTTCAGAATGCTTTCTGACGCATTAGTCAAGTAAACATGATTTTATTAAAATAAACACATATGGCACCTTTTGAAGTGTTTATGTAGCAGACGAGCAGTGGGCCAGGGAAGCAACTGTTACCTTGGTTTTTGTGCTATTCAACTAAAATGAATGAAACCAACAGCTAGGCTTTCAAGGTCAATTCTGTCATCACCAAAATAGCATTACTTTGAAAAGGAATATATCAGTGTTTATTCTAATTAGCCAAAAATAATTCCTAACAGGTGCACAACTAATTTTTACTCATCCCTATGATCATTTGACATGAGAGCTAAAGGCTAAGATTAGTAAAATATTGAAACACACATTTATGTTGCTTTACTGTTGAGTGGACTTGAGATACTTTTAAAGTCTTCTTAAATATAAAAGGAGATAAAGCTAAGCATATTCTGGACTACTGAGTAGCTGCTCTTGCTGAAATAAGTGTCTAATCTTGAATACAAGAAAGCCCTCAGAGATAGTTAGAAGAGCGCTTAAAAGAATGTTTTATAGCTTTCTAGAAATTCTGAAAGACTTCACACTATCTGCCCAGTAAAACATTTCAGTGTAGAGTCTCGACTGAATGCCCAAGCATAGCTCTTTTTGATTTTAGTTGATAGGGAATTACACAAATGCATCAATGAAGATTAGTAGGAAATGTGACTGTTCTTAGTTTTAGAAAATACGGTCAGGAATAATAAAAGATGCTTACTATCACAAACCTCATAAGAGAATCTCTCTCCTTCTTTCTTCTGCTCAGTGGATTGCAAGTTAAAGGCATTAGACAAAGACATGACACATTACAGACAAAGCACAAGGCACATATTCTGCACAATAATCAGATATGGGCAAAACATACCAATACATAAAAAGGCAAATTATGATCCAATACAAACATTAAAGTAAAGCTGGTACTACACGCTACAACACAGAACACCCACTGCAGGTAGAACTTTACAGATCATTAGCATGTTTCTGTGAAATAATGCTAGGTCTTTCTGGCATTGTCAGAACATTGAACAGTTATTGCATATACTGTTTTCTAAATTTTAATTTTCTTTGCAAGAAGAAGTGAAGGCTGTTGCTGGATTGAAAATGTGGTGCTAATGATCTCTAAGGAAAATTGAATGAACCAGGAAAAGTTACCACTCACCTCCTTCCCTCCCATGGACTCAAACATTTTCTCAAGTTGCACTCGTAACTGTTGAATGTTGTTCATCAAGATACAGGGCTAGAAAAGAAGAAGGGAAGGGAAGGGAAGGGAAGGGAAGGGAAGGGAAGGGAAGGGAAGGGAAATAGGTGTGTTATTTTCATGCAGCTGTGCTTTTAGAGAAGGGTCTGTGTTTCTTGACATCTGCAGCTTTTGCTTCCTGCTTTATTTCACACTTGCCCAGTTAGTACACCCACTGACAGTGACTCCCCATTATGCCTTTAAGAACATGTTGCCCCACAGGAGACTGAATCCCTTCTCCCAAGCAATTGGGCAGTTTTCAGATCTCAGTATTTCATCAATTGCATTCAATTAACTACAATTAATCAAGAACTGCGTTGTTACCTATTTGAGAACAGATGTGATAATGGCCAAAGTACTTTGGGAGTGAAAATAAATGAGAGGAGAGGGAGTACTAGATTACTTTCTAGATGCAGTCTTTGCAGCAAGCTGTGACAGCACTGTAACTCAGAAAAAGGCTGATGCACAAGTATATGAATAAATCAACAGGCAATACTTTCAAGAACAGAATATTATTCCAGAAGTATACTATTTTTCTTGGTCCAAAATTCTGTGAATAGGCAATACAATGAATACAAGTGAATACAATTTTGTAAACACTTTTGTCTAAAAATATCGCTGCTTAAGCTAATTAAGGCATAACAAAATCATAGTGTAAAAGATGGCAATTGCTTGATAAATAGAAGGTCAACAGTAAAGCATGGATGAGATTTAAGCATCTTATTACAAAAACATGGAAGAAATGACCTCTTGATAGATTTTTAGTTATTCGGATAACATTATAAGCAAGTTTGCAATTGTGTGGAAGGAGCAACAAGACAGCACTTGTTAAAGTAATTCTGCTTGGCCAACGACAGAGTGTTCTAGTGCTTGATTGGGATAACTGAGACACTGAAGTAATAGATTTTAATGAAATAGATACACACTTTTCCAAACAAGAAGGTAATATAACAATTTGAACAATTGATAATCAACTGTACCTTTCTAGCTAATAGCATGTTTCAGCGTAGTGCTGAAATGTGGTGGGATTATATTTCATACTGAAAAGATCAGGTACAAAATGTAGCTTTAACTATCTTCTCCAATTTTGCTTAGGGTCCTAAGCCCTTCTCAACTGAAGTAAAAAGAGAAATTTGATCTAACTTCTTGCCCTTACACTACTGCTTCTCAGCAAAACATGTCATTTGCTTTCCACCAAAAAACAGTCAGTGGAATATAATGGTTGAAATACTGCCTCTTTCCAGTCTCTTCAGAAATCCACAAACCCCACTTATAGCTAGTTATCTACCTTCTGTTCATTTCAAGTGACTAAAATTGTGTCTGTCTCTCCTTAGCCATACCTTCCTTTCTACCATACTCATTATTCTAGAATATATGCAGTATACATCATTGATTATGATGTCTGATGAGACAAAAAATAGTTGAACAAAATGTCAGGGTTCTTTTCTTCAAAGCAAATGGAAAAGTCTCTGCCAATATAGAGAAGCTATGGGATAGATACATCATTAATGAAGCATTTTAAATATTTTCTTTCAGACTGGCAAAGGTGGCTTTCTCAGAACCTAAACTGACCTTAGACCAAAGCAAAATATCTATTGCTCTTAGTAAATAACAGAACTAGAGCTCAAAAGCTGATTTTTTACTTCAATATGTTATGTCCTTCAGAATACCCTTTGCAGTGAATTGGAGGCATCAGGCAGACAGATGCAACAATGTGCAAAAGAGAGTAGTGACTACAGTGCATAAAAATCAGGTTTGTTTGTAAACTCTGAGAAGAGGTGGAAGATGAGGGGATGTTTTTACATTATACACTTCTTTATGAAAAACACCTCTGGTATATTTTCATCTGAACAGTTGACACATACATGTTATAGTGCATAGTAAAAATAGTAAAAATACTGACTTGAATCTAATTATAATTACAAGAAATATTTGTTTAAATCTCTTCTGTCGAACCGAAGGCAGAAGACGGACTTTTAATATAACTGAACTCATCAGATCAAATGATCTTTTATTAAGCTAGAAAGCTAGAAGCATGTGTTTCAGAAAAACAGATTCTATTAAAAATTATCTCCCCTAAAGGCATTTTTATAATGCTTTATGCTTTTTTTTTTAATATTACGATAACATAATTATATTTCTTCCATCTAAATTCATAGAAAAGTTTGGCATCCTCGATTGGTTTCAGAAATCAACTACTATTAACTATATATATAACTCATACTGGTTCATCAGTCCTTGTAGGCAGTGAGGCAACAGAACAGCACGTGTCTTTCTCACTGCTGCACAGACATTGGCAGTAGTAGAAAAGTCCTTACCTTACACAGGAAACTTCCAGGAATATCATTGGTAAAGAGAAGCAAGCAAGCCAATGCAGAATGACAACTGATAAAGAAAATATGTCCTTTTTTCTTTGCTTGAAAATTGGAAATAAAATGTGGGACGGCATATTGATCACTCTCATATGTGGAGTGTACCACTGTATGAGACATCTGGGCAGAAACAAAACACAGCTTTGTACTCACCACATTTTCTTTGTCACAGTATGAACTGAAGTAACTTGAAACAATTGCAGCATACTGAAGCAGCACTTTGTTGATAGTCTAGGAGAAGAGAAGAAACTAATAAATTTCATTGTGTAAAAAAAACAAGTCGTTTTTTTTACCTGTAGGTTTTACAGGTGCTTACACATTTTGTGTATCTTATTTTACTTTAAATTTCACGTCAACTATCCTGTGAAAGTACTTCAAATCCGTGCAGTAAAGTCTCTACGTTATTCTTAATGGAATGCAGTTTTCAATAGCAGAGAGATTGCTTCTGAACAACACTGGAATTAGCATCTAAGTACAATGGCAACACAATGTCACTCTCTGAAATTTAGTTGAGCGTTAATTTTAATCTACCTTTGCAAATCTTCTCATTAAATGAGACAGTGCTTCTGGATTAGGACACTCCAGTTTCCTGATAATCTCAAAGCTTTGATTGAGCTGTGTGAAGACATCAACGACTGAACATGAAAAAAGGGCATGGTCTGATGTTTGCTGAAACTAGAGAAAGAAAACAGTCAAATAGTTAATACTTGTCCAAACTGTATAAGCTGATTTTCCTACTTTTAACATTTTTTCTAGAGACAGAAAAAGTATTAAAATCTTACTGCTAATACAGAGGCTTTTCACCTTGATATGACTTTGAGTCCCCGTAGAAATAAAAGAAAAATTCTCTTTTGTGACATCAGTATCACATCAGAGTTTAACAAAACTCGAGATGGAAGTCAGTGGGGAGCTTAGATGAAATTAGAGCAGGAATTTGTGCACAGGGTTATCTTTTTACACTGTTATTTACTGTGCATCTTGGGAGGTCTTATTGAAGATACTGCAAGATCAAGTGTACTTCTTGTTTTGCAACACTAATTAACTGCCTTGCCTTAGGACTTTCTGTTTTAAAAAATATGGACGCACCCCATCTTTTTTGTCTCTTTCCAGTGCTCCATGAAGAAACTCCATTGAGACATCCTCATTTTCATCCAGCCACTGAATGACAAATGGTTCAAACCATCTGAAAATGAAAAACAGGTTTCTAAAGTAAGTACATTCCTTAAAGATTTGTCACTGTGTCTTCAAGTCTGTTCTAGATGCTGTAAGATACTGCGGCTAACAAAACACATTTCAGCTTAACTGTGCTGTTCAATCTGGTCTTCCCTGATGATGTAGAGATTGCAGTGGCCAGCAGAGAAATGCACTCATGTTTTGCAGAGGATCGTATTCATATTTATTTTATGTGTCTTTTCCATTATTGGCTCCTTTTTAATATTTATTTGCATGTGAAAGAAAGTGGAGAAAAGCTTTGCTTTTCTTTAATAAAATGTCAGATGTTTAATCTTTCTTCCATTTATTTAGATTAAAAAAAAAATAAAAAATTTAAGCAATTACATCCATCAAACCATTTTGGAAATTCTGCAGAATTTGTAGAAGATTAAAGATGTAAATAAAGATTTCTCATGCAAACGGATAGAATTGAATGTATTCATTTCATAAGAGAAAAACTGAAATTTAAAACATCAAATGAACATTAACCCAATGCACTAAGATTCATGTCAGTAATAAATCCCATTAGCATTGTGTCTTGATCCAGAAATATGAAATAAGAAATGTATGAAATAATGTGTGCACCAATGATCAACATTGCTGTTCTTCCAACATTCCCTATTTTTTCATGTATTTTCTGATAAAAATATTCTGTTACCTGTGAAAATGACAGCTGCTACAAGAGGCAGATAAACTGCTATATGAAACAACTAATAACAGTTTCAGTAATTACTTTATAAATTGTAGAATTAAAGAGGATGAAATACACAATACGTACTTAAAATTAGTGCTGTAAATATTGATATCTTGCATAAACTTAAGCATACATTTTTGAAGGAAATAAACCTTATACCAAGACAATCTAATGGAAGCCTTCCCTACAGCACTACTTACAGAGAATATTCAGGCACTGCATCCTTGAAAGCATGGAGCTCTCGCACATATTCATTATAAAACCATTTCACTTTGAAGTGCAAATTCATATAATCTGTGCTCTTGCATAACCGTTGATTTTCATGTTCTGTAATAAAAGGAGTGAAAATAAAAGCATTTAATAACATTTTAACAGTAGATGACATTATTCTGCCTCAATGCAGTACTGATACAGTACTTGCATTTTGAAGGACAGTTGATTTGATTATTTAGTTGTAGGAGCACCTGCAGTTTCTGAATATCCTTAGGAAATACAAACTAAAGAGCAGGTCACTTGTAGAAATGAACTGCTGCCAAATGATGGGCATATGTTTGCAGGAGGGCACCATTTATACAGTTCCATCCCTTTAAAGTATATTTTTGAAGTTAAGATCTAACACATTAGAAATGAACATGAAAGTAATTCATGAGCAAGTTTTTTTTATTTATTTTTTTTCCTTCTTTCTCCTTTCTATCTTTCACAAATCTCTCAGCTGTAACTTGTAGCTACACGTAGCTGAAAAATACAACCAAATTTCCTAATATTAACCTATGAGAAGATCAAGATGGCATTATCTACCATGAATGTAGGTGAGAAAACACAAGAAAATCACAGTTGGTGTTCTAATTTAGGTTAGAACCCATGGATACTTTCTAAAAAGTTTGCACAAGTCAGTGCAAATGAAAATCAGCACAGGCAGTATATTTTCAGTGTTGTGATCCAGTGCTCTGCTCTTAATCCCTGTAACACTGAAATTAAGTGAAATAATATGATTGAATGCAATATATTGGATCAGGCCACAAACTAAAATGCAAAGTTCATAACTGATTTAGAAGGACATATTTATGTACTACTTCACATCTCACCCCAGTGTTTTTATACTTTGCTAAAGGCAATGGAAGACAGTGGTTATTATCTGAAATACAAAGAAAGCCAACTAATTGATAATTATGTGTAATTTACATTTATTTTGATAATGTGAAATACTACTGACCTTTCTGAAAGGGCTTTTTGTGTCAGAGTAAATGTAATAAACTGAAAACTAAGCCTGAAAAACTTGTTCTATCATTATTTTTTTTTCTTTTTTTCATTTACTGCAGCTGATTTGCAGCTAAGAATAAGAACATTTTCTAATTCTCCTTTTAAAAATATATCCTTTCACAAGAGGCTTCTACGTATTCAGTCTTACCACTGCATTTGCTTGGACATTTTCAAAATATCTTTGAACACTTCACAAATGTAAAGGATTCCACTTTGAACATTTCTGTAGGATGATTAAGTAGTGCTATTCACAATTTACAGATGGGGAATCAGAAATTTTGATAAGGGAATGTACATAAAATATGAAGCAGCAGCATAGATTTTGTTCATAGATTTCTTAACCACAGAGTCGTATTTCCTCACTGACCAGAAAGTAGGAAAGGAAGACAGAATTGATTCTGAATTGTGAGAAAAAACAGATTTATAATTCTTTTTTTTTTTTTCCTCTTGGCAGCAGCAGAAGTGAAATAGTCAATCCTTGACTTAACACAGAGTGCTTTATATTTGATTTGACATTGCCCTTTATGGTAGAGGAAGAGCTTTCAAAAGCAAAATCTGTTTGTCAGAGAGCTCTACTTTGCTTCAGGTTTCACAAGAGGTAGGAGTGACTTTAGGGCCAGCTGCCTAGTATCTGAAAAGACAATGATGTGCATTATTTTCCTGGAGAGATAAACTGCTTATGGGGACTTCAAGGGCATAAAACAATAATGTTGCATAATATCTAGGGACACAACATGTAATACCATGAGGGATGTGTGAATCTGCTGCAAAAAAACAGCTTATTTTGAACTATAAAACATTGTGTTTGTCCCTTGCTCCCCTGTTGTGTTACACTGATACTTGAAACATTTCAAATTACTTTTGACAAGTGAACTTTGATATCCTCCCAATGTTACTGAACTGCTTTGTTACTCCGTATTGAAAATTTAGCTTATTAGTCTCATCAGTTAATTACTTATTCAACATCAACTACTTCTCAAAAAGTACCAGAAGTGGATAGGTGGGTCATAACAGGACAATTCAAAGATACAAAACAGACAAAGCACAAGCTTGCTTTGCCTTGCTTGCAACTAAAATAGAAAAATAAAATAAAATAAAAATACTAGTACAGCAAATAATCAACCTCAGTATAGCTTCTACCCTTCAGTATCACATCAGATTAAAATCTGTGCACCATGAAAGCCAAACTGATGGATAAAATCCAAAGAACAAACACTCAAACACAAAAATTCTGCCATTGGGTTTACACAGCTAATACTGGCTACAAAAGGAAATAAGTATTTGTTTCCAAGAAGTTAAATAATTTGAACTGTGCTTCTTTTTTTACTGTTAGTGGAATCCTTTGTACATGAATTGATCATAGAAGGCCTAAGGAATGCAGGCTGTGAATGGACCATTAGAAATAGTCCATTCTATCGGGCGTGAGGTCTATGACAATTATTAAGGCTCTGGTTCTGAAACATATGATGGAAATTGCAAATACTGAAACTTCAGCATTGTTGCAAAGTAATCATATAATCAGATAGTAATTGCATGTAAGAGGAAAATTAATGCTGGTATAGGAATTCACTTGACAATTATTAGACATTCATAAATCTCTAATACATGCCAATACTTGTGCAGCAAGTAGAGCATATATTCATGTTTTGGAAACCCCTACCTCATTAAATGCGATACTATAATGCTTGAGTTTGGGAGGAAATAGAGAATAAAGGTAACAGATGTAGTTTTAATTGTGTTGTATATCAATTCAGCTTAACATTTTCAACATCAATTTTCATTACCTCCTTCCATGAAGGAAACACCTGGACTTGATACACGCCTCTTGATTTACCACAAGAGTGCAAGCTGAGTATAAAACACTCATGGTAGTGTTTTATAAACTATTAGTGGAAAAAACCTTAAAACTGAAGGAATCAGGCAGAAAGAAAAATGCAAGACTTTAATTATTAACAGCATTGTATCTAGATCTGCCTCTGTAGCAGAAGGGAGAAACAGAGCACTTCAGAAATTGCACATGTAGCATTAAAACAAGTTAATATGGAAATGAACAGTTTTAATGGATTCATCTCTCCTAAAGGGTGCTTGGACAAGTGTCAAATGTTTAGTTTAGAACTAACGGGCTTGCCCATCAGGGCAAATTTACCACTGTGTCTATGTTTAAAAAAGACAGAATAAAGTCCACAAAAGAAGATTAAATAAGGCCAGAGCTTTCATTATAAATTATGCGGTATAATATACATTTCTATTATTGACTGACAACTTTAAGATAAAATAATGATGTCAGACATTCACTGCATTTTCTCCAGTAAGATCTGGTGTAATGATTACATTGAAAAGAGGAATAAAGAAGCTTTAACTTACTAAGATTACTGTAGGCTTGCACTGTGTACAAGCACCCAGTAGTACTTGTAGTTCTAATTATGGTTCAGTATGCAAAATTGAAGAAAATGGCTTAGGGAATGACCCAGAGACACAGTAGATATATCTCCAAGTGCAAGGTAGTGCCATACTAGAGATCTCTGAGGTATAGTGGCAAGTAAGATCACACAATGATACAGCACAATACGATGCCATGAAGAAATATTAAATTAGCCCCTGGAAACAGTTCTGTTCACTTTATCTGTCTTAATTAGTGTGTCTAATTAACTTCAACAAAATAGTGCCATTTAGTATGGCTACAGTGCTTTTTAGACAAGAATTGGGATCTTTGTGTCGCTTGAGATCAATAGTCAACTGGATTGCCATACTCAAAAAGCTCAGGCACTCCTCCAGAATGTAGCTGCTGTTATTGTCATCATTGCTAATTATGCTGACCAAATAGCATTTCTAACTTCCTTGATCTGACATATTCAATTTAACTGATTACCTACCAATGGAAAACTGTTAATTAACCCCAGTAGTAATCTGCTCCTCTTTGCCCTTTCACTCTGATTTCCCCATGAGGCTGCATTTGACTCTTCATTCCTAAGGTCTTAGGGGAAATGAGGATAGAAGACACATTTGCTGAAGTACCTGAACAGGATTTACTAAAATCAAGACATTCAATAGTTTGATAGATACCCTGATGAAATGCAGCATTCTGGTGGGTGCCGCTTTTCTTTCTCTTCCACAACCTGCCCTTACTATCCTCCTCACCCCAAATCTGCTATGTAGTCTTCATCTAAGACAAGGATGTATCCTGTCTTAAGGGGTAATTTGTAAATTAAGCTGAAGAGAAAACTAATTTGAGATCTGCCATGAAATGCTGTGAGCTTTCCATGGGCAGCATTATTTTTTTTTTCTATGCTGACACCATGCTTGGAATCAACTCACTAACTGCTTCTTTCACATCATTTATCAGTTTCTGTAATGAACAAAGAATCTGTTAGAGAAACAAAAAGATATTTGCTCATACATTGAGGACAACAGCAATCTGCAAGGCCACTCCAAAGGTAATGGCTCCTAATTTTTTTTTTTCTTTTATGTTGGCCAAGGCAGATGTTGGTGGTCTGACAGTAGGGAGTAAACCTCCCCACCAATATTCCATTACATTTTGTTGCCATGTGACGGCAGCAGAGGAGCACTCTGACAGAATGGTGTCTGACATGGAAATGTGGATGAAAAAAAGGGGTAGAATTGAATTTCTCTGTGTGGAGATGGTGGTGACTGTGTTAAGGAAGAGTGTTTTGCAGCTGAGAATTTGCTCTATCAGATGATGTTATTGTACTTTTTGTATCTGGCATAGTTTCCATGGAAATGTATAGGAGGCATTACTTTTGAAATATTCTATATGAAACCTACACAAAGTGCATAAAATGGTGAAACAATCTCCCTCCTCTTCTATATTTTTAAGGTCTGACAACTCAGAATATCATCTCTGCAGAACTGAGGTAATCTCTTGCTGTATCTACACAGCAGCCAGTTTCTGGCCTGATCCTGATCTTGACTTCTGGCCACCACAGAATTAGATTATCATAATAACAGCAATTAGAGTGCTCTATTTCTAACAGTCTGGATAGCTTTGGACATTTGATCTGACCTATTCAAAATTCAGAGGTGCAAACTATAAGAGAAAGACATTTCTGAGGACGTAGGTTAAAAAAGATACTTTTCAAATTGTCTCATTTCAGCAGTTAGTCTCTTATCATCTTCCAACCTTTATGCCTTCCTGCTTAGAAAGAAAAAGGTTTCTTAACATATGAAGTCAGTAACAAATCACTTGCACTGCTGCTGGAATTCTTTGTGTTCTCTTTGGTTTATACCATAAATAAAGAATATTTCAATAACTAGACTGAACAAATTTAAACATCTTGTGAGCTCAGATAGGCCTGTATAAACTAAATGCCAAACAACAACATACAATTGATCTTGCAAATCACTCCTACCTCTCAAGATAAATCACAAAGAAGAAAAAAAAAGCCAAACATAATGAAGTGAGTTCTCAAAGACAAACATCTGATACCTTCTCCATGCAGCACCAGTATGTGAAAATAATCCCAATAGCTTCAGATTTGGAAAAAAAAAAAAAAAAAAAAAAAAAAAAAGAACTGGAGTGGAATGAATCTGTTCAAGTTTGCATAGAACTTTTAATACTAGCAAAACACTAAACATTGTTATTAATCTGAAATGGAAGAAGATCTAGAATAAAACAATTAGCTCAATGCTAGATTTTATTGCAGTCTCTTGTTTGCAAGTCATGTCAACCTGGAACACTGCAGCCCCGGTCTCCAGCAGCTGTGGAGTCTGCATCTGTCCTTCGGGATGCCCTTTTTCCTTCACCCATAAAGAGAGTTGACTGAACTGACTGCAAGAATCTATCCTGTCACACACTGATATGTTACCTTAGCATTTGTACCATCATGCAGCCATTGCAACTGAGCAAAAAGCCACTGCTGTGGAAGCTGCTGCTCTGTCTTCTCAGTCACACAGCAGCAGCCTTCAAGCACCCTTCCTTCCCATCACAGAGGGCTGAGTGTTCCTGGACAAGAACTGAGGGAAGGGCAAGAGTAATGACTGCTGCCTGCCTCCTAGCACCTACTGGCTTTTATTGCAGTGGGGTCAGATAGCAGTACTGAACAGCAACACCAGCAGGTGCAGCTCCCTGCATCCTGCATCCCCCTGAGTGGATAGATGAAGTATTCAGCTGTAGAGTCAGAGGACAAGCCCTGGACAGCCATTCTCTCTGCTCTTGGGAAAAAGTGAAAACAGATGCTAGATGTTTCAGTATTCATCTTCTGTTAGAGAACAGAGATAGGACATACTAATACCATGAATTCATGTTTATGGGAGTTAGTGGGTAGGAACTAATGAAGTAAGAAAAGGAACAGAAACAGGATCCTAGGTGTTGTTTTCTTTTTTTTTTGAACACATCAGTGATCCTTTTTCAAATGATGCTGGACTATGTCATAGCTTCTTGATCAGACACAGGAAGGAATCAACTTCACAACAATAAAGATGATGCTTGAGAAGATTAATACTAAAGTGGACCTGGCAGAGGTTGCAACAACCCTGGACCCTACATATGAACAGATGGCAGCCTGTGTTAATAACTTGGAAGGCTAGACTTGCATATCTGAATGTGATACATTTTAATGAGAAATACCACTAAGAAACTGTATGGATCCAGGTTGACCATATTTAATGGTTTACTCCTAATTATCCAGAATTCACACTGAAAGGTCTTCCTGCCATTAACAATTGCAGAATCAAATTTAGTTTGTAGAAGATTTGGGGAAATACTGATTTAAAGAACAGTAAAGTTGGAGAGAGGAGCATGTTGATCTTATTCTGTGACTGCATTTATCAAGATTCTGTTGCAGAATGGAAATTATATACATTTATCATAATTTGTAATTAAACTCAGTTTCCTTTACTTATTCTTTATACACAGAAATTGTTTCACTGTTGATTCTGGGAATGATTTGAGATGTTTAATTAGAAAAATGGCATTTGCTCTTCTGAGAGTATCCATAGCAGCACAGAGGTAAGGCCAAACACAGGGTCTGGTTGGAGTAGACTTAAAAAGTCACATGCCTCCTAATTAATCCCTCTGTACCTCTTTCTGGACAGTTAGGATACATACTTTATATATTAATCATGTTTAGATACATTAATATTTGTTCACAAGTCCTGACCCAGCCAAACCTTCCATATTTCCTGTATTCCTCAAGAGCTTCTTGTTCTGTTCTTCACAACTGGAGTACAAACCCTTACTCAATCTAAAGCTGCTTTTGTGGGATCAGATATACTCTAACTGGCAAGTAGAGTGATCTTGGGTGAATAATCTTCCTGTTTTACAGAATGTTTGTGGTTGAATGACTAAAACACTACAAGAATGGGAGGTCCTTATGGCCATCTGTGCACAAAGAACAAACTATACATTCAAAATTATGGGAGCCTTACAATATATAATGGCTATTAGAAATTCTTATGAATCTTTGTGATATTATGATCAGAAAATTCAGTTGCTGTACACTCTCTTCTGTTGATACCTACTCCTGATTTACAGCTTATTAAGATAGAAGGCTATTACCACTCATGCTTGCAGGAACGTGTTCTAACCCAAAATCATGGCTTTCATTTGGTCTTCCTGCTTCTTAGTTTCTGGTGGCTTTCAGCTTCATTGATCACTCTCAAAGGATTATCTCTTGCCTGACATCAGCTTTCTCAGTCTAGTCTTTTGATTCTCTAACATGAGTATAGAACACTGGCTTCTAATATTAGTTTTCAAATCTCTTACCCACATTCTAGATTTGCTTTCTTATATCTTCTTCTGACATTATACATATTATAATCACTACTCCTGTAATTCCTTCCTTCCTTTCTTCCCATTGTTAAGGTTTCCCCCCCCCAGTTAGCATGCAAATTCCAGAATTCAAATTACTAACAAAGCAACACCACAGTAGATGAACACATTAATTCTTCCATTAATAAATGCTTTAGTCACTTGTCTTTTCTCTGCTCATCATGATGAAAGTTTGTGTCATCATCAGAGTATCCCATTATCACATTCTGGAGAAAATACTACAGAAATTAATCTTCAAACAGTGCTTTTTCCTTAAAGTCTGACCTCATAATTTCACTCTGGAAGATATGCCCTGTAGTCAGCAGCAGGCTTGGCTGAAGACAGTGTATGAGTTTACTTTCCTAAAAGTCGCAGCATCTGGCTTATTCTAATCAGCTACTTCTGCTAGAGTGCAAGTAAAAAAAAAAAAAAAAAAGGTACAAGACAAATGGAATACATCTCATTAAATATCTTATATTGCAAAAAAACTGTTTTTCCAGACAAATCCAGTTTTGATCCATTTAGTTTCCAATTTATTTTGGCTGCACTTTTGATATCAGATGGAAGCTAAAATCTGCTTGTATTTCTCCCACATTTAAATCTGAGCTCTGTTTAAGAGTGAAATTAATATAACACTTCTTGTTGTTGTTGTTCTAGAGAAATACATTACAGTTTGAAAAATTTGTGTTCAAGAGATGGTTTTAATAATTATCTAAAAGAACGATTATGTGTATGTGGGCTGGCAATATTTCCATTATTTATTAAGCCTATTCCCTTAATTCCATCTCTTCAGTATTTTTAATGTTTCATGTAGTAACTTTTACTGCAGTAATCATACTTTAATGAGTGAGCCTGCAGATTATCTGGATTTTAACTCCTGTAGAGAGAAATACATATTTCACCTGTGGCTTACTATCCTAAAGAGCGAAAGAAAACTGCATCTGATCCTCTTGGAAATAACAAAACTGTCTTCACATTCTGAAGACAGGTTTTCTACCTGTAGGCACTTCTTCCATTACTTCATTCTGTGAATGTTTCTTAGGGCCAAGCAAGCAATTTTCAGCTAGTAAGACAATTGGGAATGCCTATAATGGCATATATTTTTGATTCTTTGGACATTGAAGATGATTTTGTTAGATTTGGATAATTAGAATTTGCATTTCAGTTTATAGTTCTTCTGCCTCCTGTTTGCACAGTTTACTTCATATATTGCCAATACATCTCCTCCTTTACAGTGTATTTTTACTACCATGTGAATAATCTCAAGTATATCAGAAAACTTTTTCCACCTGTGAAAATGCAGTGACAGGTGTGATTTGCAATGGACAACATTGGGTGAACTCTCAAGTGTAATTCCTAGTTTTTTTTACAGTTACCTTCCAGAGCATACTTCATGTCCTGAGCAAACAGAGTCCACATGATTTCAGCACTAATTTTTCCCATGTTCAGCTCCTGAGGGAACCTACAATCAATCACATTACATCAGTTAGCCTGCTGCTAGAAATTATTCTCACAGCTGCACAACAGAAAGGCAAATATTTCCACAAGGAAATTATTTTCTACCAAATAACTCCCTTAAGACACAGTCAGTGTATTGTCTGTTCTGTACAATTGTCCAGGCACAGAAGCAGTCCTAAGTGGGGCACCCAGCTAAAGAGCTGCAAGTACTGCACAGAACTTTAGAGTAATAATATAATCCTTAACACTGCTGTGGTGCAAAGTGAGGATGCACTAGCAGTTCATCATAACGTTATAAAATCAAAGACCAAATTCATGCAGAAACATGCGGAGCTCTGTGCCTTTTGTCTTAAGTTTTCTACACCACTTGATGCTAGCAAAGAATTTGATCTAAAATATTTTTATTGAAGCACTAATCAAACTCAGAAAATATTTTATAATTTTTAAAATAAAACTTCAGAATTGTAACATTCTCACTGTCAAAGAAAGATTGGGAATAAAGGAAAATTTGATAGAACTAGCAATAAAATCTATAATACTTAAGATTATGGAATGGCTAAAAATTCTGTCTCATCTAGGTCCCAATTTATACAAATACACCCGATTTCAATTTTACTAACATGTAGCACATGTATTTTAAAGAATTTATCCTGTAACACCATTTGAGCATTCATTTCAGAAATAAGGGCATATACAAAACTTGAGACTTCAGCAAACTGACCAAGACTTTCTGCATGTAAGCTCTACATACAGGTGCTCTCCTTTTTTTCTGTGGGAAGCAGTAGCTGGTATCACTAAGGTATGCACCACTCCTGCCACAGTTTACCCTCAGAGATAGCTTTACATGTGAACAGCCACGTTTAATGTTCATTTGGTTACTCATATTTCTAAGATTACTCATGTCACAGTAGCTTATTGATTACACTACTGTAGACTTAGAAGCTTCTAATAGGTTTACAAAATTACTGTGCTGGAACTGCAAAATTTGCCATAAGAAAAAAATGGCTGTGCAAGATGAACACTTAATTCCAAGTTCTCTCTGAACTTCCTTTCCAAACCTTACACTTGTTTCCATACTTAAAGCAATCAGAGACTGGTGGGCACTATGCAGCTGTCATAGGAATTATGCAAATACCATTGTTTCAGTGCTGCAAATCTGGGAGAAGCTAACAAGGTTTAACATACAGAAGAATTATAAAAGAAATCCTTATGTTGAAGGTAAATGGTAACAGTGGCAGTTGATAATTAAAAGTTGAATTCTAAAGCACCTGTCCATACAAGGAATTTTGTACCATTTCTATTTTATTGCTATGTCGAAATATTTTTTTCTGAACAATTTCAGAATTTAATCCCTAAGCAACAAAATGCCAGAGAAATTTCCCAAGCAAAACTCTACATATTACATTTCTAGTCTTTGTAAAAGCCATAATCTCCACATTTCTTAGAGAAGCAAAAGGACAACCAGGAGGGCGTTCTATGAGTCACTTTGTTTTTCTTGCTACAGTTATTTCTGTCTTATGGGCCCTAATTTTCCCAATTTCTGTCATTCTTCAAGGAATACTATAAAATAACAGTTTATCTAAAACATCGCTGTCAAAATCAACTTCCATACTCACATGACAGTCTCTTATCCTCAAGTCATAGATCAGCCAAACAGTGCTATTTGGTGCGACTTCTTAATAAATAGAATATGCTAGGTTTTCATGACAAATAATTTAGCCATTTATACAGTCTGTCTAGCCAATCTGGTCTTAAAGTGTGAGATACATAACTTCATGAGAAACAAGTAGACACCAGGAATTTTACACTAGACTGTGTAAATGGAGTAAACAGGAAAAATATTTTGTTTCTTCTTCTAGATAGAAAGCTGTTCCTTAATCAGGTCAGCGAAGGAAATGATTGCACAGAGCTGCTTATTACCCAGGGCTGAGACAATTCTTCATTTATTTAAAGGAATTACTGGAATGAGAAGGTAAAAATTTTTCAGTTTGTGGCTATGACCTGGAGGTAATCATAATGGAGAGTAAGTCTGAACTCTCTGGGTTTGCAGACAAGTACGTGTACAGAGTGCTTTTCAGTACCTGTCAAATGTCTGAAAGAAAGAGTCATTCTTACTCCCTTTCAGACCATTTTATTGAATTTCTCCTGCCACTGCAAATGTCTCTGTTAATGGCTCAGCTGTAACACAGGTCTAAGCTGAAATTTTAATTTTTGTATAAATCATCACAACGAGATGATGCTCAGAATCTGTAGATTCCGCAAAATATCTCTAAGGAGCTAAATGAGCTAAAACAATTCTGTAGGCCATGACACATTTCAACTAACACCATTCCATTTTTTCAGTCTTGATATGTGAGGCATGTTCCTTGACCTTCACCATATATTTCATTTTCAAAATCCTTCCTCTCTCACGTCAGTTGATTGGCTTGCTCTTCTCTACACGTATGTCAGTGATTAGTTACTCAATTTGTCTTGGTTACTGACTGTTCCTTCCTTGCATATTCTATCTTGAGTTCTAAGAATCTAACTTCCACCTATGGCAAGCTCAAGATACTGCTCTCTGTTTCTAGAACTTTCAAGTCAGTTAAGCTTTCTCTCCAACCAGTCAAATTTGGAGAGTGTCCCTTTTTGAAGTTCAGTACTTTTTTTCCCTTCCCCCAAAAAACTCTGTTACAATGCCTAAGAGAAGTCTCATCACCATTTAAACAGCTTGTGTACCAAGACATGTGATAACAAATATACTCTCACTGTTTCACTGTTCTTTGCTTTCTGTCTACCCATTTATTACTCTTGCGTAATACTTTTTTGACTTTTTTGGGATGGTGCACATACCACGTGCCTCTGGTGTTCCTAAAACAAAAGACTTTCTTTCCAGTGACTAGAGTGCAAAGAATTAATTTTATAGCCTTAAAAAAAAAAAAAATCAAAAAATTCCATAATCAAATTATGTTTAAAATACTACTGTTCTGGTGTATTTCCTGTTCTTAATAAATCAATGATTCCTAGTTTTTATGGGGAAAGTAGTTACTCACTGGTTCAAGACAGGTGTGTATGCTGTTTTATCTTCATCTATGATAGTGACCATCAGAGTAATAAGCTGTGCCCAGAAATCCAAATTCTTTGTTGTTGGTCCCTGTTCTTCTTTAGGAACTTCTTGTTTCTTACTCTGTTAAAACAAGATTTTAACATAGTGTATATTAGAAAAAATTAGAGAAACTATTAGATAATTTCCACCTACAGCTTATTGCTTAGACGTATTAAGAATCTTAAAAAAAATTGGATAAACACTGTCTTCAGCCTAACCAGACCAAAATAAACTGTATAATAATCTGTACCTGGCTGCAGGCAGAGTACTAAGACACCCAGGTCAGCCAAGAGCAGATTTTATGCTTTGTGCATATCCATACTTTCATTACATACATTCTTCAAGTTTTTGTTGTGCTGAAACAGAGTGCAGGTAAAATAATCTGCTGAAATAGAACTTTTATACTCTAAATAATAAACAGTGAATAAATTAATGATGAGAAATATTTCTTGTTTTGTTGTGGATTAAACTATGCTAAAGTTATTGGGTCTAATACCGTATACGCTCTTCACTCTAAATAAACAGTTACATTTTAATTTATTTTGCAATAACAAAAATAATAAAGGCTATTGCCCAATGTATTTTGCAGAGACATTTTACAGCATCTGATAGATTGACAAGAACCACAATATGTGCGTTTAAGACAAGCAAAAGAAAACAGTGCAGTAACAGTAGTAAGAAAAAAAAAAACCTGGAGATACAGACACACTAGGGAAAGGTACCTCACAATATTCAAGAGGGATGTTATCTCCCCAGGGATTTATAGCCATGAGCAGACCCATATTTTATTTCTCTTTTATTTTGGGGAAATGGAATTTTGTATACTTTTGTAAATGAAAGGAACCACAACTAGGCTTGCATCCAAAACAGAGCCTGAGGAGCCACATTATATTTCTGTAAGGACCAAGAATGACACGAGACACTGACATGTCACATGGGTTATCAACAAAAGTCTCCAGTCATTAATAAAAATTCGGCAGTAATGCAGTGCTTTTATATGCTTTTTGACTGAAAGTCTGCCCTTTGCACCTTTTAATATTGTTATAAGTATATATTAATACTCACCACTTAAAACTTTGCCTGAGAATTTATTCCTTTTCACCTCACTGAAATTTGCATTAAGTTTAAAAATGCATTCTCTGTACTTTTCATTTGTAGTCCAAATAAGGCCTCTTCAGTGGATCCTTTTTCTCTTTGGTTAGACCTCTATTAGTGTCATAGTGAATTAATTAAACGTTATCTTAACCTCAATTAACTTTTATCCGTTAACAGTAACTAGAGTGGCAAAAAGGGAATTTCAACAGCACATAACTGAAAGTGTTTCTGCAGCCTCTGGAGAATCTCAGATAACCCTGTTGCAAACTTAGTTCATCTACAAATACTACAGCTTCAGTGTCTAACACAGCTGAAATCAAGGTAGGGCTCAGAAGCAGTTACAGTGAGTGGGGTGTGATTAATATCAGCAACCAGCTCTGCAAGCAGAAAAGTTTTTCAAAACAGAAATGAATATTGGAGTATTAGTGTCTCTCACAAGGCCTTTCCCTGGTGTACATTAATATTTTGTTTCCATAAGAAAGATATTTTTCAAATAGTATTTATATGTGTTTCTCAGAATCTAGAGCGTATTTCACACAAGCTAACTGAAAGGTGCTTGTATAAGATAAAGCCGGTTCACAATTAGCCCAATATCCTATCCAAAAGCTGTATTTCACAGCAAAAATCTACCATGTTGTGCAGCTGAAAGTATGTTTTGGGACGGTGAAAATTAATCACAGAATGTGAAATTCTATGCTTTATTATAGATAGAAAACTAGATAGGTAGAAAAATATATTTATTTCACAAAGTCTGAGTAGCACAAGAAGTGCTTTCCACAAAAGCTCGAGTGTAGAAATCTTCTAAAAGTCAAGATGATCTCTGCAAAATTGCCCCAAAGAGTAATTTTTTAAGCAGTCTGACATTAACATATCTATTTTATGCTCTGAAATAAAAGCGCATACTTTGCCCACACCCAGTTTTAATTTCCATTCTGAATCCTAAAATCTAACAGACAGGTTAGAAAGGATCAAAGCCATTCAAGTTATTTTTGCACTGTAATGGTTGCTGACATTATTATCTCAATATCAGTAACTGCATTCACTAAAGTTATGTACATTGAGAAAAAACCTAGTATAAAAATGTGAATCAAATACCCAGTGTACTCAGTTTATACACAAATGCACAAATACAGTGAAAAGATACATAAACCAATGAATACTGCTTATTGTTGTAGAGGATAATTGTCATAAGGAGATGCTTAAGAATACATTTAAGAAGTCAAGGAAAATAAATTCTGAAGTGTATGAAGAAGATAAAGTCACCAGCTAACAGCTATTGTTCATGATTCATTATTTCTTTAAAGTAATTTTCTGAAGTTTCTTTTTTATTTTTGGTGGATGCATAATTCACTGAAAAGCTGAAATCAAGGATTGCTCTTACACCAGGCAGTAATGGGAGCTTCCGGGAAATGCTGACATGAATCAATTAGCAGAATAAATTTCCACAACAGTACATTAACACTAATTAGAAGCATGACAACTTATTTGCAAGATATGAAATGGGAGAAAGTCCTAACAGCAGCCAGAGCCAAGGGTGACACTGACTTCAGCAGTGATCTCACACCTACTGGAAAAGAAAATCTAAAAGAGCATCATAGTGTTAATGTAAACTAAAATCACTCACATTGTATCAAGCTTACTAAGAGGTTTGGGTTAAAATTTTGATCAGTTTCAGGGAAAAGGACATGAGAAGAAAACTTAGTACCTTTACAGTGTAACAGTACCTGCGCAGTATTAACAGACTGTCAAAAGTAGTGTGTAAATAGGATAAAATCCCTCACAGCCTCATTACACTGAACTGGCATGCCTGAAAAGTAGCATTCAGAGAGGAAAACAGTTTTTGCTACTGCGTAACTTTCTTTTCTGTTTCATACTTTCACACTTACATTGCATATGTTTACTTGGGACAAAACTGCAAGAGGATTCCTGAAGGAACTTCATTTATGGAGAACATAAGCAAAAATTTCCAGATTTGTTTCTTTAAAATGGAAACAGCAACGTATTTGTAAACTGAGGCAGAAAGTTAACAACATTCTTCCTAAACTGGCTTTTGACAACAACATTTTTTTCTGCATAAGACATCTAGCTCTTTCCTGAGATCAGTGTCAAGTGAAGATACTACATCTGCTGCATAAGGAATTAGACAGTTCCTCATTGAAATGTTTTGTCTCAAATAATGAAAACTATAATAAATATTCGTAAGATTGTCAGAGCATCATCTTCTACTTTCTCTTGTATTCGTTTGTCGTTGTTTATTTTATTCTGTAATCAGCTGTTTTTGTATCTTGCTATGAAATCGTAGGGTGACATTTTTGCATACTGTTAGCATTTGTTAACCATGCTTCACTCCAGGAGATACTGTTATTCCCGGAGAGTGATATTTTGCTGCAAGACATTTGCTTTCCAACTGTGGCTGGCTGTCTGACATGAAGGTAATAAAAAGAGGAAGCAAAGATTGCTGAGCATATTCAGTGATTTTCTGCTCACTCCTCTTGCAGTGAAAACTCTCCAATCTCTACCTTTCCTGTTTTACATCATTTATTGCATTTTCACTCCACAATCAGAGAATTACACATGTTCAGATACGTAGCATATTTTCTAGTAATGCTGTGGAAGGTGCTTTTGAGAATTTCAGGTTGTAGAGAAGGGCAAATATAGGAGGTAATTAACACGGGTTGCACACACAGTAGTATAATGTGCAGGAACCTACCACTTCTGCCCAGATGGAAATACTACTGTTTAAGTAGCAGTAATGCTGTCCACAGGATGATTCAGGCAAGAAATGAAGCATGGTAAAGCTCCAAGCCTGCAGTGGGCTTCAGCAAGACAGCAGCTGCCAGTCTTTCCCCTGAGTGAGAGCAGGTGGTGGCCTACATACAAACCATGTCTTGTTGCTTTGGGGTTCATCAGTTTCAGCTCTCACTCCTCACAGCTCAAATCTCAGCTGTGCAGCTAATACATGACCCTCCTTTGCTCCCCACCATGCTACCATGAACCAGTTTGCTTTTGGAAGAGGCTTCCACTGGACAGGGAAGTAAGCAGAAATACAAGGATGGTTAATGAAGAAGGCTCAAGGATGAAGTCTGTGGTAACCGGACTAAAGGTTTTTGAAATAAAGCTAATAAAATATTAATTACATTATTGTTTTCTGCTTCATAATGATATTTGCAATGCCACAAATCTGTATGCAATATGCCTTGATTCACAGAAATCCTTCAGAGCTCTGGATTCCAACAAAGTGTATTTAGCAGCTGTTCTGTGTGCAGATGTGGCAAACAGTAAGAGGACAATGAGGAATACTCTTCTAGAGTTGATGAAGAATTTAGGCTGTAATCTGAATCATCTTATTAATTTCTTTATTAAAGCTAATTAATTAAATTTCCTCAGTTACATACCACCTGCCATGAAACAGAAACTTTTCCTATCAGTTATTTAAGATTGCATGTGATTGTTTGATTTCTGTTATTTTGTATATAGTCTATTTCTATGCAATTTATATTGTACTTTCTTCTCATTTTCACTAAAATTCCCACATTTACTGGGTTATTATGAGTTTATAATTCGTAGATGCTTGTCTTCATAAAGTTTCAACATACAAACTCAACTGCTGGAATACTTGCTGATAGGGAGCAGACAAGGTATGTCACTATGAGGAAGCTGCAGTTAATTTGTTTTTGCAGCTGAGTGAATATTTGCAGAGTATTATTATTTTAATTTCAGGACTTCATACCATTCTATCAGTAAGTACAGGACATCAAAATAATGATGTAAGACATGAATAATGTAACAAGGCCTCACTCATCCTTTTGTTCTAAAAAGCTAATCTGTAGAGAGACATCAATTTAAACCTGTTTTACGGTCTCCACCAAAGCAGTCTATAACATCCTTGCATTTTAGACTATCTACTGCTGTAGGCTTTGCAGTGCTGTGCACAGAATTACATCATATTCCATGTTTACCTGTTAACTCCAGCGCTTGCTGATAAGCTCTGCAGACTTATCAATATCCGGGCTAGCAATTGCCCTATTGTTACTATGTTTAACACACAAATTCAAATTGCTGCAAAGTAAATGTTAGCAAAAAAAAAAAAAAACAAAACACAACCAAAAACCAGAGCTGTTGGTAAGGCAAATAGATGTGATGCTTGAAGTTGCTGCTCCTACTGATTCACAGTGGTCTTCAGTTTGCAGTATATTCTGCTGGAGAATAAATGTATACATGAACCCTTCAGTGTGCTTCTTGACTATTTGGGGGTAATAGCTGCCTGCAGAAATGGGTGTTGTGCTACTTGCAGCCATTTGAGTAAAATGGATAAAATTAAAATTGCCACCCTGTGCTCATAATTAGCAGGCTAGTGCTCTTTGACTAAACATGCTCTTTTTCAAGGTTATCACAGAAACAAAGAACAAACATCCTTTAGAAGACAAGGGACAACAACAGTTTTAAAACAATGCTGCATGATGAAAGTGTAACATAAAAACAAGAAAAAATGGCATCTCATGGAGAAGAAATGAAATGCAGAAGTATAAAAGCAACAAAAATGCATGCAGGAAAGTGGGAAGCCTTACACATCCCTTCTTCTCAAAGATAAACCTAATGAAAATGTGCTAATTCAGGTTAGTTTCAGGAGTGCCAGACTATCATTGCCCCCCCCTTCTCCTTACAGACTTTCTTTATACTTTATACCTTTTTCCTCCTACATTTAATTAACTTTTCTTCTCCAGAAAATAGAATAAATGTAATTCATCTCTGTACAAACAAACAAATAAAAAGCCCCCAAGCAATTTTGCAGAAAACTTCCTTCTGCAGTAATTCATTAACCATAATATGAAAAAAAAGCTGTATGAAAAATAGGGGAAAAAGACAAATCACCTGTGTAATCATTTGTACTCTGCTACAAAGGTAATACATATAGTTCGTACTTCACATTATTTAATACCTACAATATGCATCCATTTTCAGTAGCATCAAGGTAGCTGCAGCAAGATAAATTTCAGGCACTTTCTTAGAAATTCAAATAATTCAACTGTTTCCTGATACCCAGCAGCAAAAATCAATATGAGCCTACGACAAATCACCTTTCAGAGATTTCTTATTTAGTGTGATTTGATGCTTCTGCAGCATCACGAAGCCTTAAAGTTACTGAATTTTGTATTTATTAGACAGTCTTGCTACAGCTGAATAAATTCAGTTGATTTTCTAGAAGAAGAGTTCTGTGTACAGGTATTGGTTGGAGTGTCTCACTAAAAGTTTGAAAGCTAGAGGTAAGCTTCTCATGTGTTGGGAATGCAACATTAGAAAAAAACATTTTCATTTGATAAAGTAGAACAGATAGCCTGTACTTCCTCTTCTAGAATGCAGGTATTTATCTTTGTAATTCAGTTGAGATGTGCTTTCAAATTAAATTTCATGTTTCATATCATGTAGTATAAATGTTTTTATTTATAATACACTACACAGCAAATGTGTATTTGCCTAAGAACATAACTCATCATTTCCGAGACAGTAGTCACCAAAATACCATTTTTCCAGTGTATCACCCAGAAGGCAAAGCTAGTGAACAGGAGGTAATGTGATAAAGCAGTGATGCTCCTTTTAGACAGTAGCTTAATTCTGCAAATTTCCTTATTGTAGCATTATGTATAGAATAAATTCTGTCAGTGTTATGGAAAAAAATAGCATTTTTGAGGCTTTTGCATGGCATTTGAACATAACAAATGCTGTAATTACCTTGCATGGAAGGCTCACCCTGATAGATTGTTATTTAGAAATGTTAAATAATTATCCTCTGCTTCTAAAGCCTGAATCCAAGTATTCATCGCAGGTGATAAAATACTAACCTGGAAAGGCAGTATATTATTTTCCACAGATTATAATACTTCTTTCCTACAACCACTGAAGTGCAATATTGAATTTTTAAAAATTATTTTCCAATTACTAATCATAAATGAACAGTAAGCAATTAAATTTCATCTTCCCTAAAGTCATTGGACAATTTTATAGCTGTGTCCAATGTGAAGTCTAATTTATAGGCTGACATTTTCATTTTGAAACTCATCTTGCGAACGATTTAAGAGTTCACATTTGTCTGCAGATTTATTTATTACATTATGCTCTTTTTCATAAAAATAAAATGAAAATAACTCAAGTGCTTTCATATGAGGCAATGCTGGGACTTTTTGTATTTACTTACTGTAAGCTAACTGGAATGACTGAGTGAAGCATGAAGCCTTACCTGGTCTATTAACTGGGAGTAAAGATCATAGCAATTGTCAAAAATGTATTTGTATGTTGAGTCCAGGCAGGCTCTCACACAGTCTTTCACCACAGTACTGGCTCGAGGTGGGCTCTGTAATTCAAGGACCTAAGAAAACATGACATAAATGATAATTTCAGAATCAGGTGGAATAGAGTAAATCCAAATGTTGCAATGAATGCGGCTTTGAAATACAAGAACACAAGTGTTGAAATACAGTAATGATAATGTATTAACTCATATTGACTTCACACTGATCTAAGTTTAAAGATGCATTAAAACATACTTCAGTTAAGCAAATAAGTGAGATATCACCACGTTATTTGAATGAAATTATTCATAGAATGGAAGAAACATCCATGCCCAAGGTTGAACATAATAATAACGTCATATAATGGCCTGGGTTGAAAGGGAGCACAATGACCATCTAGTTTCAAACCCCTACTATGTGCAGGGTCACCAACCAGCAGACCAGGCTGCCCAGAGCCACAGCCAGCCTGGCCTTGAGTGCCTGCAGGGATGGAGCATCCACAACCTCCTTGGGCAACCTGTTCCAGTGCATCACCACCTTCTGTGTGAAAAACTTCCTCCCGATATTTAACCTAAACCTCCCCTGTCTCAGTTTAAAACCATTCCCCCTTGTCCTATCACTATCCACCCTTGTAAACAGCCGTTCCCCCTCCTGTTTACATGCTCCCTTGATTTTCCTCTTTTTGATTGATTTTTCCTTCTTTCCCTTAAGATTTTCCTCTTTAAGATAACATTAGGCCATATGATCTTGTGATTTTCTCTGAATACCAGCCCAACTGCTTTTCATTTTTTACAACAAAAACTCTAGCTTTTTACTCCACTTTAGGAAACATTAACTTGAATTCCAGTTTAATTAGTCATTTTAATTCTCTTTACGTTGCGTCTAATACTGCAATCTGTTGTTACAAACTCCATGCAGTGTTTCAGTATTCCCATCCAGTAATGTCAATTTGTTAGACTTCATTCTAGAACTATTTCAGACCTCTATCACTTAGATCTGAATCTCTAGTTTGATGAAAGAAATAAGAGTTCTCAGATCTGTTTTTCTATTTCACACGTCATATTACTAGGAGCACAGTCTAGATGATTCATGTTCTTAAGGAAATTAATTCATTTTCCTTTATTTGTCCTGACTTTAATTAAAGTGTTGTTTTTAATTGTTGTTAGTTTTGTGTCCTTCAGAACAATGTAAAGTAATTATTAGGAAAGGAAAAGATAGCTGAAAATTTTTCAAAGAGAATGGGTTTATTTTTATGACATTGTTAGTATGATCTGTTAATGTTTACAACAGTGATCTTGGGAAATTGAGAGATTGAAAAACTGCAGGAGATGAATTGATTAAGAAATGATCAAGAGGATTATAATAATTTCTTCCTATATGATTAAAGTGCAAATAAAGGACAATACCTTCATTCTAAAAAAAGTAATGCTGGTAAGAAGGTCCACAGTTGATTTCAGATCTTGAAGTCTTTCAGAATTGCTGGCAGGAAAGTTATCCTGGTGAGTGAGGAAGAGAGGAATTGTGAAATGGAAGTTGAAGGTAAGATACTTGAAAAACTAGGAAAGAAATTATCTGGAAAAAGAAAAGTGATGCTTGGAAGGATTAGAAATGTTCACCTGCTGCCTTAATTCTGCCTGTGAGGAAGCTAGGAATAAATATCTCCTTTCACATGAATAGGAGCACTTCTGATAATTACTACTGGGTCTGTAATATGAATTATTTAAATTACTGTGATGTTTTCAAAACATTAATGATATAAAAAAAATACAACAAGAAATCCAGGGGAGTGTTGCTAATGAAAATCATTCATGCATTTTCTGCGGCACACAATTCACTGGTGACCATAGATTCAGTAAGCTTATGGAAGGAATCATTCATGATCTTTATGCTGTGATCTTTAGGTTCGCAGGAAGATTGATGGTAAGTACTGTTACTTAAATGGATTCATGATAATGAAACATCAGCCAAAAATCTTTATGCCCCAGTATAACCTGAATAACATTTTTCAACATTAAAATAACTTAGTTAACTGCAAAGGGTTAGCTCTTAAACACAGAGTATATGCAGCTTCTATAATCTCTAATGCCCTAGGATTCTTTTAAATATTCTCTCCATCTTTCCATTTTAAAAGCAAGCTAGATTGAACAAAGACATTCCTGAGCTTTGTGCTGCCATTCCTAGAATTTGAAAGGAGAGCTAAAGCTGATGCGGTCCTTATTAATTACTGTTCATTAAAAAAACATCACCATCCAGTGAAATGGAGATAGAGAGAATGGTATGATAAGTGGCAGGTTTTCATGCATGCCTCTTTCCAGAAAAGGCTGGGCTTGGGGCACGACTCAGTGGAAAGAGCTTCTATAAGGCTTAAGTAAAATTAGGATTCCTATCATCTAGAAAAATGAAGAGTCAACTCTCAGCAATCCTATGATCTAATCTTGGTGGCTGTAGCACCTCTCAAAATAAATCCATCAATAACTGCAATTTACACTACATCAGTGAAAGGTGAATCCCAGTTGAATTAAATGGTGAATTAATTTACTGAAGTCACTGAATCTTATACTTTCCTAAATGTCTGCTCATCCCCTGACTTCTTCAGTAGCTTTTTGCGGAAAAAAAATCAAATTGGAAAAATATTTAAATGCTTAAACACTGCAGGTTTTGATCTCAAGGATTTGGGGTCTTCTATTGGCACTCTTTTACAGCTTCTATACCACAGGAGGAATTAATTTCTAAAACCTCTTTAAAGCAGATAAAGTGCACAAGGATGTTTGTAGGAAAACACATTTCAGTCATCTAGGTAAAATATGATGAACTTACCCTGTATTTAGATAAATCAATCCTCAGAGAATTATGCAATTGATCCAGAAGTTTAATGAACTTTTCCCTCT
The DNA here is from genome assembly GCA_035772895.1 of Perdix hodgsoniae. Lineage (NCBI taxonomy): Eukaryota > Metazoa > Chordata > Aves > Galliformes > Phasianidae > Perdix > Perdix hodgsoniae. Next base: position 8,889,600 of record JAPSGF010000010.1, read on the forward strand.
GTAAAATGAGAACGAGAATACTTTGCATAAGAACTAGCACATTTTTGTAAACATAGGTAAAATTACAACTCTTTTTTTTTTTTTAAATTTCTAAGAAATCATTTATTCTGCTTACATTCTTAATTCATTTGAAAGATAGATTATTTTCTATTCTTTCATATAAGAGTACTGTCCAAGATATCTGGGCTTTGAGACAGGCAATGTATCTTTTACACTGTGCTTTTGCTTTTATTTTGTATTGCCATTTACCTTGTACACATTCAACACTGTGCAGCCATGCAATGCATTAGTGAGATGATGTAGGATTTCCTGTACAGTATTTACCTTTCTGACACACTGTTAAATAACCCAGACAAACTGCCTAATAATAGAATAATGTTGTCTTCTGTCTGTGACAAAAATACAAAGTTTTTCAGCTATGTTATAAGGGTTTACTAAAACAGATGAGCTTCTTAAGTTTTTTATATTTGCCTTGCAATTATTTATACCCTCGAAGAAATGACTTCCTCTTCCCACGTAAGAAATGATGTTCATTTACAACAGAATTTGATGTAGAAGTCTGATTGAAAATAATTCAGAAACAGTGGCTTTTGGAAGAATAAGCCAAGTAATACTACACTATTACATTATTACCTTGTTATTGTCATAGATGAGATGCAGTGAAAGCATCTTGCTATGAGATAACCAGCTAATCTGTGCCATTCCCAAGCAGTATTAATGAGAGGTTTTAATTGCCATTCTTCATATTAGAACATACATCAATGCACTGCATAAATTCTTACCAACATATGTAAAAGCAGAAGAATGTTGGAAGTAGTGAAATCTGATTGCTCTCATAATGCTACCTATGAAATAGGATATGCACTAATAATAAAACAGAGCCCTTTGTGCACTGTCTCCTATCCCTCAGTGAAACACTAACCTACACCTAAAGCCACCAATTTGGCATGGTTCCCTTAAAGGATCAATCAAAAGGATTTTTTTATGTCATGCTATAAATCTGTGCTAAAGTATTCAGTCAGCCAAATCCTTCCCAGCTGTAGCCTGAGGTCTTGAATTTGAGATGTTCTTTTTGATGAATGATGTGCAGCTATCCACTAACAAATGCCTTTTGAACAAGCCAGTAAAATAATTTTTTGCCTGTGTCAGTTTTTTTAAAGAAAGATCTCAAAGATCTCTGTTAGTGATGCTTACTACTCTACTGTCTTTCCATCCATCTGCTGAACCATGAATTGCATTGGAAATTGCGTCAAAGGTAAACAGTGGCATTAACATTAGAGAGAGGATTTAATCTCCCTCCAATCTGAGGATGAAAAAAAGTAATTCAGATCATTAGCAAAATGGAAGGAAAGAATGGAAAATGCAAAAAAACATTCTACATTTCACAAGCTAGATAAAAGTCAAAAGTCTAATAGGGCTCGAACATGGAGTGAGTTGTCTTGTTTCAAAAAGATGTAGATTCATTCCACAGTATGCCATCAATTAGTTTATACAAACTAGAATAAGTACAGAGCAATATTCCAGTAATTAAATCATAAATATTCTGATTTTCATAATACTTATAAAGGAAACTTAATACTCATATTTCATAGTGAATCTTAAAATATAAAAGAGCATCACTACCTCTGACACTACTTCATATCACTATAATTTGTACTCAGTTATTTTTAATTGCTTAGTATTTGATTTTATGTTCATAAATGGCATTTAAGGAAACTTTCATATATAATGTTAATTTATGAATGCCTTGGATATTAGTTATACAAATAAAAGAGGAAGGTGAGAAGGAATTCATTTTTCAGTATCAAATTGTGTCCATACACAAACACTGACCATATCATGTCTAACAGCAGATATGTAAGCATTGTTCTTGAATTAATCCTCCCCCTTCCTGCTCTCACACCCACAGTGAAGGGAGGGAAATAGATTAGAATATAATGTGAATTTCTTTTTTTTAAAATCATTTTATATTTCCACTATGAGATATAAGTCCACACAAGGAAAGTTAACAATGACAACAAAGTGCTACCACATTGGATTCTGAAATTCTGCCTAAAATTCTGATGCCTAAAGCCAGGGCTTGGAAAATTCAGCACTTTTTCATAAAATATACGTCTATAACAAAGGATATATGGATATATGTTATTATCTACAATTATTTATGCCTGGATCATTTAGGTTAATGAATTTGCTAATAACATACCCAAGCAAGCAACTGCAAACTGTACTTAGCCTATGCAGTTTTTATAGTCTGTAAGACCCACTGCAATAAAAAAGTAGAACTGATTGATGAACATTTAGTTCTATAAATATACGCTAGATGATTTATACCCTACCTTCCACAGATTTAATAGTGATTGATTGTAAAGACTCGATAAAATCTTTGAAAGCTAACAGCAACTCATTCTTTTAAATGATCAACTTTATAAAAATTAGAATTCAGAAATTGTTATTTTATCATATAATAGAAAGTAAAGTTTACTATTCTATTAAAAAAGAAGTCTACTTACCCCAAAATTAGTAGCTGCAAACCTGTCTGAGGCAGATACATTTGTTGTTGCTGTAGTATGAGCATAGAAAGCATTTATATTGGCCAACAATGTACTCATAACTGCTGGAACACCAGGGCACATATATTTAGAAGACAGGCAGGAGAAGTGCCTATAATTCAAACAAACTGACAGTTATTAAAGATGGCAAGGAGTCTGCACTTTCTGTCATTATAATTTCTTTTCAGTTGCATTCATTACAGATTCAGAAATGAGCTTAAAAATATGCTCTGGGCTGCCAGTACCTCACATTGCTCTAAACCAAGCCCTTTCCAACACTTTCTTTTATTTCACAAATGAGACATCTAAATTGCAAATTTTACTTCAGAAATCTGTGCTAGGTCACATACCCATAAAAAAAAAAAAAGAAAATTCCAAAACTCTGCAGATGTCCAGGCTCATGAATCAACCTTCATTAATAAACCTGATAGCTGCTATCTTCCATTCAGTACCTAGATATCATAAATGGGCTCCAAAAAATCATTGATCAACCTGTTCTCCACAGTATTCTTTGTCAATGGAACCTCTAACAGAACTCGTATATCTGAAGACACACAAAGACATTCTAGGTATAATCAACTACTTCTGGCATCTACCTATCACTACAGCTAGATGATCACTGTGGTCAGTATAGGACAAGTCTTGAACTCATTCTGGATGTAATAACCATTGAGTGCTTAAGAGCGTGTGTGATCCATGAGGTAATTTACTGTAAAGATGAAAGCAATTTATTCTGTAATTGAAATGCAACTGGCTGGAAAATTGTAATTTTCAAACACTTTTGCATCTCACTCAGGATAAATCCTCTTATAATTTAAATCAACTTTCAAGAAAAAAAAAAGAGTCATTAATTACGTATACACAAACATCTAAAGAAAATCCAAGTATATATATATATATTCATATTCATTTTTGTCCAAAATCTTGGAATGATTAAGGAAATAAGATCACAGCAGAAAGGGATAGTGTGATGAGTCAAGGCCTTAATCCCTCCCAAAGCTAGACTAAGAAGGTGAATAATTGCTGGATTTTGTAGTTTATTTGACTGGGCAAAGAGTCTGGAAGGAAAGAGATCCAGTTGGAAGGTAGAAGAGGTGGGCTTCATATTAAAGAGAATCTAGGGCTTCAGTGTTTGTTTGAGAGGCCCCTTTGTATCTACAGCCTTTTGAGGCCAAGACAGGAGATCAACTCCCTGGGCTTCTCTAGCATTAGACTCACTGGAGTATTTTGATGTTCAGCTTATAGATCACAGGTTTGGACTTTAATCAACATGGTGATAGTATCGATGTGTAAATTTCATATTGTACTGGTCACATTTAAAGTGTTTTCCAAACATTTCTCAGCATTCCTGTAAGGTGTATCTTTAGGTGCTGTTACCCAAATTTTCTGATATTCCAGGAAACTGCTTGTCTCCACAACAATCACATGGGCAGGTAATACACGTCAACATTCCCAGCTGACTGGAATAATACCAAACATTTCATTAGTTGCCAGTGCTTTCCAGAAGTGCTTTTAAATACTGCAGCATGAATCTTATAAAAATGTAACCCAGCTATCTAATTAAGATGATCTTTCAGCAGGTCGCGTTTCCTATAAACAATTGGAAAAACAATTTCCTTTGCATAAAATAGCGATACTAGGTGATATTCCCCAGTTGCTGGTAAAATTAATGTGAAAAGAAATGTCACCAGATCTATTCATCACATGAATTTTGAGAAATATGCATAGAGACACATGCTGTACCCTCAGCAAGTTTGCTGATGATACAAAACTGGGAGGAGTGGCTGGCATATGAGATGTGCTGCCATTCTGAGGGACCTGAACAGGCTGGAAAGGAATATTATGGAGTTCAACAAGAGCAAGTGCAGAGTCCTGTACTGGAGGAGGAATAACTGCATGTGTCAGCACAATTTAGGGGCTGACCTGCTGGAAAGGAGTTCTGCTGAGAAGGACTTAGGTGTCCTGGGGACAAAAGGTTGGCCATGAGCCAGCAGTGTGCCTTTGTGGCCAATATGGCCAGTAGTATCCTGGGGTAAATAAAAAAATCATGGCCAGCAGGTCAAGGGAGGTGAGTCCCCACCTCCATTCTGCCCTGGTGAGGCCTCTTCTGAAGTACTGCATTCAGTTCTGGGCTCCTCAGTTCAAGAAAGATAGGAAACTTCTAGAGAGTGCAGCAAATGGCAACAGAGATTATGAGGAGCTTGGAAGCACCTCCCTTATGAGGAAAGGCTGAAGGATGTGGGGCTGTTCAGCCTGGAGAAGAGAAGGACGAGAAGGGATTTTATCAGTGCTTATAAATACCTAGTGGACTGGAGTGGATGGGGCCAGGCACATTTCAGCAGTGCCCAGTGACAGGATAAGGGGAAATTGACACAAACTGGAACATGATTAGTTCCACATGAACATGAGGAAAAACATCCATACTTCAAGGGCAACAGAGAACTGGAGTAGGCTGTCCAGAGAGACTGTGGAGTCTACTTCTCTGGAGATACTCAGAACTCGCCTGGATGCTTTCTTGTGATCTCCAGAGGTCCCTTCCAACTGCTACAATCCTTTGATGATCCACCTTTATTTAATTATTTAACTGACACCAAAATAATTAACATATGATTTTAAGACTGACTTACAATTTCAAAAAAATTTGTAATAGACCTAAAGATCCTCAGTACATGAGGAACCTCAAGCTGGAGATATGAAGGCAGTAATTATTCACCCTTAGGAACCGTACTTCTAGCATATGCTCTGCTCAAGGGAATAGCCCGCAGTTACTATAGGAAAACGCATTAAGATAACTGCCCACAGAAGACAAGACAAACTGGAAAAATTGTTTATGTCAGCATTCTGAGTTCAGTGAGGTCACTTCTGCAGGTTCTTCTAATGAATACACACTGAACTACCCAACACCTGGTCTGAGTTCCTATCTTGAAAACAGAACCGAATTACATTTCTTGTAAGGAAAAATTAAATCTATAAATATAATTTTGTTATGTCTTTATTTAGATCACTACTCCCTTCCACCAGTAATTTGATTAGTGATGTTGATGATAACATCACTGTCAAGGTTATGTGAATTTTTTATTTGTGTCATTCTGTAAATCTCTTCTGTGAAGTTCACAGAGCCTATTACATTTATCACACTTAAGAATGGCCATAACTCTGAGAGTGCTGGTAAACCAGGTAAGAAATCTGAAAGCTAGTTTCTGCTTGCTGAAATAAATTAAAAAAATATATCAAGGAAATTCCTTCCTTGTCTTTGTCGATCTCTGACAACAGCAACCAGTAGCATGAGTAATAACTCTTTCCAATGGGCACGTATATCAAGGCAAACATTACCAAGTATCACATATTTTAGAGTTTATATTGCATTGTTTAACCCAGAGTCATATATTTTAATTCAGGTCTGCCAGCTTTATCTTGCAACTTTCTTACTATGCTGATTCCTGATGATCCCTCAGTGCCTGGGAGTCTTCCAGTACTTCTGGTAGTGTGAATAGGCAAAGAAAGAAGGCTCATTAACACACACTGCTCAGTAAGCAAAAGCTATCAATGAAAATTACTTCAATTGATGATTTGCGTGCCTTTTGGAAAACAAGATGGCATAGTTAATGCCTATCAATTTTCCAGAATAAGAAAAATGTTGTTGATTTAGAAGCACTGAAGCTTCCTGTAATGACTCTTGCCAGCAAGAAGATCTTAATAGAGCTTTCACTGCACTTGACTCTACTACAGAGTAGATTCTTTCTTTCATTATTTAGTCAAAACCATTTCAGTATGTGCCCATTTTTTTTTGTCTTCCAAAGAGAAATAAATTACATTGGAAGCAGAATGAGAGAAAAAAAATTCTTCCTTGCTGATGGGGAGGTTGCTTAATATGAGTAGGTAAATAAACTTCCTTCCAGTATGACTCCTTCAAGGCATCACAATCACAACATAAATTACACCCATCACTGGAGTCATTAAAATCTTTCACATGTGGATTTCCTTCTTTAGAAACGGGATAGTTGGAATCTATATCTTGAAATGAGAATAAGCCTTTCTAATTGGGTATCCTTCAGGAAAGAACTGTCTACTTTTTTTTCTGGTTCCATTTCTGTGGATTGTCTGTCTCTAACATCAGGGTTCAATCATACTTCAATTCATTCTAAGCTATTACTGGGGTACAGGGTCCAAAGGAGATACATCAACATACATGAGATATATTTTGGATTGATTTGCACATTCCAGTAATCTACAAATATAAGATATAAAGATGTACATGCTTGGTGGGAAGGTATACATGAAAAATCAAACACTAGCACAGAATATGGAATTAGAAATTCCAATTTCTATTCATGAAACTTATTGCATGTGTTCCTCCATATGTAATGTGAATATACAGTACCACATGAGAAGTGTCAGGCTTAATTAAATTCTTCTGTGCAATATTGTTTAAGGCCTTTGGAGGAAGACCGTTAAACAAGTATATATTACACAGACACCTCTACTTTCCTATTAGACGTACAATACAGTAACTCACAATGAAAGACATGTTCATTGCAATACCAGATTTTGTCCTTGTATCTTGAAATAAAAAGAAAACTTGCTGTGTTTATGTACCTTCATACTATAGAATAGGATCATATTTTTAGGTTGGGCTGTAAAGTGATGGAAGAAACAAAATAAATATTCTGATTAAAAGTTCCTTGTCAGCTTTCTGTAGTGATAATGTACTCATTTGGAGTCCTCTGCTTTCTTACAGCTGCAATAGGAGCAGAATATACTCCTTTTCACCAGAAAACTCTTCACTGAACAAGTCAAGAATGTATGATATAGGTCTCATATCACCAGGCTTCTAACCAAGCTCAGAACTGCTGTGTTCTAAAGTAATCATAGCTACTTCAATACGAAGGATGTAGTGATATATTCTAATGCCATTTAAAGCAGTTTGCATTAGTTATTTAAATTTGCTGTGGAAGATTACTATATCCATTCCTGGCATTTTGTAATTTCTGTATTCCTGGGGAGGGGTACACAGCTTGTTAGACTCTGTTCTAGTTAGCAAAGTAACCCAATCCCAGACAAGGAAGGTGAGGTCTCCCTGGTCCTTGCTCAATATCGTAAGGATTAAGTAATGCATTAGTGATAATACCAGCAATAGAGCCACAAAGTCTTAGAACTCATCGGTTCCCTCAAACACATTCTTGACAGTGGAGTAAGAAAAAAACAAACATGAAAATACTTACGTCATAGCTTGATAAATATATTCAATTCCATAACGCATTGCAAATTCATCTACAATTTCTTGTGCAGCAGCATCGAAGTACACCTTCCAGGCATCATCACCTCTAACTTCAGGGATTTTTACCACACCATTAGATTTAACTTCTGTCAAGTAGTGGAATAGATTCTAAATGCAAGAAATTTTTCAAATGGGAATATGAAGTTTTTAAATGACATTCTGTAAGTATATTTTATATAATCAGCCATATGCTCATTAACTTTGATTTTTATTTTCCTTTGAAGACTGGCATCAATGAACCATCATTTGGCAAACAAAATACCCAAGACAGTAAATGCTTTTGTTGAACTCTAGTAGTGCAGGCCCATGATTCAGCACTTTGATCTATCTTCTTGACATAAGGTCACCTCAGAGAACTGGCACAGAGAGACTGCAACATAAAATTGTGCAGAAACTCCTCTCCTAAATGCCCTTGCTAATACTGATGTTATAATGCTCACTGGAGAGTCCTTCAACAGGAATCAGATCTGTAATTTTAAATTTCAAATGCACAATTTTAAAAAATATGCTGCAGTGAAAACGTTGCAAAGAAATATGGAAGAAACCACTGAAGCATTGAAACATGTGCAACTATGTTCAAGTTTAGCAAACTCTAAACCAAACCTACTATTTTATTTAGAGGTAAAGTCATGGAATGCTTCTCAGATTACTGAACTCTGTAAGTATCCACAAACTGCAGATTTGATTTCCTGTCTGCTTTCACTGGAAAACAAACCCCAAACAACAAACCAAGTCTTAAAACTTCGAAATAATTTTAAATGCTCAAGAGTTTTGGGGATTATTCTTCAAGAGCAAGAAAATCTGTGGGCACAGATGCTGTGAAAATTCAGTTTTATACATGGTGAACAAATTTTGTGGATGCATACTAGTGATGAACTTTCAGCTATAAGTTCTTAGAAAATTGATACAATTTTAGAATAAACTTCAATGTGGACCACTGCTTAAGGGAAGAGGAATCAAATACAAAGAAAATCTCTAAAAGATACAAATCAGTTGAAGATGTGTTTTTCATTATTGATAAAAGCAATCCATGCTGGTGAACAAATATTCAAATTTCTGTGCTCCCTTGTTTTTTTTCCCCCTTCATTCCAACCCATCTCCAAACTATGGATAACTGTAGCAGGAATTATGTCCTTTTCAATTAATAGCAATATTTCTGTATTATTCAGAAATGGTTGTATCTTCTTGATGCTAGCAAGTATGTTTGTTATTAAAAAAAAAAAAAAAAAAAAAAAAAAAAGGCTTCCATGACTTCATCTCTTCTTCTGGCTCCTGCTGGCAAGAATGATCTGACAGGGTAAATTGCTGTCTTTGACTCCAAACCTTCATATGCCATCAGTGATACAAAAAGAGAAACCAAGAATGAACTTGTCCCAAAGCAGCAGTTATTTGCATCAGCATTCTAATGTTTTCTCACCTCTTTTTTTCCCTTATCTCCACAACTGAATACTAACTTCTATTTAGCTTGCTTCCTTTAACTTCTGCAACATACCTCATGTAAACAAGTGTACTGCACATGGTAGGGAGCAACTTTCTCCTCTCCTTCTATTTCAACATTGATTTTCAGTCTAAGAGCACCAGAGACAGCTGATTTGTCCGTCCGTTTTTCTGAAGGGCAGAAAAATAACATGTTAGTAACTATCAAGTATACATACAGTCACACAAAATACACTCATTTTAAAGCTAGAAAGTCCTGCTGTTGAGAACAGAGAATACCTGTTAAGTACCTCCCATAGATTTCAAGCCACAAAGCAGGACATCAAGTTATCATGAATCTTTTCTTCTTTTATTTGACAAATTCAAAACAAGCTGCGTACCACTTTAAGCAACACATTTGTCTTTTCAGTACAAACAATTTTCCGTTCCCTATCTGGTATATGGACTAATAATAATTACTGTAATTACTAATATCTGCCATCAGTTTTGAAGACTAAATCTGATTTTGTTTCTGACCATTTCTGACGCCTCTTTCCTCAGTGATGTGACATCAATATATTGCATTTGTGTCAACATGTGCATGTATCAGATTAAAAGTTGTCATTCTTTTTCAGAATGTTAAATTCAATTTACTGATATTTCTATTTGGATACTGATTGACTTTTTCTAAAGTTCATTATAGAAATATTTGCAACAGCTTAATACAATGAAACGTTTGAAGTGTTAACATTTGGAATACATGATGACACGTTTCTAATAAAAACAAACCTCATTATAAAAAAGGAAATAAAGCAAGACTTTTTTGTCATTGTAAGGAAGACAAAAAAATTTCCAGATACATCCCTATTTTTTTTTTTTTACTGGGCAATGAAATGCTATCCAGGAAAACAAGGACCACTAATTACAAAAGACACTTTACAATTTCAGCAATTTATGTTATGTAACTCACCTGATGTGTTTCTAATAGAAAGAAATGTTAATGAAAATATTTCTAACATGCTTTTCCTACTATACATAGGAGACCAACTTCTAAAGGTCTTTTCCAGCACACTTAGTGTTCACTAAGATTTTTCAGAATTGAACAAGAGCTTTATGCTCAGATTTAGATTAAGGAAATGTATTCTGAGACACTTTCATTGATTTATTTCTGGCTAAAAGACTGATACTACTTAAGACTTGACCAGACAAGAAAGTACCATTGATAAGGATATCAGAGAATGTTGTCTTCTGCAGCAGACTGCATTCAATTCAAGTTTATGCATGTGAATATATTTCAGATATACAAACCAAAAAACTGAATCAAAAAGGTTTTGTGAAGAATGATAGATCTAAAGCTGTTTAAAACAAAAAGTGATTAGGTATAAAAAAAAGTAATAAAGTGAATGTGCACAAGGAAAATATTTGCTAGGATTTTCTATGAATCTTGATAGAACTGTTTACCATATGTTTACCAATGCTACTATGAATAGACTGGACTGGAGCAAAGGCTTTTCTTACACATTTTTGCTTTTTTATTAAAACCAAATATTTGTCTTTGGTGTTGCCATGTCTAGCTCAATTTCTGCAATTCACCAAAACCCAGAAAATATCTGCAGTTTTCAAACTGACCTGTAACATCTGGGATTTAAAAATATGCATATCAGTACCAAAGCTGTGTATTTTGAAGCCCCTAAAGCATAGATGCTGAGATTGTACCTAAATTTGTTTAAAAAAAAATCAAAAAGAATCATACCTAAATTATACCACACATCCATTTCTCCACTCAGTGTTCTTACTTCAATGATTGTTTGCCCAAGGAAGTCATCGGACTCCTTTTTGAAATGTTGCTTTACTCTAGATTTGATGTCATCATCTTCATCCCATACTCTCACTTTTATTCTATCTGTAGAATTATGGCATTCACTGTAAAAATAAAATAAAATCTATACATCAGTTTTTACTTTTGTACTGCTACTCGTTAAGCTTGATTTCTATAGAAACATTTTAAGTGGCAGAATACCTACAACTACAATATTCAGTGAAACAGATGGCCATAACACACTGCTAGGGGAAAAGGTAGAATTACTGCATGTGGAAAGTAAAGAGATTAACTTGAATGAATTATGTATACATAAGGATTGCATTTATGAATGTCATGAACTTCTTGTTGAAATTATTAGCAGGTTTACAATATGTACTTCTCAATACTTTTAAAAATACCTTCTGAATGTTCAATTCAGATAAGGTTTATTCATTCACAAATGTTACATCGTCTTTCTAGTAGGCCACAAAAGTAGTAGCCTATAACATAATAATAAAAAAATGTGAGAAAATCCTAATCTTTTTAATATGCAGCACAATAGTTTTGAATTTGCAATGAAAAAGCCCGATAAGTATGCACAAACATGGCCACAATACAAGATGAACAAGGAAAAAAAAAAAACACCCAAACCCACTAAAAACTAAAGCAACCAAGCAAAAAACAAAAACAAAAACCAAAGACCAACCCCAAATCACCACCACCCCTGGGAAGTGAATAGCTGCTTTATTTAAAAGATATGTTACTTTCGTCTAAGGTCTACATTTCTCTCATAAGGAGAAGTAGGGACAGACTGTTGTATAGTAAAGAATTGCAAATTCAAGTGGTTTATTAAACTCTTATGAGTTCGACTGACGTTAGAAACTTTTGGTCTTCTGGATGAGTGAGATGGCTTCACTTGTCCTCAAGTTCCCAAGTGGATAAACTTTTTCAGACCTACCTTCATGATATTAGTTTGAGCTCTTTGAATTCTCTTCCAAGCACTAACTGCTTAATAATCTATTTCAGCAATTCCAGCATTAAAACAGTAATACTATAACTTATCTCCCAACTGGCACCCTTCAGGGTTTGTTCTAAGAATTAATTAGCAGTAGTAATAGACTTTAGAAGTACAAAGTGCTTTAAATGTCATTATTACTGTCAGGACTGATCAGTCACTAGAATCAGTATTCACATCTCACTATGACATCATTCAGTACCACAGAAATATTTGTGCCTGTCCATACTCCAAATTTTAATACTGAAGATATCTCTGGTAATTAAAAAATACATTATTCTGTGATTAGCAAGACTAATGAAGCCTGGTTTCCTTTTGTCTTATGACTGCCTTTCCTGACATCTAACAAACTGCAATCATAAATTGAATCTTCTCCCGTAATTGGGGTTTTCATAAATTATCCCTTCATATGGACTCCCTAGTGTCTATTATAGTGTGAGTTCATACAGAGGACACTCCTAGAACCTCATCTCTTGGACCATCTTTTGCTTTTCAGAGAATGTGACAGAACCACTATTAGGCAATCTAAAATTTTTCTGACTGCAAAATTCAGAAGTTATTAGCAAGGGCAGAATAAGATAGGAAAATACAGATGAAGATGGATCAAATAAACATTTTTACATTAAGAAGTTAGACTAATCCCAGAATCAAACCATCTCATGTTCCTTATGTGTAGCCTTGAATTACTGATTGACACAGTCCAGAAGTGCATTTAATTATGCATCCAGTTTAAACTTTAAACAGGAATTTTCTGTGATATAGAGAGATCTAAAACTGGTGAGGCACTTATGTGACTCTAATCACCACATCTATGCTAATGAGTAGGTTTTGTTCCCATTTTGTTTCTTGGGGAGATGACACATATAGAAAGTCATTAAATGGCTTTACAAATAACATACTTTATTCTCCTGCTACAGCATATATTTCCCTCTGATGTACACTTAGCTGATTAAGGAATTTCAGATGGTCAGGAGTCATTTACTTTTCCCTGATATCCTTTCATCCTTATCACATTTTTTTTTTTCCCATCATTGAAGCATGGTGATACCTATCGCTACCTATGTGCTTGGTCACAAGTTTATTTTCTCTAAGCCTTTATTAATCAATCAGCTTTGCTTCTATGTTTTTTTGCAAAGTTCATATGCAAGGCCACCAAACTTGTACCAGACTTGTGATGCAAAAAGGGACTCGGTGGATGAACACCTATTTCTACTGGCCTACCCTCCACTGAGATTCCAGAAAGATTTTTTATTAAGCTTACAGAGCTTTCTCTGTATAATTTGCTTACCTGTACAGAAACACCCCCTCAGATACAGCACTATATAATGAGATGAACATTCTTCTTTAGTCTTTCTGTTAACAGAGTTTTTTTTCCCATTCTAAAGTGATACTGCTATAACTTCCCAATATTCTATCTCAGTGAAATTCTGCAAGCAATCAGCACAGAAATTTTGGCTGTATCTATTAAACTGTGCAAATACTGCCCTTTAGGGGAATTCTAAACAACATCGAACTGGAGGCCTGAAATAGCTGCCAAAAAGTCTCACTTCATCAGAAACTCTAGACTGAAATATCTGAAATATGAAGCAGTTGAACTGCTTCTCTGACTAACATGGAGACCAACTGTAGTTGCATCTAACCTATGTGAGTGCCATTCAGTGCAAGAAGATACTTTTTCTCATTATGATTGACCATACAGCAATAAGAATGCTCAGGAACAATCTAGTTCATACAAATCTAAATTTTTCTCCCTTAAGAGTTATTGGAAATCTTCCCAGACACAATCAATTGGATTTTGTATCTTCAATGGCATTTGCAGTATAACCACAAGGAAATCTCAACAATATCAGACATTAGACAAATTGTAACTGTTTAGAGATGACCAAGATCTTGTCCAGATGGTAATCGTTGTCTTCATGAAAACCTTTTCACTGATCTAAGTCAAATAGCATATGTATTTGTGCATTAAATAGGGTAACAGATATCCAATGAAACTGTTTACTGGAGACATATGGTAGTCTAGTGAAAACCAAAATAGAACTAGTAATATAAAATAATCATCCAGTTATATGGAAAGCTTTTGGAATATACAATTATAGCTGAGGTGTTAAAATAACGAGAAATCAGAGGAACATGATCCCTGCAGAGTCTGCAAGGCTCTCTGGAGAGGTACTGTTGCTAGCAAACACTGCCAGAGAAAGATTTTGACAATCTGAATCAACTGTTGAAAATAGTCAAGAAAATCATAAGAGTGGAGCAGACTCTGTTAGAGTTGGGTGCAGGTAAAATATCAATACACCTAGAGGTCTGTAAAAAGTTGAAAATTATACAGCCAAAATATTTTTCTCCCCTGTAACTGAAAACAAAAATGCAGCCATTTTTGTTTGTTTCATTCAACACAACCAGAAGAAAGTAGAAAGCAGACAGCTGTAGGATTCTTCATTTGTTCTAGGGTTGAAAAAATCACCTATCACTGATACCTTGTTACTAAGATATTAAAAAGCCCCTCTAATACATTATTGAAAGGAGCATCTGTAGGTCTATTTACTTTCCCAGCTTGCATACAAAAAAATACACGTTCCAAGGAAAGATTCTTCCTATGATAGTCTTTAGTTGGTTGTTTACTGAATTGCATGCAGGTGTTCATATGTTCCCCTTTAATCATAATCTATGAGTTCTCACACTTAAATCTATCCCATATTTCTGCATCACAGTTGTTTAGCAGAGCTCTATTGAATATGCTCTTAGATACATTCACTCTCTGCTAACCATACAATCATGTTAGGATTATGTGTAATTCTACAAACTTGAATACTGCCCTCACTCTGCTATGATAGAGCAAATGAGTGCTGGGGAGCCAACATTTGTTCCAATTCCTTGTTTTAGCACACACTGGGAAATTTACATGAATGTCTTTGTATTATGATTAAATATGCAGCGGTAAGATTTTGTGATATGTTTAATCTCTGAATTCAGCACTTAGGGATTATAGGGATGATTAGTGTTTGATTATATTCTGGACTGACAGAGATCACAAATAAAGCCAATTGTAAGTGAAAATTCCTGAGTCAGTGAAATAGTTATACTGATTACTTCAAATTTAAATCTTACGATTAAATATTTATAGTGTGCTTAATACACTTCAGGTATTCCTTTAATTGAAATCCAATATACTAAATAAGTCAGAGAGATAACTGTTGTAGAAAATGTAATTGTCAAAAATGATTGAAAATGCATATGAGTTCAAATCAGTTCAAACGTATATAGTTCAAATTCAGGAGATTTAAGCTGTAGTAGCTTTGTTGTTGTTGTTTTAACATTACTACTAGGGAACAGATTATAATTTGAGTGGAAAAAAAACCCAACACTATTTCAATTTTGCAGTGGTTTTCTGGTAGCTCTGCTTTCATATTAGAGAAAATAAATTCAGAATTCCATACCAAGTCTCCTGAGTTACTCATCCAGCTTCAGATATTACACAATTCATATATTAAAATACAAGAAAGTAATTAATCTTATACCTTATATTACAGTCATTCAATGAGATATGATATTTCAATGATATTAGTCACAAAACCCCCACGAAGAAACACTGTCGATATACAAGTAGCCTGTAAAAAACTTCTGAGTGTGAATGTGCTCTGAATTAATTTTTCATTTGTAACACTGGCCTTTGAATCTGTGCAAGGAATGGGTATACACTGTTTAACACAGATGAATTTTTCTCTGAGAAGTAAAAGTGGCACCTCGGGTCATGCATCCTTCAAACTCACAAGTGGAATGATGATCTGCCCAATCCTAAGGCAAAAGATTTTAGTCAAAGAGAAGAGGAGATAAAATAGCTGTTGTGCTACATGACAACACTGCACCTTCTTGAAGAAAACAAAGTTTTTTTTCAAATGCTTTTCATGTTCAGGAACCTGGACATTTTTTGTTCAGATTTTTCCCTCCATGTTTTATATGGACAGAAATAATGAGAACTGATGTCTTCAGAAAGGAAAGAGAGAAGAAATTAAACAACATTACAGCCTGAAGACAATTAGTTTTCACTGTTGCGAAATTGTATTTTGCATATGTTGAGAAACTAGTGGTTCTGAACCCTCCCTGGTCAGTGCGCAGGATCCTGAGCACTCCTGTAAGCTGCTTAATGAATTCACAGATGCTTATAAAGGTGATACATTGCTTTTGTAATCACCGGTACAGGGTTTCATTGGGTAAGTAGTACCAAATTAACATCCAGTTTTGAAAAGTACAATAGGTTTCTATAACGTAGATTATTATAATGTATCACCTGTTCGTGTATATTTTCAGTAAGAACAAAATAAGATCGTATTTTATTTAAGATAGATTGGAATTTTGTATCATTTCAGAAATTACTGTAATTTCATCTTTCCATAATTTACTGCTCTGTTTATTCTAAAAATTATCTACTAATTTTATATGATAATACTGTTATGGGTGCTTTCATGGTTGGCAAGAACTTTACTGAAAATTTAAACACCTGCCTAGATGAACAGTTCCCTTTCTAAAGGGATAAAGTTTTCTAAACAAAATCTAGAGCTTATTTTAGCCTTTCAGAATCCCCAGCTGACTTTGAGTAATTAAGAGTAATTAAGTGCACATCAAATACAGTGGCACATAGTAATCAAACTGAGAAAAAAATAACAGCTGAAATACTTCTGATACATGCAGAGGAAGAACACTAAGCAAACTGATACTATTATGAGATCAGTACAATTCTCAGTCAGGAATGCGTTGTGCCCTAAAGCAACATTTCAAGGAAAGGAACAATACAGTACATGTGAATTGGAATTTCCTCTACTGTAACATCCCCATCTGAAAGAGGTTCTGGGAACGCTGCCAAAATTACAACTGGCACAAAATCATATTGAAACCTTAGTCAACATATAACAGATTGGAACATCTACTTTGCGGTCAGGGTTGAACTTCAGTAATGTGCTGACAACAAACGATACCATTATCAGTTCTGGGGCTGTAGCCAAGGAAAGGAGACAGAAGTATCCTCTCAGACTCTTCAGAACTGACCTCTAGACAGCACTCAGGCTTGGAAAGGATAACCATTATGAACAACTCAGCCCAGTCTCTGAAGTGTACTAAGTAATGTCAATGCCCCAGTTTCACCTAGGGTAATCATGATGTTCAATAATGCCATGTTTTAACTCTCATAGCCTGTGTTTGTGCCTGAGGCCCAGGAATGCATTTACATCTTTTAGCACGAAAGGTGAAAGTGTGAATAACTTGTTATTGAAGTTCCTTATAAAATAAGGAACCAAATAGACACCATCAATAGATTCCCCAATAGATATGAGTTGTATGAATACTACAGATACATCTGTAAAAACTCCTATGCTCTCCCCATTTAGAGCTAGTTTATTAATGCATGGTACCATGCACACGCATGGTACAGATAACAAATGTTTTCAAATTAAGTAAGTTTTCCACTTGGTGACCTTATATTACCTAAATGTAAGACAGAAAAGTAAGAAACAATGTGATGTTCTATACTTACAAATAGAATTTCTCATCCCATACTGGATTCAAGTTTCCAAAAATAGTCTTTGTTCTCCGTTTGGTTTTGCCAACTTGCACAGTAACATATGGGTCACTTGAGCCAGTTTTGTCCTTAGCTTGTAAGCCCTGAGCACAAAGCACTGCAACAAAAGGAGAGAAATGTACTTTAGCCCTTATAGCCTTTATTGCAAGGAAATAAATGAGACAGTGACAGCAGCAACAGGAAACAAAGTGCTCAGAATGAGGGCTGCTGAAACTAAGATTTCTAGCTCATTTTTCCCATCTTCTGTTCCTCCGGAGATTTTTCTAACTACTTTTCTGGACTGAATAAAATCTACAAAAATGGTTTGACAGAAGAATAATTTAGTGAATCAGTAGAAAGCACAAAACAAGTATTTTTCTTTCCACGCATAATTCAGATACTCGAACTTCGGTTTGATCAGCATAGCAATAAAATACTGTTGTAGTTTCAATATTATGATACCTTGAATCATAAAATTTCTTTTTTAAAATTTAAACTAAATTCTTTTCTTTCCCCAAATATGAAAAAAATATATCGAAAATTTAAACCCCCAAGTTCCAAAAATCTGCACAGTGGATTATGAGACTTGTCATGAGGAATGTGATTGCCATTTCTCTTTCTCACCTGAAAGACAAACTACGATGGTTTTCAGAATATTTTCCATTCTACCATAAACAGGGTGACAGTTTTATTCATCTTTTCTGTAACTGTTTATGTATTTTTAAGTATTTACGCTACTTACTGTTGTATATAGTTAATGTATATATGCATTTTGTGGCAAGCATATATCCATATCATTTCCTGGAAAACTCAGGAGAATGCAGAACTCTCAAAAAGCAACTCATCAAACCCAGAAAGCTACAGCTAGAACACTTGTGGTTGCTCCTAACATCTGCAGAGCTAGGCTTTATTATTTTGCACATACTGTTTAAAATGTTTCAGCAGAAGCATTTAGTAAATATTTTCTGGTGTCAATCATTTTGGATAATGAAGCTCCCTCTGTGTGCTCAGAAAAACGGATACATAAAAATGGCTGAGTATTCTTACTCAGCACATCATCTCCCTGTGGGAGTCCAGCCATACCTGCTTAGCTCAGTGTTAAGAAACAACAAAACAAACACACTGTGAGTGGTGAATCACTGAACTGGTTGCCCAGAATCTGCATTCTTTCAAATTTAGTTTGGACAAAGCCCTGAGCAAGCTGTGTAACTTCCAAGTTAGTCCTACTTTTAATAGAGGGTTTGAATATACTGGAGATTACCCTTCTAAAATTACTTCTATGTTATTCTGTGATTCCATAATTAGGCCCTGAATCTGCAAAACTAAAATAGCAATGGGTTTCTCTTCTAAAAAGAGATGAACCAAACATTCAACAATGTGAGTTTTGAACCAATACTAGTAAGCTGATATTCACTTAGCAAATAGACTGAAAGCATTTGCATATTTTCTGAGTAACTTGCTAAGATTGCTCTTCGTGTGCCTGAGTATTCTAATTGCTTGGTTTATAAAGAGCAGTAGAGGACAATCCTGTAATTTTTAACACTGTGAATGTTCGATCATACAAACTGTTTCAAAAATATCTTATAAAATCTGTTTGGAAAATTACCCTACAGACAGGTCTGAAACATCAGCTACAATCAGAATTGATTTAAACATACATTGTAGCAAGGTTTCTATGCAGCACTGAGAAGTTTCTTGACCCTTAGTCAAGAAATACAAATGGATGATAAGTCCCAGGATCAGCAGGGTTAGGAATTGTGCACTACAGCATTTACAGCATGCCAGTCATCATAACTTTTAACACTTGCAACTGATCAACACTTGGTAAAAATTTTCTCAAGCACAAGAGTTATTGGTGGGAGAGGCAGAAGAAGATGAATAAAAGCTTTTACGTACCTTACGATCTAGACCAGTGTACTACCTAGAGCAGAGGAATATAAATAGTTTTGCTGATGGCTGTAACTTAAAACTCTTCCAGGTATGGATGATGCAAGTTCAGACATCCATATATGTACCAAGTATGCCATTTATCATGCAGATTCCATTCTAATTATAATAAATGTTATTCCTGAACAAAGAAAAATAGGAAGGAGAGATATCTGAAAGCAAATGATTCAGAAGAATATTTACCTGTGATAGTTATTTTTGCTGACCATTTGGATGTCCCATCCAAAACACTTTGCTTTGCTGCTTTTGTATACTGTACAAAATCTTCTTTGGAAATATCAAACATTTCTTGGATCACTTCAAATACCTCTGGTCTATTTTTCTCCCTGATCTTCATTCTTTCCTTCATAGCACTAATAATGTTCTGTGTCTTATCTTCTGCACCATGTTTGGAACTTTTCTCGGCAGCTCCTAAAAGGAGAAAAAAGGTCAACACATTTCTTAAAATACTGCTCTCTTAGTTTTTTCTCCCACTTAGAGTCCTTAGCCAACTTTTCTTTTGGTACTGCAGCATTCAAAGCAGGTATACGTTTCATATAGGCAGTACCAAGCTACTCAGAATTATTCTTTGAAATATCTAAAAATTAGCAATTGCCTAAGTTTAACATAAGAAGTTAGCATACACCTTCATTCAGTTACATGTTATATGCAAAAACATTTATAGAATCAGTACTATTCAGTACTGATCAGTACAGTGAAAACATCAGAATATCTAATGGTTCTTATATGATTAGGCATGCTGATTCTTACGTGTATGGAAGTGTTCAGTATCTGGGTCTATTTGCTCTGATCTTTCCTTTGTTATTAGCTAAAATACCATAATGTGTTTAAAATTTCTTCTTCAAATTGCATGTACTTTTTTCTCTAAGTCAGCACAATGCAATGTTTTCATTCCTTTCTCCTTTTAGAACAGGATGATACAGGAAATATACTTGTTCCATTATGACAAAAATATTAATAGCAAAAATAATATTTAAAACTGCTAGTGTTTCCACTTCATTTTTCAGAGAGTTTAATGTTGACAGTAAGAAGATTAATCTGGACTCCCACTATGCTCTCCAGCAGTCAAAATCTAATGATCAAACTAACCCCCCCCCCCCCCACCCTACACACAAAGAAAACAAACAAAACAAAAATACAACCCTCAAAAAAAAGCCATAGCAGATTCCGCTGCTTATTTGACCACTTCCAAATACATCTCATTTTCTGACTGCCTACTCTCATAGAAAGTTTTTCATTCCTTCCTTGAACAGTGTTCATATATATATGTGTATTTGTAGATACTATAATTATGATATAAAACCTTGTAACTAAGGCATTCAGAATCCATTGAGCTTAAACGTTTAGATTAGTTTGAGACTACCCTGTCAAAACAGGTCAGTAATCATGACTTGACATCCTCACTCCAGATCGGAGTGCAATACATTGCTTCCCTTCTTTTTTATACCATGAGTGAGCAAAGGAGTGTTATTCAAAGCTCTATGCTAATGGAGAAAATTCTGGCAGCTATTGAAGCCATCCTTCCATGCCCAGTCTCTAACAGAGTGAATGTGACCTTCAGGTTTCTGCTGAATAAATTAAAGGAAATGCTTTTCCAAGAGTTTCAACACTGGGACCACCCAGGGAAGGAATACTGTGTCTAACAGAAAAATGAGAATCTGGAAAAAATGAGATGGGGTTAGAGAATTTTATGAAGTCTAATTTTGCATACTAAGAATTATGTGAATCTCCATTACCCTGCTCTTAACAGCTGCAGGCCAGGGGTAGGATTCAAGAGAGAGATTTGTAGTCTCCTTCCTAGTATGAAGTAGAAAGATACAAATGTATTAATAGATAAAAACACCAGGGCAGATGAAAGCAGAGAATCTTCAAACTAAAATCAATATATTTGTAACAAGGACATGTATTGCGTTGCTGCAAAGGCATGTGTCATGTTCAGAGAAACTACATGATGGAACTGTCAGTTTTAAGACTGAACAACACTTGCTCTTTATTATTGATACACTGGTAATTATTCATATCTTGTCTGGAGTATAACATAACAGCACATGCTGCTTTCACAACACTAACAAATGTCAAAAACATGGGAACAAAAATTAACAACAAGCACTAAGATATTAAAACTCAGTCAAAACAATACCAGAGCTAGTGAGCTATCAAAATTCATGGTCCTTTGGGAAACATTTACTGAGTGACCACCCAGCCAAAGAATATACTACAAGTATGGAACAGAGATTCCATTTCTCTGTAATGTTTTTGTTATTAGTAATTTCAGTAAATATATGAGGATGATAGAAGATATCAAAGTATATTATCCAAATGAGAATAACTTTTAGACTATGTTAACCTATAGTGCTATGTCAGGTTTAATCTATAAAATAATTCCAGAAATGAAATAAAAAGTCAAGCAATTTGCTGGTTTTGAAGTCCCAGACCAACCACTTCAGATTTTACTGTTGTATAACAGTGTTTCAGTGTTGTACAAGGAGACCAAGTTGTTATGGGTTTGATTCATTATTCCTCCCAGGAGATTTCTGGAGAGATTTCTCCTTTGAAATTATAACCCATAACAGAGTCACTTTAAAGCCAAAAGAAAGTTCTCCTCATAAAGTGTCATTTGTCTGTCAGACGAAATGTTCCCAATCAACGTCTCTGCAATGCACATTGTATTGGAGTAACTTGTGTGCTCTTGAAAAAAAAACTGTCAATACTTCTTATCTTGCAGGTGGGTACGAGAAAAGAAACTCAGATGTTTGGCCAGAATAGTATTAAAAACATCTGAAGCATAAGCTGAAACCCCCACCATGCTAAGCTGTCTATTCCAATTCTTGGTGGAAATCTAAGGCCAGATACAAGAATAATAAATAATACTTTATAATCAATGTCATACTGCCATTTGACCAAAGTAGTACTGAATTTTAGTTCATGTTTTTAGATGCTGTTCCAGAGTATGTGGCAGTGAGCATCGTAATCTATCACTATTAGCATCAAGCATTTTTCAAAAAGGTTGTAAAAATATTATCTAGTTAGCATTCTAAACACAGCTCATGAAAGGTACAAAGGATTATGGCTCCTTTGGAATGGAAAATCAAATTATGACAAAGATATGTTAAACATCTTGCTCCGCAATTACAATTCAGATATTTCAATGTTTTACTCAATCTAGAGGATCTCAGTTCATTCCCTACAATACCAACAAACAATTTTGATGGTTTTTTTTATGGCCTTTTTTGAGATTCTCACAGCTTGCAACGAGTACCGAATCAACTATCAATACATCTACAGAGCTGGAAAAGATTATCTTTCAGAATAATATCTCAGCAAAATACTAAATAACTGCAATGTTATAATTTGTTCTCTTTATTGTTTTCATTGTGTCTGATGTATCTTAAAAATATCTTGTATCTAAAATGTATCTTCTCTCTTTTTTTTTTTTAACGTCCTCTGATGTGTTAAGAGATATATATAGTAAAAGAGAATGGCATTAGTTCATAAGATTGAAAAAAATGTATGATGAGATTCCAGATACTTACGATATCAAATAGCCAAAAAGCTGTCAAAATATTTTCCGTAGCCAGTAAATTTCAAGACATCCTCTTGATCTAATTCACTTGAATGGAAAAAGAATCAATGTTCAAGTGATAGAATAGAATAGTTTAGTTGGAAGTGACCTTCAAAGATCACGCAGTCCAACTACCTGACCACTTCAGGGCTAATCAAAAGTTGAATCGTATTACTGGAGGCATTATCCAAATGCCTCTTGAACACTGACGGGCATGGAACTTCAACCATGTCACTAGGAAACCTGTTCCACAGTTTTACCATTCTCACAATAGACAAATGTTTCCTTACACCCAGTCAATCTCCTCTACTGCAGCTTTGTGACATTCCCATGTGTACTGCGGGTTTCCAGGGAAGAGAGACCAGCACCTCCCTCTCTGCTTCCCTGTCTCAGGACTAAACAAATGCGGTATTTTTCTCCAGATGAAACAAATGAAGTATCGTCAGCCTCTTATAAGGCATGAAGAGATTCAGGAAACTGAAAAATTAGGAATTAATACAAAAAGAACTAAATACTACCATGAAATTATATACCAGATGGAGAATATGTAGTAATTTTATGTCAAGAGATGATCACTGGGCTGATTTGGAAACTGTGACAAGTCATTCCTGAAAGATGAAGGAAACCAACATTTTCTATTTTCTCTTCCAGCTCTTTAAAAATCATGGATATAACATCATGAACCATGGACAGGTTCTGAATGGCAACTGTGTATTCTTACAGAAAATCTTACTGATTTTAGAGACAGAGTAGATAAAATTGGAGTATGCTTCAAAATGCAAGTTTTAAGTTGTAGTTAAAATAAACAAATAAATCAGCATATCTTTCAATTTCTACCAAGTCATTTACTGCAACAGCTTTTATATCCTATGTTGCTGACAGCTAGCAACATCTTTATTTTGTACAGTATTGGTCAGGCTAATTAAGACAATATAACTTACATTGCACAGTAAGGAACAAGCCCCTTCCACCTTAGGGACTAATACAATCACAGCAAGATTAAAATCAATTCTGATTTAATATTGCAGCTACTGTTAGAAAGGTGCATCTTGTTGAATAAGAGAACTCTAATGAACATAGCACTGCTTTTTTTTAAACCTAATTTAAAACAAGGTATTGATCTTACAGAGTTTGTGATGGTAATTTGTTTCTATGGCATATATTACCAGTTGCTACACATTAAAAAAAAAACAACAACAAAAAAAACCAAACAAACAAACAAACAAAAAAAAACCCCCCAAAAAATAAAAAAAATCAATTAACCAGACAAAAAGCCCCCAAACAAAAAAAACTCCCCAAGTTTGGGGGCCAATATGTCCTCGTGATTATGGGATATCAAAATGATGATGATGCTAAAAGCACCCACAGTGACAGGATGCTCAAAAACTATTGTGTACTGATGTGAAGACCAGGATTCTTTAGGTGTGTCAATTTTTTTTTTTTGGTCTGCAGTTTGTCTTCTGGAGGTTTACTCTTTTAAAACTAAATTGTCCACTGTTTCCAGACTTATTACCACAAAAATCTAGCAATTCTTTTTAAAAATTTTTGTAGGCTCTCAATCCAACATATTTGTAAAAATTCTAAAAAGGCAATATGGCTCTCTGAAGTATTAGTTCCACTTTTTGTGCTGGCAATAGTGAGCCAGTAAAAGATCGTGTGAGGTTTGCTTCAAAGAAGCTAAATGTACAAAAAAGAGGTAACATTACACAACGTTTTTAGCTAAGTTTTAAGTAGTACAGGGATGGATGCATCTCATGCCAACTTCTAGTTTGTTGTACCTAGAAAAGCAGTTCAGCTGCTATCAATTTGGCAGTAGCAGGAAAGGTGGAGCAGGAAAAATTGTGATCAGCATGTATATACAAACTCAAGGTGTTGTGCCATATCCAAGTAAAGAATTATCAGTTCTGAGTGATAATAAGATCTTAGCCCTCCAGAGATGCGTAGCAATATGAATACTCAGAATCAGCTCCTGTACCCTTGAGAAACACAAAGTAAAACATGACCAAATTGGAGGTCATGTGAACACAAACACAAAAGGTATTACACTGGAATTTTATTGACTTGCTTATAGTTTCCCAGTCTGTAGAGACTGGAGAAAAAGATTTTAAAAGGGGGGCTATTTTATCCTAATTCTCGTCCCAAACGAGTTCCTGTATTACTGTTTGGTAAGAAAAAGATCTGATTTACTCCTATTTTTGTGTTTTTATTACTGAAAGCACATTACTATGACTACAATGAATGCCACTAGTGTTTTCTTTATCTTTGCTCTGACATTTCTAGTGTTCTGAGTCAAAACAAGGAGTTAACTTCATGCAATAAATTCCTCTGGATGTTGCCATTTGCAATGCAAAGTAGATAATATGCTGATACTACAGAACATTATTTTGTAACTGACCAGCAATGTTTAATACATTCCAAGGACAAAAATAACATTCACAGTTTCTGGCTAGATCCTAAACCACTGAAAATCAACATGCCTTCACAAGTATCTGATGATTTGGCCCTTCCCTTCAAGAAATATCTGATCGTACAGATAAAATAAGTGTCAAGTACTGCAAAGTGTTAGCTGTCCACAAAATACTCACTCTGCAAACAGTCAGCATTTAGGAGGTCTTGGCACTTTTCATGGCATTTAACACCACATTCTGTGCATCTCATTCCTTGCCTGGCTATGCCCCAAAGTAGACCTTCACATTCATAACAATACGTAGGAGTTGTTGCTGTCCAAACTTCAAAGTTATGAGGTGTAGTTGATGATATTGGGTAGATCAAGGCCTGCAGTGTCTTCTTGAAAACATGTATTTTCTGTTGAGTGAGAAAAACATATTAGGACTTGAGCTAAAGTACTGCTTCATGCAACTGAATTGAGGTTAAACTGTATGTTATTAAGTATATTTTATTACATTCACAACATCATATACATTGAAGTATGAACTGAAATAATAATTTTCTCATTGTCTTGCACTTTGAAGACAAAGGAAGCCTAGGTTATGTTTTGACTGATTACAGAAATGGGAGAGTTAAGTTGGAAAGCTTTTAGTCAATTCTTCTATTAGCAGTCCTATCAGTATTTCATGTTTTGATGCAGTAGCTCAAAAATTCAGTAGCATTACATTCCCTGACGATTTGTAGCGAGCTAACATTGTTTCTCAACATTCAAATACTTCCCATGGGGACACAGACACGCTGCACAGAATATATCATGATTATATACCTTGATTATATAGTGTCTGCACATTAACTATATCAAATAAAAGCAAACTGATTTTATGGTTCCAGTATTATTATTGACACTTTTAATCTAGTAAACTAGAATGGTTCATACTCTTAAAAATATATACCCATTTTTTGGACTTCTTTTTTGGCTTAGCAGCCATGTTCAGTTCTAGCAGGAGAACAGTCAACTATTCACTGATTAAAATTACAAACAATCTAAATCAGCTCCATCATGCTTAATGATCTGAAAACTGGCAAAAAAAAAAAAAACAACCAGGAAAAAAATAGTCACTGAGAAACACTGGTCTGATTTACTTGTTCAAGGTTTTCCAGCCACACAGATTCGCCACATTTTTTTTTTCTTTCAAATCCAATTGATTTATTGAAGATGAGAAAAAGAAATTGGACTCCACGCACAAATATGACTGGTTCTTTTTTTTCATTAAACGTACAGGTGCCTGCTATAAATGTTTTAGAAGCTCTAGACCTGTTCCCTTATCAATGAATAAATTGTCTCTTTTAGGAAAAGAGGCTGCACAAGATATTTCAGAAAATCTGTTCTGACATCTCTTCATCTTGTGCAGATATAACCCAAGGCAGCCATATGCATGCTGCATGGCTGTAGCAAACTGGGAAAAAGCACTTTGGAATGTGTATTATTTGTCAATATGCTTTATCTCCACTTCTACAGTTCTGATAATACGTACAAAAAAAGGCAAGGCTAGATCAGAATACCAGGTCAGAGGAATTAATGTATTCAAAAGCTTGAGCTTAAGAAACAACAAATACCTTTACTGTGGAGCTGGAGAAACAGAAAAAGAATTTAAACTAGAGCCAATGAAGTGCGATAATTATTCTGTGAACTGTGTATTTCTTCCACAAGAAGTGTTGTAGCTGTGGTTGTTTTCAATTGATTATACTCTGTTAAGTGCTTGTTAACACTCATAATTTTAACATTTCCTCAGCTGTGGGAAGTGCATTTCAAGTACAAGATATTATTCTCTCTAATAGTATGTTGACATATTCTTGCACTTAATTCTTTTTATGTGGCTACATCTCCCCTCAAATGTGGGATAATGTACTAAAAATAACTTAAAAAAATAAAAATATAACTGCATAATATTGTACATTCATAGCCATGAAACAATCAATTTACTGCCTTGCAATCATAAATCAACAACTTCATAGGTTCAAGCACTAGAAGTAATAAAAACGAATGTTGTTAAGTAGCTTAGGCTACAAGAACTCTGATTAACATTGCTAGTTACGTACTAATAACAGCTTCTACCCTGTGATGTCAGATATTTCATTGATCGTAGCACCTGAGAACACTGTAAAACTAGGAAGAGATGAAAATATAGCAGGAATGACCAAAAGCTGCATTTTAACTTTAGCCTTTCCTAAAACATCCGCCATCTAATAACTCCTCAGAAAGCAAGTGAAGTCTACTTTGGTTCAGATTGGAACACCGTATCAGGGACTGGTGTAACCACAACCATCAAACTTCTTTGTACATATATCCCCTTCCACCTCCCAATGGAAGCTGTGGAGACCAAAAAGAAAACTTCAGAAATGAGCCAAAGTTAATTTATGCCACTTGCTGAGGAACTGTGGTTCTTACGACTCAGAAGCCATCACGTCTTTGAAGATTCATGTGTAGATCAATTTTACCCACCTGAACTCTGGTAGTATCAAAGTAAGTCTTACGCTTTCACCCTCTTAACTTCACTGATTTTTTCATAAAATATAAATCATTTTGGAATTTTTCCAGCAAATTTCATCTGCTTCTGAAAGGGCAGCAGGTAACAAAATAGCACAGCTCAACAGCTCAACTGGCCTTGAAATACACATGTGAAGGTAAGATGTTTTTAGCTGAAAGACACAATCTTTAGATGAGTTTTGCTGCTGAACATGATCTTTCCCTTTCTAATTGATGTACTTTTAATAAAACAAAGTACGGTTGTAAAGGAAAATTCTATTTATTTTTTTGCCCAGAGGCTTTCTTTCCTAATACTCTGTTCTATTTTAAAGTATCTACCATGTGTGTTCATTGAACTCTAAGCATGGTAACAGCACAGTTAGCATTTAGGAGGATTCTCTATGTATCTGCTTAGCTTTCCAAGTGATGTTTATTTTTGTTATACATTACTTCAGATGATTTATCAATGTCACCCAACATATTATTTTCACAAACTTGTTGCTCCATCTCTTTGCTCAGCAAAGTAATTAAGTGGATGCTGAACAGCAAACATATGCTTCAGTTTCACTGAAGTTAATACTTTGACAGTGCTTAAAAGGCCTTTGGATCAGTGCTTGAAAACAAACTCACTGTGTCAAGACTGACACGCTCACTAATACGTTACATTAGAAGGATAGTGGTGTAGGGTGGCAAAGCACAGCATTTATCCTCATCTATTAATATTTTAAGTAAGTGACATTGGATCTTTTAAAAATAAATATTAAAAAAACCCCGAACAACGTTAGTTCCAATAATTCAATACTGAAGGCATTTTGATAGTGATTTTCACCAGCCAAACAACCTGTTTAAATTAGTGTCACTAACATTCCCTCTGGAAAAAAGTTGAAAAGAAAAAAAAAAACACCAAAAAAACAAAAAATCAGAAAAGCCATAATCAGAAGTATACCTTGCCTGAAGAGAGCTTTCCTCCTTAAAGTTCAACAATGGATGCTGCTTCATCTGGTTTCATGGACATTACCTGAAGAGTTGTTTAATCCCTGAAAGTATCTTTTTGTTTCTGTATCTTGCTGTCCCTTGTTTTGATTGGGCCTTAAGGCATTGAGTTCTGTTGCCTATTTGCAGACTAAGCAGAAAAATATTACTTTTCATCTGCTTTAAATGTTGAAGCCAGTTTTATCTGTACCACTACATCTACTGTAGAATGAGCACTTCAGTATGCTTAGGGAGGGATAGCATAAGTCTGATTTAAGTCACCTCTTCTCTGAGGTAACCTTTTATATTTTCGTCCTTAAACAAACATTTATGTTTCTAAATTTTATCTATCATCTGTTTCGCTACTAATGTTTTAGTTTAAAGATTTCTTAAGAAATTTCTATTTCTGAAACAATTTTTCATGTGGACTGACTCAGACTGAGATTAAAAGAGTATAATATCATAAAGAGAATTCAGCATATTTTTCCCCTTGAGTTTCTTCATGATCACAGTATGTTAGTTTTTCCTGATTGACAATAAGCAGTGGAGAAATCTTTGCACTGAGCTGTCCCCTGAGATTTTCTGTTGTTTTTTCTTTTTTTCTCCTGAACATTAATTCAGAATCTACAAGTGTGCCTCTATTACTCTTTCTGCATTTGCTAGCAATTTATACTAGCTCTATTAATTTACACTTTCATTCTCCTAGCATCTAAATGTAACAGCTTTTGCATGAGGGCCGACACATATGTGAGTAGTTGAACCTGAACTTATTACAGAAAGCTAGTAATATTTATGAATGATGTCTGCTTGCTTTGTAGACACTATTTAGTAAAACATATGGAATAACTTAGGGTCTTTCCACTGAGCTCAGGTATTTCTGTGTCAGCTACAACATGGCTGGAAAAAGTTTTCTTTTGAGGTGATTCCTTGACATAAGTCTGTTCTCTACAATTTTCCCTCTGCTTCACACTGCTTCTTAAGATCCCAGGTTGTTCTATCAAACCTTTCTTGCTGTTTTGAGATCACAGAACAAAATAAATGTTTCTACTGAAAAATCATTTCAAACAACAGCTGCTTCCTCTCTCATCAGTCCACCACTGAGCATCAGCAAACCATTCCTTTATGATTACCATATAAGCATAAAAGTTTCACAACAAATCAGGAAGGACTGATGAATGTGCTTGCACTTGCACTGTGTGTTTTAGTCTGCTTTTCCATTCTCCTATGGACATTAACAACAATAAAAGAAAAATTAAGCATTTTATTTTTTTCAGTGTAGAGAATGTTCTAGAAGATTCTATATGCATAAGGATTTTTAGGAACACAAAAGAAGCCTTTGTTCCTTCAAATTAGTAACTTCTCTTTTTAAGCATGATGAGCTCAGCCATGTAAGTTTGCTAGCATCACAATCAAAAAAATTCCCAAACTAAATATCATCTGTCTTGTTTTTGTTCAAAATAATTATCTTCTGCAAAATCTAAGTGAAGTAAAAATTGGATAACAACAACACTCAGGTTTTACTAACTGTGAGAATGTGATTTTTTTCAAAAGGTTATCCTGGTAAGCTCTTGTATGAAGTAAAATCTTCATCTAAGATCACATTTGTTATTGATAACAATTACAGAATGCCCCAGTCACCCATAAGGACTTAGAAAAGCCTGCACAGAAACACTGCAGAGTCATCTCACTCTTACTGACGGTGTGATCTCTTTGGATGTTAATAGCAGGCGGGTAAAAAGGACGGTGGTCAGCAGGGATAGGGAGGTGATTGTCCCTCTCTACTCTGCTCTTGTGAGGCCCCATCTGGAGTACTGTGTCCAGGTGTGGAGCCCTCAGTACAAAAAAGACATGGAGATTTTGGAAAGGGTCCAGAGGAGGGCCACAAGATGATCAGGGGGCTGGAGCACCTCCCCTATGAGGACAGGCTGAGGGAGTTGGGTTTGTTCAGCCTGGAGAAGAGAAGGTTGCGGGGTGACCTCATTGCAGCCTTTCAATACCTGAAGGGAACTTACTCCCAGGAGGGGAGTAAACTCTTTGAAAGGGCTGATAATAGCAGGACTAGGGGAAATGGTTTTAAGTTAAAAGAGGGAAGATTTAGGTTGGATGTTAGGGGGAAGTTCTTTACTAGGAGAGTGGTTGGGTCCTGGAATAGGCTGCCCAGGGAGGTTGTGGATGCCCCGTCCTTGGAGGTGTTCAAGGCCAGGTTGGACAGGGCTCTGGGCAACCTGATCTAAATGTGTATGTTTGGTGGCCCTGCTAGGCAGGGGGGTTGGAACTACATGATCCTTGAGGTCCCTTCCAACTCGAGTCATTCTGTGATTCTGTGATGGTGAAACTGGACACCCTAAAATTAAGAATTTCACCAAATAACTATTTTGTGAAACAAAGGTTTTTTGCACAGTCATTTCTGTCTGTCATGGATGCATGTCAGCAGAAGCAGACCTTGGAAGTAATTCAGCCATCACTGTGGGGCAGATTGCAATATTTCCAATTTACAGATTGCAGGGTTTACAATAACATTCAAAAATAAGTCTGGGTCAAAGAGCTGAAGTTGTAAAAACAACAGACTCCTCCCAGACTTAGCAGAAGGTGACATAGAAATCCCCATATTTCATTCTCAATGAAAGGTTTTTATTTCAGATGTTTTTCTACTGTTTTTTCCCCGTTGTTGTTTTTTTTTTAATACTTTCATGCTTTCGGCTAACTCTGTGGCAATGAAAAAGTAACATGCTATTTAAGGATAGCTTTATTTTTCTGTTTTACACCCAAATTTCTATGTTAAGAGAAACAGTGAATAATTGTTACACATATATTTTCACTGTACATTCATAATTGCGTAGGTCTTCTATTAGCCTTCTCCTCTCCACGTAGAACAGATCTCGTTTGTTTGTTCTTTTCTTGCTTGTGATTACATCTGCATTTTTTGTGTCTTGATTATACTTTTTGTGATTCTTATCACTGTGTTTTGAGCTATGTAATGGGCCCATGCAACAGCATAATGAATCCCAGGGTATTCCTGTTCATTTCTATCAATTCTTAACATTTTATTTGTTTTTCTTTTATTTGCCTTTGGTACTAAATTACCTTTTCAGACAAGTATCTCTAACCACAAGATATATTTTTTTCATGGTGCTGATAGTAGTAATAGACAAACTGCATGATTGAACAGCTAATTACATTTCTTTCCTCATATGTTACTTTTCAACTAGACACACCAAATTCTAAAGCCTCGCCATTTAATGTTCTGAATTTTCCATGCAATTCTTTGCATTTAGCTTCAGTTTTGAGGAGCAGAATTTCTAAATGCGAAGCATTCTGAACAGCAGTTAGAGAGGGAAATGCAAATAGCACAGCACATGGGTGCACTTGCAGAAGACAGTGACAATCAGTTCTGTCACAGTGGATCAGACAGTAAATGGAATAGAAAAGTTCAGTTGTAAAGAACCTTTGAACACCTTCTAGTTCAACTTTGAAACATCTTTAGGTCTATCTGAAGTTAAAGCATGTTATTGAACGCATTATTCAAATTACTTTTGAACACTGACAGGCGTGGTGTATCCACCTATCTCAAAATCCTGCTCCAAATGTTTGACTACCTTCAAAGTAACTTGTTCCTAATGGTCCATCTGAAACTCTACTGGTGCAGCTTTGTGCCATTAAGGTCCCCAAAAGTTCATGCACAATCAAGGAAATGCACATGCACGCAGTTTTACCCTGTTTAATCATGAAATAATTTCTAAGAAGCTCTGAACAAAAACACCTCCATTATTTAAATGAATTAAACCTGCCACTGAAAGCACTTACCATTTCCTCATTGTTTATTGATGTCCGGATGAGCATGGCCATAGAAATACCAGATTTTCGAGCTGCAAGTGTCTGTACAAAGCAAATGAAAAACAGTTAAAAGTTATACTATAATATAAACTTTGGAATCTAATGAAAGGCAAGCAGATTAGATTACGCTAAACTAATCATACTTAAGCATAACTGCGGGAGTTACAGAAACTTTTAGCTAATGTTCTTTAGTGCACAACTTCTGAGTTTTCAGTACACGGTGGAAGCGTGCTTTCCATCATCATTGCTGTTTCTTTCAGCAGTGCCTAGCTGAGCTGCTATTTCTTATATAAAACTGTCATACAGGGTTTGTGACTCAGGTTTATTTATTATTATTTATTTTTTTTAATTTAAATCACAGTTTTTCTGCTTTGCCAATCAAGTCAATGTGGTAAAAAGATAGGCATCCTGCCTTAACTTGGAAACTGTCTGTGCTTGCAGAAAAATGGAATCATTTTGCAAGTCTTACACTTCAGATTGTCAGTCCAGATAATATCTTGTAATTCAGTCAGCACTTTTTTTTAACAGCATATATATGTATAAATTTCTACCTGCCTCAAATATTTCTTAATGAAACCTAAAATTTTCTTCCTCAAAGGCACTTAATATTCATTCAGTGCTATGAACAGGTATCTGAAGAAATACTCTGGTTATTCCAGGAAGAAAAAAGGCTCAGTCTCTATTTTCTTGATCACAAGACAAGTATATTAACAACTCCCAGTTCATTTCTGGGACAAGGATTATAACCTTGTTGTCCAATTATGGTTAATATGGTACGTAAAGAACCCCCTTTTTTTCTGCTAAACTCTTAATAGGTTAACTAAACCCATTAAATTGCTGTAAGTTTATCCAGACCATACTTAAGAATTAAAGAATTCTGCTTCTATCTCCATGTTCATCTCTTGATTTTATTTCTGCAAATAAGGCAAATCTTATCAATTTGGGCCAGCAAGATCAAAAAAATCACAGAAGAGAAAACCCACACCTTGCTTTTTCAAACTTTTTGTGACAATACCGAACTCTACAGTACCTAAATATCAAAGTGATAAATGGCAAGCAAAACAGGATCATCAAGAGGAATAGAAAATTTTCATAATTACTAGAAGTTTGGGTTAAAAATAATGACTAACATTAAAGATAACTATCTCCCCAACCCTCTTGAAGCATATGTTTCTTCTTAAAGTCTTGGAAAGTAGCAATTTACATTTACTTCCCTGAAGTATATTGCTTCTATGGTTTTTATCTCTAATATTCATATCCCTTACATTCAGAATGTGATTTGATCCTTTTAGTTCTAAAAACACAGTGATAGCCACTCTAGGCTATAGGACAAGGTGGCCTACATATCAGGGCAGGAATACAAGAGGCATAAGAACATTAATCTTGAATATAGAGTAGCGAATGATACTATGTTGTGTTCTCAGCAATCTGTTAATGTATGTGGGCCAGCAACACAGCAACAGTTACATGCTATTTTCCTGTAAGAAAAAAATCAAATTAGGGAAGTAATGTTCATCCTTTCACATATCTGTGAAGTCTCAATCTCCAAGAGCTGTGCCTGGAATCATGTAACTCACAGTTTTACTCTTTAATCAGAAACGTGCCTAAAATCACAGTGTGGGGTCCTATACACAAACAGATAACTAGGTTGTTCTTAATGAAGTTTGTAATGCTGGGGCATAAAAGAAGGTAGGGGATTGGTGAGAAAGCAGAAAAGTTAACAGCCATTATGGATTAAAAAGGGATTGTTTCCATTTATGCATCTCTGTCAGAATTAAATACATCTTTAAGAGAAGGCACACAAAATGTTTCTGTTCTCAAATGCTTTAGGTGGTAATAAATCAACAGCTAAAAGGACAAAACTGAGGTAGCTAGGTGACTTTTCTTAAGGATGGGATGAAATAAAGAAGAGACTTTTTTTTCCCAAAGAGGGATGGAAAGATGCTGCAAGATTCATTTATGGGAAATAAGGTGACAGATACCAAATGTACTACTACTACTACTACTAATAATAATAAATATAGATATATATTTCACCATATTTCCTCCCTCAAATACAAGCAAGGATTAAAGGTTCCTTAGCTAGTCATTTCAAACCTCCAGGGAAGAGATCCAAATTGCCAGAATATCAGAACAGGGTGAGAAACATTATTCTCCTTTGAAAGGAGTTAACACTGGTCCAGCAGTTTACAGTTGCTAACCCATCAAATTGGTTCAGAAACCATGTCTCATGTCTATCATTATATGATAATTCGAGTTTAAGAGTAAAAATTGTCTATGTAGGTCTATTTCATCATGAGAATATAGCCAAAAATATCTAAAGAAAAAAAAACAATGATCAAATAACCCAAAACAGGAAGGGGGTCATAAAAGAGAACATAATCTATTTAAATTTCACATTCTTACAAATTCCTGCTACAGAATTCAAAATAACTTATGCTCCCCTTTGTGCTCACAAATTTTATGCCTCCTAAAAACTTGTAACTACACTATCTTATGTATTACCTCTAAATTTGCCTTAGCAGAATAAATAAATTAATATAACTAGAAATCATTCTACCAAATTCATTGAAAATTGTAACTATAAGCACAAGAGGATTAGACTAAAGCTACAATTAAGTGTTAAATGAAAATTGTGTGGGTGAAAAAAGAGCCACCTGTCTTGACAAAATAGAAGAAAGCAGCATTTTGAGAAGCTAAAGTAACAGGAAGAAGGCGGCAAGCTAACTTTCTTCAGCTGTTCACTAATGTAGGCTGCGCCATGCAAAACTCATCCCTCTGTTTTTGAAATTGATTTCAATTTTGCAGCTCATCTTTTCCTTCACAAGCTTTTTCTTCAACAGGATCTACAGATCATTTGCACCAAGAATCAACATATTTACAACAAAATATTTGATAATGCTGTACAAATACTGCTTTTCTTTTTTTTTTTTTTTTATTGTGACTCAAAAGCTATCCAGTGGAGGAGAGTGTCACAAAACTCCATTTTCAACATTTAAAAGCTACACTATTTCATAACTGTTTCTGTTTGAGCAAGTAGAGGACGTTCATTTCCCTAAAGATCTATATTTCATTATTTGGAAAGGGAGACACAGCGCTGTGTGTGTTTTTTTTTTTTTTGGGGGGGGGGGGAAGGTACTGTTCAAAACTACTTACCGCTCTGCATCGACAGAAACAAAGACTAAGCACAGTGAGACAGATGAACAGGGCTAGCTAACCTTGTCCATGACTGGCCAGAACACCACACCTATAAGGTCATCATTAACTATGAACTTTTAATCTCTGCTAGTAAGGCTGCTGCTGTTATGATTTTTTAAAAATGTTTTGAAATCATTACAAGGCAGAAAAGAACATCATAGAACATGTAAATCAACAATATTAAGGAACTGTCACAAAATCATTTTATTAATATTTAAGAAAAACGGAAAATTCTAGACAAGCAGTTATAACTTGTAAAACATAACCCAGCAATACCAGGAATTTAGGCAGTCATAAGTCTAAGTGTGAGTCATTTTCCATTCTGCAGTATCTCATTCGGAATTGGTTCTTCAGTAGAATGTTAAGTCT
Source organism: Perdix hodgsoniae (assembly GCA_035772895.1). NCBI lineage: Eukaryota > Metazoa > Chordata > Aves > Galliformes > Phasianidae > Perdix > Perdix hodgsoniae. The sequence goes on from JAPSGF010000010.1 coordinate 8,926,010, forward strand.
TTACCTTTCTTCGTGTTCACTTTAAATGAAAACTGGACTTCTCAAAATGTGAAGTTATGGAAACAAAAGGAGCTAAAGGTATTGTTATAAGAAATTGTACATTATTTTGAAAATGTAGATAACATGTTGAGGACAAAAACTATGCAGAGGAACAGGAAGTGCAGAGGGAATAGGAGAAAAAGGAGGGGCAATGACACAAGTCAATGGAAAAAAAAATATTTCCATGTACCATTAATTAGTTGTCAAACTAAATTAAGCCATAATAAGAGTCTATCTGTGGTGGGAAATATATATTTTAGAAGAGAGAACAAATAATCCAATGGACTGAAACAAGAGTATTACAAATTAGGGAACACTTCTAACCTCTAGCTATTCAGTAAGGTTGTTCAGTTCCAGAGGGACATGACTGGGTTTCAAACAATCTTCTTACATTACCAGAAAGGATATTTGGATTACACAGATAAATGTGAACTTTATCTACTAATTTTAGCATATATGATGTGGAGGATAAGACATCTACATAAGCCATAAATTCACTTGGGATTAAACACTTGGTCATAAAATAGGTTCTCTATTTTGCAATAAATGGCCAGCATAAAGAAGGACATGCATGAAATTCCTGAGACCTATTATGAATATGTTAGAATACTTATCAGTATAAAAGCACTTACCATAGCCTGAAAAATCCAGATATGATAGGAAAGAAATTAGAGAACATTAATTACTTGTCTGATTTACTATAAAATATCAAATGGTATTTATTCCATTCACTGTCAAAAGAGACTAGCAATCATTTCAAGCAGTATTATTTTTATGTCTCTGAAATAGTTATATAAGTAAATATGAAGACCATTTACAGTGTATCAGATCCTAGAAAGACTCAAGAATTAATTTACTAAATTAAATGAGTTATTTTCAAATAAAATTAATGAGACTTCAAAGCTGAAAAGGAGTTTGCTTGTAATGCATGTATTTTAAAATATAAATATCTCAATATTTCATCCTAGATCTGAAATAAGTTTCTCATAACTTGGTAAACTTACTTTAGATTTACAGCAGCAAAGCTGAGATGTAATATAAGTTGCTGTTTAAAAATAACATACAGCTAGATTACGCATTATTAAGAGACAATTATATGTTCATAATTATTGAATTCCAGAATAAGTTGCAGCCTTATGCATCTTACTTCCAGTCAGAATTACAAGATGGAATTTCTCCAGGAATAATTATACTTGGATGACTGGACACCAAAACAGTAGACAATACCTTTGATTATATTAGAATAATCAAATGTGAGTTTTATTCCATCTTTATACAATGCCATTTTTTAATTCCATTTTGATGTTTTCAATCATGTTTTTCAAAGACAAGGATATTTAAGATTCTGATACCCCTGCTCATCATAATAAGAAAAAATTCTGTAAATACTTCCAACAATGAAAAATAAAGCAAAGTGCTTTATTTGTTTATAAAGATATTACTTATAAATGCATTCCAATGCAGCTGTAGATTACACTTGCGTAACACAACTTGCAAAAGAGTAGCCACCATAAAAAAGATGGTTTCAATGACTACAAGCTCTACTATGCCACAAATTTCAACTTTGGATTGATTTCAGAAAGAATTCTACTCTAAGACTGTTGCTATGCTTTCTTGTTGTGATGCAGATTGTATAATATCTCACAGCAGATTAACTGAGAGACTGAGAAAAACTAAGTGATAATTTGGGAAAGGATGAAGACACATTTATAATTTACTTTAGCTGACTCTCCTTCCTTTCTCTACCATGAGAAGCGAAACTGGTTTGAGAGCTGGCTGCTGCCAGAGCGTAAATACTTATTTTACGGAATTTAAGAATTCTGTACTTCAGAAAATCAAATAGAGAAATGTGAATGGCATTTAAAGTTCTTCGGCTCAGAAAGATATTACTAAATTTTGCTTAGACTATAAGTCAAAATTAATATTAAAGTAACTCCCGTTCCTTTCTACTTTCTGAAATGTATTTGCCTAGATCATTATTTCTACAGTGACTGCAAAAATAACATATCCAATCTTGCACTGAAAACACGTCTTTAAAACATTCATATTGAAGTTAGTGTTACCTTTTAAGAATATATTTTTCCTCTTTCAGTATAATAATAAATCAATCAGTCAATAGCTCAAGCACTCAAGAACAGCTTCTTCACATAAGCTAGTTCAACATTAGTTGTTTCAAAACATGCACATTACATGACTCCACAAGCATTACTTGAATATTCAGTGAGATACTCAAGACTACAGTCTAACAACTACAGTATACAGTACTCAGACTACAGTATAACAACTATAACATTGACTTTTCCTAGTCTCAATCCATTCTCTCAAGATAGTTCTTCCCAAAAAACAATCAATTGTAGACAGACGTGCACCATGCACAACAGTAATTAAAAGTAAGATCCAGACAAGAGAAAAAAGAATGGACACTTTCATGTTATCAGAAGTCACTTACCACATCTCGAACAATGGGGAAAGATTTCTTTCTGCGAAGGTCTGGCATACTATCAATTCCATATAGTCCACGGCCAGATCTGTAGGAGATGAAAATGTAAACAAAATAAAAATCTAGAGCTTAAATGCTTGTGTTCTTAAGTTGTGCATACAGTACCAGTGTGCATAGTTAAAATTAGATTACTTCCTATAGCTGGAAACTGGTAATTCTTATGAACATTAATGTTTAGCAAGCAGTCTTTACAAAAGAGAGATCACTAATTTCCTCAACACTAATAAATAGTTGACAAAATTGTCAGCCACTCATCTTGTTGAGAACCCTATAACCAGAAGAGGATTCATAGTGTTCTTTCAGAAGAGTTCTGCTCTAAATTGTTGTTAGTATTTGTAATAGTTCATCACAGGAACTGAAGTTTTTGTTTTAAAGTAGCCTGGTGATTAGAAAATGTATCTATTTGCCTTATAAGGGACAAAAGGCTGAACTTGTACCATTTTAGTCATATTTTGGTGTTAGAAGGTCACATTATTGGTCACCAGTGCAGGAAAGAATGGATGACTACCAGCTGCTTTCCTACCAACGGGCTTGCAGTGGATAACTTCCACCTGAGCTATTGCTTCACGATCTTCAGTACTGAACCACTTCCCCTCTCTTACATATTGTTCAAAACACAGCAATGCATTCAGCTCACACACAAATAATCATCAGTTAAGCTGTCATTCTATGCAATCAATTAGCTTCCCTTCAAATCCACCAGACACAGGACAAGAAAAAACTGATTATTGTAGTCTTACCAACCCAAGGCTCTATTACTTTGAGATAATATTTTGTCTTTATTACTATTATTATTATTTTTATTAAACTAAACTGGAATCTGGAGAATTCTGAAGTTCAAAATGCCACCAAGGGACAAGAGGATAAAGAGTAGAGAAAAACATAAATACATTTTTAATAATTGCAGTTCTGGAGGAAGACTCTGGAAAGAACTGAATCTGCTTTATTCTTGGTGTCACATGACATTTAAAAATAAATTAGATTATGCCTATCTTTACTTAGGTTATGAAGAAAAAATTTCCCCAGAGATACAAGCTTCCAATAAGATTGTGATAGAGATTAAAGTAAGTCACGTGAATGACTTTAAAACATTAGAATAAATCCTTTTCACTTAGTCACAGCAGCAACAACAATATCCCATTTAAGTCTGATGCTGCCAGCTTTCATCAGGTCCACACTGTTCATTCAAGTGAAATTATTTTCTTCTTTATTGCAGATAAACATAGGACTGGAAATGAAAGCACCTAAAATGAACTCTGATGAAATATCTTTCATCAGAACAATATCTTCCAATAAAATCTGATTTTTTCTTTGAGACTGGCAATTTTGTACAGATACATATCCTGGTAGTGAAGCACATAATACCTTCTGTTGTGTAACAGGTAAGTAGCCTGTCTGGGGGAAGATGAAGACAGATGATACGTATGTAGGTTTAGGTAAACAGATATCATTTTTTGTTGATGAGAATTTGCTCAAATGTATTTCCCTTTCAGAACGTATAAACAGAGAGATCAGCTACTAGACTATTGGAATCTCTATAATTGGAAAATGTATCTCTCTATGGTATCCTCCCCTATAGTACACTTGATACATCTAATTGTCTAGAAGCAGTTTTGGGTGAACTGGGAGGCTGGAACCACATCACACACCATCTCGATTTAACACTTTGATTCACCTTATATTTACTAAATGGTTCTCAGAAATAGAAGTTCTCACTTTTTTACTTTAATATCCATATGCTATACAGAAAATAATACGAAGCAATTCTATTGTAAGTGACATTCATCTGAATATCTTGATTCATCTGGGATGCAGTAATATGTATTATAAAGATCAGTTAGTTGGTAAGTGGAACTTCACTGACAGTGAAAATGAAAGCAAACTCATTTCTCTGGAAACCGGCATTTGTTAGAACCAGGCATATGCTAAATATTTCATAAATTTAGTGAAGAAATAACAATTTCTAGAGTCATAGGGAGCATAGAAGATTATGGGATTTTAAAGCTATTTACTTTACCCAAAAGAATCATTAAGACTGAAATTCCAGAGAAGTACTCTGTAATTCTAATTTTCATCTATGACCGTGGAATTGAGTAGAAAAAGTAACACTGACAGCATACAGGAACATGCAAGTTATTGTCTGCTAGTGCGAAGATGCATATCACCTTGAGGGAACAAAATACCCATCTTTAAGTAAATGCTCGCTAGCCACTAAAGATTATGCTGAAGGCAAGTGCAAAGGCAATGTTTAAAACAAAGAGTAACAGGCTATTGAAAACTATAAAAAAGAAGAGGTATTGTTAAAAATATGACATACAGTGCCTGTACAAACATGTTTTAATTATTTTTTAAAAAAATATGTCACTAAGCAGAAGATGTTCAAGGGTTGCTCAGAAAGTAATGCCTCTTATTTTGTTACTTTGACTCATGACATCAGAGGCAGATGGTGGTGGTACGGCAGTAGAGGTTGAAGCTTCCCACCCTTTGTTGCTGTGAGGCAGATGACAGCTAATGGACAGTCTGACAGAATGGTGTGTAATGTGGAAGTGCAGAGGAAGCAAAGGAATGTGACCTACATAGATAATGTGTCAAACAGGTGCTAAGTCTGCATGGAAGATTAGTAGAATTCTTACCTATGCATTTGCAGAACCAATAGAGAGAATTTTTTGTTGATTTTTTTTGTTTTGTTTTTTATTATTCTTTATGTATTTTTAATTATTATTATCTAAAAATTGCACAGTCGTTAAAGATCTTTAAAAAGTTCCTCTAGTTTTCCTCTAGTAAGCTTCTCTCCCTCCAGTGTTTTCTGGAGTAATTCTGTATGTATAATCTCTTGATTCTTGTCTACTCTCCTTTATTTTGGTGTACACTTATATTTTTCTTGCAAATTCCGGTTACACAAGCACTCACCATTTCTTCATTCTTAAAATAAAACAACAACAACAAAACCCAACAAAATGATAAACATCTCAAAGTTGTTCTGGTTGTCTTAGACTGAAAACGCTATCACCGAACTCCATTTATAATATTTACCTAGTTCTGAGACATATCAGCCTTAATACAAAGGCCAGCAAAGATGTAAGAAGGTAACGAAAAACCCACAGACACTGAGGTTGATTTTATTCTAGGCTATAGATCACTTTTACAAAGAATTCTCATGTTCTGTACATTAAGAGCTTCTGAAATGAACTGAGGTGATAAACAGAAACTGCTGCACACATTTCCTGGCCTCTTAAGTCGTAGAATCATTTAGGTTGGAAAAGGCCTCTAAGATCATCTAACACAACCACCCACCTACCACCAATAATTGGCCACTACACCGTGTCCCTTGGTACCACCTTTACATGGTACTTGAATCAGTTTCTTGACACAGTCGAGCTATTGGAAAATAATGTTGCTTCTAAAGGTGTTCCAACCTCAATTCCTGCTCTTACACTTCTAGTCACATAACAGCGAGCTGATGCTGGCAGATTTTGGGCAATGCAGCCTCAAAGTAGCAAGACTTCAAATTGTAAACTTTTTTCCTTTCCTCAATCTGTACTATGGGGAAAGAAAAAAAGCAACACATAATCCAAAAAACTGCAAACCAATGCAAAACCTAAACTAAAAGCAAATAAACGTACGAACAAGAAAACCCAACCAACTACAATTATTTCCTAACTCCCCCCCCCCCCCCCCAGCCCCCAAAAAAAAAAATATATATTTAAAAGAAATACCAACAAAATGGAAAATGCATTCTGTAAAACTACATTTAGTGATATTCCTGATCTTTACCCAAGAGTTAACATCTAGCTAGTGGTTATTATTCATTAGTGGTAATACTAATGAAGATAGAGTATTCACAGTGCTGCAAATAGGGTCCAGAGGAAAGATCTGGACTCAAAGCTTGCAAGTAAGAAAAATCAGAATGCCTTTCTCAAAATGAAGGCTCTGTTAGTGGAATGTTGCTATATCATAGAACGAAGGTCTCAATCTTAATTTCTTCTACTATGCCTGAAGTCTAAGTTATTTCATCAGTATCGAGATCATAATGAAAAGAGACTAACAAAAATAATTCACATAAAGCTTATGAGAATGTATAAGTTGTAGAAAATATCATTTGCAAAAACAGGATGAAGACTGCTTGAACTTGAGTTTTGAGAACACACATCTCTGCGGTTCTCATCATCATAGGATCACAGCTTCTAATCACAACAAGAATATAAGCATCCTGGAGCATGAAATTGATTAAAAGAAATACTCAAACATCTGTTACACCCTAATGAACGCAATGGGATTGTACCCCACCAAAAACATTTCAAGATGTTGGTCTTTACCTTGATTCTTTAACCCGATATGTACATAGCTGTGATCCTTCAAGCATGTTAAATCATCACTGGATCATGGTTGACCATCTGTACTACTTTTCCACCTCTGATTAATTATTTCTACAGGTATGATGTCATAGATAAGAATTCTGCAGGAATATATAACTGACTGTCCTCAACCTACACATCTGCATCTGGTTTTGTCCAAATTAAAGCTTTGTCAATAAAATGAAGACTATTTTTACTATTCTAACCCATACGCTGGGTTAGAAAATCTTCTATGGCACAGTTAAGCAAGAAATAAGGAAAATTCAGTAAATCTGAAGAGCAGAATCTGAAAATATTTGTAATATGGGAGGCTGAGAATTCCTAATGGGTGTGATTGACAAATAAAGCCCTATTTATCTGACAGTTAAGATGAAGGTTGAAATGCAAGTAGAGAGCAACAGAGATGATATCTGAGATAGGATAAGAAAATCTTGAAAATGAAGAGGAAGACTTCAACAAGACTTGGCAGTGGCTAGTAAGCAGGCTAAAAGAGACTTGAACCTCCCTGTAATTCTAGACAAATCATTCTTGCCTGTAAAATTTGAAAAAAAAATCTTGAAAAACATAAGGAAGTAGTTTTAATGACTTTAAACTATTACTGAAATTCTTCAGATAAACAAGGAGTGCTGATTTTTCTAAGAGTCTAGTGAATATCTAGTTCATATCCATTTGAGTAATTTGGACATTTCTTTTTAAAAATACATTATTCTGGATTGTCATCTTATTCTTTTAATGCACTGTACAAGGTGACTTTTTTCCCCCCCCCCCACAAAAAATGACCAAATTTTAGGCACATCAAAATTCTCAAAGCATCCCGTTTATGTTCCTAGAGTTCCTTCTGGTTACAAGTGGAAAAAATAGTAATCCCTTCTGTGTATTAGTTAAGTGGACAAAAAACCTATCCAGAGTATAGGAGAGTTTATTTTAATCTTACAAACATCACAATATTCCAAGCAGTATCCTAATTCTTATCTTATAAATTTGGGAGACAATCTGTTTCTCCCATATCTGCTACTGATGCACCTCCACCATTCTGTCTGTAAGAAAGGAAAAGGGATTCATGGACTGCTTATGACTATCTTCTATACTTTCACACCAGGAGACTTTGATTTATGAGTTCTGATCTTAGAATTCTTTCCTCTTATGAACATAAAGATCAAGGTAAATCCCCCCCAAACGTACCTTCCAGACACATCTATAAATCTCCGCAGAAGCATGATACAATTAAAAGAACAATCTGAAGTTGTGAAAATTAAACATACATGAGATTCTCAGGGCTCTGCTATTTGTCAGTGCTTTATACACATGGTGAGTTTTATTCATTCTTATGCTAGAAAAAGCTACTTTGGACAAGAAATAGCTGTAAATTCACTCCCATCTCTTATTCTGCTCTATAAAACAAAATCTGATTAAAACCAAGGCCCTTACTGAACTTCCTTTACTGATCACTAAGGACTAATGCTTGAAATTCAATAATGAATAATAGTATTTCCCAGGAGAAAAAAAAAATTATGTGTGCATTAAGAATGCTGATGATGTTGCCAAAGAAAGAAAGAGATGACACAGAGTTTGAGGGAACAGTAAGAATCATAATGTGACAGAATCAAGACGGATGGTTAAATAGGACAAGGAGATTTTGTTATGACTGGTGTAATTCATGCTTAGTCAGTCATAAATTTGCCATAATTCAAATCCACTTCTCCTTAAGTCATTTGGTTTTCTGCCCACTCTGTATTTTTTCTCCCTCTGCTAATCTTTTCATTATGATTTCTCAAATTCAGCTTAGCAAAAATATCTACATCTGATTTTCTTTCTGTGCATCTATACAATGTTGAAAATATTTGCATAAAAGTTAAAAATGGTCAAGATATTCATACCTCATTATTTATAAAAATTATTTCAAACAATCAGTTCCATTTTCATCTGAAAAATATTAAAGATGTTTTAGTTTAGGAGGAACTTCATCATCTCCAACAGCACTGTAGCAGTACTGCACCTACCAGAAGTATATGCATTCTATCAGCAAGTTCTGCAATTTCTTTGCAACTCTTATAATTACTTAAATATGGCAATGCCAGAGAGTTGCATATACATACTTCACATCTGAATACTATTAAAAGACTCAAGAAACTACCCTGAACTTAGGGAAGGGCAATTTTGGAAGGAAAATATCTGTATTTTATGCAATGAATCAGTGACAAGATGAACATAGAACACAAGAATGAATATCAGATGACATTTTCTGTCTCTTTGCCCAACAGTTAGCCATTGCATAGTAAAGATCATAAAGAAAAAGTTGAGACTCTAACAGCTTCTACTGGTTTCAGTCTCTAGTGTTGAAAAGGTGATTTTGTTTACTTCATTGCTCTTATTTCTGAGTGTACTTTAACCCTATTTATACCATGAGTTTATATTAATCCCACAAAATTATCTTGTTCTTTTATTGCTGTGAGACAAAGTGTAATCTAATAGTCTTATATCTAACTTTTATAATCTATTTGGGTTTGTCAGAAATTGTAAGCAAAAGAGATGTTTTGCCATAGCCAACACGTCACTGAAGGAGAAGAGGAACCATCAATATGCAGAATCATCTGTGCACCATTAGCAAATTTCAGAATGGATTAGGCCATGTGGTAAAATGATCAGTCTCTGACATTACCATCTTCCTCTCGCTTCACTTTTCTGGCTGAAGTGAGTGGGAAGAAAATAAAAGAATTACAGCTAAGGCTACAGCCAGTTATGCTAGCAGTGAACAGTTCAGGGATGCTAGCATTTAGGATTAATTTTTCATTGTAGGAGTAGAATGGGAAGTGTCATTAAAAGAGAACCACGGCAGTGACTCTTTTCCTGAATGAGAAGTTAAATGAAAATTTTATCATTGTTTTCAGGGGCCTGATGAAACAGGTTTGCAGAGGGAGTAGGGGCCCAATCTAAGTTTCATCAGAAAAAGATGTAAAGTTTAATCTAAGAACATGATCTAGTATTGAGCCACTGTCAGTCATTTGAAGGGGTCCTATGCTCTGGTTATAGAATGGCTACGTAAGAAATTGACACACTTTATCCTCAGAGGATTCATAGTTGGAAACGAAACAGGGTGAATAAAAAAAACTATTTATGTCTAAAAAGTCCCTGTCAGTGACAGAATGTCTTCTTACATACAAGATGGATATTTGTCCTTTTATTTGCTTTTCAAATATGCAACACACTTTAAAATACAGATTCTACACACTCTTGTACATTAGTTTTCTAGGTCCTACAACATAATTACAGTTGTCTGAATAAATTAAGTAACTGGCAATAGAAACTGGAACACACAGCTAGACTGTATGGTCGCAGAGATTTCTGCAGCCATAAAATCAATGTTTCATTGCCAGTATCTGCACTGACAGAGTCTGCTTATGAAACGTTATTCCTAATCTACACAATAACTAGATGTCAAACTTTTAAACCAACAAAGAACAAGAAAAACTATTTTTGTAGGTTGCAAGCAACATGAGAGAATGAGCTAATCCTTATTAAATTAGCTCATGTAGGGGGCAATATATAAAAAAGCAATGCAGCAATTAGAAGTGGCTTATAGAAGAAAAAGCAATGAAAATTCATATGAAACAGAACATTTTCTCATTAAGGTTTTAGTTATAATAAGAAACAATTAACAACTTAAGCAATGGAAATCCAATCACATGCAGTGTTTAAACTGGGACATTAAAAAGCATAGAAAAATCCAAGACAGTTAGGGACCAGCTCTGTTATTACTGTTTGTTCTCCGATTTTTTTGCAGGGGAACAAAACAACACCATTTCTATTCATTCTTGAACTACAGCATTGGACGTAACAAACCTGCACTGAACAGAATCAATTAAATTATCTAGAAATGACAGTTTCACAGTTGTGGTCCCTTAATTTGAACTGGTTTTGGTAGTAAATATTCTCCTCCCAATTCTCAAAGCTATGCTGTGACGTACACACCAAACTTCTCATAAACAACTGCTGAAAGTAATGAGCAGCACTTTTTTCTTTTTCAGACTAAAACATTTTTGCTAGGCCTACACTAATGCTTCAGAGTATGATTTGTCTTAGTTTAACTAAGCCACAGCTTACTGTAGTCAAGATGTAAGATGCCTGCTTTTCATTAGTGAGTTATAATACTATTTGTGGTGCCTCCTATCCTCAGTTACTCCAATCAGAGGCCTACAAGTAAAAAAAAAAAGTGGTGTGGCATAGAAAAAAAAAAAAGAAGGAAAAAAAAGAAAAAGAAAAAAAGGATATACCTTCTTCTGTTGACAAGAAAAGAACAAAGTTGTGAACAAATATCACAAGCTTCCTTGTGTGATGTTTCAACAAAGAAGCTACCAGATACACAGACATACATCAAACTGAAAGTTTAGCATCACTATTTACTGTCATAGCTGCAATCACTATTAAAAGCCATGGAACATCCTATTGCAAGAATTAAATGAACACTGACACAGGGTGAGTTTTAATAAATGTTTTCATTGCCAATACATTACTGAATAAGTCTTCAAATCAGTAATTTAACCAAGAGTAAGCTGTTTCTGACATTGCTGGTTTCTTGTTGATGGACAATATCATTTGAATTTGAATACCAATGCTTTTTATTTAGAAGTCAGGAAAAAAATTCACATATGTAAGTTTGTTTTTTTTCTGTTGTTTTGTTCTGTTTTTGAAATGAAGGGAGCTGTTAGGATTCAGAATAGTGTAGTACTTAGAAAAGGAGATGTAATTTTGGCATAGTAATAAATAATGATAGACAATATATAAGGTGAAAGTTTATAGCTCTAATCGTGACAGATTTCTCTACAGTCTTATGAGAAAATTGCAGATGAGGAAAGTGAAAGCAAACAGGCTGTGTGTTTTGCAAGCCAAAAGAGTATGCTACAATTTTTTTCTAATGTCAAGTTAATTAAAAAATTCAGTAATTCTCTCTCACAATATTTAATTTTCTTTCACACCAAGTTCAGATATTCATCCTGAACAATGTCACCTCTGGCACTAGAAGCTTCTACAGTCTGGAAAAGGTAAAAATACAATGCTTGGAGATCTGACACGTTTTGCAGAACTATTTGCTTGGATAGTGGACAATGTTCCTGGACACTGCACAGTGCTCCTTGACTTGCCCGAACTTATCTAGTCATAAGTACAGAAGTTACCATGACTATATCACTCTCCACAGCATCTTGCAAATTATATTAAGCAAATAAATACTATCAATAACATTTAGGAGAAAAAAAAGCCATAGGAATTGAAGTGGAAATACGTCAGAGTGTCTAGATACTGTTGTATAATTCTGTTGAGTAAGTCTTAAGATGTTCAAATGAAAAAATAAATTATATAATGTGATGTCATCATGATCTCTTTGTAACATAACTACAGCAAGCAGCACACTGATAAACATAACATCTCTTTAAAATAGTTAAAGAAATTAGATAGATTTTACCAGTAAGTTTACACACACACACCCCTCCAAATTAAATAATAAAAAGGTGTGCAAAATATGAAGGAAGTAATCCCTAGGACTGGCTTCAAAATAACTCCTTCTGGAGACAACCAAAGCTTGCAAGTTCCTGTCACATTCATTCTCTTTCAGCCACTGAAAGAGGTTTTTTTCATTTTTCCATTCAAATTTCAAACATTAGACTATGTTGTTACATTATGGCCCATTTACTAAAATGGGGACACAAAATCAATCTACAGCTTTGTAAGCAAAGAGGCAAAAGCCTCTGTCCTCAAATAGATCCCTGCAGTTGAATTATTTCATTAATTTATTTTGACTTTGGAGAACTTAAAACAATTTTCTTGTAAGAACAAATCTTAGAAAAATTACTGTAACATTACGAGACTATTTTGCACATGTAAGTAAAATTCATATGGTACTCACCCACTAAATGCCTGGATTGCATATAGCTTGGAAGTATCCAAGGAACTTCCACTTACTATCCGAGCCTTTAAAGAAAAGCAAAAAATCACAGTTACTCAGTTGCTCCCAGTATTGGACAAAATTTAACTGTGACAAACATTAACATCTACTATGAAAAAATGTTTAGAAGGGTCAGCTCCAGGCCAAAGCAATTTTAACTCTTGCTTTTGAATACATTTTAGTCACATTCAGCATTTAATGATATATAGTGGGAGAACCTGCAATATTTTCTATCACTTCCCAAAAATTCTTGCCCTTCATGTCTTGTGGTGTATGCAACTTAGATGATAATTAGAGGCACAAATCTCAGTTATAATGTTTGACAGTAGCAGACCCCTACGTTGGCAATTGCAATAAGCACAACAGTGAGGGATATCCTGCTTATAATGCAATACACTCAAAGGAAAACAAAAGTGAAAAGATGGAAAAAACACCATGCACATTTCACAACTAAAATGAAGGAACAAAACAGCTCAGCTAAGTCACAAACACACATCAACAAAATGCATGATCCCTATTACAAATACATAATTTTAAACCTTTTCATCCACAGAACCGCTATCTGAAAGAGAATTGAGAAGGGAAATGCAGGTTAGACGTTAGACAAAACAGTCTCTGAAAAAGTATCTAATGCTACAAAAAAACTGTCACAGTTTTACTCTGCTAGTGCAGAAACAAACTGCACAGAACACCTTGTGTAGCCTTTTCAGTGTAGTCCAATCACTCTTGCTACATTGTAAAGAAATTCAAAGATATTTTCTGTAGCTAAGACCTGCTGACACTGTTGGATACTGCAGGACTTTAAAAAGAACCTATGATCTGTGTAATCTCACCTCTTGACAGCATTTTTAGCTTTTATAAAAAATATATATATATTTAGTGCCAATAAACAAATACTATGGAAGTGTTAAAAAATGATGCTCTATTTTCAAAATTAAATAAAAGCTTTCTCCTAAAGGATACATATATGTACACACACACATTCTCCTGAATTTCACATTGTTCTACAACTACTCATGTAATGAAATAAAAATTACCATGAAAAAAAGCTAAGATTTACTGCATAAGAATTACAGCAGTGCAAGTTTAAGATATGATGTATATCACTATGAATTGTTTAGTATAAATTGTGATGCATTCACATTTCTTATTACATAAAAACATCTGTTGACAGGAATGCATGGCCTTACTTTGTCTTGTCAATTTTGAAATACAAGAAAATTTAGAATTGTTTTTATATACAGTATTCCATCAATAAATTGCCTCTTCTGTTTGGATAGATTGTAGTACAGTACATATGCAAAACTTCATTGTTTTGTCATTTACTGAGCTTTCCATTTTTCTTCCACAAGCAGCGTACATATTTTCTGCAGGCCCTCAATATAGTTCAGCTATTTTTAGATGTTTGGAGATACCCCAAAATATGTATATTACGTAATGATTATTTTTGTGTTAATCACGTCACGTTTTATATTCTAGAACAATTTATCTGTAAGAAAATAACACATTCATATATATATATATATATAAATATAAACAAACTATTGTCAGATTTGAAAGTGTATACTCCTAAAAGCATTGACAATCCAGCAAAATCAAAGGCCACCTTTGTGCCACTAGCACTGCCTATTGCAGTGCCACTAATTTTAAAGCCTACTGTTATGGTCAAGGTCAGTATGTACACAAGAATGGGCAGAATAGAAACTGGACATTAGTTGTTTGAAATGTGTTTTTTGCAAGTTAGATATATCTGATCTTGTGTTACTAAAAAAAAATTGAGAAATCAGGCTACTAGGTATTATCACAGTGCCAACACCAAACATGAATGCACAGAAAAATTTAACTATGCAACAGACCTTCTCCATTGTGAGACCAGAAAATTTGCCCTTTTCTTATGCTTGCCAGCAGATATTAGCTTTTCTTTCAAAACTGTGGTGAGCAATCCATTTAGAAAGAGCATGTCTAAGAGAATGAACTACTTATGGTCTTAAAGAAAAACCAATACGAATTATACAGAATACTAAATTGTAACTATTACTAGCATTAAAATATTCCATAATTTAGTAAAAATAGAGTAAGCTCTTCTCTATGTAGTAACAGTATCTTCTTGCCATTAAGTGATTCCTTCTAAATTCATTCTTCTGAATACAAATAGGGACACAGCATCATTTCTTAGCTTTTTTTTTTTTTTAGAAAAATATATAATTTTTTTTTTGGGTGTGGGGGGTGGAATATGTGATTATGGGGACTAAGTGAAAGAGAAAATATATCAAAGCATTGGAACAGCATCTGGACAGATGAATCAGAGAAAAGGAAGTAATTCTCAAACTCAGGAAAGGCAAAGTGCAGAAGGTGAAGTGAAATTTTGGGACTGAGGGAAGTTTTAGACAGGAGACAGGAAGTTCTAGGCACTTAGAAGGTAAGAAATCTCACCATAATTTGTTCACACAATCTGTATCTTCCTCCTAGAATATCTAATCATAACCAAATATTCATATTTAAAGCTTCATAATAAATCTTAGTACTGTGTGTGGAACAGGGAACTTTTAAATAATTTGCAGTTGCTTAAGTAGTTTGCAGTTAGCAGAAATTTCGTTACCAGCTGCCTAAAGAATCATGATGAGTTATATGCTTAATTCAGGTGGCTTTTGTTCTGAAAGTTGTATTAGGAAAACAAAAATATTTAGACTTGCATTCCACATTAAATGGAATATTGTATTTTGGAGCATGAGATGGACATAGGAAATTTTCTTTACCTCTCCTTGGTTTCAGCCAGCTTCATCTAAATCCACTACACTTCCTTTACTGGAACCTAATTTTGCTTTTTCCTAAAACTAGGAAGGAGAGTAATAATCAACAATTAGAAAGGGAAACAAGGTACTACAATGTGTTTTTTTTAACTTGTTTTTCTTTGCAGTTGGTACTTAGAAAAGATCTATTTATTTCTCAATTCAAATACATTTCTATTTCCTTTTTCAACAGTAATTCTGTGAAGCAGGCAACTGGTACAAAGTTCCCCAAAACAAATTTTGAGGACATCTTTGTTATTTTATTTTGAGAATTGACTGCAACATTTATTGCTACTTCTGAACTCACCCTGAGTGAAATAATCTGAAGTAAAGAAGTGTTTTGTATGTGTCTGAGAGCACCAAATTGGGAGGTGTACAATCACTAAGCAATTCACTTTGGTAGTCATTAGACTGCCAGAACAGACAGCAGCATTCTTTGATGTAGATAGGAAGTGAATTGTGATTATGTAAGAGACCACTGAATGTACTTTTGTCTCAGGGTACAAGAGCAGACATCTCCGATTATACTGCAGAATGACAATGATTTACTTAAAAGAGCTTAACTTCATATAATTCATCTCTTCCATCTACCCATCCCACGGCAAACAAGAAACATAAAAGAATTTATGAATGTATTAAGAACAGTGTCACACTGGTTCATTTAGTTAACCCTATGACATGTTTCTTAATTCATTTAAATTAGCTTCTCTCTCCTTATACTGTTTTATGTGAAGATTCACTATATACCCAAATATCAGAATAGCCTTCCTGTTATTCCCTCTGTTATTCCTGCAGGGAGTTTTACCGGGTTTAGAAATAAAATTCAGGGAGTAACATAGTTCCAAAATACATTATTTCTGCCCAGTATATTCCATATACATACATCTGTGCAGTAAAATGGTCATCCAACTACTTACTCGTGAAAATTATATTTACAAATGTGAAGCAGAAAAGGCAAAAAATAAATTTCTTTGTATTTCTGTTAGTCTAACAGTTTCATACTCAATAACAATTATTTAGGTAAATTAGGTAAAGAGAGGAAAAATCTACTTCAGCTTAGGTTAAGGGTACTGTAGTGTTACAAGGTCCCTCTTTTCCATTTAAATTTATCTAATAATATCAATTTAATTAACACAAAGAAAAGGGAAAACGTCTCTAACTGCAGCAGAGAATACATGATGATCTGTTATCACAACACATTTCCCCAAATAAGTGCACATTCTATGTAGTACTCCTAGTAGTTGATATATACAAAAAGAAAAAAAAGGAGAGGATAATCTTAAGAAATATTTTGCAATCCATATTTTCAGGTGGTATTCTTGCTAGGGTAGGATATTCTTTACAGCTCTATCACGGTCTCTAACCCTCTCAATCTCTTACTAATTCTCCATTCCTTCTTCTGTCTCTATCACTCCATAGGCTTCTCATAAGCAGACTCAAAGATTTGGGTACACAAGAAATTCTGATTAATCACTTGCTAAAATCCTGCCAACAAGAAGATACTGAAAGGCTGTATAATTTTCAACATCTCCACTAAATACTGACTTCTGTTGAAAGTGTATCCATTGTGGTAAGCTATTCCCATGAAAGGGGAAAGTGAGAATAGTTCTCTGGTTTTCCTTTAAACGAGGCCACAAGTGCCCTTCTGCCTGTATATCAGTTTACAGTGTTTGAAGCAGGGTCAAGTAAAACTTTCAAAAAGTGTCTGAGTGCTGCATAATTACTATACAAGCTCAGTGTGAAAAATAACAGATCTTATAATGGCTGAGCTTTTCAGCAATCAATTATTTTCAAATTAACATGTGATCTGAATTGCAACATTTCTAGGCAAACTATGCCAGCATCAACTACCCTCATTATAAATATTTTTCCTTATTTCTAATCTAAATCTCATATTTTATGAGACAATCAGAAAATCATACACCCAAGACCTGATCAGTCTGCCTTTAGAGATAATTCCATAAAAAAATGTTTAAAAGTTTGTCTTTTTTACCATTAGTCATAGTGATCCTTCAAGCCTTGTGGCATTATTTAATTTTTGCACTTTTCTGAGCAGTGGAATATCATAATACACCTTCATGACTGCAAAAATTTAGTTTAACTTCCTCCCCATAGTACAAAAACAGCAGTAAGGTCATAAAAAAAAATCAAAATATTAGGAAAGATCAAGATGTTATTATGCATACAACCTTAATTTTCCTCTCTTGTAATTATGCTTAATTGTATGACACCAAATTGGAAGATGACAAAGTTCATTATTCTCTTAAACTAACATTTTAATCTTTAATTCTAGCAAACTGTTCCAAGAATGTCAAACTGACTGATAATTATGCCATTCCTGGAAGGAAACCCTTTAGACAAAATACTTGAAATAGATTAAAAAACAACACAGCTGTTCCATGAAAATAACGTCTGAAATCACCCAGTCAGAAGCAGTGCATAGTCTGAGTTGGACAATTCTAAGTAGCATATAACTGCTAAGAAAGGAAAACTAATGGTGAAAGCTAGGTCCAAATAAAATATACTATTTCAGACAATGTAATGCACAACACAAATTAAGACAAGCTAATATAATAAATATGGTAATGAAAAGCTGAAATTATCAGTACAGAACATTATAGAATCTAATCCTAGTGAATGTTGTATTGCTAAGGTATATTTTAGGAAGAGATAGTATATAATGGTTGAAAGGTAGTATTAAAGCTAACACATCATATGAGATGAGTGATGCTTGTCTGACAGAGAGAAGGTCACACTTGAATAAAACTTTGTTGACAGGAGAAATGGAAGAATTGCTGCTAGCATTTTACTAGCAGTGATGTAGAAAAATTACTAGCATATACATTGAGAGCAAAAGCAATAGGTCAGCTTGGTGAAGATAAAAACTGCATCTGTGTCTTTACAAACAAGCTGGTCTGAAAATTTGAAATGGGAAGACATGATTTAAAAACATCTCTGTTGTCTAGAAATCGAGTTGCATTAGAGTTAAAATGGCTCTTGTTTTCACTTATCCTCGAACAGCTACTAGATACATCTACCTGCTTCTCAAATTTATCTCTTGAAGAATAAATCTTTGTCAAGATGTACTTCATAGTGATATGTGAAATGATATTACTGTTTCTAAATATTTGGTGTTCTCAAACAGCCCTCTTAAAGACTGGGATTTCATGACAGTTTCCTTCTTGTCAGAGTGATCTTACAGTAAAATGCAGAGTGCATTTAGGAACTCTTCCAAATCCAAAAGGCAGAGGGATTGTAAAACAAAATCTGTGGAGAATAAGGAGGAATATTTTATCTCTCTTGATACAAATCATAACTATAAAAGGAACCAAGTGTATGAAATCGAACAATTGATTGTTCTACACAGCCAACATGTTCACAATATATTTGACTTGGAATACTATATAACGATCTTGCATATTCCACAGGCTACGGCTTTCATAGGTGTTGTTGATTGTTTCTTCCCCTATGTGTTTGAATTCATTTCCTAGCTAAGGTTTAAGAATCTTTTTAAAATAGTCTCAAATGCCTTAAAAAATGACCTTCAAAAGTTTGAAACCATGTGGAAAACTTTAGATTAGTCAGAATAATTTCAAGACTTAGTAGAGTAGAGGAAGAAAACGTGAGTGAATGTATAAGCACCAACAGAATAAGGTGATGACATCAGCCATTTTTGTTTACTGACATCAGACAAAGAAAGTTCATTTGTTTGTAGAAAAATTGGTTAATTAGTATGAGAGAAGGAAAAGACTTGAACTACTTTAACGCTAATACAGTTTATCATACAAAACAAATGGAGTAAAGATTAAAATTATAGAAAATAATGTTCAGTTGTGACATGTGGGAACAATTCATTGGGTAGAAGAACTCTGTGGGTTATTAAACTATATCATATAAGTCAATTTCAGGCTATGTTCTCAATAGCAAGTTAATTTAACAGAACTTTGTACAGGTTGTAGGAGATATTGAACTGGAGTAGGCTTCAAACATCAGTAGCAGACCCCTATGTTGACAATTACAATAAGCACAACAGTGAGGAATATCCTGCTTATAATGCAATACACTCAAAGGAAAACAAAAGAGTGAAAAGATGGAAAAAACACCATGCACATTTCATGTGCTTTGGCGCTTGTCCTGTAAAAACATCAGCTGAAATGGTTTTCCCTGTATTTGGAATCACAGTACAAGTAAACAAAACTGAAGAGTTGAAAACAAAAGCCAGAAGAAGAAAAAATGTAAATATAACTATCTTCATTATTCAACTGCAGAGAAGCTACCAGCTAATCAGTTGGCAGCTTGCTGCCCGCTACTAATTGGTTACTCCTTCCATTTACGAGGGTCTTTTTTTTTTTTTACCCTCCCTCATCTATTTAATGTTTTATACACCAAGCACTTAATTTTAGGGAGTGTCAAGGACATTTGTAAACATCTCTATCAGCAACACACCTATATAAGACAAGGCTATTTTTCAGGGCTACCTGAAAAATCTATTCTTTTTGGGGATTTTAGTATGAAAATTAGTAAAATTTTCAGCAGAACGAATAAGAACTTCATGTGAGGCCAGTAGGGGAAATAAATCAGTAAAAATTCAGAAGTGTATGTGCATCTTGTTTTTATCCCACAGATGTTTATCAGTCAACTCTATCTTTATTTTTAAGTTTACCAAAATTTCTCATCATGTGAGCCATCTTTTGAATACAGTCTGCACATCAAGGCAGGCACAAAGAGGAATTCTATAGATGTTCTACAGATCACCTGGAAAATGTGCATAAAGAGAAAGTTGGGCACCTGTTGCATGAAAGTAGTTGCATGAAAATTCTTAGGCAGCAAAAGAGCTTTTTACTTCATTGCAATATTCTGCTTTCTCAATTGGTCAGAAAAAGATTTGCGTATATTTATGAACTCATGACTTCCAAGACATTACACTTTTTCAAAACATACATCTAGATACTATTCAGTAAGTTGTTTTAAAAAAATTCCTTTATCCTACCACTGTTTTATAAAAAGTATTTTTATAAGTGTTATAAAAGTATGCAGTGTTTTTTGCTTCTAAAGTACAATTCTCTAAAAAAAAAAGTTAAAATATTTCAGAGAAAAGGAGAAACCATGTCTTAATCTGGATAATAAGATATTAATTTATCCTCATTTCCTCAGCAGAATCAATGGAAATAAATGCTTGGAACTGGTATTTATGCTTAGATTTTGTCTGAGCTCTTAAAAATTTTGTAGCAGAGATTAGCTCAATGCAGGTTGTTTGGATTTAATTACATCTAAGTCTTCAGTAGCGCCACAATACCATTAACTAAACAGGATAGCTATAAACTCAAGGTTATTTTACTACATAGTTTTAAACAACAAAATACTTGAACTGATGAAAAGGTAATAACAACATGGCAACTGAAAGATTTTGAAGATTCCAAACTGTTATTTCTGTTGTAGCAAAAAAAGACTGAGTAAAATGGACATAAGTCCCCCATAAGTGACAACATTTGTTTCACTATGGTATGAACAATACTGATGACACTTGAAGTTTTTGCTGGACAGTCAAAGAATTAGCAGCTCATTTTGGCATAATACACACAGATTATCACTGATGTGTTATTTTATACACCAAATCAGAATTTTTCCATCCCACTAGAAAGCCTTTTTGGACACAACCTACATCAGTTGACTGAGAATAAACTATTTTTAAACCAAACCAAACAAACAAGAAAACACGCACAAAAAGCTCAAACAATTAATAATATTTTAACTCATTTTCATGTGAATCACAGCACTGATCTTGTGAAGTCCAAATCCAAGATTCATATTCATGCAGCAATACTGGTACATTAACTATAGTTGTCAGTTAATAATAAATATGTGTACCTACACAGGTACAATAAAAACAAGTGGAGGTAAGATGGAAAAGGAAAAAAAAAAAAAAAGCACAGAGTGCAGCAAGACTAGATTATTTTCTGAAGCCTATACTATCTGGGAGAATAATCTGATGCATACCGTTCATATTTCAAAATAAGAAAGTATACACTCGTTTCCTTATAGTGTAGTAGAAATTGACAGAATTTGGAATTTATATAGGTTATATGCTTCTTTTACTGACAGCTTTTCTTAATCTTAAGATATATGAAATTAATATTAAATTAATAACTTCTTATATGTGTAGTAATGCAGCAGTAGTTGGTTTTGTTTCGAGCCTTAACATTTCCTTCTATAAAAGAAGATGGAAAAATACAAGCACCCTTCTCTATACAAAATAAGGCTTTTATTGATCCTAATTTCTGTAAATTCACTTCTCTAGTAAGAGACCAAAAAAGATAATGCAAATGTCTTCCTATAAAACAACAAGAGAAGCAGCTCTCATAACAATTTTAAGACAACTCCTGTTCCTGGCCACTGCAATCTGACTTGCTAACGTATGTATGCATAGGGTAGGATGCATTCACCCATCTTAAAATAATAAATAAATATCTAGACTAAAGGCTTACTAAAATCTGTCCAGTCACCAAACGATTAACAAGATCTTCATCAACAAGATCATGAAGCTACTCATTGTAAATTATCCTTCACAGACAGAAGTCTGTATTGCCATTGGAAGTGACTTGCAAGAGTCAGGAAGCTTAGCCAGAGTAATAGTTTATCAGGAGATAAACTTATCTAAGGCATCTACAAAAGATAAGGAGAACAAAATTGGAATGGAATGAAAGAAACCAACAGGGAAGAAACTAAAAAGAGAGAAAGTTAACAAGTGGAGACTGGAACAACTAATAAAAGGGTAAAGGTTTTTCTTGATTATGGTGCAAAGAAAAACAAACCACTTACAAATATTTCTGGTATTTTTTTTCTATAATTATTATTAACACATAATTACATGTCCTTACAAAACTTTAAATCCTAGGTTTATTTCTATGTTGCTCATGTTTCCTCTCACCCTCATATCCTATTACTCACTCCAGTATGCCTCCAAAACCAAGTTGTAATAAATAATACATAAGCAATCAGCCCATAGCGTATTTTTTCTCTTCAGCTAGCAGCACAGACTAGGGCTATCCAATAGGACTCTTGTGCATTCATACATTATTTATGTACCAAAGTTTAATTGACCTTACCTCAAATGTTACTAGATGAAAAGATTCTAAACTTTTTTTTCATACTAGATTGGAGAAATGACACTATGATGCTATCAAGCCATGCTTCTTATTGTCCAGAATGCTTACTACCCTCCCTTTCTTGCCTACATGGATGAATGAAACAAGTCACTAGAAAAATAGGCAATTATTTTCAATAAAAATTAAATCACACCACTAAACAGTGTGGGTATTGTTCACTGTCATATAGCCCATTTACTCTCCAATTCTTCCTCCTAAAGCATAAATCCACAAAGAGAGTGGACAGAGTAGAAAAACTTAGAGCCTACAAACTGCACAGTTTGTGTGATTAGGCATAAAACATGACAGACTATACTGTTAATAAGTATCACCATGCATTCTACAAGACCCAAAAGTCCATTTTTAACAAACCAGTCAGAGAATAGTGAGCAGAAAAAAATTGTCAGGAAAATAAAGTGTGAAGAGAAAACAGATCTGCCACAAAATAAAATAAAATAAAAAATCAATGCATATCATTGTCTGGATAATCTAAGAAGTACTGCTGTAGCTGTCTTTCTGTAAATTCCCTTTAACCTTTACTTCAGTGGAAAAAAGGTTCAGGTCCTAGTATGACAACTTACAACACTGCAAAAACCAAATCCTACAGCATGCATCTAACAATGCACTTTTATGAACTGGATTTGGGGTCAGGTGGCTTCTCTGTATAGTGTAAGAAAAACTTCAGTAGTTCAAAAGAAAAAAATGACAATAGAGTAGTAAGACACTGAAAGAGTTCCTTTACCTTCTTGGTTAAAAGAAATAAAAAAGGACTGGCCACACAAGACATAATATCATAATTGTATATATTATATAATACTATATATACATATATTATATATATAGCATTATATACAATACTATTAAACTGCATCTGCAAAACACAGATCTACAATTTTATTACTGTTTGAATATAAAAATAGACTTTAATATAGAGTTTCAAATTGTTTGTAGAACACACTTCCAATTTCACTATAATTTTATGATAAAGTGCTTGTTCATTTACAAAATAAATGCCATGGTACCTCAAGATTTGGATGCTAATTACTACTATGACAATCTTTAGCCAGAAGCACAATTCTTCATCTTTAATATGAATGTATCAGATGAATATTTTTGCAAGGTTGATAAAGAAAGCAAAGATTCAGACAAGATGACAACTACCATCTGGCTAGCTATAGTAATTATGTGATTCCAATTAAAAGGGCAAGTAATATTATAACGTTATAATTTGTGTAGGCTAACACTGAAAATCATTATACTTGTGTATTACTAGAAGCATTAAAATTATGCATACGGCTCTCTGCTTTGAAATCTGTTAACAGGGAAGTTAAAGATTGTAACTATAAAATCCCCCTAACACCCTCCATAAGTTAAATTCATTTCCCGCACACATTCTTATACATGAATACTACCTGTTATGCTTCCTTCCTCTTTCAAATCTTTTTTCTCTTTCTCCTTCCTCACCCCTCCCCCCCCCTTTTTTTGAGGGTATTTTGCCAGTATAATTATGGACAGAACTGAAATCAGGTTTGACTTGTACCTTTTTATGTACTTTGGAGAGCACATGTTGCATACAGAATGAAGACCACTACTTATCAGGATGAATATAGAAACAGACGCATCTTAAAAACTGTTAAGAAACACTGATCTGAATGCTATGTATTGCTCCTGTGATTACAGTTGTATCAAGAATATTAAACTGTTTGGATCTTTTCATAAGTCCTGCGAAACTTTTATTTTCAAGTAGCAAATTAGAAGCACTGCAATTGCTTATAAATCTACGTTTGAATAAACATACTCTGAAAATTGGACAGTTTTAGCTTTTTGAATTCCTTGGGACTGCTTCACCTTATAAACCAAACCAGAAATAAGCAGAACTTCTATCACAAATTTAAACTGAAGCAGGACTGTATACCATACAGAAAGTAATAACCACCTCTAACAAGAACAACATTTTGCTAAAAAAAAATATAAAAAATATTAAATTTACCTCCAGAAAGGATTTTGTCTTCCAAGTCATTCATTTGTTTTTTGTATGCTTTTAAAGCAGCTTCTTTGAATGACGGTCGTATTCTTTTTTTCTTTGGAGCTTCAGTAAGCATTTCTTGGACATTCTGATTTTCATCTTCTCTTATTTCCATGTGAGCATCCATGTGAGCATCCATCTCACTTTCAACTTCCAGTACCTCTTCGCTGACCAAACCATCAAACTGTCCATCATATTGTTCCTCTGGAAGCACTGTATAAGGACTTTCACATGGAGGTTGTCCCAGTTCATATTCTTGGACCTGCTCACTTGTTTCACTACTGTTTGTTCTATTTTCTAGTTTAGCGAGGACTTGTTCCATTACTTCAACATAGTCTGTTTCATTCTCACCAGGTGGTTCAATTAAATCTTCTTCATAATCTGCTTTGTAGTAATAAGGCTCAGCATAAACATCAGAATCTAGAGTTGTGCTGGATTCATTTGCAGTAGACTGAGACAAAGTTCTAAATCTTCCCATGAAAGATGATCCACTGTCTTCATATCCACTTAAACTTTGTGTACTTTTATTCCATACAACTTCTAATGCTGACTTGGCACGTTGAAGCGTAGATCCAAATTTAGGAAAGCTAAAAGTCTTATCAGAAAGGTCTATGCTTAATCTACTGTGCCATGACTTAGGGGCTGCTTCTTCTGAGTCATCACTTGGTAGCTCACTCTGACTTCGGTACATCATAGGCATTCGGTTTTGATTCTGATAAGGTGATTTAGAATTTGTTTCCTGATAATCGTCATATTGACCAGTCCACTGACTTTGTGATTCACTATCGAGGCCTGCACATGATGGGGAAGTTCCGTCAAGGGTAAAATCATAGCTTTCAGTATCATACTGTAGGTCAGAACTTTGGCACTTTCCAAAATCTGTCTGCTGATCTGAAGGACTGCTCATATCATACACAAAAACTTCTTGTGTAGATGAGTCTAGGCCCAAATCCGCCCCTTGTTCCAACTGATTCCAATCTTTCCATGGTGAAAAGTCATCATGTAAAGAAAGCTGAGAATCACTATAGTGGCTTCTGTCTCTAGATACACACATTATTCCATTGCTTAATCCACTGTCAACAGTTTCTGTATTCTCTACTTCATTTTGCTCTGGATACTGTTGTGCATTTTGTGCAAAAGTCTGTTCCTGAGAACTGCCATACCAGTTGGCAGAATCATCTTGCCTTCGCTGCCAAAGTTCTCGATCTGATGAAGACAATAATGAACTACCATTTGTTTTGCTAAAATACTGATTTTCTGAAAAATCTTCAGAGAATGACTGACACAATTTTGAGAAATCTGACTCTGAACGGCTAAGTTTAGGTGCAGCAAAGTCATTCTGCAAATGCCATAGAGGAGTCATATCTGAATAATACACCTTTGGTTGCTTTTCCACGTTGTCAAATTCTGGTGACTGACTGTCATAATTTCTTCTGTTTGAAAAGGTGTTATTATCAGCAGTTCTATTAAGGTCTTTATGATCTGGGGACTCAACATTCCCCTTTGTAGTGCTTGCTTTTATTTGAAGTGCCGATTTAGATACCTTTGCATAACTGTTCTTATTTATATCTGATTCCATGTCTTTATCACTGTCAGGTGACTCCCAGTCATGCATTTTAGTTTTTGTCTCCACAGTTAAAATCTTCATATCCATACTCTCGTAAGTTTGAGAAGAAGGCAGCCCTCTTTCTTTTTTCTCTTTTATGTCATGGGAAAAAACATCTGTAGAAATTCCAATGCCAGTTCCCTTAAGTTTATAAGACTTTTTTAAAAGCAAATCCCTTTGTTGTGATGACTCAAAGTAAACAAGAATAGGTCTTGGCTTTGCATTTGGACAGTCTCTTTGTTGCCCCAATCTCTGGGCAAACTCAATTTTAATAGTGCTTTGTGCCTCTGAGAACCCCATTTTTTCTATTAGTATTTTGTAAACTATGTTTTCAGTTTTTTCAAGTCTCTCTTCAGGCACATTTAGAAACCTAAGACTTGCTTTGTTTCCTGGATGGCCTATCTGCTTAATGTAATCATGTATGTCTCGAGTTTCTCTTCTGGATTGTACAAATCCAGTTCGCAATTGTTCAATTTCATTTTGTACCACTTCTACGCTACTGGAAATTTCATCAATTGATTGTTTCAGAGCATTTACATGCCCTCGTAATTCAGAAAGTTCTGTTTCTATTTGGCTTATTCCCTGAAGCTCTTTAAAGATCATTTCCATGACATCATGGGTCTGACTAATACAACCTGTTGAACTGAAGCCAGGTTCAAGAGTGTTTGATTTTTGGTGACGGCCAGTTCTGTCTAGAGATTTACTTCTCAAGCCCCATGTTTTCTTCCACGTACTTAGTTCAGAGTCTGATGAGACACATTCTTGACTCTTCTTCCATTTCCTCAGTTTGCGTAGAGCTCCAAGCTTTAGTGTATGTAAAGTACGTTCTCCATCAGAACTTCCATCAGATGCTGCAAGGCTGCTTAAACTCTTTCTGTTGCGTCTCACAGGCATTGTGTGTGAAAAGTACTCGTTTTTCTTGCTATTACTTTTTACCTCACTTAATGAATCAGAATATGAACTATCATTTGAGGACAGATCTTGTGTTAAATCTTCATTATTATTGTTTGTTACAAAAACATGCTTTTGTAGTCCATTGGCAATAGCAACTCTGTAACTGAATGTTGGAGAAAGAGAAAATTCTCTATTACTTTCCTCTTCTTCAGTTGATAAGTTGCGAGCAGATGGACACTTGGCAATCTTTTTAACGGTGCTTTTTAAAGTATTTGAAAATTTTGGATTCTTTGTTTGTCCAGTTGGAGTTAAATCTTGTTCCTTTTTGCTCTGACAACTCTCTTTCCTTTTTGTACTATTTCCCAATTTCTTTGTAAACATTCCTTTGCAAATCTTATATATGTAAGATGAGATCAGGCTCTTTAAGCAGGAGGAAACCATGGAGTGTAATTTATATAAATATGTTTCCACAAAACATAATTATTGATCCAGCCAAATATTTGCATCTCCAGCAGGAACATCGGTAAGTATTTCATCAGAGACGTTAGACTTGAAGATTACTGATGCTTTGGTATCACTTCACAGGAAAAGGAAATCAAGAATTATAACAACCCCCAACCAAAAAGCCATATGTTCTTGTTAGAAATAAAATCCTGAGGGCCTTTTGTCTGTCTTGTATAATCTCACTCTCCTGCGCGTGGCATCTTGAAGTGTCTAAAAAGGAGGGAATTCTGTTACTATGGCTGCCACACAAGTAGCATTCAATAACGCTAACTTTAACTGGGTTACAATGCAATTAAGTATTTATACTTTCCCCACAATTGTCTGAAAATAACTTAAATATCAAAGCTGAAAGTGGTTCTTAGCAAATGTGTTTAAAATAAATGAATTAGGTATGTTTATAGACATTTCTGCACATTGATTTACTGAGATACTTGATGTTAATGTTGTCTGCTTTTTTCCCATAGTAATAACATTTGAATTTATATCCATATGATGTACAGCAACGGTAACAAAGAAAAAAGAAGACATGTTAAGTTGTTCCTAGCCAGTAAGATAGAAAATAGAAAAAAAATCCCTTTGGTACTGTTTTCCTTTTAGATTGGTGTATACACATGACATGGTTTGAGAAATGGATGCCTTGTGTTTTTGCCAAACTAACATGTCATGGTAAGCCAGAACTTCGAATGTGTTTGCATTCTAGGCTTCTTTTCTCTAAGAAGGGAGAAAAGAATCCACAAGAGAAAGTAAAAAGACAATAGTAAGCTGAAATGATGGAACAATCTCATTCAGTTACTAAGTTTTAAACTGCACTGATCATGGGGAAAAAAGAAAGTACACAAGTGAAGGAGAAACAAATGTGATTTACAAGTCTCAGGACAAAACCAGGTGGCATTACAGCAGGAAAGTAATTTGTTCTGAAGAAACATTAGAAAAGATTCCAGTAGGTACTGGAAGCTTGTTTACCATTGCACAGAAGTTTCTATTCCATAAAAAATGCAGTCAATACATTTTAATGACCTATAGATGGACCTATAGTTTTGTGGGGTTTTTTTTGTACAGCATTAATACTCATAGCTGCAGGATAAAACAAGACAAATAGCTTAAAAAAATCTAAAATAGTAATC
This sequence comes from Perdix hodgsoniae, assembly GCA_035772895.1. Classification (NCBI taxonomy): domain Eukaryota; kingdom Metazoa; phylum Chordata; class Aves; order Galliformes; family Phasianidae; genus Perdix; species Perdix hodgsoniae. The sequence goes on from JAPSGF010000010.1 coordinate 8,954,930, forward strand.
CTTAAAATGATTATTTCAGTTTCTTAACCAGCTGAAAATTCTTTGGCAGAATAAGTTTATATAAATACAGGCTATGCAAAGTTTGAAACTTACTCTGTAGCAGCACAGGAGGGGTACAGGATATAAGTTACAAATTCTCCTTCAAGTCTGCAAATGGCATGGTAATCTATGAAGCATTACAGAGTGTTCACATGCCTTAATATACAACATCTTCATTACAAGGCTTGTCTTCATGGAGCCTATTATTAATTATATTCCTTACGGTACCTTAACTCTTTATTCAAGCAATAACAGGAAGATGCGCTGTGTTTAACTGATTCAAGCAAAACTGATAAAAGTCTGGTTGATATATGGAGTGCTGGAACAGTTGATGTAAGAAGATATTTCTTATCCAGTTTATAACTAAATTACGAGGCAGATCAAAAGCAAACAGAAAAAGAATGTACAATAGTCTTCACCCTTTCTAAAGCTGCTGACTTTTGTTTCATGAAAGCTAAAATATTTGTGGAAAATAAAGTATCCTTTAACGTACATAGCTTTGATGACTTTTTTCTTCTTCCAGGTTTATGCCTGATTTCTGTGTATTAAAAGTCATATAAGGGCAATAAATGTTTGGAAGAGAAGTGCTGGCTCAGTGGAGCTGCATACAGTATTTAAGGCATGCAAATGGCATCTCAGAATAATATGATAACTCTCCTCTCTCTATAGCTAATGCTCTCTAGCTTTTACATATTATTAGAGGACTGAACTATCCTGGGACGCTTCTCAAAGGCATGATTCTAGAAGCAGAAAAACTAAGTTTTAAGTCATTACACTGAATTACACTTCTTGTACAAGACTGGAAGTGACTACCTGCCTCCTCCACCCAAACAACTGACAGCATTTTAAGTGCACTCATAGAAAATTCTCTCAGGTCACTCGGACTTCCTTGAAAAGATATCAACAACGTATAAACAAGCTAGCAGGCTTACTTATTGTCTCATCTGAGAAAGCAACGAGAAGAAATGAAGCAATCACCATAATTTGAAACATTTTCCTCATTTTAAATGAGGTTTAATCACTTCCTTGTAGAAGAACCTTGCCTTCATAGCCAGCCACACTTTTTATCCAATGCCTGACCTATGCTCTTTATCAGAGACAATTTAAAATACTTGTAAATTAAAAGTTGTACTGTTAAGTACATAAATCTGCTAAATTGAGCAGATTTATGTTCCCTCACGCAAGTTGCATTTGTTCACAGTTATATTAGTCATATGATCCATTTTTCAGTTTACAACCTATCACTGCTCTGTCAAATACTAGTTTTCTAAAAAGGTTTCTCTACACATTGAATCAAGATTTATTTTAATCAAGAAGAGATTACCATACTTCTATTTTAAACAAGTGTTCTAAGGGAGGTTAACTCAGAAATAAGGAACAGTCATTTGTGAGGCATGTAGAACAAAGAACTGTTTGAAAGAGCTGCAAATTATCATTCAGTAATTTTCTGGTTTTATCCAGGTCTTCTAATGAATCAACATGAATCTATTTTTCAGTCTTTTTCTGCTTGTTACTACAGTAAAATAACATATATGAAAAAGTTGATCATGGAGGTGTTAAGTTAGTCTAAGCAGAAGAATTCATTCTCAGATGTTTAGTTTATCATTATAGCAGTAAATTTAATTAACAGAAGTATAACAACAATTCTAGGTCAGGAAACTGGAAAGCTATATAGACCATGATATTAGAAATGAAGTCATTAATGGGTTCTTTCAGTAACAGCAACAACAACAACAAAAATGGACAAGAAGGTTTTCTTTTGTATTTTCCCTTTAGGAAGTCTGAATTTAAGCTTTTATCATTCATCTTGATTATGAAATTTGAACTGATTCTAAGAACACTGTTAATAGCAAGGTAACATCCAGCTCTTCAGCTGGAAGCATCAGGTATAAACAGTCTTATTCCCAAAGCTAAAACTTATGCATCAGATAGAAAAGATGCAGGGGATCAGTTAAAATAGCAGTTTTAAAGAATGCAAGCAGTGTATTTGGCCACAAGTCCAAACAAGAGATCCTCATAGATTATGAGATTTACTTTTCCATTTTTTGTCAAATCAAAACAAGTAGATAACTGCTGACATTCTGCTGTATTACAATAAATGAAGATGTACAGTAGCATCCCTCTTCCAATCAGAGATAGGTTTGTGGATTAGGAACATTCCCACTAGAAGCAAGAAACAGACAAGACCACAGCTCTACTTAACTTTTACAGCTTTACACAGCTACAAGGGTCCTGCACATCTTTGGAAGGAGGCAGAGAAGTAGTAGCTTCCCTCTTTAAAAAGGCATGTAGCATTTGGTGTACACAACACTGGGATAGTAGGGGCAAAAAAAACAAAAACCCTTTTCGGCAGCAATGCCACTCTGCATTGCTAACAAAGCAGTCAGTATTGCCTATAGGCCAAGGTATCCATTGGGGATACATAAAATGCTTCTAAGAAATGAAGTAATCACAAACAAAATCTAAAAATATTATCTTTGTAGCTACAGAAACTGAGGCTAAAGCAGTCTTTGTTACTTTCAGGAACACAAGAAATCAATAGCAGGATAACCATAATTCAGACCTACAGATTTATCAAGTATGGTTTTTAGTAGCCTCCTGGGAATAAGGTTACTCTGACATAACTGTACTTCAATCAGTGTATTTATGTCTGCTAGGTGAAACCTACACTAAAAATTTTATAGCCTCCAGACTGTTTTATTAATTTACAATAACCATAACATTGCACTGAAATGCATCTCAGATGACAATTTGTAGGAATTTAATTTGAAACTATTATTTGTTGCATTATATTCTTTCTAAATTCTTCTTATATTCTTCTTAAATACTGACATTTATGATTTGTGTTATTGGAGAATCTCTCAAGATAAAGCAATACTGCTGCTAATGCTGTATGATATGTAGCTGACCTGCATGCACACCCTGGCAAAGAGAGGCTTAACAACAATAAATCTTTTGGATTACTCTCCGTTTCAGGAATTTCTCAGCAGAGTTCAGCCCAAAGATTTTCTCCCCACCATTCAAATAACAGTGTGGACTGCTACCAGAACACAAAATTTACATCTCAGCTGGATGCAGACTTGCTTCTCCTATAGTAATACTGAGAAACTAATCTTGGCTGGACAATATCAATCTTAATCACAACATCAGTCCTAATGGAGTAGAAAGAAAACTGTCTGTTAGAAAGCAGCCACAGAAACCTTGGCTTGAAGCTTCACAACATCCTTTTATGAACATTAGAAAGCTAGCCAGATAATGGGAAATACATAATAATATTCTAGTATCAATAATGGTAAAGAGCTTCACTCGCTCCACTTGCATAAAAAGCTATTCCTTTGTCCTTTATAACATTTTGAAGGTTCACTACGTATTGTTTATCCACTGATATTTCTTTATGAATCCAGCTGTCTGTATCTAATCACCATCTAACCAGCCACGCTACTGTTCTATTACAGGATACATAACCAATACAACTAAGCATGAAACTCATCCAAAGAGGTGGGATTTTTTTTTGTTCTTAAGTTGCACCTTTCTCCACAGCTTTAATGTAAATTCATGTTTTTTGCATTTCTCTGATAAGTCTTCTGAGAAATAAATGTGTAGTATGGTATTCATATCACAAACATGAAAATGACTTTTGAACCAATATATATTCAAAACTACATCATTACAAGAAGATGACTTAACTACACCTAGAAAAAACCAGATTTATGCAATATGATAGAATAATACTTAAATGTAAAAAGATGCTGAACACATTCCCAAAGTTAAAATGGGCTCCATCTGGAGAGCAGCAGACTACTTATTTTAGTGTTGTTGAATATATTAATGCACATAAGAGTTAAGAAGTAGACTGCACATGATTGGAACACAGCTCCAATATTATCTGCCAAACTCTTTCGTTCATGTTTCTATTTAAGAAGAAAAAAATAAAATAATATAAAAAGAAGAAGAGCAACAGGGAGCCTAAAAGTTCTTTCTCACTTTTTTTTTTTAAACAGCTGTACAGTGTTATGTTGTCCTACCTGATCTTATTTTTACTCAATATTTTCAAGTCAAGAACTAGAAAGCTTTATGGACAATTGTATTTAATAACTTGTTCCTATTTAAGTGCAGGCTACAGGAGGAACAGAAAATCTAAAAATGAAAGTTATTTGTTAAGATTTTTGGGATAACTTTATTACTAAGTCAATATAGGCATATTAGTCACTTTCTCACAGATACAGATCTTAAATCCTCTAACTGTGGAGCTCTGGGAGAGGCAATTCTCTGCCATAAATTAGACCCCTTCTGGACAGAGTCTGCCATGGAGCTCTGGATCATCTTTGAACTAAATCAATCCATATCATATGGATAATTTTAAACGGTGCCGATTTATAATTTTTTTTTTGGAGGACTTTTTTCTAGGGTGGTTGTTTTGTTTTTTTTTTTCTTTTCTTCTCTGTTCTTGCTGTTTAAAACCACTTACAAAAAGTATCTGTGAAATAATGCAACTTGTAAACTGACTTCTACCACAAAAATATTTAAGTATTTTCCGAAATATACTAATAGTGTAACTAGTAATACTTTCATAATATACTGTATGAAATAGCTTTTAATAAAGATATCTTTCACTTGGTGAATAGTAGCGACCATTTGTGTTTTTTACATTTGGAAAAGGTCACAAACTTAAACCACCACAGCTGCTGTTGATAGCATACACTACCTAGCATGCACCAGATAGAGTAGACAAAAATGAGCTGAGCTTGCCAAACACCTGAGCTGATGTTCTCTAGCAGGAATGATAGACATAAAACAAGTTTCTAAATGTGCCACAAAAATTAAGTTATAAAAGAACATCTCCTCTTCCTTTGCTACTAAATACTGACATCTGTAGAGCAGTAGTTAGATTTCCACCCCTACTTTAGAACTAGGAATGTAACTGAATGACATAGGTGATAAAAACAAAACCTGCATGATAACCTTCTTAGGTGCCAAACAATTTTTATACCTCAAAGCTTCTGTTTTGCTGCAATGGTTTCATGAGACAATCTACTACTTTATTCTTCCTAGATTCACAGCACCACAGTTAAAAGAAAATTGGGAATTTTCAGCCTTCTTTGATACTTTCATGAACTGGGAGATAATCTGAGCTATCTGCCTTCTCCTCTAGCTTGATAGTGCTCTGGTGTCTCAGTGCTTCACCTGTGACTTCCTGAGTACCCCACACTCACATATAGCCAGTATAGCAATGCTGTGCTGACATCAGTGCAGGATCAAATAAATAGTGTAGTGTCAGAAGACCTTTAAACAACTCTGCAGTTTGTGTAAATTACACTGTAAAAAAATATTTATCATGTATTAAGGCTTGTTTCTATATTCAATGTGTCTTTGAGGCTACACTTCAACATAATTTCTGTCATAACGCCATTACAAAGAATAGCAGGCAGTGAATAAAAGGTTTTAACCTAATTTTGTTTTGACACTTTCAAGCCTCAGCACTGTCCTCTCGACACTTTCCTCCATACATTGATTGTATACAAGGTAAGAATCAACACTAGTTTCAGAACACTCAGATGTTTCAAATAACTTTAAATTTTCATTCCATTTGTTTGCTATTGATTGTTGCATATTACACTAAAGGCATTATTTTATGTAATCGCTGCCAGCTGCATTTAGGATACAAGCATTGTATCACCTCCTCTGAAAAATGATAAGATCTTTATGATGAATAGTTAATTCTCACATCAGAAAGCAAATTAGTGCAACACCACGGAATTCTTTCAAGGCACAATAGTTCCTGTCAGCTAAAGGTTAACTCCAATATTAAGAGGCCACAACTTATATTAACCCCTCCTGTATCAAGATATTATAGAAAATTGTTGAAACCCGGCCTGCAGCCAAATTATCAATGTAACAGAGTACTTTGAGAGAATGTTTTCAGATGTCTTACGACTTCTAAGCAATCATATAAGCATTATTTTATTCCTAAGTGTTTTTAATACACTTTTTCCCCCCACTATACATTTATTAAAACACATTAGTGTTCTTAGTTTAAAGATACATTGTTTTATATTGTATTTCTATTTCACTATATATAATTGGTCTATTAGACAAATGCAATAGGACATGTAGGACCAAAGAAAGTTGAAGTTTAATTAATACAACTGAATTTTTCTATTTTTATAATTCTTCCACCTACTTATTACAAAATGTATCACCAGTCTCTCAGTAAGAAAATACTTTCAGCTTCTGTAAATCAACCTCTAAAACTGCCAGAGACAGAACATTAATGTGTACTTCATGATGTACAAAAAAGTATTAAACAGCTTTGCATTTTCTTAGCCTATGGTTTGGACAGTAGATAAGGAAAGGTATTCTAACAGACTGGTTTAGCTTTGGAGCAGAATTCAGCATCTATTCTAAGCAAGCTGTCTTTTCAGAGCAAAGCTGCAGGGTGTTCATCTTGAAGATTAATCAAGACCCAGAAATACATAAGCATCTGTAAAGCTCAATTTATTATTAATCCCATGATGAACTAGGAAAAAAGTATGAAGGGATATAAGCAAAACAAACTATATTTTCACCATGTATCCATATTTGAATGAACGTAGCTTTTTATATCATTTAAAATGTTCCAACTCATTTTAAAATCAAATGCTGCACTAATTCTACACTGTGAACTTACCAACATTGCAAAATAAGACTCCCCCCTCCCAAACCAACACACAGACTTCCTAAAGAATTGTTGATTCTTAACTCTACCAGACCCCACAGTTTCATCAACATTGTAGCATTACAAAGAAAATCAGTTCCAAATCAATGCATCCCATTAGCTAGAACAGCAGGAGGTACACTCAGAATGAAAATAAGGGAAGGAAACAAAGGAAACACAAAAACATATGCAGACTAGCTACACAAAAATGAAGATACGTACCTGGATAAAATTCTTCTTAAAAACAATAAGATACAAGTTACATACCACCATCTTTATATTTTCCTCTTATGAAAAAATACCGTGCACAAATCCATTCCTATTTTCCCATTCTTCCTTCAGCCTTAAAAGCAGTACAGTACAGACATGAGGCTGCTTCTCGGCGATTCAACTCAAGTGCAATCAGGCATGCTGTTAGTCCGCAACAATATCTGTTCAAAATTCCATCGTATTCCCTAGGCAGCATTAAACGCTTTCTCCCAACCCCCTGGCTTTCTTTCTCATTTCCCCCCCCCACACACACACACCCTCCTACAACTTGTTCTAACAGCTATGAGCAGTTGTATTTATAGCTGCTAATTCGTTCTGCTACCAGTGCAGCTACTAATTCAGATTTATTTCTCCGCTATGATAGCAAGATGGGAGTCAGCGTTGTACTCCTGGTCAAATACAACATCAACACGAGAGCACAGCAATCCTCCTGGTGCTTTTGGCGCTGGTAACTTCACCCAATGCGGTTTTCTTCTGCCACTGCTTCTGTATGCAGTATTCACTGCAACAGCCACAGCCTTCCTGCGTGGAAGGCAGCCCCTTCTCTTCACAGATGGAGTAAAATAGGCTTACAGAGAGCCCTCGCTCACAGAAGCAGCACAGGCAGTGCTCCCTGAGAGCCAGCAGGTGCATCACTGGCCACAAGGATAACAGTGACAGATCACATCTCTTGCTTGGTAGGGCCATGGTTCACCTAACGCTTTATCAGTCTGACATGACACCTGGAGAAACAATTGTATAGCTTTCTCCTTTGGCAGGGATTTCCCAAAAGGCTGATGGTTTTAATTCCTATTTAATAAAAGAATCTGCTACACAGATTCACAACAATTAAAATTTAAAGGATGCTTGAGATAATAAACATTGCTCCTTCCCCCCCACAGTATTTTGTGTATTTTCATTTAATTCCTAGACAGTAGGACTGAGTCACTTTTTTGGATTCAAACAGCAGAATAGGTTATTACTGTTCTTCATGCAGGGAGTAAATCATTATCCCTTACAAAATGTAATTGTTTTTAATGTTTACTGATTTAATAGTGTGTGTATAGACAGAATCAGCACATTCATTATGTTAAGGTTTTAAACCTTAACACATGAAGAACTGTCGGACAATCTTTCATGAAATCCCCAGGTTACAAAGCAGTATCCATACAACATAAGTGGAAATATTTACTTAACATCTGGTGTACACGCACACCACAAGTATATTGTTACCACATCAATCTTGGGAGATAGCAGCACTGAAATGCCGTATAAAATTCTAAGTATTTTTGCTCATAAATTATATATAATTCCTGTATAAAAATTAAAATTTGAGATTTCTGGTCAGCGTTGACATGCTAGTAACAACAGAACTACTAATTCGGTTCTTTGCTTCTAAAAGACATTAATGATACCTTGAGTCAATGATAGCACTTAGAAGTATTCAACAGTTTTTAGTAATCGGTATTTAAAGCTCTGCTGGTTGTAGATTGCATTTTCTGCAATCACTGTATTATTAGCAATGAGATCTTACCACATAATGCTTTTGAAGTATGATTTACAGATGAAACAGTTCTAGAATACCATCATCCCCCATGATAAAATTAGTAGTTTGGATATTTTTTTTTTGGCATATCATTATAAAATAATGATGGATCATTATTATGTTCTCTTGAAATGAACACAGCCTATAAATACTCCTTTTAATTAGATTTATAGCTAAGAACCAGATAAATGAATGCTTTATTATTCAAATCTTATTGTAGTAATTAGCCCGTAGCGATTACTTAATATTCTGTCTAAACTTACACAAAATGATGCTGCAGATCTACCATGTTGCATGCCAACAGGAATACAATAAAACTTTATAGACACACAATAGGAAATATTCATCTGATATAAATTTTCAGTAATATAGTCCTAATTACACGAGATGCAACAATAGTGCCTCAATCAATAGAATGGCTTATTAAGAGTGAAAATAAATAAATAACTGGGCAGCTTAATCAAGCATGGCCACCAACTGTAGAAAGACAGGAACAAATGAGCTGTGTTTTCATCAAGATTAAGTAAACGCTCTTGTGTCTACAAGAAATGAAACCAAGAATGTTTTGCAAAAAAAGATTTTTCTTCATTTAATAAAAAATGTTTGGGAATAGCATTACTCGTAACATGTAAATTAATGTAGTCAGCATCAAGAAAGTTCACAGAATCATAGGGATTGAATGGGACTTTGAGAGATGACCTGGGTCCAAATGTCCTAAACAGCTAACACCTAACAACATTACTTGTATGGTACTGACAAATCTAGAACTGGGATGTGCATCCATACCACTTCCAATAAACTAATACATAGGCTATCCACATTTTGTTAGTTCACACACTGATGAAACTAGCCTTAAAACACATACCTTTAAGAGCTGACAATGATGCAATGCAATTGTTAACAACTACTACAAGTATAGATAACAGACATGCTGTAATTGCTGTTACACTATTCTAGCCAACTCTTGTACTTTGATCGTGCCAGCAAACACTTTATGCAGCCAGCTCACACATGAAGAAAAACAGTAACAACAACAAAAAAAAATACGCTACCCCATCCAAAACCAACAAACAAAACCATCCAACCACCAGCAGGCATTTAAAAGACTTCATGGAAAGAACAGCTATTCTGTATGCCTATTTTCAGGATTTTGTGACCACAACTGCTAGTGATAATTCCTTGAAGCAGTCATCTATCAATGGTCAAAAGTTCTTGATATGAAGAATGCAGTGCCAATTAAGTTACAAAAAAAGTTCTAGGAGCAAATACATGGGTTTGAAAAAACACTTATATAAAGCAGAAGAGAACACCCTGAGCTGGAAGCCACCCAAAGGGTTCCCCAAATCCAACTCCTGATCCATACAAGAACACCTAAAAACTACAACATATATCTAAGAGCATCGTCCAAACACTTCATAAACTCCTGCCAGCTCGGTGCTGTGACCACTACCTGAGGAGACCCTAACTTAATGTTGTGCACCTTGAAAATATAAAGGCAAGGTAATTTTCTCAGTACCAAGATAACTCTAGTATGGGCAGCTACTGAAGGGAGAATTGATCAAAACTATAAGCACTCCCTGATCAAATGACTACTAATGTAGCCACTGAGTTTCACTGTATGAAACCTCAGTCTACTAACCTTGAGGAATACTTCCACTCACCTTTGCATCTCCAAGACAAAAGAAATCACTTCAACAACTGCGGGACACACTGGGGATGTAATCTTTCCACATCTTTTCTAGAAAAAGGCCTGATTCTCGTTCCTCCTCTTTTGATTGAAATATATTTGAAATAATAACTATAATAAATGAATAAAATTCTGAAACCACATTTAATAATCTCTCTCGCAGTTATTATGATTTAGAAAAATACTGTTGAGGAAACACATAGTAGCACTCTCTGATCCTGATTCAATAGGTTTAACTCCAAAAGTCTTCTATAGGGGAAAAATGAACTTAGTAATTCCAAAATAGTAAAAACTTTTGCAGATTTATTAGCCTTGTCAACCTACAATATGACTTAGCTTATAAAAAATTAGTCCATCTGCACCCAAACTGTACTAGTAATTACTTCATTCTTTAAGCTAAATTATACTTTAGGATATCAAGCTCAGCCTGCAGAACAAATCCACTTAAAATATAGTGTAATATTCACAGACAAAGCAATTTTATACTTGGAACCCAATTATACCAAGAAAATGGGACAAAGCTTTTCCTACACAGCGATACATATATATATTTTTACCGATGTACACAAAATTCAGAAATAGAAGACAATTCCTATTGCTTAGGAATAATAGTGTGCCAAATGAAAATACTTCAGTAACGTCCATCACTATTTGTAGGTAATAAAACAACTCTTAAATAAATCCTATGAGGCATTAATGGACTATGTCTGTTGCTCACTACTTACACTGAAATTATGACAATTATAACTGATCAGACGCGATTTGTATTTAAAGACAACTCTCAGCCTAAGTTTGCAAAAGTTGCCACAGAATTAAGCTGTCCCGTCCTCCGCCTCCCCAGCCTGATGAGAGGAGAGAGATTTCTTCTCTTTCGTTACAAAAAGGCAAGAACTGCCTCAATCCTTACGCCGAGTCAATTACAAATAAATCTGATCAACCACTTCCTAAATCATACAATCCTAAACCTAATCAGAGATTCCATTTTTCTTCTACATTGGAAGGACCGACTACTCAATCCGGCTCGGTGTCGCCGCGGCGCTCCCAGCTCGCTGCGCCGGGCGGGGCGAGCGCCGCCGTGCCGCTCCCAGCGCGCCCCCTGCTGGCCGCCTGGTGGCACTGCATCGCGGCTGCCCCCGTGCCGGGCGTTGTTTGCTTCCAATAGTACGGTTGGGTGGGCTAAGAGCCACACAATTACAGGAGGTATCACATGGCTTTTATAATAACAATAATTATTTTTTAACCTATGGAAAGTTGTCATGTCTGCAATACTTAAAATATTTTTTAATTCATTAACGATACAAAAGAATGTGTTAAATACATCCCATTTTATTGGGAGAACACAAAGAGCCTTAAAGATGCTCTCATACAATGGTTATTTTCTTTATGATAAACCTCACTGTCATTTGGATATAAAGGCTTACTTTTAGAAGGAAAAAGACAAAGCTATTTGTGATTCACAAATCTTGACATTGCATAAGTGGACAGGATCCACCTGCCAGTTTCCAAGATGGCTACAATGTCAGGTATTCTGGAGTTTCTGAAAATATGCAGGCTCAGACCGTTACTTACACTCCATTAAAGATCCAAACACAATTCCTTCATTGCTATTTATGAAATTATGCAGATTAAATGTCATTAAGAGATGTGAAGGCTTTTCTTTGAGGTTTTTAAATTAACAGAGAACATGCAAACACTTCTTAAATCATAACAGCTCTTGGTCAACTGCAGTTTAAATAGCAGCTGGCTCTAGTTTTGAAAGAATCATGACACAAGCCAAAGAAACAAACAAACACCAGGAAAGACCACTATCAAAGCATATTTCAGGAGAGAAAGTGATTTTTCTCCCATTTGGATATATCAAGCACCCAAGGTCATAACGGTATTGACATGATGTAGACATTAAGAATAAAGTATGTCACTCTGAAGCATAACTGCATTGCACTCTCCTTGCTCGCTGTTTCCCTCCAGTAATGGGGACACCCTAGAGACTACTCGACTGTCTTGCCTATGAAAGCAGAATGCTTGCCAAAGAAATTCTAAAAACCAGAAATTCCATTCAGTTGCCACTTTTCAGGCAAGGAATTGATTTTAGCTTGCTGACTTTTACTGCATTTCTCTATGTTTTGCAGTACTTACAAGGCTTTTTGCAGTTACTAAGCTCTTCAGATACTACTATTGATACATGCATCTCAGTTACCACAGAAAGTACGTACGAATCTGTATCATTGCTCTGCTAAGCTCTCTTCAATTATGGAAGAAAACAAAGCATGTTAGCAGAACATCTATCATTAGTCCTCATATCAGTAATGTAACTTACCAATTGTGCAGCTTCCTAATAAATGTAGAACAAGCTGATCTCTGCAGGAATTAACATAAAGTGGTCCAAGGCTCACTCTCTCTCCCTCTCTATGTATATATATATGTATATATATATATTTGAGACATAACCTTGAATATTTTTCCTTTTATCCTAAAATAGTTAACTTTCAAATGCATAATACAAATACTAAATTTTGCCCTCTTAAAATTATATATAAAGCTGGCAGAAAAGAATGACGAGCTCGGAGTAATAAACTTGTCTCCTTTTTCTCATTGCCCTATTATAGAAGTCAATTTTACCATTCTCAACTTTAAAAGTAATTTATTTCCATTGATTCTTTACAGTTCAGTTCCAGACAAAATAACCTATATTTTATACTAGCACTACCACAGATCTAACCATAGGCATTAGTCTTCCCTGGACCTCTCTCTGCTCTGACAGTGCACGCATTCCAGTCCCAGATGAGGAGCTGATTGTTGCCTTCAGCCACGGGTTTCTGGTATCTAAGAGTTTGGGATTCAGAGACAGTAGGAAACAGAATTGCAAAATGGCAGTTCAATATCAGCAAGTATCAGCCTACTCCAAGAAGCAGTAGAAGCAAACCTTCCCCACTTTGCTCATCCAGTGGAACATGAAAACAAAACAGAAATAGTCTTATCAGGGTGATGCACATATTAGTGATTAGCGTAGTAATTTATTAATCCTAGCTTTCTATTATTCGTATTATGAAATAAAAATGTTATTTTGTTCTCAAGTTACATTTATCCTGCATGCAGAGTCTCTTTGCATACTGCAAAGCTCTTTGGAAAAAAAAATAATCCTACTATGGAAGTGTCTCCATTCCATACAGGCCTTAGTCATGCACTTAAAATTAAGTATATGAATAACATCCATAAAAATGGTGGTAATTGAGAATCTTCTTGAGACTTGCCACAGACAGTAGGAGCATGGAAAGATTCAGCAATGAAGACCAAATCACCAGACTGTGCAAGAAAAATTTGGCAGTGAATTAAAAACAAGTGACCTTATTTGGAAATAAATAAGGATTGTGAGAAGACAGATCACATGAAAAATCTGTGACAGTGAGGTAGGAACACTAAAGCAGGTGTTGCAGTGATTATGAAAGCTGAATGTTTTTAACTGCCCTGCTCACAGTGCTAGGACTGCTGGAGCAAAGGGCTACATCACAATCACGTATTACAAGCCTGGAGGCACAGCAATTTTTTCTCCCGGATATTTTTTTCCCGATCCTTCTCTCTGAAGTATCTGCTTAGATTCCAACATTCTTTCATTAGTTTTTAATTACCTATCATTCCTTCTGCCAGGGTTTCATCAGTGCTCCATCCTCAGATGCTTTCATTGCTTTTCCTGTTCTGCATCTCCAACAGATACAATTACTGGTTGTACCAGTATTTTTCTTCCCTCCTCACCCTTAGACTTCCTTACATTTCTTGCTATTATGAGACTACTCCTCCAATTCTTATCATTAAGATGTCCAACTCTTTGTAACTTAATGGATCCTGGCCTTCAACACTCCTAGCTTCATCTTCAGCACCTTCTTCACCTGTACTGCATTCCAAAAGTTATCTTTTCCTCCCACAGAATGGTATTCTTGAAAGACACCCCAGCTCATCCATACCAACAAGGTAATCTTTGTTTTATGATAAGTTCACATTCTCCCTTGAAAACTTTCTCTTAGAACTGTTACATTTTAGCCTTTCAAGCATCACCACAAATGTTCACAAAATGCTCTGTTATTCAATTACAAATATGCTCCGGGAGCTGTATAATTCTGTGGTATATCAACTTAGCCTCAGATTATCAATAAAGCCAGTAATAAATCACACTGAGTCTAAAGACACCCTGTATGTCACTGTAACAGGGTTACTGGAGATAGATAAAACAGGGAAAGGTAAAAAATATTAGTGGTCTCTTGGAGCTCTGAAGCAAAAGAGAGAATTGAACTTCAATTGTGGAAGATAGTATGTTCTGTGAAGGAGCAGCAACAAGGTTTCTTGTTCTTGTTTGATGTGAATTATTATATTCATACTTTTAGAAGGGGAAAGTAAAGCAAACTTTCTCTATCCTTGCATAACTGACCTCAAATGATGGTACAGCAACTCATCAAGGTTCTTCCTGAGGTCTATCATTCTTAACACCTTCAATTAAATGAGGACAGCAATTTTTGAGTTTCACATTGATTTAAGGGGAAAAATAAAATCTAAGAGTTTACCCCTTTAGATGATATATAAACTGCACATAAATCATGAAGTCAAAATGAAGGAATAATTTTTCATTTGAAACATAAGCCAATTATAATTTGTATTTTAAGTAATTTGTGTTAAATTATTTGCAATCACTTCCATGCAACTGCTCTATTTATTTCTTACCATGCTTTTCATTCATACTTCTGACATGAGGGTCATTCCTGACTTATTACCTCGATTTCTAATCCTTTATTTCTCTGCTTATAATCACATTTTGTAGGCTGCTGTCATTTATGATTTTTCTTGTGTTTAACTACTGAACACAAGAGGCTCATGTATCCTTTCCTTTTCTGCTTTGAGAGTTAACACTGGACAATAAAGGCCAGATTTTCCTTACTCTTCAGCACTTGCATGCATGTTTGTTGATGAAGTTTTATCAACAGACCAAAACGTATCGGCTTGATAAACATCGTACAGCTTTTCTGTGCTGACTGAATTTATCTTAAAGACCAAAGGAAAACCATTCAGTGACTTCAGAAATATTAGTCTGGTGTCTTCATGTTGCCTCTTTTATTTCCTTCAAGTACATTCAAGAAGTTCTGACACAAGATACTCAAGATTAATTTTATCGTAAATAAAACTACTTAATATGACTATAATTTTCTTCCCAATTAATAATACAATCAATAATGATTAATGAAGAAAATACATCACAAAGTCTTTCATCTTTCATCCCCCTGAGTACTTTGAACCACCTCATTTCATCAATTAACATTCTAAACCATTGTTTAAATCTTAAAATGGATGAAATTGCACTGAGACTAAATTCAGCTAATTGAAAAGACAGTGCACTTAAAGTTCTTTGTTTTCAAATTGTTGTTCCATTTGTGATCTTAAACATTCTGATCTTTGAAATAAATTCACAAAACATAAAAAGAAATGCACCTAGTTTGCTGACAATCATTTAGCTTAATCAAAGTCATCACTCAAACACTATAATTACATTCTAACTGAGTTGAGATATGCATATTCATTAACAACGGTAAAAAACAAAATATTTGTTTATTCACATTCGAAGACATATACCAAATGCTACATGGAATGCAGGGACACAAAAAATGTTCAGCTGGATGAATTTTTTTTTGTATATAATTTGCAGTTCCTTGGGCCTGTTAAAATCTTATAGAGGGAAACTGCATTAACCTCACAGTAGCACAGCTCCTAAACAGAGTGATATCTGCTTACCCAGTCCCAAACCCCCATTGCTCTCTCTGCTTTAGTATTAGGTTGTCAAGTTTTATTTCTGAATAAGACAATAAACCAATAATGCTGGCTACAGCATCATTGCGAGTACTTTCACACTGAACATCACTGCATCTATCATACAGTTAACCTCGAATCACAAAGAACAGCAAAAAAACCACAACCCTCAGTGAATACTGAGTTTTAATCGTATCTTGTAAGTAGTGGAACACACACTAAATATTTTAAAGGTACGAACACTGTGACGCTTGGATATACTATGCTCATTTTGCAAATTAAAAAATAAGGCATGTAGGAAAAATTGGCCAAGGCCACTTCAAATTTTTTTGTCTCTGGGTTATAAAGCCAGTCAATACAGCTCCAGCACATCACCATCTTTTGCTTTCAACTCTTACTGATACTAGTAAGCAGTGCTGTGGAATGGTACAACGTATAACTCTTCACACAAATGATCTTCTGATTAATGTTAGCTTCTGAAAGCAACTATTCTCAGTATTCTATTTAAAAAAACCTAGGCAGTAATTGTTCATTCAGATGATTACATTTCAGCAGCAGAAGTGTCTCTACTGTACATAGGATTATTAATAAAAGATACAATCACAGTGACATACACTGTGGAGAGTAGGTGGGAAGCAGGAAAGGGGTAAATCTATTTCATTGTACTTCAGGCTGACATCAAGTTACAAGAAAAAAACCTTCTAAACTCATCTTTTCATAATTGGTGCCAGTACTTAAAGTGGTGATTTCAAATCTGTTAGAATTTGTGTAATCCCATCCTAATATCTGCATTTTAATTTTCATGTTCACCAAACAGTGAACAAAGGATTTTCTTCTTTTCCTTAGTTTTCTACTTTGGATTTTTGTTTCCAGTCAACAAGTAGAGCAGCAGTTAAAGGACTCTATCTAAACCTGCCCTGTCTTTTAAAATGCAGCTTACTCCTTATGTAGAGTTTCTCCTCATGTGTTTAATTACTCTTCCCTCCCCAATATTGAAAGGATTTCCTGACATTTGGTACTCCCATATTCTAATCAACTGCATGAAGGCCTAGTTATTTCAAGCAGAAACTGGGGCAGTTTTTTTTGTTTTTGTTTTTTAATATAAAAAGTCAGTCTCCAAACCAATAGCTTGGCACTTTTCCTATCTGGTCAGTGTTCAAGTAAATATTCATTAGCTGCCATGCCTCTGGTGAAACACTAGCTGTCATCTCATATTTAATCATAACAACTGCCTAACTCAATCTCTTTGTTCCATAGGCTAACAGAAAAGCATACATCCCAAATATTTCTGATGTAACTTCAGGTCCTTCAGAACAGTGCTTGGTTTTCCACCGAATTGCTACAAAGCCTCCTATATATTTTCTATTACAGGAAGATATCTAAATCACTCTCTCCAAGAGTGATCCAGCCCTTCAGGAGCTGTGTTTACACAGCCCCCAGTGCTCTACATGCATACTAAACATAAAATTAGAAGCATATCAGGACAAAAGTTCATCACACAATGGTTTCAAAGAAAGCTTAACTCAAAATCTGAAATATCCTTTTAATATTTTTCCAATTCATTAAAACAAAAGAGTTCCACATACAGGGCACTTGCTTACATCTGCCATATGTCTTACCACAAAATTTGTTATAGTCTTGAAGCGACTTGGTAACCATCTTTTAGTATCAATGCAATAAAGACAGAATGTGGTAGCTTTTCTACGTGCACAAAATGCACAGATGATAGGGAAAAAAAAATCCAATTTATTGTTAGGTCAATACAAACATCAAAAAACAGATTTCGTGTTTCTCAGAATTTATTAGGTGCAGGTTTACAGTACAGCCAAGGCTGTAAGGTGACAGATGACATTATTTTTCTGTGCTTTTACATTTTAATTCAATGCACAACTCCCCTCTATGAGGTAGTTTTTACCTGCATAACAGTCACTGTTATGTGAGCAGAAGCATTTTTTATGGAACGAAATTTTTATTAGACTTCAGGGGAGTTAAAATACAGTCTCATACAGCTTATATTAAATTTCTTTCAAATCAATCTGAAAAATCTCTGTGAAATAATTTTCACTCAAGTGCTGTATGTGATTTATTAGAATTGCTTTGAAAGAGTCATGGAATGATTTGAGTTGGAACAGACCTTAAAGATCATCTAGTACCAATCATCCTGCCATGGGCAAAGGATACCTTCCACCAGATCAGGTTGCTCAAAGTCCCATCAAGCATGGCCTTGAACACTTCCAGGGATGGGGCACCCAAAGTTTCTTTGAGCAACCTGCTGTTCTGTGGCTCACCACACTCACAATAAAATATCTATTCCCAGTATCTAATCTAGATCTACCCTACAGAAATTAAAAAAAAAAGAGGCAATTAAAGGAAATACAGAAAAGAAAAAAGCACAATCAACCAATGTAAACAACAAAACACCACAAAAATACTGTCATATAGTCGTCTTGGGATGTGGTTTTGGATGTATGTCATATAGAAGACAATGACAGTAAGTACTTCCTTGCTTTTAACTTATTTTTTTCCTAGAAGGGTATAATTATTTTCCATTTCTTTTTGCTTCCTTATTATTTTGTTAGTTAGTTTTACTGTTAGTATTGCTCATTTGGTTTGCTTTTATATGATCATTGCCTTTTTTTGGAGGCAACAGTTTGTACAGTTTAGTAACTGAGTGTTACTGACCAGAAACCAAGCAAGAAGTCATAAAATTTCCCTTCATTACCACGTGTAAAGAAGAAAAAACCTGTTTAGGCTATGATGTCATCAGTACAAAATAAGAGTTTTCTAGGCTAAGTTGTTCAACGTTTCTTAAATACATTTGTCTTAAACACTGAAGTAGTGGGCCTTGCCAATATCAAAGTTACTCAGGACTAGATGTATGAAGTTATGATTTCTGGTTTAATTCAGAATGTTTTCCTTTCTGTTTCAGAAAAAAAAGCAAGAACAAACCTTGAAGAGAGGTAACTACATGAATGTAGAGAACCAATGGAAGGAATTAGTTATGTTGGAAATAGCTGCCAAAGTCAGCTCCTCAAATCCTGCTGTAACTAGTAACTTAAACAAGAAACCTTATACTAAGTTCTTCCTCAATTCTTGAAATTGCACTGAAGCAGCAGTAATTTAAAGATGGGCTCTTACCTTCTGAATAGCTCTGGCCCATATTGCTTTTGCAAAATTACTTCCCATTTGATCTTTGTTATTCCTGGAGAAAGAAAAAATAATTAAAAATCTTTGAGAAGGACACAGACAAACTGATCAAGTCTAAGTACCGCCATTATTTGCTTTCTCAGTATTTCTCCTGCATATAGCATCTTTCATATACTAGATATACACTAGAAAGTACTAGCTCCGCAAAAGTCATTCGTAAAAAGGATTTTATATTTTTTTTTCCCCAGTAATTAGTGTAAGGGTAAGTTTTTATATTGTAGGGAATGAGCTTATCTGAAATCACACAGCATTATCTTCCTAATAAATAATACATTAATTTGTACAGTAAGCATTCTATCAGTGAGTAGATTCGTAAGTGGCTTCACTTTGCCCATTACAATTTCAAACACACTAGGTTTAAAAATATAGGAACTCTTCATTAGGATCTCTTTAGCCCTCATTTTGAAAAACTTATTTTATTCATTTCTGATTGATATATTTTGAACTAGATCAATATTTGTTACAGGCAATAAACAGGGTAAAAGACAAATCATCTATCATGCTTTTTCTTAGAGGCAAATAAAGCAACAATCCATAGCAACTTAACGTTATTGTTTTAAATAGCTTTATATTTAAAGATATTAATTGTCAAAATGAAACATTACATATAAAAATATTATGTCTTGATGATTAATACTTCTATTGCCTTAGTTTTATTACAGTTGAATATAAAGATAAGGAAACATTTTTCTCCACTTTTCCCTATTCATTTCTGCCTACACTGACACTCTCCACTTGTGTAGACAGCTGATAAAACAGAACGGAATGTTTATAGTGAAGAGTCCTCAAATCTGCTGGTGATTTAACTGTGAAGTTACTGCATCTCTCTCTCTCTCACACACACATACACACACACACACTTGATTCAGCACACGGAGCAAAATAAGCAGGTACTAGAGAGCAAGCATAGCAAACATGCCAATAACTCTATATGCTGACATTCTCTGCTGTAATGCAATCTCAGACTGCAGTTCTGAAACAATTCTTATCTATCCAGGCATCCTGAAGCTATGTTCAAGCAGAGAAAACTGGCTCACAGTAACTCCTTTGGATTACGGGGAGTTCCAGTAGTTCTAAGAGTATACTTGGCTTGCAAAGACATGATCCCAATCTTATTATTATTAATAAGGTATAAAGAAGCCTTGGCAAAGGAATAAGTTTCCTCATTATACTGCTACATAAGTCAGGACTAGAAGACCTTTGGCATCAAATGGTGGGAGAAAAAAAAAAAGGAAAGAAATTAAAAGAAAGGCCCTGAATTTTCTCTGTAAACTTAAATCCTTTTAAGACAGAATTATTAGCACTATCATCTGCTCTTGCAAATTACAGCAAAGGTGTTACTGATAGAATATCCTGGAACTTTTAACCTTTTAAGGCTTTTGAGGTATGGTCTAAAACTGTATGAGGGGAAAAAAAGTCAGCACAACAAAAACTTGCATTTGATCAGCTAAGCATCATAACAAATCTTTGAAACAGAAATCTTATGTTCCCATATTCAGAAATTGCACAAGACAATTATAATGGAACTCCATTAGCCAGCTGTTTCACCACAGCTGTGAAGAAGGACAGTTTGTGTTCTCCTATACTAATTCAGTTCATGGCTGTTAGGCACAGGTTAAAGTCATTAGTATGGTCTCCAGGACTTTGGCAAGAATCTAATTAACTCAAAATATACCATCTGTTAAGTAGTAAACAGAAAGTACACAGTAAAATACATCTGTATATATAAAAAACATCTAAAAGACAATGGCAGCCTACCCACTAAGTAAGGTTGCAGAGTATTCATATTGTACTTTAGATTCACACATTCCTACATAATTATCTTGGACTTTTGGAATTGTGTTCTTTTATTTGAGGAGAAAAATGTTCTCTTTGATATGCACAGATGAGTGAACGTGATATAAATGAAGTATGAAGAGGCTTCTCTAATCTCTGGGGCTGCCTATTTGCAGGTTCAATCCTTTTTCTATTCACATTTACTGTTTTATCCCCCCACCCCACCCCCTTTTTTTTTTCAGTTATTGTTACAAGGTACATCATCCAAGTTATATTAATGATTAGTACACACCGTCTTGTAACTGTTGACTAGATGAGAAATATTAGGTAATTGATAACATCAGGAATTTTAAAAGTAATGAGGCTCAAGGTCAGATGTTGTTCCAGAAGGAAAAGATAGGAACAGGTTTTACTGTCTTAACTGACAGTAAGTAGGGTCAAGTTTGTTCTCAAGTTTTGAAGGAAAACATACAAAAGCAGGAAAAAAGACATTTAGCTGGTTTGGATAATTTTGCGAAGTCCTTGGTCTGTGACCAGCCTGCTCAACAGTGCAGACACATAAGGCTGTTCAACATTCCTCCTTATTCCAACAGAAATAAGCCAGATATTATCTCAGCAGAGACAGGGCAGAGGTAGGTTTTTTTGTTCATCCTCTTCATACTAATACAAATACTGGTCCAGTTTAGATAACCAGTGATTGTAATTTTCCTCTTAGGATCTATTAAAGCTAACTAGTTACCTGGCAGGAAAGAGCTTCTCAACACTGAATGAAGCCAACACATGGCACCTTATAGAAGTTCAGAGTAACAAAGTCCACCTGAAACTGTTGTCAGGTGTCAGGATCTGTACTGCTAATTGAACTAAGTACAAGAGCCATATTTTGTTCCAGACAGATATAATTTTTGAAAAAAAAGCAGATTAGGAAATCTTTACATGAGCACGAAGTCAGAAAACAATGGAATCCTATCTAGTAATCAGAATTCCCCGGTAGACCAGCCAAAAAGCTTGGTAAAAAACCAATCCTTTAAAAAGAGTAAAAACCCAATATCATGCTATTTCACTGTTCCCTACAGCATACTTCCATTTTGCAAGGATCAAAACAACCATCCCAGCTGAAGTTCATTTACCAGCAGAAGACACACACAGGAATGCACAGGCTACATAAAAACAAGAGCTATTTACAGTTGGATCAAAAGCTGAGGATTTTTAACAGAGCACAAAAGTTGCACTGATGCTTCTATTTAGTAGATGTTTCCCTTATCAATTAGGTTGGCCAGATACATTAAATTTGGTCTAATATTTCAAATACAACTTGCATTTTCATGACATTAAATCTCACAATAGACCGCATTGTAAAGCAGTTAATTCTAGAGCAATTGCAGCATAGCCACTTCCAGACAAATAATGACATCCTCTGAATACTTATTTGTTTGCAGCAGACAGCCTAAAATACCTGCATTGATTTCTAATTATTCATCACTAATGTTGATTCAATCAGCTCCGAATGCAACTGGAACAACAGAAGAAAAACTGGAATAGTTACAATGTCTTTCCCTTCTTTAAAAAAAAAAGTGTACTATGAGACACTTTTTAACCAGCAGTTTCTACTCCCACACTACCAACTGCCATGCAGTCCCATTATTACATACACCTGGGCTTCAATAACCTTGTCTTTGTTAAGGCACCTGTCAAGAATTTATCTGAAGATGGCTGCAATTAAATTGTTTCCAGCTGAAAACAAAGTGCTTTGCATCAGGAGTTTTTCACATAACTCTCTTCCTTAGTTGAAGAAAACACTATTCTTGTAGAAAAGCCTATGGGGAATTTGGAACCTGTAAAAATGGTATCCCAGAATTAAGAATCATCATGCTATAAAACTATAATTTCATTTTAATGCCTTTCCACTGCCCTAATCAGTACAGATTAAAAGAATCACTAACATTGAAAAGCTGCGTAATGAGTCACAGTTTAGTAAAACACTGGGAAGAACTGTAGGTCACACACATACATCTTAGCTGCAACACGTTGAAAAGAAATAAATGACAAAATATAAAATATTGGAAGGAGAATTGAGAAGAGAGCTAGGCATTCCAAAGCTAGCTAGATTACAGAAAGATTTTCAAACTAAATGTCACAGATTCATAAGATTTAGCATTATCTATGTCATACATACGTACATGTTTCTATCTCTTCCTACTCCTATGTCTTAGTGACAACAGAAGGCAAACTTTGCTCTAAGATATCTTTCCTGTAGCACTAAATCTATATCCCTTTACATGTTTCTATTTTTAGATTCCCAAGATGCACTTCATAATTTTATTTCCAAATATTACAACAGAGAAACAACTTGTTTGTAGGTCAGCCGCTTGTTCCTATGATAATTTTTCATTTTAAATTTGACTATACTATTTTTTGTTTGCATTTTCTTTCTTAATATCTCCATCAACAAATTATGGAAGCTTTACGATTATCTTTAATTATCTGTCCACATGATGCTTATACTAGAATTGCTACTCACTTAAGAATTTACAGTCATAGTCCTGGGTTCTTGGTGACTTTTCTTGTATTAAATGTACAACTTCAAAGCATGAGTGGGACAAGTTGCTCGATTTCAATTTTCCATACTGTATTTTGAAAGCAACAATACGCAATAATGCAATAATATTTTCTGATTTCAAAATATTTTGTTTATCTGCCTAATTGAAAACTTAGTACAGCAAATAACATCTACCTACTAACCATTCCAACCCAAACATTTAGTAACATGTGAACAGAAACAAGAAGGTCACTTACAAATACGTATAAGTTAAATAACTGCTTAAGAGATTTTTGTCTAACACTTTTTTTTTATGTTAATTACATAATCATCAAGAAGTTAAGGCTTATATTGAGGCCTCCATATTTTGACTCACCTCTGGAGCAGTTCCCAGGTACGTGTTTATTCCCATACTAAAACTCATATTTTTAAAAACTCGTATTTTTTTTTCTTAAGTCCGCATATTTTCTCTACTTCTTCTTAAGATCTTCATAGAAGCAACTCACCCCTATGGTGATCTTTCAATTTTTCTGAAGATATTTGTTCTTGCTTGGTTCTAAGGAACACCTGAGTTACAGCATTATCTGCACAGCTGCTAAAGATACCCTGTAAATAGCTGCAGCCTTGTTACCCCCTCCTCTTCCTGGAAGTAATTAACCATTTGTTGCAAGATAATTTCTTCCTTCTCCTTAGCATTTCACCCTTAAGAAATATGTTTATGGATTGTTACCAGTTAAAATTGATTTAGGTAGACGCAGCTAATTTTAACAACTATTTTCCAATAAGCTACTTTGAGGAGTTGAAAATGGTTACTCAGGAAGGGAGATCTTAAACTGCTGCAAGTAACAAAGCCACTGTTAGATACACCAAAGTTAGTGCTAGGGTATATTTTACTGCTTTCTTTTGAGTAAGATCTTAGAAACATTCCAAACCCTCTTTGAGGCATCTTGTTACATTCCTGCAGTCACCAGCTCTGAATCTATTGCTCTGAGCATTTTCAAATAAACATTTTTGACATTAACCAAAATGGAGGATGGAAATATTCCAAGACGGTAAGGTGAAAGTTAGCTGGATACGTAAAAAGAACAGCCAGGATAGGATTAATCTGAAGTTATCGTTAATATTTATAATCATAATGTGGAAAAAAATATATACGCTGAAGGAGGAAGCAGAGGTATAATCCATACACTTTGTTTATTGGAAAATGGCCATTTCGGAAGGACTAAGCTGGAACTGATACCAGTTATTTAGCTTTCCAACCTTTGCGTAAGTGCTTTCAGTGTCCCCACATCCCTGTTTTTTCTAACATGAAAATAAGCAGAGGCATAAAGCAAGTTAAGACCTATTGTTAGATCTTCTGTGACATAACTTCATTTATGCCACCATTTACATGTTGTGACAAACTAAACACTCTCCAGGGCACAAGTCCACAGTAATGATAGAGGTATTCTATTCTACGCTGACAGCAGAGGGCTGAAAGATTTTCTTTGTGAATCTTCAGTTGTTAGAAATCCATCAGAAACCAGCACAGTAGGCAAGATGGTTTATACACAAACTTGGATTGATACTGAACACTTGAAAGCTGCCATTCAGATAAGTGATTTTTTTTAATTTCAATCTTAGTGTACTTAGTACAGCATCAGTAAGTACTGATACTTCCCCCTACACAGCTATAGAATAATAGCTGAAGACATTCTGTATTGTTTTCCCTCAAAGTGTGTCAGGCAGTAAATCAACATCTTACAAATTGCCTCCAAGCTTTCCTGATGAATGCAGGGCAGTTTTGCTAACTGAGAAATCCTCTCAAGATGCATTATCTCTTCAGTGCTGCAACAGTTATATTCATCTTCTCCCAAATGTAAGACATTTATCAGAATAAAAGGACACACAATTAGGATAGGAAGTGATGGACAACACCAGAAGCAATCAGAAAAGACATGAGATACAAAGAAACACATGTAAGTGTGAATAGAATACCAGTAAGACACCTTTCTATTACTGCCCAGTGAAGTACCAGCTTCTAGTCCTTCTTGACTGTCACAAAGCACCACCTAGCACAAGTAATAATGAGGTGCTTTAATGTTCTCTTTCACAAGTTTCAGGAAAGTGTACATTAATAAGTCAGTGTTATTTACAGTAAAACAATGGAAGAGCCGTAAGTATTTATTTCCCCCATTTCTTGCCCATGCATTTTATTTGCAGTCACATCTATAAATCCAGTTCATCTGTTAAAATTCCTCTACATTTATAAAACTTCGCTATAATCAATATATAGTTTAATCATGCATATTTCTTTATGAAATCTGCATCCACAAACACAATCATAATTTTCATCAAATTTCAGTCCCCTTTGAACAGAATCTGACACCACAGAAAGCAGAAGGTTTTAACTCATACTTAATCCATACCTGTAGTGATTGTAGTAAAGTGATGTTTTCCTTGCCCTTTAGCAATTTTTGCACCATTGAACAAAGGAGCTGCCTGTCATCTCTACCTACAGAGCTTTTCTGACCTTGGATCTTGATATCCAAGAGAGAAAGAAATGCTTCCAAAGATGATTGCACTGTTTGAAACTATTTTTGAATCTACTTATAACTTTGAGTTCAGAAAGAAATAAAAATATATTCAAAAAATATAAAAAACAAATATATACATCAACACATCATATCAGCTCAGTATCATTTGTTCTGAACTGCAATTTGCCTTGTCAAAGGAAATTTCTTCTGTTCCCCACTTCTATTAACAGACTCATACATAGTCTGCTGGCTGTTGTGACAGGATTGCAACTCCCTCAGTATGTTTGCTTGTTCGCTCAAT
The DNA here is from genome assembly GCA_035772895.1 of Perdix hodgsoniae. Lineage (NCBI taxonomy): Eukaryota > Metazoa > Chordata > Aves > Galliformes > Phasianidae > Perdix > Perdix hodgsoniae. Next base: position 8,981,268 of record JAPSGF010000010.1, read on the forward strand.
TCCCCACATTTTTTCCTCAGCCTGCAGAGTACATTTTCTCTACATACAGCTCCCAGTGAGTTATCATCTTTTCCTTGTTAGTTTTCTCAAAGTCTTTCAATATATACAACTGCTAGTAATTTTATTCCTACAGTTAGCAAAATTAGAAAAATTAAGTATGGGCATCTTATAGAATTCCATCTCTTAAACTTCAAATTTGCCATCTTCACAGTACTTAGTACTCTTCAGTTCTGATACTGAATATTGACCATTTTTCCTCTGCTGTGGAGAGCTACCATAGCATTCTTTAGAATTCCTTGTAAAGATTTCTTTTTTTCTTAAACAGACTTTGAAATAACATTTAACTCAAGATAAATAGTTCCAGAAAACTGAAGGAAAGACATTTTCGGAAAAAGCTGATTCTGAACTCTGCAAGGGCAACAGAGCAAAAAGGACCATTAATGAGTGTACTAACTTGAGTGACAGATGAGAATTAAGCATGAGGAACAATGGAATGAACTCTCAGCACTACAGTACTCTCTCAAAAACGCTTAATTCTTATGAAGAACGTAAGCCACTGTTACAAAAATTATCTAATATTGAAAAGATCTACCTTGCCGTAATAAAATGAATAACATCATTTATATGCAGTTTTAAATGTCTTCTATAAGGCAAAACTGAACTTCACCTAAAGAAGAATATCTTTCTACTCACAACGTTTTCTATAATTCAAGTATAAGACCGCCGCCTAAGCAGACAAAATTCTCAGAGGAATGCTTTTCAACATGTGAGAGATGCTCATATTGAGGGCAGGTATATTGGTGGGAGCTTGCTGTGAACAGTGATCTTACCCTGCCCTTGGAATGTAGAACTATTAAAGTTACCTAGAAAAAAAAGAAGCTTAAGTAGAAAAGCAAGCCAAAGTACAGCTACAGCTGTACTTTATCAAGATACCCGATTCTGTCAAAGTATTCTGACCATCAAAAGTTTGTTTTTCTATTCTTAGGGTACTTCCTGTAAAGATGCTTTTTTTCAGCAAACACCATCAAGCAGCCAGTACTACAATACCACCTTAGAGCAAAAATGCAAGTTTAAATCAGTTGAGGTTCAAATAAGATAGACATGCAACAACTATTGCTAATACCTGGTCTGAGGCTATCTTGTTTAAAGTTTTTGCTAGCTATCTATTGCATATGTTTTCAATACATCAAGTTCAGATCAGTTCTTACTTTCCCACTGGGAGGGGGGGGTTGGGAATAAAAAAAAAATTACAATTACATTTCCTACTTGCATTTGGAAGAACACAACTGGAAAACAATAATTTAGACCAAAGGAAAATAGCACACAATAACAGCATATCGTGAAAGCATCTCTCTTAACATGCAGCACACAGATCCCACCATGCTAAATACTACAGGAATGAGAAAAAAAATATTGGCTTTCATCTTGAATATCTGCCTATTGCTCCATTTGTGTAAACTAGAAGATGACACTCATTTTCTCCTTCCGTATACCATGAAGTTTCACATATGCCCACTGTAGTTTCTGTATTAAAGCTCCGTTGCTACTCTGAAAACAGATTTGATACAGCTCTATTAGCTCTAATTGAGATCTAGAATTATTTTTCCTCATTAGTTGATGGTTTGAGGAGGATTGCAAGAGTAAGTATTTAATGCTATTTTTTTTAGAATTGGGTAATTCTTGTCCCTGAGGCTGTAACTTGACAAACCTAGTAACTAAATTGCATTGCTTTCCACGAGGCTATTAAATCTCAGTGCTGACTGAATTGCTCAGATATTGCTGATGGACAGAATGCCTTTGGGTGACATTTCTCAGTGTCTAAGGACATTTTAAGCAAGTGCTTTTAAAAAGAAGTTTGTCATTTTTAATCCAATATTTAAAGTTCAAGGATCAGAAGCATGTCTAGTCAATTCATGGTCTGACTGAACCTTACCCAAACACTTTAAAGTGGAAGTAGGCTGCAAAAATGCTTACTAGATAAAGTCTCTTTCAAATCTTTTGTTTTCAGAACAGCAACATGCTTTCCTAGGACATTCATAAAGAACTTGTGTCCAAGACAACTGAAGTGGTGGATATGTATTTCTGAAACAGGCAGAAAGAATCCAATTCAGGTACCTAAGCATAGGTATTTGAACTCATCTGGCCTTCAGATGCCACTTGAGATGAGCCCAGGCGTTCTAGAAGTCATATGAAACATCTGCTATACATGGAACTGAGTTACCACAGGGAATATTAAATAACACTTACGTTTAGAAAGAATACAATCTTCTACAAAATTTCATGTTGTAAGATGCCTTTCACAACCTTCCAGAACAGATGAAGCTGTTGTCCTTGGAAGTGATAGCTTTGTTCTTTAAATGTGTTGAAAATAATACAGTATCAGTCATGAGAAAGTGAAACTTAGTGATCCAACTGGAGCAATGCAATGCACGCGGAATGCAGTCACACGACACACCTTGATTTAAGAAAACTGCTTCAGAATAGCAATTAAATGCAAAAAGAAACCCACAGTCATCAAAACCCACATCTTAAAGATATCAGCTGCCTTTTCTTTTTCTTTGGGGGGGAGGGGGTGGAGTAAGGGGTAGGTGCATGAGTACTTACTCCTTTTTGACAGTACACATGAAATGAAACAATATGCCTCATGGAATAAGAGTTATTCTTAGCTATACAGAATACTGTATTCTTAGCTGTACTGTAACTCTGAGGAACAAGATCACAACAGAAAACCTATGTGGACAAACATCATCTGTTTAAACAGCTGTGGCTATGTAATGGAAACATGGCTTTCATCTCAGAAGTTTGTTATGTGTAGCTAAGAAGTCAAAGCAGAAATTTTCACAGTTTATCTACAATTTTCTGCCTGCTCTGCATTCTTTTGTCATCTGTATGTGAATAACTAAGCAGCTTACTGGACAAATGGCCGTAAAGCCATCACTTCAAATGAATTCAGACCTTAGTAAATACTAATCCCATAGAAGCAAGTCTTCCTTATTTTTAAGTGTTTAAGAGACTGTATATCTTTCAGGATGTTTCAAACTTTAAAAAACTTAAAGCTCAATTCATCACATTTAAACTTTCTTTTCAATTCTCAACTATGTTTTAAATAATCAGTATGTTACTATCAAACCACATTGGTTTAATGAACATTTTAACAAAGTTCCCATTTAAATCAACACTGAGTAATAATGAAGTCCAGTTTTAGTAGTACACCTCTCTAACACTCAGCAGTTCATCTCATACACATTAGTCCAGAGAACACAACATCAGAAAACCAAATGCTGTAGAACCAAATACTCAGGCCCAACTTCGTCCATCAAGTTTACATAGGCCTACTGTGGTTTTGTATGCACATCCTTTATTTCCAGTATGAATATAGGAATGCATAGTATCTACCCAGATGTCAGTGCAGGTGGAATAATAAACCTAAAGAACATTTTTTTAAATATATATTTCTAATACATAAATCAGCAGTTCATTTTCATTGTCATGATTTCTACTTCTGCATTGAGAACAGGTATCAGAGAACGTTGAAGATTTTTGTTCTATTATTCATCTGTGTTAGTATAATCCTTTAGACTTCATTTAAATTTGGTTGGTTTGGACATGCCTCTTGTCAATGCAATGCCTTTTGTTTTAGTTTGTGATTCACAATTGCACTGTACTTTTGTTTAACTGGTTAGCTGTTGACCCCAGCATTAACCCTGTCTAACATATTAGATTAGTATTTTTAAAATACTGCACTTTCAACATTTTCAAAAGCTGAATAAGTTCTTTTATAAATAGGACATAAAAGGCTGTTTATTGCTCAGCATTTAGTGTACCTTTTCATTATAGTTCTTTTGTTTCAAACAGTAGTCGTACAGTTTTTAAGAAACAGACTTATTCTGCATTATGAATTGATTAAAGGATTCATTACAATTACTAAGAGTATTGCCATCAGTTGAATGAAGCATCTCCAGAAGAAACACCATAAACTTAACAGATACAAACATCTCTTGTTCTATTTTTAGCCTTCATATGTTTCAGGTTGCAAGGAGCCCAGTATTGCACAGTTTTTTTTAATCCCAGTATACCTCCAGTGTGCATAGAATGTATAGCTCTCATGTAAAGATCTTCATGAATTTAATCTTTCATGAATGTGTGTACTTAATTCAAGTATCTACAGTACTAATTCCCCTCCTTAGGGCAACAAAAAATCTATTACATTAACTATGTTATGTGTTAAGTACACAAAGGAAGCATACATAGTGTATGTGTATAATTGTACTCAGGAGTAACTCAGGTATTTACATGCATACCTTCCCTGAAGTATCAGCATACAATTACATGAAAAGCTCATTCACTATGACATTCTCCAGAATTTGTATTTTAAAATTATATGCTGTTTTCCAGACATTCTGGTGTAAAAAGTACATGGCTAGAAATATATGTGGAACATTGCAGTGTATCTTAATGGCAGAAAAATAATTACCATGATATCCGTATTCTGGTTAGCACCAGCATTGAGCAATAGATACTAACACCACACACGGAATGAAACAATTGATTTCTCATATCATTACTATACACAGCCAAAGGTATTTAGTTTATGACTTGCAGGAAAAAGTTTATCAATTATACTTGATTAGCAGTCTATATCCAGAGTCAACAGCCATAAACACTGCATGTATGGAAGTCCAAAGGACTGACAGATCAGGGTGAAGAACAGATTAATAGGAAGTGAGCTTTGTACACAGAAAACCTTAAGTATTTACAGGATAAGATCAATTTGGTGCATTTACAACAAAAAATCTAATTCAATTACCACAGGGTTATCTGATGCATTTCATTATATTAAAAAAATTACATTTGTATTAAATACATAGTTATTTTAATCTTTAAAACTATTATAATCTTTCCAGATAATCTTTGAAAGATGCCTCTAATTAGATGAAAACATTCCCATTTTAAATTATTACCTTGTAATTTAGTGATAACTCAATTTAGTAACACAAAAGTTCATTTAAATTCAAGAAAATCATCTGGGACAAAGAGGCTAAGGAAATAATTTCATTATCAGGACAGATTAAGTTACTTTCATTTAGATTAATCTGTTCAGAGGCTCAGATCTGTTGAAAAAGATGCATCAGCCCAGACAATATGCTAATGACTGAACACATTCTTAGAAAAACACAGTGAAATTGCTCTTGAATTACTGACATTCCTCAAACTAAGGAAGCAGTCCACCTTCTCCACTAACATGCTGCAAGAGTTAGCTGGTAAATGCAAAAAGATAAACAGAAAAAGTGCTGTAGCACCCTGCACATGTATACTTTCTACTGGTTGACCACATTGATAAGCTTGATCACCTTTTTGCTAACTCATGTATTTAGTAGTAATTCTTTGCTGAACCTACAGACATCAGCACTACAGCTTTTGCCATACATGAAAAGGTTTTAAGTACACATTATACCTTCATAGAATATATTCCTTAATAACATAATAGCTTTTACTGTCTTCTCTCTGACAGCAAATACTGCAAGTTTCTGAATTTTTAACACCACTGAAGTTATCTGAATGCTTAGCCACATAGAACTGTGCCAGAGTAATAAAAAAAGATCAACTGTCAACTTTGCTGTCCCACTAAGCACTCTCAGAAGTATTTTTATTTTTTCCTATAGTTCTCAGCTTTCATTTAATACCTACCGTACTTTAAAATTAGGCATCATGCAGGCAGCATGCTGCTTGTGAATCACAAACCAGAAAAATCATAAACACAATGCAAACAGCAGTAACAGACTGTTTAATTCCTCCTCTTGCAAGAGAATTCAGTTCACAGTTCTGTGAGAAACTTGACCTGTTCCATGCTTCAGTGTGCATCTCGTTATTTAGACTTGTTGAGCCTCTGACAAAATGCTGGAGTAAGCAAGGTCTGCCCCTGCTCATTCCTATTGTTTCTTCATGCTGCCACAAAACATTTGAGCATCTGCCAAGTTAAACGGACCACGGAGCTGGGCTGAATGAAAATTAACCCGGCAAAACATGCTTCGTTTGCATGCAGAATGGTTCCCCAGGCTGGTTTATTGACTAGCTATACAAACTGTTGTGATGACAACGAGAAGGGGGCAAAACAGGGAATGGTGGTAATCAGCTGGCAGAGAGGAGAAAAAGATTTCTCCATTCATCTCTGAACCTGCTCAGTTGACTAAACAGGCAAAAAACTAATCAAGTGAGAAATGGCTCTGCTCGTTTTTTGATTCAGAAAAAGGCTCAGAGCCCATTGCAGCAAACAGTTGCAGAAGCAATGAAGATCAGGAAATGGGATTAACCACCTGGTGACAACTAGAAGGAAATGCAAGAGTAGGAGGGGTTGGAAACAGGGATGGGTAGTGAGAGTGACTTCCAGTTCTAGTGAGATGTTTCTTAATTTGAAAGAAAGCTACCACTAAAAAAAGCTAATGGCTGACTATGTTGTCTTTGAAATAGTGTCCTTTAAAAGCATCACCATAAATTAAGGTTAACAAATTTGTGCTTCTGAAGCTATCTGTATGTAAGCATGTACACAGTCTCCTGTACAGATTTGAAAGTGTTTACTGCTTTTGTATCAGTAACAGATTACTGTTTTATAAGGATTTCCCAAATAAGTATTTCTTACGCACTTGTAATGCCTATATTTTTATTAGGCTAAAATCTTCTTTCCTGACAGCCTGCGATTCAATGAGAGGAATGCAGCAGGAAACTATTCTTCACACTTTAATAGATTCCACACTCCTTTAATAAAATATGAAGATATTATACTCTGTCCTACTATAAAGATAAAATGGCTTTTTTATATAACTTTATATAGGTTAATGAAACTTCCAGACATACTTAAAATAACTGTATCACTGAATGTCACTCATAAATAAATACAATACTTGCTTGATATGACAAATTAACATACCTTAACTTGTTTTCTTGTTTGCTGAGACCACTTCGAGATGACAGACCATCGTATTCATCTTTATGCAAATGTTTTGTTCCTTGAAGTAACATTCCCCTGTTGCAGCCTCTGTAATCTAAATCTTCATGCATATCTGAGGAGGAGAAATATAGAAATATTTCTGTCCGTCTTAAGAAATGAAGGAGCTTCTAAAATAAGTGAATATTTATCCATGAACAATAACCTTAATAGTGGAGAATTAATCAAATTGATAACAAAATATTATTATAATTAAACTCAATTCTCTAAAGAAAAGCAGAAATGCTTTCAAGATCTACAACAACGTTCATCTTCTGAATGTTGCTCTGAAAACATTTCCCAACTAACCTTAACCTAAGCTGGTTCCCTTTATGACAAACTTCAGAAAGGATTATTTCAAAACTGAAAAGAGAATTATTGTTGATAATGAAAGAAGTCAAAACCTTACTTTTCCAGTACTGCTCTTAACTGTCCTTATACGTCTGGTGTGACCATGCATAGCATTCCAAGATTAATTATTTGTTTCTTTAAACTCTTATTTTACTTAACTCTATTTGCTATTGGCCTAGAACCATGCTTGTTTCTAGTTATCCCTTTGGAGGAACATGTCTCAACTGCAATGAGAGTCTGATTTTTTTTTCCCGTTATTTTATTCCATTAACCATCATATGGGCTTTAGTGAGTTAAAATTCCATCTGATCCCAAACCTGAAAAATTTCACTCTCATAATACTTAAAATTCCTGTGCCCTTCTCTTCTATTTTTGATACTTTGTTTGTGCATTAGGTACTGTATTTTGATTTATTTCCTCTCACAGTTTATTGCATTACCTGCCAAAGATGATAATATTTAAGTAATATTTTACTCATAATAAAAGCAACACAATCGTGAAACAAAGGTAAGTTGAAGAAAACACTCTGGAAAACAGTGAGATACTCTGGCTTCCCAACTGCATAAATTAATGCCAACTTTTTGGCTGTTACATACATATGAAGTGTCTCAGTTTCTGCTATAATTCATATTTGGAATTTCATACTTTGAGGCAAGACTTTACACAAACAGATTTTTCAGGATCATGCTTTAAGTAAATAAAAAAACTATGAAAGAAATACCCATTAGTAAAAGTTATTTGATAGTAAAAGCAGTAATTCAATTCCACACAAAATCACAAGTTAAGAAAAGCATGGAAGGTTCTCATTTCTACTGAACATTATTTTTTCTTCCACAGATTAAGTATGTGACATTCTCAAAGGGGCATCTTTCAGGAAATACAAAAAGCAACGACAGTCTTTATCTTTCCAATGTAATTTACTTAAGAGACTACACCGACCCCACAGTCAGGGACAGATTCTCAGTTGATGATAGCTGAACTGAAAGTCATTCGACAGAATAAGCGATCAAGATGTAATGATTCATTTAAACTCCAGATAGGGGGGTGAAAATTAACATCTAGCTTTCTCGGTACCAGACAGAACGCTTCTGAGCGCTACCCTCTGCAAGGAGAACTGTAGCGTAAGGGTGACCTCTACAGGATTTCCGCAGCACTCTATCTAGAGTACCAGGGACAGTCTAAAACCCTATTTCTTTCAAACGTATTTATTTGGTAGGAGTACACTGACATTCCCTCTTAGTAGTGGCCTGAAATCATTAACAACCCGAATTTGCAGCTTGTAAACACACAACTAGAGGTTCCCCCCCCCCAACTAAAGACATCCATCTGGTTTCTATACAGGAAAGCTGTACTGATACAAAGGAGATTTCAACAAGTACAAAATACGCAACATAAGTATCAGTTGTACCAATTTCTCTCCTTTTATAATAGGTATTTTACAATATTGAGCATACTGTCTTTTTCTGTAATCATCTTTATAGCCCATTATTGCTTTTTTTTTTTTTTTAAGAGGCATAAGCAATCAGAAGCACAACCAAAAAACAAAGAAGGAAATCCTACACTGAAAACTGTTGAAGGTCAATAGGGAAACAAACAAAAACCACAAAAAAATACACCACAAAATATTAAGATGGCTTAACTTAGCTTTTGAAGTGCTATATAATGCTTTGCAGCAAATAACCTTTTAATAATCTATAGAGAAGTTACCATTTGACTCTATTTTAGGAACTTAAAGTAGAACAGAACGGCTTAAGAACTGGCATTGAAAGATACTTCTCAGTATGTCAGTATTAATTTTGACAGTGGTATTTACAGATGCTTCCCTTCCCTCCTCCCCAGTCTGACTCACCAAACGGTATTGCAAAGTAGACATCCAGTAAGAGTTCATGTGAAGTTGGCATTCTTGTGCCTTGAATCTCAATTCCATTTTTTATTACTTCAGAATACAGTGTCCACCAGGCACCTGGACCTTCCTAGGAAGAAATATTCAGAAAATATGCCCACATAGGATTTAAAGCATTATCCATCAAGTTTCCCTTAATTCAGTATGAATACATTTATGACACCTTAACTTCCTCCCCTGCTGCCCTTATTTGTGTAAGTAGAATCATCAAAATGTCAGTTCATTATACATCTAGATGTTATTTTTATGGAGAGATGGCTATGGAAATGTATGGGGGATGCTTTAAGAAAGCTTTTCTGATTTACTCTCCTTTAACTTATCACTTACCTCTCCACAAGAAAAAAAGAAAGCTTATACTGAGAGACAGAGCAGTTAGTAGGCAAAGTTATTTTTATGTGCAAGGAACAGGTGAAGGGCAACTCAGGAGCTGAACTTAATCCATCTTCCCTAATTCAGGGGTACTTTCTTTTTAATAAATAGACACCACAGACTATGTAGAAGAGATGTATGGGTTTGAGAATTGAGTATTAGAATAAGGCATCTCTTCTTACTTTTACTCCTATCAGACAGTTTCACAGCACTTGCTGTTTGCTTCAGTATTTACTCACACCTTGAAGTCTTTTTTTCTTGATTTTCCAGCCTGAGAACAAGCATGCTTACTCCAGTGGCTCATTGTGACTGTGCTTAGCCTCTGGTACTGATGGGTTTTCTCCACTCATCTTTATCTATGCCCTCATTATAATATTTCCTTCCTTATTACCACAGAACAAATTTCTGTTCCCCTCTATGACACAGCAGCCGATTCCCATGGGACAGCACAACAGGGTTTTTCTGCCCATTTTAATCTTATTCAAGGTCACACAGTGAAAACTCAGGTCAGGAACAGCAATTTGAAGTTTCCTTGCTCAAATCCCACAATCCAAAATATTCCTGCCTAATAATTAGAGTACAAATGAACTCTAACCCACTTCCTGAATTACACCTAACTCAGTATGAGAGCCTGTTCTCCAGGGTATGAACAGCTAATGGGTATCAGCTGTTACTGAGTCACATTTGCTCTATACCCTAGGTATAAGAGACTGAAGCAAGCAGAGACTATACATTTACATCAATTATGTCATTACACTAGTATGAGACTAAAAAAAACAACAAGAAATTCACTGGATTTTACTGTTTCGTGTTTTCACAGAAGTCAACTTACATCTGTTGCGTGCTCCACAGATGAAAGAGGAATCCACAGAACTCCTAACATGCTATCCCAGAGCAAGCCTTTCTTCCACAGTTCTACAGTGAAGCCTTTTTCACCAGCACCAATTTCACTAAAAAGTGAATACATAAACTATTAAACTGAAAATGGTGGCTCTTTATCATAGTACCTTGAGTTAGTATTTTACAGTACATTCAGAGGAAGTTCATATTCAGTATACCCAAAATACAAAATAGCAGGCATAATATAAGCACCAGACTGGAAAAGCCAAAGTGTCATTGCTCCCAACTGCTTTTTTTTCCAAATTGATATTTGAAAAAAAAAGTGTCAGTTTCCAGCTGTTAGGAGCCTTATTCTGCTAGAGTAATTTTTCCCTTTGCCTTCACAGATTGTAAGCTGTCTCACACAATATCAATTGCTCAAACAAAAACCACCAAAGATGCAAGTCAGTTGATAAGAACCACCTGAAACTTACAACATAAAGTCCTGCTCCCAGCAAGGTTCGCTTCCCCTTCTTTCTATTGTAGTGCCTTTCAGATTTTGGACTTTCAGAACAACATAGGTGTCAAATGCCTCTGTAAAAGAACAAGAACAATTAGTTGCAGACCTAAACTGTTGTGTTTTGTTTTCTTTTTAAACTCTAGAAGTCAGAAACATTCAATATGAATGTTACAGAGATTTTACTCTTTCTCCATAGAACACATCCAGTGATTGCTTTCAAACATGTGGACCTGAACAAGGAAATCCTTATAAAGATATTATAATAGGAAAGTCCCATTACAGGTAGGAAATAATGTAATCCTAGACGCAAGCAATTGTTTTAGGGATCAGATTCCAGATATGACTTCCCAGATTATTTATCAATTCCTCTGACAGATTTTGTATGAAATCAGCATGTGCTCTTTGCACATTTTCTTCAACTTTCAAGTGATACAATAACATTGGTGATTGACTATTTGACATTCATATTCAAGTAAGGCTCAACCAAAAACTTGCCATGATGCAGTTCTGTCATGTCTTTATGTGGCAATCTAGTTCTGTCTGTAGCTACATGGGCTAAATACAATTCAGATATTGTCCCAAAGAAACTCAAATGCTTATCTAAAATAATAATAAAAAAGGACCTAAACAGCTGACAGATAAAACTGAAACTTTTTTTTAAACTATCACTGACAGAAAAGCAGAACTACTCTGCCATTCTGGGCCTGTTGCTACACTACTCCAGTAGGAAGATGAGTACAACACAGCTACTTTCTCACTCCTCCCCATAGTGGGACAGGGAAAAGAATATGAAAGGTAATAGTGAGCAAGCTTATAAATTGAGATTAAAGACAGTTTACTAGGTAAAGCAAAAGTTGTGCATGCAAGGAAAGCAAAACAGAATTCTTCACTTCTTCCTGTCTGCACACAGCTGTTTAGCCACCTCCAGGAAAGCAGGGTTCATGACTGATAACAGTTTATTTTCAAGTCAAAATGTCATTGCTCCAGACATCCTCCTTACCCTCCTCCTTTACCTCAGCTTTTATTGAGGAACATGACATTGTAAGTTATGGAATACCTCTTTGGATGAATTCTTGGTTATGTTCCCTCAACCTCTTGCGCATGCTCCAGCCACCTCAATAGCTAGGTGGCATGAGAAGCAGAAACACTAAATACTCTGTAAGCACTGCTCTGCAAAAACTGAAACATCACTTTGTTATCACCACTATTTCAAACAGCACTACGCAAAGCTCTGTGAAGAAAGCTAATTCTACTCTAGGCAAACCCACAACAAAGCATCACACAGGAATCTGAGGTGTAAAAGGGCATATTATGTTGTCTTGATTTATGGAGCTGAGCTGTTCAGAAAATCTTTTCAGGCTGTATGCAAGGAACAAGTATTAACAGCCTCCAATATTCTACATATGGACAAACATCAGCAATTTAAAGAAAACCTACTGTCAACATATACATTAGATGTTGCCATCAAAAGTTATTTTTGAGCTGCCTGTATTAACACAGGTCAATCCACCATCAAGCACGAGTGAAGCTGTTTCCATCTACAATGGTCTCTTGCATAGGTTGTCTTAAATGACATTGCAATTACTAAAACACATGAAGGAGAAGAGTAACCTCCTTGCCTCTGTCTGCTTTTCCTCTAGGTACATCTTATTAATTAGAACTGATGATATTTGACAAAAGGACTAAAAGGTGTTAAGTAATGATTTTTATTCCCAAAGAAAACCAACAGCAGTCAGTGTTTTCTGTAATGTAGTACACCAGTGTTTGAGAACACATCTTTTATTCTTACTTTAAACACACTGTTGACAAAGTCAATATAGATGTAGAAGAACAGTAGCTTATTTTTGAGAAAAGGTGTCAACAATGCATGATTCCCATGCAATCCTATTACTCCATTTAACTGAGGCAAACAGTAAAGCTTGCAAAATCTTTTGTAGCTGCAGAATGAAAATATGGTTTGGAAGCTTTCAGCTTAAGTTGTGGGAAATTTTCAAAACAGATTCCCATTAAATCATTTTGCTAAAAAACAACAACCTGAAACATTTAATCCAGCATCTCTGAGCACCTATACCCATTTCTAAACTTAAAAAGAAACAACTCCACAGCAATCTCACCCAAAATGAAAATTCATCTCCTTTGAAGAAAACAACAGAAGGTAGAGCAATGAACCAGATTACTACTGAAAATGGTGATAAATCCTGTTTACTTTCCATCTTTCCTAGCTCGTTTTCTAGCATAAAAACTAAAAATATCTGTCTGCCTGCATTAACATTTTTTTCTTGCATGAAAAATCTGTCACCTGCCCTTTAGAACTGTTTCTCCAAGAGCTCCTTGGCCTCTCTAGCTTTTCCATGGATATGGACACTGTCTTTCAGTGCTTTATCACTAATTAGTCTTCTTTGGACTTCATGGGTTATACTCAGTAACAAAATATAAAAGCCATCTTCCACATTAGAGCAGATCTACATCAAGAACAACTGAAAGAACAGACTGTTGTCTACTCTGGTAGTGGAAAGTCACAGATTTTGTTCAAAGACAACCAAATTTGCTTCCACAAATCTATTATTACAATTCTCAGTCAAAAATGGGAGGCTTTGGTCAATGTTGTATGAGAAAAAGTGAAATTAAATAGCTTCTCTTGACTCATGACCAGTTTAGGTCAAATCAAGTAAAATTGCTTTTTAAAATAGAAATATCTTAACTTGATTGAGAGACAATAATTAGCAACTTAAAATAACAAATTGTTAGAGTCCATCATTTTATAATTTTTATCTTTAAAGTACTTTTATTTCCTCAGTTGTTTTGTGCTGAACTCCTGCTGAGATGCATTACAGTCACTAAGTTCACTATGAAGTATATGAAATAAAATCACAGCAGAAATTAAAAGGGAATTCAGACTTACCAGCTGCTTTATCCAACCTTCCTTTTTTAACTGTAAAAGAAAAAAGATTTCATACCTTGATAATATACGATTAACATTGTATTTTTTTTTAAGGAAATCAACACTATTTCAATGGTTTTAAGAAAACAAAGTAGACACTTCCAAATAAACATCACTGTAATGTTTCTTAAAACACTTTTGGAAAAAATCATGAAGTTTGTTTTACAGCTTATATGAGCTTAATAAATACATGGGTCCAGTACAAAGGTAGAGTAGACTGGATAGATCTTTATTATTCACTATCCATCATTTCATAATGACAGCTCATAATTTTCACATAATCTAAGCTAATGTCTAGCATCCTATTAAGAAGTAGTTTTCATTCAGTATCTATTCTGCCTGCTAGAAAAGGCATGCTGCAGCAAAGACTTTAATTTAAAAGCTTGCATTTTGAATTTTGATTCATTTATTTGTTTTACAGATGTAAGTTCCACTCTGTCATGTCACTCCCACTTCTCTGGAACCAGTTGTGCTGTGAGTAACAGATTTTTCCTACACATGGAAACCTGGTCATTACTTCAGATCTGGTATATGACTATTAAATATCATTTAATTTAGTCTTTAATCCAAATAAAAGTTATTTTTCCTGCCATATCAGCACATGCAAGGCAGTTCAGATGTATTTGACTGAAGCAACACTGCAGCCCTGCTATTTTTATCTGTATCATGTATTTCACTGGTAATTTTGATTTAATAATTGCCAATAAATTTTAAGAAAAAGCAAATTTTAAATATTCAGGTTTATACTATTGAGGTCCCCATAGCTTAGCACTATTTTCTGATGTCCGTTTGCTTATCTACCTAAATACCCTTAAGTACTCTGTGAAATTGCAATGTACTTATGAAATACCTACCTAAACAATTTCACTGTTTTGTATGGTGAGAATTCTTTCACTTTCAGGGCAAACAGAGACTGTCAAACTGTCACCAAGCTAAAAGGGAGAGTGGGGCTCCAAACACTGCAGCAGTTTGACCACACTGCAAGAGCACAGGACTTACACACTGCTTGCTTGACTTCCCTTGAAGAAAGCACTACAAGGATCCCCCCTTCACATAAATTAACAGTGCACCACAGTCTTTGAAGTGCTTCAAATAGCCACCTACTAAATACATTGTACAGGAGAAGCTGTCTGCTTGATAAGAAAAACCTACCTTTAACAGAGAGAAGTTCCATTCCAGAAAAAAAGATAATTTAGGAGACAACTTTAAGTAGTTTGTCTTGGTGAACATTAAATTACACTTCACCTCCTGTTTCTTCAGTGCAAGTGTGTTACGCGTTTCACTTCTCTTACACACTCCTCCCATGTTTTACATGGAGAAATTCCAGCCAATTAAAAGACCAGTGACAAATTCTTTCTGCTTCAACAAACATCCAGAGATGGAAAAGGAATGGAAAAATTACAGCTGTTTCCTCTCCCTCATTTCCTCAGCGTCTATCTGACATACACAGCTGCCTCCAGACTAAATAACGTTCCTGAATGCCATCTCTGTCCAGCAACAGCAAACATGGCATGATGATTTTATTAGAAACAAACTCTGGGATTTCTTAAACTTTCATTTTTAATACTTTGTTGAAAAAAGCTTAATATTCTACACATTAGTTCACATAGAACGTCTATTTTACTTTATTAGCTACAGCTATGTAAAAGTAGGCTTAATTTACTCAAACAAAAAGCAAATAAATATCACAGAGACAAGCTTAATTTTAATGCACCCCATGAACTCGTAATTCTATTGTTATACCTGGTTACTTTACACTGATAACAAATAATCTGTTGCAGTGATCTTTTCCTTTGAAACCTTACTCAAAGCACTGAATTCACTACAAGAACTGCAGCATTTTTTACTGTTTGTGCTGGTTGATTGGGTTATTAATGGTGCTGTTTTTTTGTTTTTAAAAATGTTTTAATATATTCATATAGCAATGAAAAACTTTAATATTTTCAGTCTAAACCATACAATCTTGTTTTTGTTCTTAGATCTTAAGTTCAACTAGAGAAATCGAATCCTCAGGGCAGAAAAGGAGACATCAACCTTTTAGCTCAGGATCTACTGAGAGGTTGTTTGAGGTTCAAAAGAAATTCAATGAAAGGTGAATGCTGGGAAAAGCAAAGGAAGCCACTGGGGTGAGGGGAAACTTAGTGTTTATAAATACAGGAGATAGTGAGACTAACTTTTGTCATTGTTTCCTAACAACAAGACAGGAGATAATAGCACGAATTTTAATTATTTCATCTGAACAACATAAATATTTTATCATGAAGGTAATTTAATAATGAAATATAGTTTGTCCAGAGAGAAAGTGCAGACTCCATCCTTGGAGATGCTCAGAACCTTACTGTACACAATCCTGGGCACCCTGTTCTTACTGGCCCCATGAAGCAGAAGTGCTGGACTAAACTATCTCAAGTGCTCCCTTCCGACCTCAACAACTTGAGAATACAATGGCCTATTCTATGTTAAGTATGACACAATCTAATATGGTGCACAACTTGCTCCATGAAAGTCTGCAGTCACTCTGCAGGATGTACCTGGTCTTTGTTTTGGTACCATGTAAGTGTCTAATACTGGCTTTAGTTTCATACTACTATATCGTAACACAAAGCTGTCACAATTGCCTTTCAGACTAATATACTTACACTTCTCTGCTTGGAATACTATTTATTTGAACCAGTCTCCCAGAGCCAGCCTTATGCAAAAAAAAAATGGAATTCCAGTGAACTTAGCACAGCTAAGTCTAGCATCTGATAGAGAATCCAATTCTGATGTCACATTTGGACCAAATTAAGAAGCATTTGCTCAAAACAGAGGTGTAATCACTGTTCTCCAGCATTCTGACTTCCACACAACATGCGTACAATTTCAGCCAGCACAGACACTGAAAGTCTAGAAAATAACTCAGTTTCAGTGAGTAATCACAAAAACAACAGAAGAACAAGAAACCCACCCATGAAGGACCATCAGAAGAACGATTACATTTACAGATGGAAGCAAGCTACTAATGGAAAATGCATGCAATTAAATCTTCCAGTTCCTTAATTAGTCTCTTGAATACTTGCATTCCAGCAGTTACAAGTCATTGTGGTTTATTTGCCATGATGTCAAAGCAACTAGGAAAACTGCTATGATTACGCAGCAGGAAATACACAGAGAACATCTGAACATGAGCAGAACGTTGCTATGGATTGAAGATATGTTTAGCATAGGTAGTCTTTCACTTAGAAAAAGCATTATGCTCAAAAACCAAAAGAACAGCAGGGAGCTCTGTGCAGAAACAAGCAGTCAGGACAGCATTTGGCTGAAGGATAAGAGCAGAAGCTGCAATATGACAAGTGTGTTTCACTAGCCAGTAGTTCCAGTACATTCAGGTAAATATCTCATCACTCAGTCATTCCTTCCCCTATGTTTTCCTCCTCCATTCTATCATTTCTTAATTAATGCCTGAAATAATGGGTTCTAAAAATACAGATCCATGTCTAGAATCAAGAATGCAGGAAAATACTTTAAAAAGTACAGAATTCCCTGCATTTCTAGTCAAAGTATGTAAAAGTCACAACAGGTAAGAAGTATAAACAGAAAAGGTATGATACTTCTATTAAGATATCGAGCTGATACTTGACATTACTGAGCTTCTGTAAAACATATGGAAATCCATTCTGTTGCTTTTTGTTTTTAACAGTACTTTTGTTACAGTATTTCTTTGTACTAACTTAAATTGCACATAACTTGGAGCTGCTCAGCATTGAAAGCAAGGAGGTTTCAGTTTAATTATTTACCTACTTGGCATTAGAACCACACATTGTTCTCCTCAGGAAGTTCTTTCTCTACAGGATACTTGTAATGCAACAAATATGGTCACAAACATGATTTAAAATATGTCACATAAGGAGAACAAGGATCAAAGCATATTTGAATGTGACTGTCAAAATGTGGAAGATCACCTCTCAATTCTCACAAGAGAAGGAAAATAAAACAAAAAAGTTAAGAATTCCATGGCGTAAGAAATAATATGAAGAAAACAGTGCAAAATAAAGAGATGACCTTTTAGCCAAATTTCAATTGACGCTTAAGTGTGGTTTGTAGGAACAGTTCCCTTGAATTACATTCCTATATGAATATTATGAAGCCATCTTTACTTAGCCACTTTTATTCTGAGCCACATACAGATTGAGAAGAGAATCCCATACTAATGATTACATTTATTCAGTTTGAATACTCTTCAGACTCAAAGCCTCTACAGTGATGGAGTTGTTTAGAAATATGAAGTCACATACCCCAGAAAGTCTTTGTATCAGCAGAGATATGCCTTAACACAAAGAAAGATAAAACTAGAAAAAAGCCTACCTGCTTTTTAGCATCTATTTTCAGTTACCATTGATTTCCTAAAAATCCTTACTTCATCATTAGTATGATATGTGTAAAACTGATTGCTCCTGCTGGAATTCAACTGTTCACTATCATTCCACAGGAATAAAAGGCCAAGGCTCCTAAGAGGCCCAATGAAACATTTCCAGCCTCTTCCAGGTGTTTCATACATTCTGACATGCACACACAGCTACTTCCTAGACTACCTTTACTTTACATCTGCAGACACCTAGTGGAAGGTCCAAAGTGTTCTGGAGGACAGCAAGAACTTGATAGAGAACAAACTTCAATTGTTTTCACATCTGATTTTCCTCTTAAAACACCACTAAAATACAACAAATGTGAAAAGCCTGGGATGGGGAAAAAAAAGAGCCACATTATTTTGTGATTTAAATACAATCCTGAAGAAAAAATTTAGATTGTTTTTAAAAGTACTTTCAATAGCGAACATAAAAGTAGTACCTTGCTTTCAAGAGATTTCTTTCTTCAGACCATCCAGTTCTATTCATTTTATTCACCAGATTTGTTTTTTAACATGGTCTATCTCCTAAATATATATCTCAGGTGGGTGGCATTTTCTTTGTTTTCACACATATAGTTTACAGTCTTCCTTCTGCATTAGAGGTGCAGAGGAGTGCTAGTCAGCTTTTTTGTGTCAGTGGAATTATAGTGCAAAAAAGGTACCTCCTCCAGTAACAATGAGAATAAATACAATTAAAAACAAAAATAAGCAGGCAGATAAGTCTGACAGCCTTAATTTGACTATATTGGGATTTAGCAGAATGTTTTGTAAACCAGACTAAAGTTAGTTGCACATATTGTAAGTTCCATGTGTGTTCTCTTGGTGCTTTGAAAAGTTTTCCATGTTCAGGACACTCAATGGTTGCATTTAAACCAAATGGCCTCTTCATTTGTTTTTCCAGAACTGTAATCTTTTCAACTAGCTTTGGAATCCTGGTACTCAAGAAAAGCATTTGAACTATCAGTATTCATCTCCTGTACCTCTATTTAGCAAACATAAGTGATTATATTTCTAGCATTCCCTTTAAAAATCATCACTTCGGTCTGTAACAGCTCAGCACTTTCAGCCTTCATTTCCAATATTACCTTATGCCCTAAAGACAGGCACTAATATTTCCTGCCCTTCTGAAAAACGGAAGGGCAAGTCTTCTTTCCCTTGCTTTTCCTTGCTCAAAAGTATGTGAAAAGCTCCCAGAAACACATATAGCTTTCATATTTGCCTTTGTTACATGACTGCACAGGACAATACAGGGAGAGATGTGGTTACGTTGTTCATCACAAGGATTTTAAAAGTGGGGAAAAATGGCCCCACAAATTCTTTTATGATTTACTATTAAAGAGATAACTTCACATTCCTCCCTCAAGAAAACTAAATGTCAAGAAAACGGTTTTAAAACAGCTATGAGATGAAGGAAGCAAGACGTGAACTTCTGCTTAAGCCTTAACCTATTTGAACACCAAGTTAGCAATACCGAATTTTGTTTCCTCACTCTCAGGAAAATTGAACAAATGTTTCTCTCCATCTTTTCCCCTGACTCCCTCTAGCGTCGCAAGAAGTGCATTACAGCTCATGCTCCATCACCTCAAATATGCAGAAACATACATATTAATAACAACCCTGGTACCACCATACTCCTGGACCTAGAGATCAAAACATTCTTTTTTTTTTCGGGGGAGGAAAGAAACATTAAGATAAATTTTACAGATCTAAAGAGATGAGATTGAAATCTGCCTTGCTTTAATTCTATACTGTGACAAGTAGCAGCTTCCTTTGTCTGTTGATGCAATACCAATTTATGAGATCACATTCATTCTCATAAAAGCGCAGATTTAATCAACAGCATCCTTAATTCTCCAGGAGTGGTGAATGTACCCAGAGCTTACTTTAGCAAAACAGTAGCTCGGTTGCAAAACTGGACATTTATTATGTGAAATGCTGACATAAAATAAGTTCATACAGTAAATTCTCACTACTTGATAGCTCTGTCCTAATGCAATCTAAGCTACAACTCCTTCACGCTCTGGTGAGTGACATCTGCCAATGTTGTTAACCCCTCATTTCTCATAGTCATCTCAAAAACAAGCTTTGGTTACTAAATAAGACCATATGAATACTTTAGTTCACAGAAGTTGCATTGCTGCTCATTAAAATAAAAGGGCAACTTCTTCAAGGGGATGAAGAGAAGAAAGCTGGAGAAATTAATTAGTGGATTACAATAATAACAAATTATTGAATTATTACATGGTTTTGAATATTAATAAATTCATGAACTGAAATTTATAGTGAAAAAATGGTACATACACAATGCCAGATCATAGGAAACAGCCCTCTCCCTTTTTCCCTTTTAAAATAAGATCTGTGAAACTTTCACAGTTTGAGGGATTTGTGTTTGTTTTTGGTGGATTATAGTTGTTTTTTTTTTTTTTACTTTTTTTTTTAAGTGCTTTTCATTCATAATTTTCAAGTCTTACACTCATTATGATAAGCCTTATCTTTTTAAAACTGTAGTTTGGGAAAATAAGGCACTAAAGTAGAAGCTAGCTGCATGATGTTCCTGCATAGCCTGGTGCCCAAGCTTACAATTAACATAGCATTTCTGAATGCAGCACTCAGTGAGTTTAACTAAGCTCTCTTCAGCAAAGGAATAATAAAAAAAGTCTCACACATGCAAAAAAAAAAAAAAGCGAAATAAAGTGGTGCGTACATCAGACAGAAAATTGGGAAAAGAGTCGAGTTCAGAACACACAACTTCTGTAACTGTACATGAAAATGGTACTCAAAAAATAGAACTAAAAAGTAATGTAGCTTTAATGCAGGAAGTTTTCTTTTGGAGCAAAAGAAACAAACCCAGAATTTACCTCCGTCAGGACAAATTCTCTCAGCATCCATTTCATTCACTGTGTGCACCCCTGTCCTTTGCACTTTTTTTTGGACCTATTAACTGCCCTTACCTTCTGGGTCCCAACAGCCCAGAAGTCTCCTTTTCTTCAGCAGAGAAAAGTGATTTCTATTGAGCTCAAAAGTAGGATCAGTTTTAGCCTCATTCAGAAATAGCACTCAGAAGTGTCAGCAATGACACCTGACTCATACTTCACACAAATTAAGACAAGAGTTCACACGGAAAAATGACATAGGAGTATTTCACTTTCTAAGAATAAACTACAATAAGTCTGTTTTGTTTTCAGTATGACTATTACCAAAAACCCAAAAGCAAGCCCAGAAATAACTACTTCTAGAAATTTTCACACATAATATCATATTTAATTTTATTTAACTTGCAGGGATGCAATCTAACTAAACACCTCCATTCACACTAGGGTTCTATTTTCAGTGGTAGTAACTTCCACATGTGAAATTACTCAAAATTCAATCAAGCATTAGAAGTTATTTTCTTAGAGTTGTTTAGAAGAAATAAAATACATTTCCAAGTGAATAATGAATCTTGAAAAAGCTAAACTGCAGAACTAGGTGGGGGAGTGGGGGGGAGTATGCTTCAAAGTTACACAAGTTCTACAAGCTTTTCTTTGTGGTTACTCAGCTCTATGAGGGGCCCTTCAGATGAAGACAACAATCACAGCAATGCATTTTGGAACATCATTCTTTATCTCAAAGTAGATAGCTGAGGGAAATGTCCATAATGTATGCATGAACTCAATAAAACAAAGATAAAAACAGTGCACATAAGGCACCACAGTAATTATTGCATTAAGATATGAAAACTACAGGCCCTAAAAACATATTTAAATGTCTTTATACCCTCTCAGGTCTCCAGGCATTTTAACATTAGCCCAATAAACATAAAGAAAAAAAATTTAGGAAGTAGTACATCTAGAGACACAAATTCTTTGGTAACACCAGCTCCCACAGCTCCGTAAGAGCTTTTGAGCATCTGTAACGAACTCCCAGCACACACCACAGCCGGCCCACGCTGGATACTCACAGGAACAACTTCCAGGTCCCAGCTACATTACATTATACCTACCACACGAAACAAGAAGAGCGCACACTTATGAACCAATACCACGCTCATCTGCTTGCTTCTCTCCTCTCGCTCACGCTCTATTTGCTTCAACCCACCTAAGCTCTCTTTAAGCCGTCGAAGCTGAGCAGCGCAGACCCCCCCGCCCCGCGCAGACCCCGCCCGCCCCGCGCTGCCCTCAGGCGCGGCTCCGCACACCTGTTTGGAATCACGGTCCCCCGCAGCGCCCACCTGGGAGCCCACAGCGGCCGCTCCGCGCCCCGCCCGCCCCTCACGGCACACCTGCGTCCCGCAGCCGCGAGCAGAAGCGCGATGCCTCTTTGCCCCGTGCGGTGGTTAAACGTCACCTGTGCTCCATCACCGGCTGGGGGAGCTCCGAGGGGCGGGCGCTCACCTGTCGGACCTGCACTGGGTGGGGCGCGACCTCGCCTCATTAGCGAGGGGCGGGTAGAAGGACGCGCTGTTCTGGTGTCACCCAAGTTTAACCCTACATACTTTTATATATGTAATTTTTTTTTCCCTTGTTTTATTTTTTCTTTCTTCCTGTTCTCCGTCCTTTCCCGTCGGGGTGGAGAGCTACCGTGTGAGCGCGTCACCCCTGCGTTCCGACCGGGCTGCGGGCGGAGCGAGCTGCGGGCGGTTCGGACCAGCCCTGCTCCGACAGCCGTCCCACGCCCGGCGGCGGGCGCAGAGCCGCGTGTCACCCCTCTAGGGCAGGACGCAGCCTGGCCTCGCTCCCTGCCTCTCCCCTCGGTGCTCTCCTCACTCGCGGTGCCCGGAGTGGGTCCAGGTAAGGGGTTGTGCCGGCCCGGTTCGGCTCCTGTCAGCGCATCGCGGATTGCAGCCTCCGTGCTGCGCGAGGTGCGCGCTGTGCCCGAGCCTTTGCTTCTGCAGCCCCCGCGCGGCGCTCGGGCTGGGCAGGGTGATGGCAGGGCAGGGCGAGATCCGCTGTGTGAGGCCTCTGCCATGCTTTTCCTTCTACTGGCCAGCTGGGGGACTTGCTCGAGTAGAGCCAACTTTTTCTTTTAACTGTTATTTTGTATTTGGTTTTGGCCTGTATGCGTATCCATCTGTAACAGCTCTATGTTTGTATTGTATTTAAACTTTAATTTGTGGTGTTTAATATGGGTGTCTAGACTGCAAAATATCTAGAGATGGGCATACACCTTCCAGACCTTGTCTCTTAGCAGTGGTTCCGGGTAGGACTTCTGCTCAGTTAATCAAGAGGACTCAATTAGAGCCCTGTAGTCACGGTTCTTTCTTCAGTTATTGCTCGGGCTGCAGCTCCCTGAAAGGAGGTTGTGGTGAGGTGGGGCTCAGCCTCTGCTCCTGGGTAATGGTAATAGGATGAGAAGGCATGGCCCTAAGGAGAGCTTCAGGTTGGATATTAGAAAAGACTCAGAAAGAGTGGCTGGGCACTGAAACAGGCTGCCCAAGTTGCTTGTGGAGTCACTGTTCCTGGAGGCACTCAGTGAAGAGTAAATACGGCACTGAAGGGTAGGGTTTCAAGCAGTCACAGGCGTGGGTTGGTTGCTGGATTGTGATCTTAGTGGTCTTTCTAGCCTTTATCATTCTGTTACATAACGTGGTGGTGTTTCCTTAATATGTTTGTAACCAACAAATTCCTAATGCCTTCGTTAAGGGTGCGTGAAGTTTAGGAATGCTTGTTACAGAAACTGCTGTTGTGTGAGCTGGTTCTGCTCCAAAGGTCTGTGCTGCTTTCAGGGCTGATGTGTGACAATAGCAAGCTTCTCATTAAACACTTCAAATGTTAAAATTAGAAATATACTGTAACAAGGAGAGCAATCTGTGCGTTGCAAAGCATTGAGTCAGGTTCGGACTTTGGTTTTGCTTCATAATAAACTGTGTCTTTGTACGGCTCTGGCTGTGTGTATATTATAAATCAGTCAGGGCTGTTTACACTAAACAGCTGTGTGCCTCCCAGCAGGGAACATTGTGCAGCGGCCTGTTTGGTAATAAAGAGTACCTGAAGAGTAAAAGGGAAAAGTGAAGAGTTCTCAAATAGTCGCAGTTGGGAAACTTTCATGATGATGTGCTCGATTACAGTACTAATTAGTGATTATTGCATCACTATACTAAAGACAAAGGCTGGTGAAATGTTTTATATCTAGCATCTCCTTCCAATTTTGTTTATCTCAACATTCTGGAGTACAGTGTAGCTGAACCCAGACCAACACCCTTCTGATGATGTATCTTCAGTGACTTCAAGGTCACTCAGGGAAGACAAACTGAGTGGCTCAATCTTTGATGCATATTTGCTGCCTTTCTCTTGGGGATTTTATTCATTTTTAAGTTTTTCAGGTTTAACATTTTGACCTTGTTAGATTTTCTTCTGTCTTAAAGCAGTGTAAATAATGAATTCTACAGGCTTAGTTATGGCTAGTTTGTTACAGAATATGGTGTTTCATAAAAATGAATGTTCATTGAAGCTCTTGTAGATGATACATGACTTTGACTTCTATCTGTGGGAGTTCTTGACACAGACTTGAAGTTCATTACTCTGTGTTTCCTAGGAGTGTAGGTTACAAACTTGGAGGTGGAACCACCTTAGCAGATCCTTTGCATATAGGAATCTTAAACTCCTTAAGGACATCGATTCATTTGAGCAGAGTTGCTCATAATTAATGGAAAAATCCACAAAGCTGTCTGCTAGCACAAGGAAGCAGCACTTAAAAACAAAAAAACTATACAGATAAACCTAATATACATATAACACATATAAAAGTTAAGGTTAAAACATGTCTTTATGTCAATAAGATGTAGCTTTGTCAAAATCAAAGATTAACTTCTGCTGGTACTGATGGCTGTCATCTCCCACATGCTTTCCTGTAAGAAGGGAGGAATGAGTTTCTTAAAGCCATTTTAGCAACACATTTCACCATTTAAACGAGTAACTCCACAGAAGACTTAAGCGATAGTGTTTATATACTTAAGATTTTGGAAGTGGCCAAGAATTCGTGCACTTCTGAAGGATTGCTCAAAACCTTTTCTTACAGATAACTATTCTATTAGATATGATGTTATGATAGTAAAATTGCAGACAGTAGAACAAATATAATTTTTCCAATTACATATTTAAGTCTCTGAGCACTTGTATATTTTTTCCAAATGAATTGTATATACACAAGATCCTTAGTATATGATTTAAGAACAAGTTTGTTAGCACATGTGCGTTAATGGTTATCAAATGTGTAGACAGCTATTATATCCAAGATTTTTGCTGGTGAAGCATTTAATGATGATGGAATAAAGGGATTTTATAATCTTACAAGAATTTTTTTTTTTGTGCTTGGGAAAATGTGTCCCAATGCTTTTATAGTAAGCTTAAAATAACAGGTTATGGGGCAGTGCTAACTTCAAGGAGGTGCAGGTTATTCTACTGTACCCTATAACAGTGTGTACAACACGAGACTTCCAAGTTGCTGGTGTTTTTGCTGCCCCATTTTCCAGTTTAGGAGCAACATAAACTATTTTAATTAATATTGTGTCACCAAAAGCTTTTCAAATGGCCAATTGAATTCTGCCAAGATAGAGTCTTTTGATGAAAACATATCTTTATTGATTGTTGAAGAAGAAAATCATTCTTAAAATGAAATCCAGAGAAAAAAATCATATCCCTCAGAGAAAATTTCTGAGTGGCAGGCTGAGATTAACATCATAAAATTGAATTTGTGCTGCAAACCTTTGATGTAATCAGCAGCTGGGAGATGGTGTTGCCCTTACTGTGCTCCTTCTGATTGTGGTGAATTACTGTGTGGAATGAAATAAGTGTTTCTTGTGTCACTCGTTCAAGAAATACAAACAAGGTATTACTAGGTGGTTCTTGCTAGTTAAAATGAGTTGTATTGATTCCTGGTCCCAGGCTCTTGCTCCCTTGGACTGTAAAAGCAGTGCAGTCGCACCCCAGGGGAGATCTGGTGGTCACTCAGCAGTGACTCCTCTGGCTGATGAAGGTGTAGGCCTGGCAGGTCTCAGAAGAAGTCCCATTAAATCTTTAGCAGCATAGTGGCAGCCAGGGTCTCCAGAATGAGAATGAGGGGAAGCTACCAAAGCCAAGTAGAGGGAAAGGTGTGTGATGGTTCGCGTTCTTAAAATGAATTAAAACATGAGGAGGTGGGACAAAGAATAGTCGTCTTCCTTGGAGCCTTTTCATCTCCATTGTATTCTAATTTCTATTCTAAGTTTCTTTCTTGGTATTTCATTTTCTTTTCTAATTTACTGCATTGCTTAAGCCTATAAAAACCTGCATGTACCCTGCTGCTTCGCGAACTGCAAAATATTGTTGATTCTGTTCAGATTCCTGAATACAATGGGATTCTGAAGAGCAATTCATAGCAAAGTTGTGAGCACCATTGCAGGCATCAAAGTGATGTCTGAAAGCTTGCAAATACAGCATTAGGTCACTTATATTTAGAGAGAAAACCTTGTAAGGATATTTTGGTATTTGTGGCTTTTAGTTGGACTTGTTCTGTACTGTGGACAAGAAAAATTCTGAGAGTTGTCGTAGCTGTGTAGAATGTAGGGACTGCAAGTCAATGCAGTTTTTAAGTAAAGCTTTCACACCAACTAAAATATTAATAAAATGGCAGATAAAGGCAAAGAATAGACAGAAATCCTTAAGGGTTTGTTGTGAATACCTACTAGTCTCTAATTAAAACTCAGCTTCTTGCCCTAATATTATAATAAAACTAAAGAAGATTGAAGGGGCAACTTATGCTGTTTGATGTAACTATCAGGTATGTAAACGCTTGGGCAAACAGAACTTTGATGGACTTGAAGATGCATGTTGCCTTCATAAAATTTCGGTAGCTACTGATAATCGGTTTGCTCAAATATTCGAGCTTTGAACCCAAAATGAACGGCTAAGTGCTTGTCATCTCATAATACTTCCAAGATTGTATAACAATTTCTGCATTTTTTTTCTGCACGTACTGATCATTGTGTATGTAACTGCATTTTGAAACAACTGACCATGTTGACAGTACAGGCTGCTTAGGAAATGCAAAATAAGTAAATGTAAAAAGCCAGAAAAGGGCTCCTGACATTGTGGATGTTACCTGTGGTGTGTTTTTTTTCTTTAATTTTATATATGCATACAGTCTTTCTCCTTCCCCAGATAAGTTATAAATTCCTGTTTGGCTGCTTTTATCATGGAATGTTCTGTAGAAGCAGCATTCTGCCAAAACCATTGTTTTATTGCTTGAACAATTTGAGATTACATCTCAGACAAGTGAACTTCCTAGTCATAAAGACCTTGACATGTACTGGAACCAATGAATTCTGAAGTCTGCACTCATGATATGTTTTTTTAATGAAATGGTTCTTATAACTGTACTTAATAGCTTAATATTTTTATATATATTAAGTAAAATAAAGCTTTCTTTATGCTTTTGAGCAAGGTCTGCCTATAAATAAACACAGAGCCAAATATTGAATGTAAATTCTTGATTGGAAGTGAAACAGAACATTTGACTTTCTCTTGAACTTGGTGTGAATACATGCTTAGGAAGATGTCCAACATCACAGCTCCTCCTCTCTGCTCCATTACAGCTTTTGAATGGACTTCTAAATACATAGCAGGTTCTCTAGAGCAACGATTGTATTCAGTGTCTCAAAGAGAAGTTTTGATGCTGTATAAATGGTCCAGATTTGTTAAATCAGTACAGATGAAGTCCTTTAGGCTATACAAATTGTGATAATTTTTGAAGTTAAGAGGCTTGTGCTGTGGTTCTGGTGAGATGTGTTCATAAAAGTAGGGGCAGGATGGTGGAGATGTGACGTTATAGATGGCGTGAACTGGTATATTTTAACTAAGAACAAAAAATTTTCTTACAGTTATGAGGGAGTACTTTCTGGCAGTCAGAAGAAGGCAGGACAAACGAGTTCATTAGGCTGCAAGCAGAGAGAAATGGGAACATGACTGAGGAACCTGATTTAAAGTTGGATTATGAGTTAACACAGTGAATCAGACATGCTTGAATGGGCAAAGCTGGAGGAATTTAACATGTGCTGATAAGCTTACATGCAGGCGAGAAATGCCTTGGGCAGTATTTGACTTTGGAAATGCTTTACCTCTTTAAAGGAATAGTTTGATAAATCATTTGTTTTTAAAAGGTAAGAAATTTTGCTCTAGGTGCCATCAGCTCCACTACATACCTTTGATAAAACTAGTATTTTCAGACAAAGTGTGAATATGTGCATTTGTGCAAATAAGCATGCAGCATTTCTAGGGCAGTCGTGGTATCCATAGAGTCAAAACATTTATGCAAAGTACACTTTATCTTGTACATCAATATCTTGATCTTGAAGTTAAGAAGAGAAGGAAGATTTAAGGACAATTATATTAATGCAAGTTCATATACCTTGTCCTCTATTTCTCTTGCACTTCAGTCACAACACCAAGACAAAAGTGCAAAATGCTTGTGTGAAAAATTATATATAAAGGATTTTAGAATGATTTGTTCAGAGTAATACCTGTTCATAAATTCATAACAGTTATGGTCTGAAAATGTACAAATGAATTATCTTAGGTTGCTACAAAAGTAATGTCTTCTATTTATTTCATGGAAAATACAACTGATACGAAGAGCACGATAGCGCTACTTGATAGAGAACATTCTCAGCTATAAAACAGTATTTCAACATAAGCACCACCCTTAGCTATGCATTTTCATCAGCAATAAACAAGAGCCTGTTTGCCATGCTTGTAAAAATGTGCACATACAGCTGCTAACATGATGTTGCTCCTAGGAAGATGTTGCCCACATAGCCTTTCATTGGTGCCAAATCTAGACTGTACTGTGTGTGTGATAGGAATAGTCCAGCTAAGACTGACAATGTGTTCCATGGTCTTCAAATTCGTATGGGGTCTGGCCTATATTGTGTTGCAAGAGAGAGATTATCTACTTCTCTGGCCTGACTCTGGAAGCTCAAGCCTTCAGCTTAGTGAGTGACATGATGCAGCAGTCAGCGCTGATAGGAGGCATTACTTTCAGAGCAGCCCCATTCAATAATAACAAATTCTAGAGATTTTAATTTTCAATTTGTAGTTAGTTCTATTACACACCACTTGCTTAGTGGGTGTGCTAAGAATATTGATCTCGATTCTGTATTTCTCTTACATGAAAGTACAACAGTCCTTTCATGTAAGATGACCCAAAGGATGTAATTGTGTGTGTTAAGTTCCCTGAATATTTGACTTAACAGGACAAATAGAAGTTTTTTAGGTAAAACTGTCTATTGAAGTACCAAATCATGTTCTGCTACTTGCTGGTTTTCATTTTGAATACACTGTTGGGAGTACTCTAGAAAGATGTCAGATACTTAGGAATACAGGAACCCGAAGGCAAGAAAAATGCAGTAGAAAGCTTGTGAGATCATTGAGATAGCATTTTTATCAACTATTTTGATTGAAGCGAAGCAAGTACAGAAGGCTGAAGTGTTTCTAAAACAAGCAAGTGTCAAATTTTATATGTGGAGAAGTTGAAGTTTTTTTGTAAAAAGAAAAACTTTGGTACTGTTGTTTGTACATACACTGGAATATTTTCTCACATACTTAGTTCACAAGAATGTAGTGACCAGTAATCATTTTGGACAGTTCCAAAGTTTCCAAGTTTTTTTCTCTCAAGTGTGTTTGTTTTTCTGTTGTTGTGGTTTTTCTTATTTGGTGGTTGTTTGTTTTAATTATTTATTTTATGTTCCACGTGGCTTACAATCACCTTGACTTGTTTCTGTTTTCAGGTGTGAGCTATGAGGGCATCAATACCAGCTGTGGCAGTGTGGGGGAGAATCGCTCCCTCTCACAGCATCACTGCCATTATGATTACAGATGACCAGCAGACTATTGTTACGGGAAGTCAAGAGGGGCAAATATGTCTCTGGGATCTTTCATCAGAATTAAAGGTTTGTTTCTACCAAATTGATGAATGGAGGTTTTACCGTTTACTATCAACAGTGGAATTCCTTAGGCTCTTGCAGTTAAATTAATTATTAAAGATAAGTTTCCTATAATAAACCATACATCACGAAGCAAAGTGGTAAATGTTAAAGCACCTGTATGAGTAACCAATTATTTGCAGACATCAGAAAAATTTTTATAGATGATTGCTGATTTATAGATTATTTTGAGATTATGTACTGTAATTGCTGTAAGTTACTAAGTAACCATGCAACCACTGCAGTTCTTACACTGTGAAATCTTTTTTCTTTAATACAGTTGTTGAGCATGGCCTGTCATTTCAAGATAAAAGATGAAATATTGTAATTATGATAGAATTAAACTGAATTAAACTGATGAATTACTGCTATTCTATTTCATGTCCATATCTCTGAAAATTGAATGAAGTCAAAGCAATTCCAAATTTTTAATCTGTGTTCTTAGTGCTGGCTCTATTCTTGGATTTTGCTGTGCCATTTCAGTTTGAACATATCTTGACACTTTAATTTATGCTTTCACACTGCTGACTTTTTTCCTATTAAGGTGATCTTTGCATGAGATGAAGCTCATCCTAGTCAGAGGTGTTACTTAAACGCAGTGTTAAGTATGTGCTTAAGTGCTTTGCTGTATCAATTCCCTGCTTCACTTGCCATTTCTCCTTTTGCAGCATAGTGTAGGCCAGAGAGATTCTGTACTTCGCCTGTTTTATAACAGTTGACACTCCAGAAATTCTTCAGGAGCGGTTTCTAGACTACAGTGATTAAAGACTATAATTCCTATTGGCAGCATGCAAACTTGCATGATCTGTACACGTCTGTATTTCAGAAATATAGCTGAAGAACATAAGAATATAAAGCATGTTGTCAATTACTGATAATGTCTACAAGTAGGATTTACTGGCTTTTAGATCTTGGTAGTTTATAAAGTGCTCTGTTTAAGTTAAACCATTGTATTATTCTCCTAGATTTCATCTAAAGAAATTCTTTTTGGCCATACTGCTTCTGTAACTTGTTTGGCAAAGGCAAGAGAGTTTGAGAAACAGCCATATGTAGTAAGTGCTACTGAAAATGGGTAGGTAACTGAATACTCAATTTATTTTTCAAATCATAAAATGTACATCAAACATAGATCAAATTCTGCATTTGGCAGAAAGTTTTTAATCCTCTTTCTTGATTATATAAAAAGAATAGCAATTATGATAATGACTATTTCTCAAGGGCTATATATATATATATATACACAATAGGCTAACCAAGAATTCATCTCTCAGGCAATAGAAGATCTCTGCAAATTCAGGTAACCAGTTAGTCAGGAGAATAAGTTATTCAAGAGTCAGGCCCCATTCAAATGGAGGATAACAGACGATGGAGGGAGGGATTGGGCGGTTGAGAATTCTAATATCATGACGACTTTTTCTTCCTGAGTTTGATCTCAAGAATTGAATCAGGAAGGAGGCTAATGTACTTGATGCAGGTTGGGTTTGCTCAGTGACCACATTTGGAAGCACAGAAAAAGCAGCTCTTGAATAAAAGGTGTTCATGTTCTTTGTCTTTACTTAAATCGCATCTGCTGTCTTGGTATATGTCCCTTGAGTTTCCCGATCTTTCAGATTTTCTTGTATGTTTGTTGTGATTTGGTACTTTACTTAAATCAAATGAATTTCTGCAGTCCTGACAGTCCTGACAAAAAATGAGTTTTTATTTCTTGATTATTTTATAATCCTTTGTGCTGAAATCTGAAGCCTGTCTGTTGAAGATTTCAGCTTTTGAAAGCAGTAAGAACTAGTTTTTTACTTCCTTAGTGACTTTTCTTAAAAGACTTTTGTCTTGATACTTGATGATATTCCCCATTCATCTTAGGGTCACTTTTTTCAATTAATAAGACAGCTCTGTTAGAACCTTTCCCATGATGAACACTTGTTAGTTGCCCTCTCCAAGCTACAGCTTTCGTTGCCTTAAGGGTACTACTTTCTCACTGCTACTCCTCACTCACTGCTACTTTCTTGCTACTTTCCATCCAGCTACTAGGATTTCTAAGTCTCTCAAACTTCAGGTTGCAAGGAGAAGCTAACTGAGCAATGTGACTCAGGCATTTTAACCAAACCATTTACCTCTGTCTGCCCAGCGGGCTATCTAAGCTTTAAGGATTCATCAGAAAAGAAAGGTGGGAGAAATACAGAACTAGTTTTTGACTTGCTGACAATTCTGCCTGAGAGTTCAGAAGTGGATCTATCTTTCATCTTAATTCTGAAATTCTATTTGTGCAATATCATCTCCAGATCATACTGGAAGAAAAGATGCTACTTCCAAAAAAGCTGTAATGAAATGTGTTAAGAAACAAATGAGGTTTTTGCTATAGACGTGATACGTACATACATTCACATTCTGAAGGTTCTGCCACATAGGGCTTGCTTGGAATGAATATTGCTAGGACTAAACAGTGTTCTGTCTGCTTTAAATACTTGCTTTCCAAACTACCAAACTATAGCTAGCTTAAATTCTATACTGAGTAAATGCAGAACATTTATCACCTGTCCCTAGAAGGTTACAATATGTAGTTGAGAGGTAGAAATAGGAAACCTCTTCAGGAGATATGGAATTAAACTATTTTCTGGCCTGTGAGTCCTTCAGTTCACTGCCATTTTCAAGCCTCTATCTCTTTGCACTGGGGATAGAGGAAATTGTGTGGGAGATGCTTCCTTTCTTCTTTTCTCTGCTCTAAATCCCTCACCAGAATCCTTTGAATGTTTCTTTAACTGATTTATTCCAGAATGGTGGCTGTCAGTCACTGCTGGTACTTTTAACAAGGAAATCTTGTAATTTATTTTAATCCGCTATTCATAAGTTTTCACTCATGTTCTGTATCTGCTTGTGGCGAGTGCTGTAGGACAGTATTATCAACGTGCTGCTCCACTTCCTTTTTTATATACAAAGTAAATTAAGTGCAGTGTACAGATGCTGCAGCTATATTCTGGTCTAATTTGTGTGTGCTTGCATGCGTGTATTATAGCAATTTCACTGAAGTGGTAAAATCCCATGTATTCTGATATGAAGAAGTAGTAATTCACTGCCTTGAAATGATTACTGAAGACTAGAAGTTCTTATTTTTGTTCCATGAACTCTGCCATAGTATGTATATAGATTGTACTCCTGCAGAAGTGGAAAAAAAAAGTTAATGAGTAGATTAAAATGCAAGTTACTAAGTATTTTTGATATATTAAAATATTTCCCTGAGCTGTGACTACAAACCAGGTAAAAATTCATTTACAGCATTTAAATTGGTGTTTTTCCTGTTGTATTCTAGTTCGGTAGCACGTTGACCAGTATTTCAGTGAGGAGGAAAACTAGCTAATGAGACTTTCTAAAACAGCTCTTACATGTTACCGAGTAGAGCTGACATTCGGGTTGCCAAGAGACTTCGGCAGCCTCATGGTGGCACTGTTTCTTCTTCACCGAGGGCGTCAGTTCCTCCCTTGAACTGAAGCCTGCGGCGGAGGATGCGTTATGTGTTTCAAAACGTGTGGTTTAAGTTCAGTCGAATGAATCATTTTCAGGAGGATGTCGTTCCAACGAATGATAGTTATAGTGACACTTTGACGAGCTGTAATGGCAGTATACCTACAATTTGTTGTAGACCAGAGTTGGCCTTAAAGTCAGGTTTGCTGTGAGGTAGCAGGGTGTAATTACCAAAACAAAAAGCAACAGATACTGTATGTCATGCCCTGCTAATGACCACAACGTTTTCATACCCAGTAATCTGTAACAAAAAGCCACATAAATGACCAGACTGCACTTAAGTACAGCACTAAAGAAAAACTTGGTGGCACAAAATTATTCCATCCAACTGAGTGGAAATGACAGAGAATAATATGAAGTTATCTTTGGCAGGGAGATGTGTGTTTGGAATGTCACTAGTGGACTGTGCATTGAGAAAACAAAGCTTCCTTATAGGCATACAGCAATCTATGTAAGTATAGAAACTTTTCATGAAATATCTCCCTTCATTACAGAAGGAGTTTTTCCTCTATTAATTGGTTGTTTTTATTTTTTTTCAGAAATACGTAGTTACAAATATAGTTCTAAACATATTCATAGAAAGTTGTTGCAATACTGGGTGTATGTTATTTTTCCTTTTAGTTTCCTTCTGAGGAAATTACTATGACTTGGTATTCCTTTATCAAATCAAACTGATTCTCGTTAAGCCATATGTGTCTAGGATGCAATCTCATTTATGTATTTTAAAAATATGGTGTGAAATAAAGTTGTCTTGTAATTTTTACTCTTGTCCTTTGTTAAAATAGCACGGGAGCTTCAAGTTTTAATGCTGACTTCTGGATGAACTATTTCTGAAGCACGAGCAATCTAGGCATAGTGAGCGAGTTTGCTGAAGATCTTATCAAAACCTTTCAAATGGGTTTAAAAAATGCCTTAATGACTAACCTCCAAGACTGCTCTGCTTCACTACCAAAAATGTTCTTTGATTCATTGCAGAAATCAGGGGGTAGATTACTGTTGTGCTTTTTCTCGCTGGCCAAACTGCTTTAAATCTTCAAATCACTTCAAGTATCTGCCTTGACTGGATAAGGTATAGACCAAATATATACTGGAACTGGAATATGAGGGTATTTAAAATGTGATTTAGAGCCTAACACGTGGGTTTGATTCAGAGATGCTTTTATTTGTGGACATACCAGTAAAAGAGCTCAGAACTCAGAGGTTAATTAAAATGATGATCTTCAGTGAAGAAGTCTAAAGTGGAATTAAATCTCCAAATAATGCCAATCTGAGACTTCACCGAGTTCTCATGTGACTCTTAAACTACTGTCAAATCACAAAATAGAAACTATAGATGAGTAGCTTCTTAATCTGTTTACTTGTATATGTACATGTATGTGTGTATAAAACCAGCCGTTTTTCTACTTAGTATTTATGTATACGTGATAGAAAACATGCTTCTAGTGTTTAAGTACACATAATATTAATGCTCAATTATATATTTGAAGTATAGTGTGATCTGTGTTGTGTATTACTTTATTAGATTTTAATAGCTTTGGAGATCTTCCACAGAAAAGCAGGCAGATGTGACCTGGCTGATTATCTGATGATTTGTGTGCTTCTGTGAAGAACAGAGGCAGAAGCTTAGTTCTTGTCCTTCAAGCAGGAGAAGCAAATACTTTCAGAAAAGTGTTACTTTTCTATTAATAGTAGTGCAGTTGTGACTAGGTAATGATTTTTTTGTCTATGATTTTAGCATGGTAAGATGGCGAAAGGACAATGTGAGCACCTAAGAACAAAACTTTCCTAAGAAAGAAAATTCTGTAGCTAGGACAAGAAACAATTCTTAAAATACAGTCTTCAAGTACTAGTAATTGTTTTGTTCTTTTATATTGTTTGTCTGTTGTTTTTTGAGTGTTTTTTATGTGTTTTCTCTTTTTTTTTTCCTGTGACAAGTTCAAAAAATCACTTTTATACATGTTATACATACATCATACAGAATATTGTTGTCTGGGAGTTGCAGTACGTACTGTTTTAGCATTGTTATCTAAAAACATTTTGGTTGACGTTATCTGGCTTAGTATGTTCCTTTTGTTCAGCATCAGTAGTTGTACTATAAATGGCAGATGTCAAGC
The DNA here is from genome assembly GCA_035772895.1 of Perdix hodgsoniae. NCBI lineage: Eukaryota > Metazoa > Chordata > Aves > Galliformes > Phasianidae > Perdix > Perdix hodgsoniae. The sequence goes on from JAPSGF010000010.1 coordinate 9,017,105, forward strand.
AGTATAAACAATACTTCCCATTTGCAATGAAACTTAATACCAAGGTCAACTGCTACCCATTTGTTGGATCTTCTCATTAGAGGACTGGCTGATAATATATACTGAGGACTAACCAATTATATATTTGAGTAACAGTCACAAATTCTTCCTGTTTCTGAGCATTTCTCCATCTGATTGTTCATTTCTGTGACAGTATTTATCCTATTCCCAGTTACTTATGGATCCTTTATTTTCAGACTTGAATTAGTTAACTGATACATTGACAGCTATCTAACCCAGACTGGAAGTATGGAAAAATATCCTCAAACATATAAAATACCTGGAAAAATGATAGTAACTCTGCTCCCTGTTATCAAGCCCTTTGCTATGTGTTTCTTCCATTCTTTATTTGATTTTTGAGAAATAATGGATTTCTTGAACAGGAGGGCAATTAGTATCATACTGAAAATATCTTGTGGAGTAGAAATTCTTCCTGGAAAATAATTGGAAATTCAATATGAATCCTCTGCATTTTTACCTGACTTATCCCCAGTCTTTGTCCTTCTTGATAAATGAAGTTTTATCAGATGTTTGGAGGAGATGAGCTCTCAGAAATCACTGCCAAACTGTTTAGCAATTTACAATGAAATTAACATCTTTAGTGCTTTCAAAAATCCTAGTTGGTGGGCAGGGCAGATAAAGTATTAAATCCCCTTTTTCTAAAGTTTAAACGTATATTAAATTGTTATAAATTTGTGTGGAACATTTGCAGTTCTACCAAAATTGTTTACTGTTCCGTGTGTGTAATTCATTATATATTTTTAGAAATTCAGACTGTTGATTGTGTTTGTGATATGCTTAATGTGAATGATATGCATGCACATTTCCTGAGCTCGTTATGCTGACTCTCTTCTCTCCACTTGCACAGTATTACCATTGCTCATTCCGAATGACAGGTGAAGGCTGGCTTCTTTGTTTTGGAGAATATCAAGATGTTGTTATTATTGATGCTAAGACTTTGGGCGTTCTGCACACGTTGTCTTCTCAGTCTTCTGATTGGATAAATTGTATGTGTATTGTTCGCTCCGCAAGGATTCAAGGTATACAGTATAGATATTAATACAACCAATTAATTTAATGAAATATTTCTGTATAACTTGTAGGATCTTACTAGATTAGCAAATATTCAATCATGTTTTACAAAGCACTTGTACATAAGACATTGTTCCATTGTTAGATCTTAAGGTGTCTGTAATACCCTTAATGTTGGTCATGTTTCATTCTTTGTTTCATAAAGAGAAAAACAAATGACCTCTGCAATTGTAAGCAGCTTGTTGTTTGGAGATGAGTACAAAGTAATATGGTAATATCAGGGAAATTATGGACACAGAACTGCTATTTTATCTTTGTTTGGAATGTAGGTGGTTGGACAAAATAATTATTCACTGTTTGTTTGCATGCTTTGTATTTTTAAGTATGAATGAGTTGTTTTGTAATTTGTTTGAACAGTGCCCTGTAGAATCCATCAGATTAAGTGCTATATAGCACACCAGTGTGTCTATGCCAAGGTTTTTCTTTTTGGTAGGCACTGTTTGGACTCTGTTTCAAACTGATTATCTTGCTGTTATCTTTTCACAGAAGACTCATTGGTTGCTGTGTCTGTAACTGGAGTTCTTAAAGCGTGGGACCTGTCCTCGTCTTTGACCAGCATACAGGTCAGTTCCTGAAATGACAATTGCAACAGTAACATAAAAATAACATCAAGTGAAGATACACTGAAGCAAAATATGAATGAGTGAAAATTTTATGACTATGATTTAATCCAGATTGATCAATTTTGTCTGTCTTTGAAGATGCTAATCTATTAAGTTTCTACAAAATCCTGTAAACTCATCCTCCTCCTGCTATTTAAAATCAGTTGGGATATTGGATAGATTTTGCCTTGGCGTGGCAGTGTTCATATCTTTCCTTAGGCTATGAGCTCTTAAAAACCCACTGTTTTTGCTCCTTCTTCATCCTTGTTCCTATTCTCAAAATGATTATTTAGATTATATTTTTTAATATTTTTCATAGTACTGTCTTCACTTAGAAAATACTCTTGCTGTGTCAAGTGCTCAGTTTGTCCATCTTCAGACTGCCTGATTCTGTTGAATTTTGTCACTATTCTCAGCAACAGTCATTTGACTTGCACAGATGCTAAAAGTCAAAACTGGTGTTCTGGGTTCGAGTCAAACTCTGAGGACTAGTTTCACAAGATCAGAGCATTATAGCTAAGTACTAGGGATTGTCATCAGAAATGGCAAAAAGTCATCAATCTTCTTTGGAGCATCCATAATACATTACTGCCTTATTTGACAAACTGCAGAGCATGCCACTGCACAACTTGTTAATTGATAGGATCAGGCCCCTCAGGGCAGTCTGTCAAGTTTGGTACTGCACAAGTGTTCACATGATGAGTTTTTGACTGTTCTGCAATGTTTTGGGGCTTCCTTCTAACATTCCTAGGGGAAAAAACATACTGTTACACTGTAGAAATTCTGGGGACGGTAAAAACTGATCAGCACATAGCACCATATCATGTGCTTCTGCTATCCCTTTATTTTACTGTCTGGGACTTTCTTTGTAAGAGAGGAGAGCGGAGTTAGTAAAAACCAAGTTACTGCAGATGCTTAGAGAACAGAATTTTAATAAACATTGTTGGATTGAATAGGTATTAATATGAGGTGAAGTGAAAGAATGGTTTGACCTCTTACTGTGCAATGATTCTGTAATCAGCATACCTCTTTTCAGGGAACTTATGGTACTGATACTGGCAGTATCATTCAAAGCAGAAAATGTAATTTTTCAATCATTTAATCAATAATTAAAGTAACTCCAGTATAATCATAGATGAAGATCTGAGCCATGCAGAATGTAATTTATTTATACAGTACTTGTGAACTCTATCTTCCAATCTTGCTTTTAATTAGGAAATTTGTTGCTTTACATTATTTTTCAATAGTTTCTTTCTATTCTAAAAGTGAAAGTTAAGCTGTCTGGAATAAATCACAGCTCTTTTTTTCTTTCTCTGCTCAAAGGAGAGGCAAAACGTGTGTGAAAAGGAATCCAAGTCTCTGGACTGCATGAACTGCCGAGCAATACGGTTTTGCACTTACACAGAAAGGCTCCTTCTGGTTGTGTCTTCCATATGCTGGCAGGTATGTTGTTGAGCATTATATTTGTTTGATTTTTGTTAAGAACCTTGAAAAGCTGATGTAATCAATTCTGACATGTAAATGCTTCTCTTAAAATTAGTGCTTGTTAATTGTCAGATGCGTGCTGTCTTCCCTTCGGTTATCTTAACTGTCTTACTGAGGTTTTCATTTTAAGTATTCCTGCTTTAAAAGATTGACATTAATTTGGCTCTGTAGGAAGGGGATTATTTTAAGTATTCCCCAGTTTTAGAGCATTGGGTGCATTACGGCACACTCTGTGGTGCATTAAAAAATAAACTGGTGTTGTGACATTTTTCTGAAGGTGATTTTGGACTATTAGTATTAATGTCTGATTCAGGTGCCTCTGGAGGTGTGGAAAGCTGGAGTTCATAGAGCTGAGTCAGCTTTGTCTAACGCTTTTGTAGAGCATTCTTGAGTTTCCTCTTGGGCTATTTTGGGGAAAATATTGTATAAAAGCACTGATAATTTTCTTGTACAGAACGGGCAGGTTTTGCATGGAAAAATAGTGTAATGTCCTGTTTTTTTATAAACTTCTGATGCTTTTCACAGAATGCATGTTCCTTGTAGTGTTTGTGTACTTATCTGTATGGCTACTTCAAATAGCAGAATATATGCAAGTGGCCTATTTTAAACTTCTGTTTTAATAAATATATAGCTCTAAAGGAAAAGATAATTATATTACTGCTTAAATAGAAGGTTATGTAGCACGTGCCATGGGAGAGACTCACATGTATCCTTAGTGACTCAATTCACTTCTATGGTTATGAAAATATTGAGCAAATTATTTAAAAGTTCCATGCTCCATATAAGTCATAACAATTCTCATTCTGAAAATTTTCCTCATGCTGTTGGAGTAAGTTGTAGAACGTGGCTAAGAAAACTCTTTTCAAGGTTACTAGGAACATGGACAAAGACCATATCTTGCATTGCCATGTTTTCGTTTAAGATGGGGAGGCTGAAAGTAACAAGCTACTATTTTATTTCTAGTCTTCAGAAACAGAAAAGCTACAAGAATTCTCCCAAGTAAATGCTCATCACTTTCAATTTATTTGTGAAAAAGAAAAATCTGTTGTTTATCAAACAAAGAAAAATCTGTTCTGCTGAAATCTGCTGTGATTACATCAGCAGATTATTGGTTAAAGAATACGTAAAGAACAGAAGCATTAACTGAATGTATCAGTCTTTAATGTCATATTGTTACATACTAAATTCATTGCTTCTACTCCACAGTCCAGTAAACGTTAATAATGAGTGCAAAGCAAAACAAACTAAGCTCTATCTGAAATCCTCTAACGTGGCAGAAGCCCTTAATGTTTTGGTTTATTTTTATTCAGTTTATCTTTGTGTTATATGGTTTGATTCTGACATTATGCTAGTTTAATGTTATAAATATTGCTTTGGCTTTAAAAGAGGTGGTCAAGCTACAGAGTCAAGCTAATGTGTTTTTTTTATTGATCCTTTGCCTAAAACTAGCTTGTATTAATATGATTATGTCAATATTGTTTGTTTGTGTTTTAATCTTTTTTGGGACTTAGGTCTATGATTACTGTGATTTCTCCTTGCTGTGTACTGAGTTCTGTAAGAGTGGTCAGTACTTTGCCGGTGGAGAAGTACTAGCAGCTTACAGGCTTATCATCTGGACGGAAGATGGTTACAGTTACATCTACCAGCTGCTAAACAGGTGGGCTCAGATGGGAAATTCACACAAAAAGTTCAGGTACAGGATGAACTTTGGGAGGTTTATTATGGAAAATCTCTGCATGGTGCAAGTGATCAAAAACCAGAACAAAAACACTTTGGCACTCAAAGATTTACCCTGAATTTGACAGCTCTCAGTCTTTGTTTGACACAGCAGGGGACACAGGAATAAGATTAGCCATGTAGAACTTGGGCAGCTGGCGCTGTGATTTCACAAAGTCGCTTGTAATTGCTTGGTAACTTTTAATTTAACTTGTGGATCTTAGATGTTGCTGTTCTCCTTTCTTTAAAAAAAAGAAAAAAGAAAAAAAGACTTTCTAAATCTTTTCTTTCTGAATTATGCAGTGGACTTTCCAAAAGCACATATCCTGCAGATGGGAAGGTGCTGAAAGAAACTGTTTATCCTCATTTACTCTGCTTTACTGATGTGAAGGAAAATAAGGTAAATTCATAAAGATTTACAGTGAGGTTCAAAAGCTGCTTCAATATGTTTGTAATTTCCAAAATTGTGACCATGATTTAAGTGCTGGTGTGTGGGCTTTTGACTTAATAAGCGAGTAAGACATTTCTTCATATAAATGTGTTTACTTATAAAGTAGGAGATGTTCACAGTGTTGTCTTTAATTCTGGCTTATTTAATTTTTTCACAGAAATCCTGCATTTTCAGCTACGGATGTTTCCTGATTTTTTTTTAATAAAGAAGCAGAGCTTTTCATTAAGTAAAAAGCACTGTAAAAGAGCTTTAGAACCTTTTATATTTGAATATTTAACCTATTATATTTTACCTTGCTTAAAAAAAAAAGCAAAGAAAACCAGGTTATTTAATTCTTGTTCTGTTAAGAAATGCATTCATGTGTCAGTGTATGCCTATCCTGACTTTTGAAGGGTTTTGAGTCAGTGACATCTTATGCAGATTACTGTTATGCCAAGCCTTCATAGTCATTGTCACACAGCTAACTCTTACAGTGTGAGCAAACTGACAGTACTTGAATTAAGTTAAACAGGTTTTTAAGCAGTTTATGTAGATCTCCAATAGAGACTTATTTTTCACTTGTTCCTGGCCAGAAACATTCTTAAAATATTATAGGCTTTTTCTAGTGAGCTTTTGTTTTTTCTGTTAGCAGCCAGAGACTCTTAGAAACTGTTTTTGTTGCATGCAAAGGTGGGATAGCCGCTGAAGGATGCCAAAAAGGTCAGATACCTTTTGGTAAAAAGAAAAAAAAATAGCCAAAAATCATGGTTTAGTAATGCTAGAGCAAGGAGCTCATATTTTTTCTTCCCCCAAATATATGCATTTTCAATAATGCCTTCTGCCATTTTCTAGTATCTTTACTCAAGTATTTACTGCATGAATAATTTTTATAGTTGATTTGTTTTACAGGGCACAGCTCCCTTGGTGATGGTCTGTTTTCATCTCTTTAGATAATAACCTGAGTTACATAATGGTAGAGTTGCTTATCGTGAAATTTACTCCCAAACTTCAGTGTTGTAAATAAAACACATCCTGCTTATGGAGGTGCTATTAAAAAGTCTTCAAGGAGCATACAGTCTAGTTGTGTTGACACTACTAATTAAAGCTGCTCTTTAGAAGAAAACTGTGCTGATGACTGTTCAATCCATGCTACTGAGCATGCATTTTTTTTCTGGCTTGTTTTTGGCAAGTCTCTTTGTTTATATGCACCTTTGTGTCTGAAATGCAGCATCTGTGGTCCTGCATGCATCTTTCAAGATTCATTCTGGGTGAAATCAAACTGATGTGGTATTCCAGGATGACTTAAAACACGAGCAAGCAGCACCAATTTGCAAAGTACACTCCTGCTCTAAGTTAAAATGTCTTACAAGAAATATACTTGGAGTTTCCTATTTTCTTATTTTCTAGAAGAGCGTATCATTTCATTTTTGATATTTCCATGGCTTCTGATCTCAAACTTGGAATTTGAAATTAATTATTGCATTATTTTATCACCTCTACCACATCAGAAGTTTGACTTACTGTTATTTTTGGCAGAGTTTCCCTTTTGTCATGGGCTTTATGAATGAAAGGAAGGAGCCTTTCTATAAGATTCTTTTTTCCGGTGAAGCTTCGGGAAGAATCACTTTGTGGCATGTTCCTGATGTTCCTGCATCAACATCTGATGGTTCACCACAAGGTTTGGTAATTCTGTGCTCTCAGTGCAATCTCTTTAATTATGTCTGTAAATCATGAAAACTTGTGAAAGTACTTGATGGTAAAAATTGCTGTTTATCCATCCACTGTGTGGTGGCTCTCAGTAGTCAGCAGCAACACACCAACAATGAGTGTGTTAAGTAATTGACATAATCACTTTTTCATGTGTTTGAATGAATATTCTATTTTCTTTCGATCTGCTCATAAGCACACCTTTACCAAATGTCATGTAAACTTGCTTAGTTGATTCTGCTTATGGCTGTTCATAGACAGGTATATTTAAAATAAAGGATTTTAGTGAGATGATGTAATGTGTTGGAGTGGCAACCACTAACTCCAACCTAAAAGTACAGGAGGGATAAGTTTGGAAGTAGTTGTGAGATAAAAAATACATCTTGGTTTTCTTTTGAATTTAAATAATGTTCCCGCCTTTTTCTCCCCACACTCTAGAAATCCCAATTTCAACAACATGGACTCTTCAAGATAATTTTAATAAAGCCCATTCGATGTCAGAGGGCATTATAGATCATCTTTGTGAGTCTAAAGATGGAATTGAAAATGCAGTGGTGACTTCCTCTGTGTACATACCCAGTCTGGACAAGCTTGTGTGTGGATGTGATAATGGGGAAATATTCATAACACTAGGTCTAGAAACTGCAAGAGCAAGATTTCTAGAAAATGTGTCTTTGAAAGGTAAGGTTTAACAATTTTGCTTAACTATTTGAATGATGCATGGAAGACTTCATGCTTCTAACATTCCCTTCGGTCATCCCTTCAAACATTCCATGAAAGTGGAGGTGAGGCTCAGGAATGAGGAAAATAGATTTTGATAGTCTTTCCAGCCTCCCTGTAGGTGACTTATCAAGTCACTACCAGAGCACTTTCCACTGCTAGTCCTATGATTGATGTGGGGATTGGAGGCAACTGGAATTAGAGTTGTGGGATATCATAGAGGCAGCAGTCATCTTTGTCATTTTCCCTCTTAAAGATAATTTCACTTCAGAAATAAAAAAAAAAAGATGATTTCTGGTGGATCAAGGTCAGAATGTACACTTTTGTTCTCCCTTTTAGAAAGAATGTGTCCAAAATCTCATGTAGGAAGATACCTTTCTTAAAACTCTTCAGATGAAAGTTTAGTTGCAATTAGCCTGCTGAATCTCTTCATGTTTTATGAAATATATTGTCAAATATGGAACCTCTATTTTTAAAGAAGGTAAATAACTTACTGTGTTGTTTCAGGTAATCTACCTCATAAAGTTTTGAATGGTCATAGTAGCAGAGTTACATGTTTACTTTATCCACATGGTAATTCAGTAAGATTTGATCCCAGCTGGCTGTTATCAGGGGGCCAGGATTCTACTGTGGTCTGTTGGGATATATTTACTGGAAAAATATTGCACCGATTTAGTCTGCAATCTGGTCCAGTGACAGAGCTGCTGAGATCTACAGACAACTGCAAAGTAAGTATATATATGATAGAGTATCTCAAATACACGTACCTGTGCCCTGCGGCACTTGATCTTTGATTTGCAGTCGTTAATTGCTTAACTGTTGCATTTGAAAGTTGCTTTTAACTTCAGGATGTTGATTTTGTTAATTTAAAATTTCAGTAATAAGAAAAATGCTAAAATCATGATGTATTTAATTCTTCTTAACAGTCTATTCATCCTTTTTCATATCATGATTATAAAATTGTATTTGAATCTGACAAATCTTTGTAAATGGTATATATTCAAATACTTCATAAAGGTTCACTTTCTTAACGCTTGTAAGACTCATAAGCAATTTTTCTGGAATCTGGATAGACTTTTACATGCTTGGATGATAATCTAGTTCATTTATGGGGCTGATTTTTTCCATCAGGTAAATTCATATAATCAAAAATTACTATCAGAATGACAGAATCACAGGGGTTAGAATGGACCTCAAGAAAGCATCAAGTCTAAATCCCCTGGTAAGGCAGGTACCTTACAATAGGGCTCAAGGTGGGCATCCAGACAAGTATGGAATATCTCCATACAAGTAGACACTACAACCTCTCTGGGCAACACGTTTTAGTGCTCAGTCACCCTTAACATAAAGATGTTCTGCATGGTAGTACAGAACTTCCTATGTTCAACTTGGACTGCTTTGACAGGCCAAGTATTGGTGTCTAAACTATTCTTAAATTTGAAAAATCAGAAGAGGATCTAAGGATCTGTTTTACAGCTTGCCTGCTAAAAGTGACTTGGAGATGTAGTCTGAAATAAAGCATTTTCCAATATTAGTGTGTTCTGGGAAATAAATGACTAAATAACCTGTTCCATTCTTATGACGATGATATCATAACTTTTGTTGTAGTATTGATAACAAAATTCTTTATCTGTTTTGCAGTTGCAGTATCATAGTGTAGTGTGCTGTGTGTGCAGTGATCACTCGGTAGCAGTTCTACACCTTCAGAAGAAAGTTTGTCTCCTACATGCTAGAAAGCATCTGTTTCCTGTGAAGAAGATAAAATTTGACCCCACTGAAAATCTGCTAATTGTTGGGTGTGAAGATGATTCGGTTTATGTTTGGGAAATTGAAACAGGTAATATCAGGTTTGTTTCAGATTTGTTTGAAGTGTATTTGTTCACTTTAAGTTTTGTCTGTGATGTTTATGAGCATCTTAGATTAATTAGGGAGGTTTAAATTTCTATACTGTTCAAAGTATGTCACTAACGTAATAGCTTAACTATAGCTTGTTAAATAGAAATTTAAGTCAGATTCTGATGACTGAATGATTAGCTGGTATTGCAGTGAATTGAGCTCAGCAGTCATTAATAAATACAAGCATTTTTATAAAGATTATGGTGTTTGAAGATGCTACCATCCTCTAATTGTTCCATCTACATTTTTTTCCTCTAAAATTGATGGTGAAAACAGTATGTAATTTAGATGGGGAAGATGTGATGTAGAATGTTTTCCTTGTTTAAGAATGTTTTCCTTGTTTAATACACAACTAAGAAGGGCACTTCTCAAAATCATGTGAATAGGCCATATGTAAAAGCTTGAGTCTGAGATATCCTTAAAGGACATTTAAATTTCATTGAAAATTTAGTTGCATTTGAAACTGTAGTGTAGCTTTGCAAATGTGACAAAGACCCACAGAACTTTTGTTTCCTTATTAATCTGTTCTTATCATTGCTATCATTTTAGCTTGTTTTGCATCAGTTATTCTGTATCACCTTTCTATCACCATATAATGACTAAAGCAGCCCAAGAAGTTAAGATATTTCAAGGGGAATGATTATATCTCAGTTGCAATTTTATTCCAGTGTAATTAGATAATATCATACAAAAGTGCAGTTAATTATTTGTAAATCAGTGGGACTTAGTACCATAGGATTGTACTGGTACCAAGAATGCAAGAAAGAGTATGCACTGAACTGTCTCTCCTTTCGCCATGAAAATGGTGCTCATTTGACAGGAGGTAAAATGGATGCTCGCATATTACATATTCTAAATGGGTCAACATGATTAAAAATACATTAAATTACTTTTTCTGTATCTTGTTGCCACTTGCTAGAATGAGGGCTGCAATCACTACTTTTAGGGAATATGTGGAGCATAAAGGATGCAGTTATTTGCTGCATAAGCCTGTATCAACTTTCTTTTCTGTCCCACTTCTGAACTGGTACCTGAAAAATGCCATCTAAGCCCCCCACGATATACTTGCTTTAACGTAAATTAAATCTTTATTACAGGAGAACATGAGAGGTCGTAGCGCTGATCCTTGAAATTGGCCTGACCTAGATCAAGAGCCGTATAGATACTTCAGTGTCACTCAGGCAGACAGAGCACTGTTTAGATGTGTGAGAATGGTGTATCAAACAAAACTCAGCAGAAGCAAAGCCTTTTAATACGTTTTTCTCTGTCAGTATTTGAACAGACAGACGTGCATGTGCCACTTGCAGATTTGTTTACCTGTGAGTTCCCAGAAAGTTGGAGAATACTCTTAGCAATAGCCTTGTGCTCAAATTCCATCGTGGGTTTGAACATGGAGTAGTTTTAGTAGTTTCTGTTGTCAAAAAGTGGTTTGGTTCATTTTTTTTCCTCTTCTGACTGTCCGGTTAGTTTCATGACTGGGGCTTTGCCTCTAAATGAAAGTCGGCGGAGGACCCAATTTTTTTGTCAGCCTCATACATCACTGTTTGCAGTTCAAAAAAATACTGAACACTGTTATTGTACTTGAGGTAATGGATAACTGGGAAAACAGCCAGTCCGCTTATAATTTGGGGATGTGAAATAGGGAATCTCTATGAATATTTCAGTATTTACACTGCTGTAGAATCAGCAGTAACTCTGTTGAATTTGAAAAATGACTTCACAAAATTCAGGGACTTTTAGTATCTTTGATAGTTGTTCAGCTATACCACTTTAGCTTCAGAGCTGTCTTATCAGGTAATTAAGAAAACAGATCCTTAAGCAAATGAAAGTCTTTATTATATATTATAGTTTATCTTCCAAATTTCAATGCAATACTGATGCTTGATACTTTTTTCCAAAACATATTCTTAAGTTAAATTTAAGGTGCTTTTTAGCAAGTGTATTTTTATTTCTCTTGTGGGGTGGGAAAAAATCTGTCGTACAGATTAAAATCTAACCCAGCATTTGTGTGCACCTGCACCCATCTCTTGGTTAGCCTGTCAAAGATTTTATTTTGCCTAAATGATAAACTATCTCTGACTATGATGGGTTGCCTATATTATTCCAAGTAGTCATTTGAGGATGGCTTATGTTGAAAAGCATTAAATGGAGTATAGTTAACTCCAATTGAAATTCATCTGAACTAGCAACATTCATTTATGCTTATAAATATAAGCTAGTAACTAGCAGCTAGTAGTTTAGGCCATGTCTTTAATGTTTAGGAGGAAATAGGAATAAGTAGAAGGGCTTCTCTTTTCTCCATTGACTACAAAGAGAGCATGAAGAAGACGGGGTGAAAGCAATCTGCTTGCTGCCATTACAAGTCCCCAATAAGATTAACTGAATCTCATCCTAAGTACTTTGATTTACTGAATAAAGTGAAATTTTTGTAAGTTTAAATGTTGTTGCTGAACATGCATGTGGTTAGTGATAAGGAAAATAAAATAGATGCTATGAACTTGTATTTGTGTAGGCAAACATTTTGCCTACATTTTAATATATGGATATGGTAAGTTCACATTAAAGTGGAATATTTTCCATGACAATAAATATCGATCTAATAATACATATGGAATATTAATATAGCATGTGCACAGGGTATGTTCCAAACTTGTGTGCTGGAAGATGAATATGAAAATCAATAACAAATTTTGTTCTAATTAAAGTGTAAAATATTTCTTCCAATAGCCACCACTTGAAGTCCACTTCAATAAGGAAATTAGCTGTAATCTATATTGCTCTTATTTTTTTCTGAGCAATTGATGTATTTGAGATTTTTTAAAAAGGTAATTGGTATAAGATGTAACAACAGGATCATGTTTTCTTTCTTGGTTAAAAAAAAATCATGTAGAAACCTGCCAATGGAGCTACATCTTTGTGTAATACACACTGAGAGCAAGGAAATAGTAGGTAAACTTTAAAGAGGGGTCTTTGTTTTGATGTAGCAAAGCAATCCTCATTTATCAGAGGTAGGCTTAGTTTTGACTTTAATGTGACTTTATTCATCATTCCTGCAGAATGTAACCTCTAGTAATTTACTATATTTTATTCTGCCTTGCAAGTCTTGCTTTATTTTATTGTTCAACTGTGTGCTTATTGTGAGTTTAAAATAGAATAATATAGTTAAATCAGAACTTTTGTTCTGTTATGATAGTTATAAAGCAAGACTGTTTCTGCTAATGGCAATGATTTTACTGTAGGTGCTTGAAATATGGGCTCCTGGGAAATACAATTCTAAATGTAATGCTTGACTATTTTGTTTATGACTAACTTTACATCTGAAACTGTTTATGGATTACTTATCTTTTACTTGTTTAATATTCTGTATCATTTATTACATGCAGGGCAACTATTAAAAAGAGAGAAGCAAACAGCCCTCACTTTCTACGTTAAAGCAAATTGCTGTGAAAGAGTAAAAACATTATTAAAAGCAATGTAGTTAGTCAAGTAACAAAAATGTGTGTTTGAAGGGGAATGTCTTGCACCATATATGTGCAAGATACCTCAGTGATATTTTCTTTGCTGTTCCTTTCCATTTATGTCACTTCAGCATAATGTTAATTCTTTTTATAGTGGTAAGTGAAACACTCTGCTGCTTAATGAAGGTTGAGTCTGTATGCTGATACTTGAGATGAAGTCTGCATAGCTGTCTTTGAGTAAACAGAAGTGGTAATGAGGCAACGTAATTATTTCGCTTAAGTTGTCCTGTTCCCACAGGGAGGACATTAACGCTGACTGTATTTCACAGCAGTGTTCCATTCAGTTATGAGACCGTGTTGTAAGGCATGAAGACTTTATGGAATGATGTTGTAGACCAAGCTTGGTTCACACTGATGGGCAGACTGGACAATCTTCAAACACTGTTCAAAGTTAACTTTTAGATATCTGTGGTCCAGCATTTTTGCCATCGGGTACCAATAAGAAATCTTCCAAGTCTTCAACAAGACTTCCAAGTCTTGATAAGCTCTGCCAGCTTATGGGAGCTATATGAGCTGCAGAATATGTGGTGTTTGCTTTCCTTTTTATAAGCTGACCCTCACTTAGTATTTCCGACAGCTTTACTCACTCCAGAAACAAATTGATTAAACTGTTAAGAAAACCAAGATTTAGGTTTTTTCTAGTGTCTGTAGGGATATAATCTGGACATTTTTAATGAAACTCTCTCAACTGTATCAAAGTAAACTTAATAATTGAGTGTACGTTTGTGCCTAGGTAATTGTAGAAGCAACCATAATTGCAATTCTCTAACCTTTTGTCCTTGTAAAAGTTAGTGATTTACAGTCTCTTTTGATATCTTTCATTTTCCTTTTCTTCTTTCCATCTCTTTTTTTTTTTTTTATTCTTAGGTCATTGGTCAGAACTAGATTTGAATGGATGAGTATGGCCTAGCTGATAAATCCCATAGTTGCTTTTCATATGCTAGAGGCTGTGGTGCAGCCAGGGTCAAGATCATAGCAGTCAAGCTATTGTTTCTCCTTTTTTCCTCCAATGCCCTCTGCATAGCTTGAAGATCCTGACTGATACAGAATTCACTTTTAGATTCCTTGGTAACTACATCTGGCAATGTTTTTATGAAGCACCGTGCGTACAGGAAAAAAAAACAATGCATGGTGCCATGTTACTGGGTGAAAAAAGAACAGCCTATAAATATTAACTTAGAAATCTATTTACTCATTTACTTTCTCCTGGCTAATGTATCTTTGCCTCTAGACCTTGTGCTTGCAGTCAGAAATTCAAGTTGCTTACATTTGTGAATGTAAGATACAGTAATTGTAAAATGTTTTTGTTATGAAGAGGGCAGCAGATTGATCTCTGTGCAGTTCATGTGGGCAGGGCAATGAACTTCATATAACTGATAATAAAGCACTGGTCTTCAAAAGTGTAAATTGCCAAGTTCTGTGACAGGTGTTACTTGGCAAAAAAGCCAATCAAATCTTTTTAATTAAATCCTTGTTAAACATTTGGCTAGCAAAATAATGGTAGAATTGGTAAGCAAGTTATTTAAATAAGATTCACCTTGTCGGATGTATATCTGTGAATACCCTCAAAGTCTGCTTGCTTACACAAAAACTACTTTACTTTTTTCTGATATTAGAACAAATGGTCATTTGATATTCCTAATAATGAAGTAAAACTGTTGTATTGCATGTCATTTCATCAGTCACTGTGAAACTATAAAGAATAGCCCTTTTGAAACTGTGGCTCAAATATTAAGTGTTCTGTTGTAATATTAAGTGTTTACTGAGGACTGAAAGGCATATTTCTTTCCTGAAGGGAACTTTTAGCATTTGGAAAAAGGCTCCAGTGATTTTTAGCTTTTCTGTTCTTAGGACATGGTCTGACCTTCAACGTTAACAGTTGTGGCAAACACCATGGGCTGAGATCTTCACTTCTGCCCTCTTTCCTTTTCACATTTAAGAGGTATCCTTAGTGAAAGGGAGACTTTGCAGGGAGTGATTTAACTTTGTACGCTGATGAACTAGAAAGAAGATAACTTCTTTAGCCAGAAGTAAGGAAATCTATGAATATGCATTGCAGCATTAAATTCTGGTTAAAAGAATGTTTCCCTAAGAAAGCATCTTTGTGCAGAAATTCATTGTTAAAAGTGTAGCAGTACAAATGATGGTGTAGTGAGTTGGAAAGTGATGTATCAACTTCTTCCTGGTGCCTGACTTATTCCTAGTATCTAGTTTGGACTTCCCCTGATGCGGCTTTAGTCTTTTCCTCATCCTATTGCCAGTCAGAAAACAGATCAGCATCTCCCTCTCTACTTCCCATCCTGAGGAAGATGCAGAAAGTATTGAAGGCACCCCTCAATGATCTCTGCTATGAGCCTAACTTACCAAGCAAAGACTTAAGTTCTTTTCTAAAAGGCAAATGATCAGGAAGACTTTATCAGTTACCTTCCTTTGTAAATGTGAATGATTCAAAATATCTCATAAAAATGAAAACACAATGCATTGAAGAGTTTTTCAATTTATAAGGTTTGAACTTAAAACTTTTTTTTCTTTTTCGTGTCATCAAGTGAGTAAGCCTTGTGTCAGTCAGTAGCATGCACTATAACATTTTATACTTGTCTAAATTTCAGTCATTGTTCAGTAACTACTTAGAGATGCAGAATAATAAAGGAACTGCAGCTTGGATGAGTATGTCTCAGAACCAACAAACTTCTGTTCCTCAGTCTAAGAAAGCTAGACGCATGTTTTTATGGAGAGAAAGATGATATATATTCATACATAAGATATATACGCACTCTATACCTGTGTATACTTCATGGATATTCAGTCATGCATGGAAGCTATATGTGCTTAAAAGAATTCTTACAGTTGATAGCTGCCTGTTCTTGCTTGGTCAGTGTAGTTAGAGTTCGATTGTATCATGGAAGACTTCAATTCTAGGCATGAGGGGGGTGGCCTTTTTTTTCTTTGTTTCACATGGCAAAGTAGAAATAGAGGAACTGCCTTTGCATCTCCTATTCATTTCCTCTGTTCAGCCCATTTCAGTTCTTTTACCATGTCTCAGCAATTCCTGTTACAGGATTATTTTCCTTTGCTGTTTAGGATAACTTAAGTGGAGTCAAGAAACAAATGTGAGTTTTAATGGGCCTTCTATTAGAATATTTTTTCTGCAGCAGAATACTTGAGACAAGAACTGACTACGTTGAATAACTGCCCTTTTTTTTTTGCCTACTATGTAAGCCTTATGCTATATATAAAATATTTCAGAGGCTTTTGCATTGTTCTCAATTACTATGTTTGATTAAAAGACATTCTGACAAGTTTGGTAACGTAGGTCTGAAATGTCAGCAGTGTTCAGCAGCTGAGCTGTGTGATGTAAATCCTCTAAATGAAAAAAATCACAGCAATGTCCGCCAAGTCTGTTTTCTTCTATTACTCTACATGATCCTTCAGAACACTCAGTGCTGAAGCTACAGAAAACTATCCTTCTATAAATAAGTAGATTTGAGGAGGCTGGATTTTTATTTGATCCATCCCATCTATGAAGACTACCCTGAAAGTGATACCTCCTATGTTGGAAGACTACCCACAATGTCAGAGGCGGATTCTGGTGGGATGGCAGTAGAGTTTGAACCTTTCCATCAGTATGCTGTTACATTTTGTTGCTGTGCAATAGATGGCAGCAGAGGGACAGGTTAACAAAATGACATCTGCTTCAGAAGCACTTCCACGTCGAAGATGTGAGATTACCATTTTTTTTCTGCGTGGAGGAATTCACACATTGACATTCGTTGAGTCTTGCTGAATGATGATGGAGGCCAAGCAGTGCTGTCTACACACTGAGGCAGGGGGTGGTGCATGTCAGCGGTGGCAACAGCAACATAAAGGACAAGCTGTGTTCTGGAAGCCATGTAGATTTTTGAGTGCAGCATGCAGGTTCTTGTTCTTAGTTGGCTAAAAAACAATAGCTAATAGTGGTGACTGTAGAGTGCAGTGTTTTGTAGCTGAGAATAGACTCTATCAAGCAGTGTTACTGTGCTATTTGCATCTGCTGTAGTTTCTATGAAAATAAATAGGAGGTATTACTTTTGGAACAATCTACATATATTCTTTTAGACTTGATATTGATTTGTCTTGATATTGGTTGGAACTGTATATTTTTACTTCTAAAAAGAGTTTGTTCCATCTGATTTATGCTGTGTGATGTTAACAATAGAACCAGCAATTGATATATTTTTTCCACCCTCTCCAGTGAAGTGCTGGAACAGTCTTGAAAGAGAGCAGTAGGCTTGTTTAAAATAAATAGAAATCTTGTGAGGAATGCAATATTTGTTTTTCTGATTCTATTAGAATAGAAAATATGTGGTTGGAAGTTTTTAAGATGATAAAAGATGGAAAGGAGTATCTTGACAGAAAATAAACTGAGAAATAGCTAATACTTGACAGGTAATACTTGGTCCAAAAAGTGAGATGTTTTTTATTTGTTTTGGGCACTAGTAAATTTAAAGATTCATTCTTGACCACGTGTTCTTTTGGAATAAAATCAATTCTAAAACCATTTTTCATTCACACATTACTTATGCTATAAGACTCAGTTGAGTTACTAGGTCACAGCAGCACTGCAATATTGAGAATGTCTTTTCAATACTTTAGCTGTGACAGTGAACAGAAAGCACTGGAGCCTGATGATATGGCAGGTCATGTGATGCCAGTGAAAGCCTCATCTTGAGGCAGCATAGTATGCATGACCTCCCCAGTAAAAATGCATTATTCAGTAAGAGCAGAATCCAGAGAACTGCACAGATAGTACTAACACCCAGAGACCCAATTTGTACTACTTGGTCCAGAAGAAGAATAAGATGTTGTAATAGTCTCTAGCTAGTCACATCTGGTGGTCCAAAGCTGCCCAGGAGGATGAAATACTCCACTCTTGTCTGTTCAGGAGACTTGGTTGCCATGGTCACAGCCTGAGAGAGACTTTTCCTGTATTTTGTATGTGTATTATGGGGTCACAGCAGTAGTGATGCTGCTATGAGAAAGCACTATCTTTTCTCATTCATCCATTGTCATTTTATACTTCCCGATATAAAATTTTTAGGTTTCCTTTGTTTAAAATATAAGTTTGGGACTTGCGTCACTTATACTCTTTCCTACCACCTTGTTCTTTATCTTCCTTTTCCTTCAGAACTGGAGAATATTTATCTAAAAATTGTTTCTAGAATAAACCACTTAGCCACTGTACTCCTTTGACTGTGTGTGGTGTGGAATATTCAGGTTCACCAGTAACTAGTAAAGCCTGTTTTGCATATTTGAAGCTCTCAGACATGATTTTACATACTACTTGTAATTAAATTTAATACCCGGCCACTGATTTTTTTTCTTAATTTATTGAGGATTTATTTATCGCAATCTCTACCTCAAAGTTAAATATTTATTGTTATTTCACAGTATTTAGTATTTAGTGAATTGCACAGACAAAAGCAATATAGAAAACACAGGAAGGTGTGTGACTTCTAGAAGTAGAGAAAGACAAACTCTCTACACTTAAGAGAACTATTTTTACATTGGGTTTGGTCATCTCGTGTTCTGAACATGGCAGGAAATTGTTTGCATGCTTACAGAGGCCAAAATAGTATTAAATGAATAACTATTTCCAAAATGTTAGTACTTTCAAGCATGTTTACACATGCAAGTCCAGTTCAGATTGCATAATCCTTCCTTGATCCTGTGTATACTTATGTATGTTTTGCTCCTGAAATACTTAAATATTACAGTGTTGGGAGCTTTGCAACTGGTGGGGTTTTTTGTGTGTGTTTTTTGAAGTACTCAATACTTAAAAATGTTGCTTTCCTTACAGTTAATACTCACTTCTGTAATAACCTCTGTCACTGGCTGCAAATCCTGAGGCAGTTGAATAAAATGAGATATTAAAAGGAATCAAACCTTATCCCCCCCCTTTTTTTTTTGGGGGGGGGGGGGGGGGGGTGTTACAGAGTAATCTATGGTACTCAATTGAGTTGTAGTGGACAAAGAATCAGTTGCATTGCTTTTTTCTGCCCTGAGTATAGAGACTCTTGGTCACATAAATAACTGAGGTGATGCTACAGTTAACAGAGATGGGTGAGTTTTGGAGAAATAACTTCTGATAAAGAAGTTTTATACACACAAACATGTGGTCCCTCAATCCCAGTCCAATATTTTTTAGCAGGTGTTACTGTTACGACTTCAGTGTTACATGGTTGGTTTTTTTGTTTTTTTTTTTTGTTTTTTTTTTGAGTAGCAGTGAAAAGGGAAATTCATGTTGTGTTACTTTAGGCTACAAAGGATTCAAACTTAAGAGAAAAAACATTTCAGGATATAGCAGATATTTAATAATTTTATATCTTTCCCATGTTTCATTTCATTTATTTATAGGAAATGAGTAATTACAGTTTAATTCCTATAGGAAATTCATGGTATATCAGAGCTCACTTAAAATAATAGGGCGACTCCAAAAGTAATGCCTCTTATTTTATTATGTTGGCCCACAACATCAGAGGCAGATGTTGGTGGTACGGCAGTAGATGTTGAACCTTTGCACTGAGATGGTATGCTGTTACATTTTGTTGGCATGTGAGACAGCAGCAGAGAGGCAGTCTGACTGAATGATGCCTGATAAAAGAAGTGCAGGTGAAGCAAAAGGGTGAAACTGAATTCCTTCATATGGTAAAATGGCACCCACTGACATTCATCTAAGTTTGCTGAATGTTCCTGGAGACCAACCTGTGGATGTGAGCATGGTGAGGTGATGGGTGCTGTGTTTCAGCAGTGGTGACAGTAACATGAAAGTCAAACGATGTTCTGGATGGCCGTGCAGATTTTTATGAGCATGGCATGCTGGCTCTATGCAGGTATCACTGGTAAAAATGCATGGATAACAGTGGTGACTGCTGAAAAATGTTTTGATTGAGAATGTGCTCTGTCAAACAGTGTCATTGTGGTCTTTGTATCTTTTGTAGTTTCCATGTAAATAAATAAGAGACATTACTTTTGGAGTGACCTCCATCTATTCAAGATTAGTTTGGTACTTAACATTAAAGCTATATTTATTGAACTGATAACTGACATATATGCTTCCTTGTGTCATTAATAACTTTCAATTGTTTATAGTTAAATGTTCTGTAATCTTCAGACTGATGTTTTGCCTCTAGAGCATTATGAAAAATACGTGGGGATTCTTTTAGCAAGGCCATATCTAGAGGTACGGTTGGACTGAGAAGCTATTATGGAATGTTAAGTTAGAAGAAATATTAAAAGTCTAGTTCCAACCCCCTTGCCATGTGCAGGGTTGTCACCCAGTAGATCAGGCTGCCTAGGATCCTATCCAACCTGGCTCTGAATGCTTCCAGGGATGGGGCACCCACAGCCTTCTGGACAGCCTCTGCCAGTGCCCAATCACGTCTGAGTAAAGAATTTCTTCCCAGCATCTAACAAATCTCTCCTCTTTTAGTTGAAAGCTGTTTCCTTTTGTCCTATTGCTGTTAGACTATGTAGAAAACCAGTACTCCTCATGTTTATGAGCTTTTCTCGGGTACCGGAAAGCTGCAGTCTAAGCTGAAGAAGCCCAGCTCTCTCTACCTTTCTCCACAAGAGAGGTGCTTCAACCCTCTGATCATCTCTGTGGCTCTTTAGATCTACTTCAACAGCTCTGCATCCTTGTTATGAAGGCTACAGACCTGGAAACAGAGGCCTCATGAGTGCAGAGCACAGGGAAACAGTACCCTTCCTTGCCCTGCTGCTACCCGTCCTTTTACACAGCCCAGGATACTGTTGGCTTTCAGACTGCAAGTGCATGCTGCTGCCTCATGCTGAGTTTTACCTCTGAGAGGACCTTGAAGTCTTCCTCCAGAGGGCTGCTCTCAATGGACTCTTATCCATCTGTCCACATATCTGGGATTGCCCTGATCTATGTGCAACACCTTGCACTTGGCCTCGTTGAACCTCATTACATTCTTGGGATCCCACTGTACAATGTATAAAGAAGAAAGAAAAGTCTAAGTGGGCATGTAACCTAAAGGAGAGGGAATCAGGGCAAATCTGTATGGCTTTCATTCTACCTGACTGACCCATGAACAGTCCAGGGATAGTGGAAGAGATGTTCCACTGTCTTCAAACAAAATTAAACAATCTTGCTCTATTTAGTAATGTCAGCCTCCTGCCCTATGGCTGGCTTGATAACATTTAATTCCCTTGCACTAACCTAGGAAATCATATGAAGTGTGGAAAAATACAGCAAGAAGGAAGTAAAGAGAATTAAATAACCTGTCAGAAGTTAATTGGTTTTAGGCCCTATGATTTTTTTCTTTTTCATTGGCTGTAATAAAAGAAGCCTACGATAAGAAGCTGTCATTCAGCATATGGTACCATTTTTCTGATTCTCTCTCTGGGAAGAATAGGGAAAGTATGGTAAGAATGAAAAGTAAAACTGAGGAAATATCTGGAGAAGAACAGAGACAAATTCTTCTAATTAGAGAAACAGCACTTAAATCTATTTAAAATATGGAAATGATGCTTAAAGGAATCAGATTCTTTATATCCACACAAGTGAGGAAACGATCCTTGATAACTTGTATTCGTATTTTGGGCTTTTAACCTTGGTGTACCGTACTTGTGTTTATACTGTGTTTAAAACGTTTCAGAGGGAAAAAAAAATCGAGCTTTCCCTTGCTGTTTGTAATTTAGAACGCTAGAGGACAGCACTAAAATATTACATAAGTATTACTGTTTACACTGTTAATTATGTACACGGTGAAGGCTTGTGGGAAGAAGACAAACGACAGTTTAGAACAAGTGGTGTTATAAAATTCCTTTTCTTCTTTTTAAAAGCGCACCTGGCTTCTTACATTATACAGAATATCCCAAGTTTCCTGAAGTTTAAGATATTTGCTTCAGTAACTTCTGAAGAAGTTAAGTTTTTAGGTTTTTTTGATGTAGTAATACAGTGAAATAGAGCCTACTTTTCTAAGATATAGAGAGTGAGGATTTAGTTGGCTAATCTGTAAGTGTAGTTTCATGACTTGCATGCTCCTGTGAAATATACTAATATAAATTGCTGTTTGAAAGACTGTAGTTCTTAAAAAAAAATTCCAACTTGTGTTTCTCTAGGCACCCTGGAACGGCATGAAACAGGTGAAATAGCAAAAGCAATCCTTTCTTCCATTGAAGATTCAGAATACTTAGTGGCGGATTCTCTACATCCTGTATCTCAGGAGTCTAGAAGAAATAAAAATGTTCAATACAAATCCTCCAGCTCTTATAAGCGTGGTATGATCTCCTACAATGTTACTCAGACAGAAAAATCTTCAGATAAGGTAAGAATGAAAATTAATGCATGAGCAAATAATTGTGATCCAAGTTCTTTAACTTTTCACCTGTGTAGTCCTGCATTTGTGTTGTGTAGGCTTGATTTTAAGTTTGTAAAGCCTTGCTCCTATTTGTTCAGTACTATTACATAGAAAAATCACTGAGCATACTTTGAGCATATTTCCTTACAAACTTAGCTTAAGGCTGCATCTATGAGTCATACCCTCAGAGCTATTGTGTGTGCCAATTCAGGTGGATGCATCTTGGGAAAAGTCTCGTGTCTTTTCTGCTCTTCTACAGAGGTACAGATTTCTTTTGTTATCCAATGGTAGCTTTTACTTGGTGTTTGCTTTGTTAACTATGGAGAGCAGAGTGAAAGTGCCTTTCATTGATGTTGGTGCAATTAACTTGGCACTTTATTGCTTTAAAAGAAAAAAAAAAAGTTCATTGTGTGAGATTTTGAGCCGCAAGTGTATATACCAGTCTTCAGGAGTGATCTGGCCAGGAAAAATACCTGGCTTTGTCTCACAATTTTTCACTGATGTCATTAAACTAAATAATTGCGACTGAGAAAAGTCACTTTTGTGTTCGCAAACACAACACTCTTTGTTGTGTTTTGTTTTGTTTTTAAGCAATAGATGGAAACGCCTTACTGTAACTTTTGATTGTTACTGTAGCTATTGTAAAAGGCTGTATTTGCTCAGTGTAAAACCAGATTTTAATACAACCTTGTTTTTTTTGCAATCTCAAATAAGATATGTATAACCCTTATTCAGACGGAAAGATGAAGGTTAATACCCTGTTTCTGACAATTAGTTTGTATACAAGGAATTAAGTATATTTAACTGAACTCTTGATACAAAAGGGTCTTAGGAATGAGGCTTCAATGTTGCTTATTCAAACAAGTAGTCCTTCTTAGTTACTAGTTTTTCAGGATGGCTTTTCTCCAAAATAAAACAGACAAAGCCATTGAATGTAGATCAAAAATACCTTCTCATAAACATAGATGAGAAATGCTTTACTTCAACTCATATGGAAACAGCTTTCTGAATGGTCCCTGGCCTTTTCCTTCTTTAAATAGTGTTAAAGAACATACTGCATTTTCCAAAAATCAGTTTGATAAGGGGTAGTTTAATCCAAGTCTTTATTGTAAACTTTCTCTTATGGTCTTTTTCCTAATTGTCCTTACAATTTAAATATGCCTTTGAGTTTATAATTGTTCAACTCTTTATATTTCTCTTTGACCTTTTACTAATCTGAGTCTGATTTCTAAAGTTCTTTTTGATCCCATTTTCTGAAAAGTCTTATTAAAGCATAATCCTGCTGAGCATGTTGTGGGGCAGATGGTGTGCTAGTTGGCCATTGACACAGAATCTGATCTCACTGTTACTTTAGTTAAAGGAATAATTTCTTCTAGCTTTTTCAAAGAGAAATAACAAAGTTATAATAGATGTCTTTGGAGCAGAGTTTTGGCTGTACATATTATATTTCAATTTTCAAATTGCATGAGTTTAACAAAGTGTTTAAGAAAAAGAATGTGCTGTTCACGGAATGTGGGAAAGTAGTTTTTGGCAAATTGTGAAGTGAGGGGTTTAATGTACTTTGTGAATTACTATGATTTTAAATTTGAAGTAATGTCACAAGAGGTGACAGAATTGTAATAATTTATAGCACTCTTCTTGATCAGGCATGTCTTGACTGCTCTGATTCTGAAATGAAATATTCCATTTTCGTCTTTCAACTTTGTTCATTAGTTATCTTGCCCTAATGAAAACTCCTTGAGATAATATTATTGATGACTCTTAAACTTCCCTATGATTGACAGCATACCTTATTTTTTCTTTCACCTTCTCTTTTCTGTCCTTACAGTCATGTTAGTCTATTTCCCTAACAAATAAATGTCCATACTTGGAGAAACAGCATTCATCAAACTCTGCCACTCATTGCATCCAGCATTTCATCTCACCTCCAACCCCGTTAGACCAGATTCTGTAGATTCTGTAGATTAGTGTGGGAGATGCTGGTGGCTAAATGTATAGGATGTAGCCAACTTGAGAAGAGAATAACAATTAAGTGAACAATGGAAGTCTGCATAATGTTATTCTAGAAACCTGGTATGGTCTGCACAAAGGGACCATGTGGCTTCTTATGGTTGAAGCTGTTTTGTTATGAAGTCTAAATCGAGGCTTCTTAAGACAAAAGACATTTTTTATAGATCTTGATCTGGAAAATTTTTCCATTTTTTTTCTAAGTGTTTTGTATTGACTCTTTTGAATCACAATGTTTTAACATACTTAAATATTTTCTCTGATTTTATGAAGCGAGTGGAAGTTCCATGAATATAAGTGAGTTCAACACCTTCATACCATATTGTATACAATGTCCTCTCAGATTAAACTCTCATGAAAATCTGAGATGCTTTAATATGCATGTATACAATCAATTTTTCATTATCCATTTGCTTCTCTCACAAATTGTATAATAGGAAGTTAACATGCTAAATTGATAATAACACTCCAATTTTACCAAAAACTCTACTCCAAAAAGCTCCACTTCAGCCTGCTTAAAAATTCAGTTTCAAAGACTTAAGTAACAGAAAATGTTAGGATTCCATCTATTCTGGCAGGTTAGCATTATGTCTGTAAGAAATACTTTGTACAATGATCCACATGAAGTTCATAGGCAAGATTAATATTTATTGCATTTTTTTATCATTAATAATATATTTAAGACAAAAACCTGTCTGCAAGACAATGGTCTCTTTTTTCTGTCCTAAGAAAAATATCCTCACATAGAAGACCAGCTTCAAAGGCTTTCTTTCAAAACATTTGTCATCATGTGAATCACAGATACAAAGGCAGAATGCTTTGATTTCATGGTGTTTTGACCATTTTAATTCTCTTATTGTGCTGCACGTGCCAGTGGGAGTACCAATAACAGATGAGTGTGACAAATGCAGTTAAGGCAAGATCCATATTAGTATTGTCAAATACCCTAGATATATTTAAACAGATTTTAATTATTTTCAATGTCAAAAGACCCGGAATATATGGTTTAATAGTTCTTCAAGAAAGCTGTACTTAGTATGTGAATGTAAAAATCTCTCATAAAAATGAAACTTTTATATTGGCCTTAGTCATTGACATAGGGTATTCATCAAGTCAGCAATTTGTGTGGCAAAGTGCCATTTGAATAGTGTATTGTTAGACTACTTATGGTCCACTTGACAAGGGTTCTTGCTGTAAATAGTGCAATTTGACTCCAGCTGTTAAAGAGTGGCTTTGACAGCAGCCAAATAGAATGGAGATGCTTTACTGCACCGCAGAAAAATCAATATTGGGTTCTTGTTCATAGTAACCTGTTTTTTCTTTTTTTACAGATTTATAGAAGACTATCTAGAATTCATTTTTGAAAGTTTAAATATTATTTTAAGAGTCTGTTGTGATTTCAAATGATCATTAGTGATAAATAATGAGCCAAAAAAAAAAAAAAAGAGAAAATACTTTGTGGATTTATGCATGCAATGTGGTAACAGTGTTATTTTAACTCCAGCTTATGTGGATAGATATTAAAATGTTGATGCATAAGTTATGTAACTAATGACAAAAAGAATCTTTCTTTCTTTGTAATACTTTTAATGATCCTACCATATCCCTATCATTTTTCTGTTGTTTTTCTTTGTTGTTGCTGTTGTTGGTTTTTTAAAGGATTTCTTTTTTGTTCATTCTGACAACCCCCACAGATGTTGACAATCTGTAGTGCCATTGTAGATTTTCCTGAAGCGCAGTCTTGCTGGTGCTGAACAGTTTTCCAGTAGTATTCAATGACATAAGGTTGCTATGATACCTGGCCAGTAGCAATAGGTATTGAATCTCTGGTCTTAATTACAATAGACTACATACTACATTGTGTGGTTGTGGTGTTTGTATGGAACTAGCAGTCATTATACCTTTAAATCAGTTATTCTTGAAAATGGAACTGAGAATAAAAAAAGTTGCTTTTTTTTTTTTTAATGCCTTGCTTTATATGAATCAATTAAATCTTCACATAAAAACTGAATGGAATCCATTTTCCTGATGTTCCACAAACATTTCACATTAGAAAATTTTCCAGCCTTTCAGTTGGAGTAATTTGGATATAAACCTGTTATCATGCATTGCTATTTTTAGTGCATGGTTAAATAATGTAATTAGAGCTTCCTTTAAGTAAAGATATAGGAAGAAGAGAGGCTTCTACAATTTGAGCAATCATTGCTAAGTCAAATTCCATTGGAATCCTTGATCTGCTGAATTATACTACTGAAGGACTAGATTAGCAAAAAATAATTTTTAAGATCATTTTCTTAGCTACGTGAGATGAGAAAGATAATGGAAGTGGAAAAATGCATTTCTGTAGGAAAATCTATGGAAAATTTACCGCTTGATATATTTCACTTGACTTTTCCTTAAAATATGAATCTTTGAACACGTAGCCATTAGAGAATGGTGCAGAAAGTCAGAATTTAACTGTCAGTACAAGATCCATAAGAAGTCATTGGGCTTATGCAGCTGTTAGAAGTAAATATAACTGGAGTAAAGTACCAGTTACTATAACAATACTAAAACATCTTAAATTTCTTAAGTTGACATACCTAATATTTGTTCTGAAGAGCTTCCCATTCACTTATGTGATAGCATATATATTCTGTTTTAAACAAAATATGTGTAAGCAGGATGCCTGTGAAACAAAAGTATTTCTTCAGTAGGAAGTTAGTGTTTTTATAGAATTTCTTAAATCAATATGCAATAGAATGTACAGAAATGATAAATAATAAACTGCTTTATGTTGCCTAGAATAAGCAAGACATAAGTGGACTATAACAACAGCAGTTGTTTGTTTTAGTTAGTTATTAGGTGCAATTTAATAATTATTGGGAAACTGGAAAAATCACTACAAGGTAAATTTTACCAATGTGAAAACTGATAGAAAAATGGAAGTGAGATATAAACACAAATACCAAACATTACTTTTCAGATATGAACTTGGATACTGTAAACTGTGGAGCCTTAGATGTGTATTCCTTTTATTTCAGTTTGGTGTCTAGAGTATTATAAAGATTTTCGATCACTTTAATTTAAACTATTAACTCCAAGTGGGAGAATGTTGGTAACAGGACAAGAGTAATTTTTTGTTCTTCTGTCAGGTTATTTCTTTTTTTTTTATACATAGATTTGTGTTCAGAAGCTAGTAATATAACTTACTACTAATATAACTTACTACTATATATATATAGTCTTTGCTCATTTTACTATCACATTTAAATAACTTACTACTACGTGTGTGTGTGTATATATATATATATATATGTATGTATATATATACATAGTAGTAAGTTATTTAGAGAGACAAAGAAACAAAGATCTATATATGGTTTTCCTGTAATGCAGATGCAAAGCATTTCAGCACCATGTTTCCTGTGAAACATGCAATGGGACCAATGTGGCAACATAACTACAATGAAGGAATCCCTTTGGAACTATTAGATCAAATAGGTGACAGTCAAAGGGCATTGTGATCCTGAGAGGGTGACAGCTTGGACCACATGCCATCTTTGCTGAAAGTTGCTGCAGTTTTATGAACCCCTTTACCAAGTTATGAATTCGTTGATTTTGGTGTTTTCTCCACTCATTGCCACAAATCAGAATAAAAGGCTAAAAAAAAAAAAAAAAAGGCTACATTTGTGATATTGTAGCATATTTTACTTGTACAGATGCAGATTAGCAAACAACACAGGCAGGCCTTTGCTGAGGTGTACTCCTTCGTCTATTCCAAACAGTGGTATCTTTTTTAGAAATATATGGACAGTTTAAATGTAATCATGGAACTAGACCTTGCAAAATGACTTCTGAAACCAACACCAAATTTTACTCAGCAAGAAAAGACTCACTGTTTTCCAGTTTCCTTCTGATAACTAGTTCATTTCTGTTAGTTATTAGAAAATTAAGTACTAAATTGTGGTTCAATTTAAAAACAGCAGAAACAACAAAGAAGCAACACCAGTGCTTACATTTCTGTTCTTCTATTGTTTTTCTACATTTTAATATTCAAACCTAAATTTGTTTGGATGGTCAGGTTCTGTTCTTTCAACAGTTCTGAGAAAGATGAATCAACAAACCAGGTTTGTCTCAATATTTATTTTTCAAATATTGTTCTCTGCAATACTACTGCCTTCAGTGA
This sequence comes from Perdix hodgsoniae, assembly GCA_035772895.1. Classification (NCBI taxonomy): domain Eukaryota; kingdom Metazoa; phylum Chordata; class Aves; order Galliformes; family Phasianidae; genus Perdix; species Perdix hodgsoniae. The sequence continues at coordinate 9,045,847 of JAPSGF010000010.1, forward strand.
GATTAAACTACAGTCAAAGAAATAACCGTATGAAAGCTAGGGGTACAGGGATGTAGCTGCTATTCTGATATCTCCCAAGAAACTCTACTAATGGTATAGAATCTTAAAGTCCAGTCTGCAGTTTCATATGTTTTTAAGAATAACATTTTCAAGGCTAGACTGCATTATACTACTTAAAACTTAACTGCAAAATTACTAGTTTGGTACTAATGCGAACTAGTGTTCACTTGCTTAGAATTTGATCTAGTAGTTCTATGGAGATAAATTTTATTTTTAGAATCCAGTGTGGAAATTGCACTATCAGAGAATCCCAGTGCAAAGACGTTATCCCAGTTGGAGTCAGCAGCTAGCAGTTCATTGGTAGCCTAATTTTCACATACGTGAGTCATTCTTGGAACAAAGCAATATTCCCATGTTTTAATCTCCTTTAGTTATGTTAGTGTTTTCTCTGTTCAGCATTATTCTCACAAATACTGGGGTGTTCATTCATCCAGCAAATAATTCAGTACAATAATTCCCAGATGCAAGCATCATGTCTGTGGATTGCCATGGCATTGTTTGTCCAGTTGATTATGTAGGAACCACAGTGGATGTTCCATGTTAGAGCTTTCCTTCCTAAGTGCTGAGTAATGCTAAAGAAGTTTTCACTGCCACCCATCTCTGAAATCTGTGTTTCTAGAATTGCATCATTTTTTGTTAGAAAATTAACTTCTACATGGGTATGTTAAGATGCTGACATAATTTATGTACTGAATATTCAAATACTAATGTCTTCCTTTAAAAAAAGAATCTCATACTTTCCTACCATCTAAGATTTTCATGGCTCACAGACTGTCAATATGGAAGGTGTGTCATATTTTGAAATGAATGGGTCCTCAGTTCATTTTGACATTCTTTCTACAATGAAAATCTGAGAGCCTTTGTTAAAGGTACTAAAATGGTAAATGAGAAAATTACGTATGTCCTTCTCAAGAGGATCCTGTTTGGCCAATATAGTAGCACCTCTGGTTTGTATGATCCTCTGTGCCTAAAGACAGCATTGCTTTGGAGAAGGTAGTTCCAGCCTGTCTGTGCCAGCTTTAGGAGACTATAGAAAATTCTAGTGATAAACTGTTTATGTGTTCCCTAAATTGAAGAGGACCTTAAGCAGGGTTGGAGTGGGAGTGTGTATGTATCTGTAGGAGCTCTATTGGGATAGAAGGTGCTTCTTGCCTGTTAATATGGAGGTGAAAGAGCAACCGATGATTTTCATCCTTCATCCCTGGGCAGGCTTTTAGAGGTGGTGTATGTTTTAGCCATTTTAGTTACACACCTATAATTTGCAGCTTTTTTGACCAAAAGCATCTTTGCCCGTATTTTGGATTTCTCATCGATTCAACAAATCTGAGAAGAAAAAAAACAAACTGTATATTTACAGGTTTTGTCATTAGTAAGACTGCTAAGGACTGTTGATTGAATTCAGATTGTGAATTCAGATAGTGAGAAAGAACTAGAAAGCAGTACTCATATAAAACATAAATGATGCCCTAGCAGAACATGCAGGTCAGAACTTTACTTCCTAAGTGATTGTTTTCCTGAAAAAATAAGCAGTGTAAAAACAAACAAACAAACACCCCCTCCATTTCATCCAGTTTAATAATTGTTCACCAATGAATCTATTTAAGACAGTATTACCTTTGTTACTTAAAATGATGAATGTAACAATGCAGATTTCTGATGTGATTTAGCTGAAAAGATTATTCAATGTCATTAATGAACAAGATTTAACTATAACTTATATTTATTACCAGTTTTTCAGACATCACTATGAACTTTGCTTTCTCTTTAAATGTTGTGTGACTTAAATTTTGTGTGCTGATTTAGAGAGCTTTTTGAATACTTAAGATCAGGGAAATTTGCAATTAAACTCCAAGCTCTATTTGAGAGCTCTATAATATCTGTTTTAGTATTCCTCCACTGTATGATCTGCTGGAACATTTGGTATATATTAGTCACAGTAAAATGCTGGATTAAATTTTCATTAATGAATCATTAAGTTTTATATATTCGGTAGTAACTTCATGATAACTAGCTGTGAAGGCTGTATCAAGCCTTTAGTTTTATGTGTTGAAGCTACAAATATTTTGTAGTTGATAGGTGTTGTATTCATAGTATGAATTTAAGAAACGCTGTTTGTAATCAGATTTTTTTTTTTTTGTGAAACTTGCTTGCAATATTTTATGTTCATAAACTAGTTTGAAGCCCCAAACACAATTTCATTTATCTTTATATTCTAAGCTTTATAGAATCTGCAAAAGTGTCCATCTGTTCAGCTGAGATTGCCTCAAATAGTGAGTGGTCAGAGAGACTTAGATGATAAAGGTCAAAGGAGCCTCTTGACCCTGTGATACTTGCTAAAGCAATTGGAGCATAGGGACTGATATACAGTTAGATATAGCTTGCTAACGCAATCTCCACTTTAATTGGTAATGATAGCAGGAATACACAGTAAAGTCATTGCTGAAAGAAAACAAAAAGTATCCAATATAGTAATTTATTACCAGTCAGTGGGTTTCACGCATAGGTTGTTTTACCCCTGCAGTGGTCAGAGAAAGCAAAAAGGTACTCTAACACTTAACTGAAAATGGATGCCCTGCTGCTATCAGAGATGCATGGTGGTCAAATGATTGCCTGTGCCATTAGCTTGGTAATGTTTTCTCTATTGTAAACTCAGCTCCCCATGTTCTTCCTGTGCATCAGCTGCAGATTGAAGGCTTTCTCGTTTGTCTTCTATTTGTGCTGCCAATCATCAAGCTGCTGTCCACCAAGCACATTTCAAGGAGGCAATTTTTTTTACTACTATCGACTACCATCTCCAGCAGCCCAGGGCTCAGAGGATTTAGAAATGAATTTAATGCTTTAATTTGCACTGTGCAACCATTTTGTGCATTTTTAGAATGTATTTTTCTTTCAGACAATTCCATGAGAATTCCACATTTCCTATTTTGCAAAACTGTAAAAGATTGTGCCTGCAAACATCTCTCTGGAATACCGTTGTTTCTCTTATGTATGCTACCTAGTTTGCTCTGAAAGTAAGACTTCCTATTTATTTTTGTGGAAACTGCAACAGTTACAAAGAGAACAATAGTATTATTTTAAAGAACCAGTTATCAGCTCCAAAACACTATTTTTTCAACCATTAATCGTGGATTTTTACCAGTGATGAGCAACAGCATGCATGCTGCACTCATAAAAATCTGTGCCAGTGGAGGTGACTCACTGTCCCCGTTGCTGAAATGCACCACCCATCACCTCACTGCTCACATTCAATGGTTGGTCTCCAGAAATATTAAGCAAGCATCAGTGAGTGCCAATGGGTGACGTTTTTTCCACTTGGAAAATGTTTTGCTTTATCTGCACTTTCATGTCAGGTGCCATTCTGTCAGACTGCCTCTCCACTGCCATCTGTCACATGGCAATAACATGTAATGGATAATTGGTGGGAAGGTTCAAACTCTACTGCCATATCACCAACATCCACTTGTGATGTTGTGGGCCAACATAATAAAATGGGAGGTGTTACTTTCAGAGCATCCCTTGTATATATAATTCATCTCATTTAGAAGATTGAAGAGAAAAGGATCTATGAAGATGAAGCCATTTATTAAGCTATTCCATATTCTGTTTTTAAAATGACAAAAACAACAGATGACATCACAAAAGAGGTAATATTTGTTTCTTCCTGCTATGGGGGACTAAATATCATGGAGAACAGAGTAGAGCTATCCTTTCGGTACAAGTGGATTTTTGAGATGCCTATGAGTGATAGACTTGCTTCAGTCAAAATATTTCTTCCAGATACATGAAGCGAAAATGTAAGAGAGGGGGTAGGAGTAATAGATGGTTTCTTATAATCGGCTGTATGACACTTCTGTGCTTTTCTTATGAGCCTGGATAGAGACCAGTGCTGGGTCATGATTCTGAGAAAAAAATTAGTTCTGAACTTCTGTTGACATCCCGTTAACTATCGTGATCAAGAGACAGGAAATTCTTGGCCTCCAATAAATTTTTGTTGGCAAATTCTGTTGCCCCATTTTCCCTTACTGTAGTGTTCATTTTATTGAAATGAGCATAATGATAGTCTCATCTCACACTTTGGGGCTTTTTCAGAAATATAGTCTGACTGTAGAGAGCAGTTTTAATGACTTAAGTTGTTTTTTTGCTTAAAAAACATTTATGGAATGGTGAAATATATGAACTTTTGTTTACAGATTGTCTTCCTTGAATACACATAAATAGGATGATGGTATTTGATAAATTATTATTATTAAAGTCCATTATTATGGACTTTAGATGCTCTGTTTTGTTGGGTCAGTGTTAGTCTATTAAGAGTGTACATGTGAAAATAGCAAAATTTAAATCTGATAAGGAAAAAAAACAACAAAACAAAAATGAAATCCTCATGATTCTTAGAAATTATACCTTGCTCTTCCAAAATCAGAAGCAGTACAGCTTATTTTAATAAATCTTTAGACAATACTTTGAAAAATCGCTATCACCTGCACCCAAAATCTAACTAAACTCTATTTTTATGCAGTGGGGGATGGAGAAGTAGCAGCGCAGGAAGGAGGGGACTGATATTTCTCATCAGGCTAGTTCACATTTACACTGTTGATTCACATTGCAGGCACTGGGAAATTGGGGGCCGGTTTCTTAGTTTTATGTTATGTTTGATATAAAAATAAGCAGAATGGATAAAAACCAGAAGTATATAAGAATTGTATTTAATACTTTCAGGCATAGTTTTGTGTAGAAGTTGATACCACCCATACTTTGAGAACTATTTCTTTCAGTGGTATTAAAGTGACCTCTAAGTATATTTTGAGCCTGGTTTGCCTCCCAAAGTCTACTTGCCACTTTTCTTTTATGTAAAATGAATGTCAAGACCATTTTTGTCAAATGTATTTTTAGCACAAAACTCGTAAAAAAAAAAAAAAAAGAAAAGTGCTTCTGGTGAAGAAAAGTGGAGTGCAAAAAAAAAGTACATATACAAAAGGATGAAACAATACAGAGTCACTACCAGCTAATGGATGAGTTTATTTTAAGTGGAATAGTGTTCCTAGATTAAGGAGGATCCCAGTGGGAAAGTGCCTTTAGAGAAAAGGCAGTTAGATAAAATAACATTTGAATTGTACTTCCCATGAAAGTTTTGTTATGTGTATGTGTTTACCTTTTTTAAGATAACACTGATGTATTTCATGGCTATGGAGAAGGCAACCCCCAAATCCCACAGATCGACATGAAAAGCTTTATTTTTTTTGAATGAGGGATATCTGGCCTTGCTATTAAACTTCAGCATCTAATTTTGTTTTGTTAGTTTGGGTGGTGGTGGCAGCACTCTTTTCATACTGGGATTTGGGAATGTTCAAGATAAGATTTTATAAGTCTTTAAAAGCTTTGTTTGATACTTTATTTTTGAATTTTTTTAGGGACTAGGAAACATTTTAGCTGAAATGGTTGATGGTACTTTTGGAATGATGCACGCTGACACCATTTCCAGATGGAAATGAAGTACTTGCTACTCAGTTTTAGATTTAAAACAGCAAGTTAGTTATGTTATGAAAATGAAAACACTTTTAGCTTTGTGTTTCAGTTTTTACACTTTATTTTTTTATAAATTCGTCTTTCCTGACTGGTACAGATGTACTTCAGGTAGATTTCTGAAACTTATTGCTAGTGATGCAGGAGAGTGTATTCAGCTAATTCTTATAAACAAAGTACAGTGGAGTGTCTGAATGTTCATAATTTTAGAGCCACACACTTCAACAGTGATGAAAAGGACAATAGCTAGATTTTAAAATCTAGATGAAGTTATTAAAATCATGAAAAGCTTTCTCCCTACAATAGTTGTCAGAACACTGTTAAAAGTAATCTTCCTAATTGCTAGTAATGGAATTAGGTAAAAGAAAGTTGGTGTATTCATCAGTAAAGAGTCCAAAGGTAGGCTGTATCAAAAATATTTTTTTTAATTAGCAAAGGTGGATTAGAAAAAGGGGAGATATCTACACTGTCCTTTGAAAATGGTGATTATCAAAATCTGTGAATTATGCTTAGTAGTACAACATAGAGTTCTTACTTAACTTGTAGAATTGAAGGAAGCCTTTGTATTATTGGAGGATTTTTTAATGTAATAATTTGAAATTCATTTGGGGAATAAGGCTCGAATGGCTTGATATTTGGATATTGAATGTGATCACATTAACCCAGGATTGTCTTTCAAACTTTAAATGAAACTGTATTGAACAAAAATTGTCAAAAAACAACAAAAAAAAAAGCAAGACCAATGTGCTGACAACAGGGAGAACTCTGAGTTAGACCACATGGCTCAGAGGCAGTTCATTCTTTGTTATTGCTGCTGTTAGCCTACTTTCTGATGCCAAGTTATTAAACTCTTCATGTATTTATTATAAAAATAATAATAATTAATGATAATACCTATCTGTAGCCAATAAATCTAGTTTTGTAAAATACTTCTGGAACTTTAACAAATACACCATTCAGAATGTAAATAACTTAATCTACTTTTCAATAACCATCATCAGATGCTATTCCCAGCACTCTAGTTCATAGTTATTTTTATGGTCTTCCTTCCATTTTCTGTCGTCTTATGTTAGAGAGAATAGCTTGTCCATATGTCCTAAATAGTGTTTTATGTTTGTAGCTTTAGATGTCCACCTGCTTTCACTGAAATGAAATGCCTATTGCAGAGAGCTAAGATAACTTGGTAGATGCTTTTAGGATCAATGTCAATAAGCTTTCGAATTGCCAATAAACATTTATTGTGACCTCATGCCCAGTAGCATCACCAGATTCCTCAACCGATTGACACTGTCAAGATATTTTCTTGTTTGAATGGTGATTTTTCTTAAAAGCTTCTAAATATGAATCAACAAAATATAATGTATAAAACAGACAGAAAAGTACAAATCTTCTATTTATTTCAGAACTAGTTTGTGAATTCCAGTGTGTACTTTACCTGAGTATTAGGAAGCACTAAAATTAAAGAAGGAAAATAATCCTAATGCTTAACTACATTTTTTTTTTTTTAAGGGAAGAGATAGGGGGGAAAAAAACTCCACACGAACATGTTGCTATATCCCCTTGTTTATCTAAGGATCTCCATAGAGAGGCTTAATGTTTTGTATTAGAGTGTGTTTTCATCTGTTGATAATATCATTCACTAATTAACAGAACATCAGGTCATTTTATTACCCCAAACTAAATAGTCAAATAAGTTGTTGAGTAAACAGGGTCAAAAGTTTTGTTTGTTTTTTTGTTTTGTAATAGATTAGGAACAATTAATTCTACAAAACTTGTTTGTAATGTAAAAGGAGTTATGTAAAGAGTACTCTTGAATGCAGTGCTGATTAACATCTTTTTCAAACTAAATTTAACTGTCAATTTTTTTAAAAACTAATATCTGATGGTTTATTTTAAGATTCAGCATAGCAGAAACAGCTCTTAATTTGCACTAGTAGAGTATTTCTGATTATCACAAAAGAAATTAAGTGATCTAGAAAATCCTGTTTTCCTCTGATATGGAACCTGATGCTATTGCCTCTCTGCAAAAGCTTCATTGGGCTGAAAATTTACTTCTCTGTTATGTTTCTGCTTGTACATGCTTGCTTATAATGATGAAATCACTAGTACCAACACAGTACTGAGAACATAGGCCAGTGCAGGACAATAAAAGCATACGAGTTGTAAGTGCTTAAAGAAAAATGTAAAGCAATCAAAATGCAATCAAAATACTCATGTCTGCTGTTTCCTGAAAATAGAAGGTACTTCTTCAACAAATAAATCAGGATTCTGATAGCCATTTTGTCACCATCTCAAAATCTGACTTTAACACTTGGTGATTCTCTTAGTACATTCAGCTCCCCTTGCCAAAGTGAGTCACAATGATTTCTGTGAACTAAAGTAGTTGCTTTTCTACAAAAGCATCTGGAGCGTGTCTCAGAAATAAATAAATAAATAAAATTATTTTGATCTCTGCAATGAAAATGTATTGGACTATTCTATATTTCAAAGACATTAGAGAATCCTGATTACAATATTTGAAAGCGTGTCACTTTGCATAAACTATTTAAAAGAAAAATCTTGTTCTGAAGTAACAAATGGATAAATGCAATTAAGTTGAACTTAATGGGGGATTTAATAGATTTAACCTATTCCTGGTGCAACTTTGCTGATATCTACAAAACTACAAAATACTATGGATTTGTTTGAATGCTAAATATTTTTCTTTCAGGTAACAGATAACAGCCTTATTCAACAGCCCTTTACTGTTCTACCAGTTAAGACAAAATGGAACAATGCAAACTTTCATGTTCTCTTATTTGATCTGGAAAAACTTGTGGATATTCTGCTGTCATCTCGACTCTGTGGATTGAAGTCATCAAATTCATTCCACAACTATGACACTCTAGAAAGAGCCAAAAGTACTACTGAGAAAAGAGCGCTAACATTAAAAAGAAATAAAACTGCTGGGTTCACGTTGTCAGTGGATGGGCAAGTAGATACTGTTTGTGCAAACCAGGTCAATACAGATTCTAACACAATTAGGCCTTTGGAAGAAAGTGGTGGCATAAAAAGACAGAAAAAAGTGAAGAGTTCAAGAAAGACTAAAATGCAGCCATCAGAAAACATTGATGTGAACATCACCACAGATACAGCTAAACTGCTTTTGTCATGTCTTTTACCCTGGGGTGTAGATAAAGAAATAGATAATCTTTGTGTTGGGCAATTAGATATCTTAAGGCTGCGGTGCCCGGTTGCTTTTGGACTTGTGTCAAATGAAAGCCACCTCTCACTGATGTTGCCTGGATGGAAATGTACTGATGGTGATGTGCTAGAAGAACACACTTTAAGCAACTTATTTTCAAAAAGAGTGCTTGATTTATCAAACAAGTACCTTGCTGCAACTGAAGGACACACTGGTGAGAAAGATGGAACACTGAATAATGTTTATGGAACAAAGGGAGCAGAAATAATTTTTTTCTTATTAAGCAGAATAGTTTTAATCAACAGAGTTTTTAACATGCCTTCAGCAGTTACAAGTCAGATTGAAAGGTAAGAAAATCTTGTTTGTCTTTTCTTCCTTAACAGCAAATTGCATTCTTCTTCTAGAGCTTTGTCTTATAGAATGCTCTTTAAATGAAAGGACGTTGCAAGGAATTTAAATACCTGTTTTTCTATTTAGCTGATGAGTAAACTTGTTTCAGCTGAACAAGAATTAGAGCTATCCAGCTTCACATCCTGTCTTTTCAGAGGGAATGCTTTTTCTCAGAGTTTAAAGAGAATAATGAGGTTTCCTATGACATATTTGGATGCATTAACACATTTCTGCTGTGTTGACTTTCACTTCCTGTAAGCAATATACTTACCCTGTCTTTACAGATAAACAAAATGTGAGCCAAAAACAATCTGTCCTAGTTATCCTATCTGAAGTAACACCCTCATGTTGTACCATCCCAAATAGCATTTGTTACTCAAAGCAAATTTATTGACTTAGTGCTTCTTTCAGCGTTAAGGGGAAAAAAAATAGCATGCTCAACATTATTTGACATAGCCAAATAGAGCATACTAATCAGGCAATGGATATTGTCTGTCCACAGATTGTTGTCATTCAGAAAACCTATGTTGCTCTGTATTTAGTATTTTCGGGACAATTAACTTCAGTGTTGTTGATGCTATAGCCTAGAGGCAAGAGGAAGAACAAAAAATATTGATCCTTGTGCTGCAGAGGACTGTGCATCTTCCACAAAGCTGTAGGCGTTCAAGATGCCTCAGGAGATATGCAAGATCCTACAAGACAAACATGGATTTCTCAGTTGCTTTTCTTGCTTATTACATTGTCTGCTGCTCCATACTCAGTGCAAGATGTTACACAAAATGATGTTTCCAAGATTCCAGATTGGACTTTAATTTCTTTTTATACAAACAAAATTTGTTTGCAATTTGTTGTACATCTGGCAGAGATGTATAAATATAGGAACATTTTAGATTTGAATATTTTTCCAGATATAAACTCTGTATTTGGAACATCTCTTCCAAAAAATTATGAAATTTGTATAGAAAAAAGTGACCTCACCTGAATAAGAGCCTCTTCCGTTTCTCCCTATGTTGTTTTTTTTTTTAAATTGTTATTTATTATGTATTTATATTTGTAAGATTTATATTTTCATTTTGCTCTCCTTTGCAGAAATAGCATGTGCTATCAGTCTTGATAGAAATAACATTCCTCTTTTTGTCCTGACTGTACTAGCACACTCTTACTAAGGTTAGAGGCTATTCCTTCTTTATTCTTTGTCACTCAAACATCTGGAAAATAACTGAGAAGATTTTATTTTTTTTTTCCTGGTATAGAAGGATAGCACTCATTTTCAGGAAACTAGATCAGAACTAAACTACATGAGCTGAATCAACACAGACCTTGAAGACTCTAGTCACCTGGCCTTTTCCTCTTTACTGCTGATGACAAAGTATTTTTCTCATCATAGCTCTCTCATCAGACTATATTTTTTTCCAATATATTGCAAAAGCTGTATCAAAACGTTTGATATGTGGTCCGTAAGTTTCCTTTCCCTCCTTTTTTGTCTCCTAATTCTAAGCATAGCACAAACAGGACTATTTATTTAACATGATATTGAGATTCATCATTCATTTAACTTTTTCCTCTATGATTTGTCTGAGTGAATTATCACAGTCAACGTTAATTTATTCTTGAAATCTTCCTGTGTGATTTATCCTTTTCATTGTTCACTTTGTATTTGAGATTGAAATGAGCTTTGTTTATGTTGAGTTGTGTTACAATAATGTACTTTGCCTATTTAAGAGTTTGAAAGAAACTAACAACATGCAACTTTCTACAATTTGCTTTCTAAAAGTACAGTAACTAGCCACACATGCTTGAGCAGTTGATTTAGTTAAAACTACTGCATGCTGAAGGGAGGAATTAAATATTGAATTCTAATTTGCTGCAGCATTTACTGAAGAAGTTAGTAAGATGTTTTATACAGCTTGCAAGGGTCCTGATCTACTAATTATTACTGCAGTAAAGCAACTCTTACTAGCTCAGTTACTAATACGGAAGATAAAATGTAATTTAATTTTCTTTAGTTAGGATTCTTCTACCTTTACAGTATTTTCATTTTCAGAGCTATATAACCTTCCATCCTGTAAAAGTTTATTTTCAGTTGGCACTTGAGTACAAATCCAAGAAACCTAAAGCTTTATAACCTTAAAGATCAGTAAAAGCATTTGTACAGATTAGACAGTGAGTAAATATTTAATATATATGTAGCTGGTATTCAAATTCCTGCCCAATTTCATGTTAATGGACTAGCACATTTAGGACCTGCAGCGTAGCAGGATGTCTAGGTACATTACTACTACAATACTACCATGGTCTTGTGGTTTACAATTTTAGGATTCCAAATTTCTTCTGCTAATTCTGTATCTTTTTGCATATGGCAATGAAATACTCATTGGTCTATAGGGAGAATTATTTTATTGACAGACAACTGTGCCTAGATCCAGGGAATACAATAATAAAATTTAAATTTCTTTGGCATATCTGTTTTTGTTACTATGGAAGAGTGAAAGCATTTTCTTTTCTGTCAAATAAATGCACTTTTAATCTGGAGAATCAGAACTGGAAAAATGCAGTTCATACACTATTGGGTATTCTTGGATGAAAATAATCTTTTAAGCAGAAATTCTGTCTTTGTCAACATGTGCATATACAGTGTTTCTAAGTAAACCATGAATTTGACAGTTCAGCACCCCTCAGTGAACATGGGCTGAAGAACTCTTGGCTAGCTGCTGTATGTTTTCAGCTAATGGCTTCAATAATTAAGTTTCAGGATGTAGTATAGCTGTGAAATATTATCTACTAGATTACATGAATAAAATTGTTGGAATGTGAAAATAATGAACAGTGAATTACATGTTTTGAACATGCTATCAAACCAGTTCTAAACTGTTTTAAAAACAAACAAAAATATGAGTATCTTTTGATGGGATTTGAGCAGTTTACAAAATAAACAGTTCACAATCCAAAGAAGAAAAAAGTGTGGAAAGCATGATTTTGGAAGAACTTGGAGATGACTCTATAAACTATTGCTCATGAAGATGTTTTTGAATCTGCAATTTTTTGTAATTTGAACACAGTTATGAAAACAAAGGAACATTTCAAAACAAAGGAAAATTTCACATTATAAAAGCGGGATGTAAAGGAAAATGCTATCAGAAGATCTTAGTTTTTTTTTTTCCTGGTGCATTTTGATGTCTGTATCTATAACTTAGTGTTCAAGCTGACAATTTTCATGGTTTAGTATCATGAAGTTTTTGTAACAGTACAACTTATTAGTTGTTTCTTAAAGATGAAATATTTTTAAATGGTATAACTTCAGAGTCACTATAGAAAAGCATTTAGAACATTGTTTAAAATAGTGTAAAAGTTCAGAAAGGCTTTTCCCTTCCTTTCTTCTCATTTTCTCCAGGGGTTACGTTCCTGAATTAGTCAGAGACAAGTACTAAAGGGTTTTCCCAGAGAGGTATTCATATACATGTTAGTCTCTTAAGTTCTAGCTCTGTATCTAAATCCCAAGTATTACAACCATATTCTAAATGAAAATTTAGAACTCTGAAAAACTGAAAATCTATAAAATAATGCTATCGCTGTTAGACTGTAATGCTATGTACTAGAAAGACAACCCAAATACTGCATGAGAATTGTATCTTAATGCAATTCTTTACATTATGTTAAAGTCATAATCAAAAGGTTTTGTATGTATAGTTCCTGCATCTAGATGATGGTCTTGGACTTACGGATATTTGACTGTTTCAATAGCAAGCTGAGAGTGAAAGCATTCAAATTATCCTTGAAGAGAAATTATATCATACTTAAGTGAAATAGGTAGTAAGAAGATTTAGATTAGATGTTAAGGGAAGGTTTTCACGGTGAGAGGGTGGTAAAGTGCTGCAACAAGTTGCCCAGAGAGCTTGTGGATAGCCTGTACCTGGAGATGTTCAAGGCTGGGTTGGATGGAGCCCTTGGCAATCCAATCTAGTACTCGATCTAGTGGTTGGCAAACCTGCCTATGACAGGGGGTTGAAACTTGATACTCCTGAGCTACTTTCCAATTCAAGACATTCTGTGATTCTATGAATATTCACCTTTAATCAAACATAAAATTTTTGTAGTTTCAGATTTTATTCAAGTTTCGTATTCTTTCAGCCTACAGCAACCAGAATCTGTACACATCAAATGGCAAAATATGGAAACAGCCATATCTTCATTTCCCAGTTTCTATGGAGAGTTACCAAGCAGTAAGTATATGGAAGTGTGGCAATACTAGCATTTTATGGTGCTATGCTTCGCATATAATTCATCGCTAAAATATATTGCTTAACTTCAATAATGAAAAAATGTATCTATTCTTTAGTTTCAATGACATTCATAAAGAAGGTGTATTAATGTAAGTAAAGAAATGAATGTAATAATATTATTTTCCTTCATGAGTATCATTTTACATACAAAAGCATGTAGACTGATAAGCAATACTATTTTCAAGGAAACATTTTGTGGTGACAAAACACTTTGACTGAATTTCTAAAGATATTTTCTAGCTATCTGAAAAACTGAAATGTAATGAAATGGTCATCTTTACCCTCCCCCATCTCCCTCAGCACTGTTACATGCCCACCCTGCAATATATACAACCCTTCAAGCAAACTGTTGCCTTAGTAATATGAGGGTTATCTTGACTGTTCAATAACGCCCTTAGATTTTTGGCTTAAGGCAAAATAAAGTAATCTCTTCATGCTAATGTCCCATAGGCAGTCATTCACCGATCCTGGCTTGCAGGCCACTGTAAATTTGTTCTTACAGCATGCAGTGAACCAAAGAATAGAAGTTGGAATGTAGATTTTTCACAATATGTTACCTATCAGACAGTGTTCGTATTATAGGTTAAGTCCTGTCTAAACTGCTAACACAAACTCTTCTAGGTGAAAACTTGACTTTCTGGTATGTAAATAAGCCTTGAAAACCCCATCTAAATCAGCTTTTATTGTATCTTTCGATCTCTCTTGGACATGCTGTAATTATTACATGATATAACTTGTGACGATAACAAAAATACCTGCTAGAAAAAAGATGAAAGAAGTTAAGGGATGATAAAAAGTAAATGGATAAATTGCACAAAAGTAGAGATTATTAAAATATTAATGACAAAGTCACATTAGAACAGGATCCTTCAATGTATTTTTACATACATGGACATAAAACTGAAGTCTGCTTGGATGAGAATAGAGGATAATGTTGGATAGGATACTATGTTTCCTGTACTCTTTTTCAATCACAGGGATGCTTGTTGAAAGATCACTTGTTTACAATAGAGTTGCTTCAAGTTAGCTCTTCTGTCAGCTAGTAAGAACCATCGCAGTGGATGGATGGCTGTGTTGTGTGTTTGGGTTGCTTGTGAATTTTGGTGTTGCTTTAACACTTACATTTGCCAGAAACAAATCAGTTTCCTGTTCTCAAGACATTACATTGTATTGGCATTCAGATAATAGTCTGTGGATTCAAAGGGCCGTACAACTAATTTGTTTGATTTATGCCTGGCAAGGAACCTCATAGCAAAGTACTGAAATGTGTCACATTTGTCTATTGAAGTCTAAATGAGGAAGAAGTGGACTAAACGTCCACTTAGTAGTTTAAATAGTGATTCACTTTAGAAATCACCTGGAAAGTCAATTTATAATAATAGAAGTCATATACAAATATACAGAATGCATTTCATAACTAGCCGCCTTCCAATTTTGCTTGCAGTTATGTGACATTCTTTGCTACAAAAAAATATGGTTGCCCATAAGCAGAAAAGCAAATTGGGCAGATTAACTGCACAAAATGTTATTCAGTGTATTTTTGCTTAGACTTTACTGTTTATTGGTAAAGAAACATACAAGTTGTTGTAGAATTTACCTAGCAAAAACCATAGTTACATACTCCAAATCTGAAAGTATTAACAAAAGAGAAAGAATATAATGAAATGTGGTGGATAGATTCTTAGTAGTTCCATACAGAAGGTCAAATAAAGTCACATGTAGAAGTTGGAGACTGGGTAGAACTGTATGAAAATGATTTTTGATCTTACAACCTAAAAGTATAGGTATTCTCTTTAAAACTGTAAGTTACATCATTTCATAGATCTTGAGGAAGAGAATCCTGTTATGAGCACTGGATGTAGAGAACAAACTAAAATACTGTTATTTCTAGTTTCTTCATCAGCTTGTTCTCCAAGTTCAGAGATCTAGCTATGAGGTGGCATAAAGTGCAAATAAAAAAAAATGTCAATGCTCTGCTTGTTTTACTTCATATATGCAACTTTAAAACTGTAGAACAGCTCATTTTATGAGCATACCGCATTGCAGAATCTGTAGATACACTTTTCATTGAATTAAGGTAAATTTGCTGCAAGCTGGAAGTGGGAACAATATAAGTAGAATAGAATTACATTTTTCCATCTGAGCCTGTTTTCTCTTTCTTACTGTCATGCATTTACAAGGAGCAAATGAGGAGAATTACATTTTTACCTACTAATCTGGGTATTGTAGCTTTGATTCTTCTTCTACATTTGGTTAATTTTGTCTAATTAAAAAAAAAAAAAAAAAGATTTTCAGTTCTTTCATACTTACCCTCGTCCTACGTGAAACATCCTAGAAACTTCAAATTTAATTTGTTTGAAGGATCTTGGTACAAGTGTACAAAATGAGCACTGAAATGCTCAAAGATTTGCTAGGCACAAAGCATAAATTCCCAGGTTTACATAAATTTGCATGCTTATATAAATCTCTTCTAAATTAACCATTAGATTGTACATAGCATAGTATGTTTAAAAGCCATGATGGAAATAATATCTTTGCAAATAATTAGATCAGTGTAAACAAAATGACGTTGGATGAGAATAATGTACGCATGCCTTATGCTTATGTTATTAGATTAAAATGTTTTCTGAGAAATTATTTTTGCTGAATTATTACATTGCTGAAGTGAAAAATTCAAAATGTTAAATATCCTTCTTTTTGTGAATTCCTGTGTATTCTGTCAGTTCATAAATTACATGTGTTTTTCAGATAAAAGTAGACGCTGTTCCTCTGATTTTGCAAATGCTTCACTGCTGAAACTCATTTGTTGTTGGAGTGACCAATCTATAAAGGTAGGAAATAGTCTGTGCTAATTACAATAATAAAATCTTTAAGTAATATTGACCTTAGTATTTGGAATCTTTCATATGCTACAATAGTAATTTATGGTAAAAATACCACATAATTCATGTTATTTGGAATCTTTAAAAATCAGATTATTTCAGTATGGGATATGCTACTAATGAAACTATCTTGCCTTTCAGTACATGTTTAAATATGAGAAATCAAGTGTTCTTTAATCTGAATGAATAGTAATTATCAAGCAAAGGATGCTTAATTATATTTTATCTTGTTCACAGTGTGTTTTAAAGATGAATTACCTGTTCTTTGATGGCTAGATGTAACTTACATAAATAAAGACTATAATAAGGGCACAATCATACATTAATGTATTATCCAGAAAACAGAAAATGCTTTCTTAAGGGGATATATAATTAATTCCATGTCCTTACTCATTAGAACACTTCTCAGGATTAAGCTAGAAAATATTTTAAGTTATAGGTTTCCAGGTCAGTTGAAGTTGTGTCAGTGAAAGCTCATGTCAGTGAAAAATCCCATGTCTGTAGAGATAAATTGCTTTTTCCTGAGAATTCACAGGAAACTATGAAGTAGTCTGAAGAGTGGAATATAGAAATCATTTTTTATTTTGGAAACATGCATTTAAATAAATTTTTGTAGTAGCTTGAATCAACTAACTTTTGAAATTAGGAAACTGAAGACATGCTAGTGCATCCACAAGGGATCTTACTCTGGAAAGGGAAATAACTGTAGATGCTCTATTTTATGATGCTACTTTTAAAATTGACTGCAGCTTTTTGATTTCAGGAGAATGAGTATTTTTCAGGGCTGATGCAAGGGATGGCACCATGGTGGTAGTTCTGTGTTCTACTACAAGAAGACTTCAATGGTTTCTGTAAATATATCCAGTTGAATTCAACATTTTATCTTGAAATTCCCAGTTATTTATCATATCTCCATTGTCTACATGTCTTGCATATTATTTCAGCATTCTTCCCTCATAAACTGCCCCCACTTCTCTTATAATAGTTTTTTTTCTTTATGGAATCTTTTTTTAATGAAAAAAAAAAATGAAAATAACTACTTCGTTTCTATAGCTGCAATTGTCACCTGAAATCCATTTAATCCCTTGCTGGCCTGACCAGCTGCTAAAATTCTTTATGGAGTAGAGTTGTATAGTCATGAAACTTGCACTTGCAGCACAGCTGATTATGTAAGATCTATGTATTTATATTTCCCGATGAATTTAGTGCTTGATCAATTTATACAATGCTAATGGTCTTATCTGCCAAAGGAGATTAGTCTGCAGGGAGATAAGATTTGGAATAAGCTACATCATATCTTTTTTTTTCCGAAAAGATTTTTTATCCAATTGAAATTGTGAAGTACTGCAAATACTATGCTATGAACTCGTCTCACATTTTAACATTATTCAGACATCAGTTTGTAGCTGCAGTGATCTTTGCAAACCAGTTTTGTAGCGCAGTTTTTTGTTTGCACTAAGCGATTGTAAATATAATATTCAAAATCATTTGTGTTTCCAAGAGTTATGAGTATTCAGCTACCCATGGCTTACATAAAATGATTGTTTTATCGATAATTGGATGGCATTATTAATGCTCTCTTTAAACACAAACAATTTCATTGCCAACCTATAAATCCTGAGCAGCCTGATTAAGCAGTCATGTACATCCACCCCAAGTTATCCAGCTTTTAAAAAAAAGTTTTCTTCTTTTATTTTTTTCGTGGAGGATACTGATTCTCAGACGTGACTCAAAGGACTTGCCGTTTATTGATTCCTCATCTCCTTACTGTACTGTAACAGGTTCTGTGCAAACAAGGAAACTGAAAGAACCTGCTGCAAATGATTGATCATGGCTTTACTGACTAACTGACTTATTGAAGCTGAAGGGCCAAGGGAGGATCTTTGTCTTAAACTTTAAAAATGCATGTATTTTTAAAGTATTTTTCCAAGATTTTTTTCCCCAACTGGTTTTAAAGGAACGGTCTTCACACAGTTGCCTGTTCAAGTGAAATATAGCATTTTGTTGCCACACTCCAACCTTACCCTGAAATTATGCTGGCCTTTCTAGAAGTGCATATATACACACACATACACACACAATTACTTGCCCTGAAATACGTAATAATGGGGTAGCAGTGATTGTACTTCTGCCCTTAGTTGTCCTTTTTCTATATTTAAAATAATCTGCTATTCTATGCTATTTAGTTATATTTTAATATACTGTATTATTATATTATTATTGCTGCTTTATGAAACCTTTTTATGTCAAGGAGTGCACATTAAAACAAAATTTCTAATATTTAGTAAATGATCAAACTGCAGCACACAAGTAGTGCTTTGATGTTGTTGGGTCTAACAGAGATAAGGATATTTTTTTTCCATAAGACACTTTCTGTTAAAATTATTCCTTTGCTATTCCTAGTTCCTTTAAATGGTAGATATTTAAATGTCTCCTGTCTTTGCTTCTATAGACAAGGATTCAATCACATGACAGCATGCATGCAGTCTGTCATACTTGTATGGCACACATCAGTCCATAGGCCCTCAGCAGTTTGCCTCTGTGTTACGTATAACGCTCTCAGGGCTCTGTGGTGTAGCACACCCATATGGAAATGTCTGCTCAGTCACATGAACTACTAATATCTTCATGATCAATAGGAGTCCTGCACCTGTTCCTACTAGTTCAGGTATACCTAGTCACGAGACAGTTCTAATCTTGAAACTGTCCTGTTATATACAGCCCCAAGTAATAAGATCTTGTTAGAACTTGGCTGTTTTAATTCAGGATCATCAGAAAAACAGTTTATATAGCTTCAATGTATAGCATTTGGGTCCTGATTTGGATGTTCACCCCCACCATCCTCAACAGGTATTCCTGTTCTTTGCAAGCAACTTTGCACTATCTCTAACTAGCTAGCCATTTATCAAGGTAATTCTCCCCTTAGGAAAACTGATGATGTCATATTTAAATATCTGAAGTAATCGCATGCATGAGGATTTGTAGTTGATTTAGCTTCCCTCTTTCATCTATGGGAAAAGATAGACACAGAATAGAAACCGTTCAGATTTTCGGAGGATGAATTATCTCTGGACTTTCTCATCTCTTTCTATTAATTCATGCAAAACATCTATTTTTTTGTTTGTTTTAGTTACTTAATTTCTATTAATATCTAAAATAAGATGGATGAATCTGAAATATTTTACAAAGATTTTTACTTGCGAACATTAGACCACTTCATTTCAAGAACCTTCCTGATAAGATTGTCTATCTTCTTTGTTGATGTTGCTTAAGTTTACAATAATTTCCCTAACAAGCTCTGAATGCATTTATTTTTACAGTACTTGATTCTTTACCTGTAGCCAACTGACTACGTTGTCAGTGTCTAAACAATAATTCTCTTGATAACTGCTGCCTAGTAGATCCCCTGTATAGCCACACCACTGTGCTTTAGAATGAAGGAAATTAATTTACGCTCAAAAACTGCTCAAAAAATCATTACAGCCAGAGCATGGTAGGTCACAGCTTCTTCTTCCTGCCCTTCACCACCTCCCCCCTCCCTTCCCAATATATCTATCTGTTCTTGTTGTAGGAGCTTTAAATTAGAGGAAAGCAAATTGGGTACTGCAAGTCTGATGTTTTGATCTGTAGGGTTTTGCTCACAGATGTGACTGTTATGGAGGTATCTGGGAGGCAGCTTCTGGAAGGCTCAACCCTGCAGAGGTTATGGTCTGAGCAATAACCAGGGGTGATGTCTAATGCCTTTTCTCATCAAGCCCAGTCATTACAAAGAGAATAGTAATGCCTGGAAATAATTGATTAGGAGTAGAAAGGAAAGCCAATATAACTTTTCACTTATCTTTCTGAATTGTTCTCTGGTATTGCAGCTGCAGATCCTGATAGTCAGGCAATTGCCTTTTACCCTTGAATATCTCTATTTGTAGTTGGACATATGCTATTTATACTTCATCAGGTGTAACCTTAGAGAAGCATAATTTCTGTCGTCTTTCACAATCACGGATAATAAAAACACATTAGCCAACAAGATAGCCAATACATATAATCCAGAAGGATGCTAAGAGTAGACTGAAAAATGTCAAAGAAGACTAAAACTATTCACTTAAATGTGCTTTGTGTTAAAAACAGGTAAATCTTCATGAGGTTTTTAAACTTTGTGATAATGTCAGATGAGGTATATGGATTGCTGGGGAAAACACAGTGAGAGAGAAAAACCGAACGTGAAACCACAGTGAGCCCTGTGGTAATGTGGATTCAACAAAATGATAGACAGGCTGCCTGCAGAGACATACAGGTGCTTCCACAATATCATGTTGTGCCATTTGGAACAGGTTTTTTTTTATTCTACTCTAAGATGTTAGAGGAAATTACATGTTACAAATGCTGCCTGGATGGCATACACAACAATGGAACAGATAATGAATATCTGATCCAAATTAATGACAGGTTCTTAGCAGATCAAAAAACATGAGAAATAGATAATGTGCACAATTTCCTTCTATGACTCTTGTCAGAAATATGTTTTTTGTCAACAGTTTTCCTAAGACAATGAAAACTTCACAGGGCTTCAGCCTCTTAATTACTGTAGATGTGTTGTTGGAGTGATATAAAATAGAATCTGTAATCACCAAAGCTCAGTGTTTTAGGGATGTGAGGAAATGGAAACTGCCTTTGGTTTCCCATGTAAAATAAAGTACTATTATGACAAGATGAAGGTTTACATTATGTCACATTATATAGTACCAGGTTCATTTGCTGTGAAATTTCACACTGTGGACCTGACCAGGATATACTTGTCTATAATAAGGTATTTTGTCATGAAGGACACCTAAAGCCTTTGTTCTGCTTAATGATTTGAATTTATAAGAATGGCTAGAACTGTGATTGAGAATGACCCATGAATTCACTATACTTGATTAGTGAGATGAAACTCCTCCAGGAAGTTTGAGGAAGTCTGCATTTAATTTATTAACATAAATTTACACAATGTAAACATGAAAAAGTATATTTATATTATAAATATTCTATATTTAACTTATTTTCATATGCAATTTAAATTCACATTTATATGGGGTAAGCTGTCTTGGAAACTTTAGGTTTTCTCTATCTTTCAGTAAGTTTCTTGTAGTTGAGAATGACTACCTGAGGAGGTGAGAAACTTTATCTGCTTTCTATAGGACATAGTAAATTAAAAGAAGGTACATGTGCTACCATTCTGTGCTATGCTGAAATGTAGATTGATCAGGAAATGCAAAAGCTTGGGTCCATTGAGAAAGATCTCAGTGTGATTTAGAAATACCTTAGGTTTTAAAATTTCACAAGTTCTCCTTGGGCTTCTCTGCTTAAGCAAAGACAAATAAAAATTGTAACTCTGCCAAATCATTTACAAGCTGCATTATCTTAACGCCTGCATGTGGTGCAACACGTATCACATGCCATTTATAGGCTTTCCATATTTACAGCTGTTTCTCTTGGATAAGAGGAGTTAGTGGAAAATTTTACTCTTTGTATAGGCAAAAAAATTGTATTAGCATGGTTAAGCTGTTGGAAGAGGAGATTACTACTTAGAACAAAATATTAACAAAATTTTTCAGAGACTAGACACACTTCTAAAAACATCAGAATAGGAGGTTCTTATTCAGTCCATAAATCACTGTTGCAAACAGATACAAATGAAGATATTAGATGGTATTACCATTTGTACTTCACTAACGTGTGTTGCAATGCTCCCCTTGTATTGAAGACGCAGTAGACTGTTGATTCTAATTTTGAGACTAAGGAAAATGTTTAATTTGTGAAGAGCAGTCACAGTTCATAACTTGCATCATTTTACTGCTGTCCAGTTAACATTTGGTTACTCATATAGAGCCACGTGATTATCACTGTGTAATATATTGGTAAAAGTTACCTTTCTAATGGCATCTGCTGGAACTGTCTTAACATTGTCTACTATTTGTTTAAAATTGTGAAAAGAAAGATAAATTAATTGAATTATCGGTATCATCAAATAATAATTTGCATTTATGGCAGATTATTGAGGCGATGCAAGCAGTGCTGTTGGCAGAAGTCCAGAGGACTATGACAACCTTGAGAAAGACAGCAGCCTGCAGAGAGCCATTGGCTATACTAGAGAATGGAAATGGTAAGTTGCAGACATGGCCAAAGACTGGGAAAGCTAATCAGATGAATTTGCGATGCATTAAAAACTTTGTCATGTAAGTTCAAAATTTATTGGTATATTCCTTTAGCAGAACATTTTCTAGTACTCAAAAGAAGTTAGCAAAATGAGTTCATAATAGCAGGCCTGTAGTTTTTTTTTCAGATGATTGCCGAGGAGTTAAAGGATTTCTATGCTCTCAGCATTAAAGAAAAACAGATAAAGTTTTTTTGCTTGTGCAATTTTTCTTAAAAATGATAGTTCTCTTATTATAAATACAATTGAAAATATGGGAAGCAGTGAGTGTGCTTGAAATAGGAACAGTAAAAGATCTTTAAAATTTTTACAAATTTATTTTCCGTGACATCAGTGTTAGCACTAAAATTTAATTGCTTGACGTTATAACTTTGTAATCTAGTATAGAATATTTTATTTTTCTTTTAGAAATAAGCTCTCTGCAAGGAGATATCAAATGTATTTTACAATTAGATCATTTCATTTTACAGGAAGCCTACCCTCTGCAACTTTACAGTAGTGCTAGTGTTTTATAGTAAAAAAAAAGAAAAAAAAGATTGAACTAGATTTTATATTATGAAACTAAACCTTCTTTTTCCCCCTAATCCATTAGCTGAGTCTTAAAATAAAACGGCTAGTATTTCGGATCCTGTCTTAATTGTGAGCCTTTTCTTGGGAAACTAATTTATAATCTCATTGGATATGTGTCTCTTTCATGCAAATTTGTTATATATTCGTTTCTTTCAGGATGCTGAAACCAATACTTGTTTCAGGCAGTGAAACAGTATGGTCTCTAATATTTGGATTGCTGGAATGTAACAAACTGCAAACACTTGAGTAATTTCTGTGTGTGAACTTATTCTTTTTTTTATGCTTGAGATTGCTTTGAATCACCTTATTGCTATGCAGTCTGAGAGAAGATGCGCTGTAACTGAAACATCTCAAAATATTCATCACAGTATATAAGCAAGTAATCTTGTTTTAGCTTGTATGGTTTTCTTATAGGCACTGCAGAATTTACTGATTTTATTAAGAATTTAACAAAATCTTCAAGGATTTTTCATGTGTTAGAGTAAAACTGGTTTGGGGATGTAATTATATGTAGAAATTGTTTAAAACCCTCTCAGGACTGAGTCCAGTCAGTGTAATTACTGAGACACATAATTATGTCTGGTTTTCTCATTCATTTGACACATAGGTCATTTTATATCTTACTAAATCTGTATAGATGAGTGGCACAGCAGCAGTCATCTTGTGCAACATGAAGATAAAGGTTAAATATTGTTTCAAGTTCAAGTCATAATTCAAGACTGGGAACATGCTCTGACCCCTTGAGTTAAAGTACCTGAATCTTAGGGATCAGAATCATTATATTGCATGGAATTTCTGTTTAACTGGAATTAATAAATTCCCAAGATTTTTAATGTTGATTTACTCATCACATTGCTACTGAAGTAAACTGAATTTTTATTTAAGATGTTGAATAGAACTTCCAGGATTTTGCATTCTTATCTTTAAAGTTTTTACAGATTATTGCTCACAGGGCATTAGCTGTGTCCTACTACATACTCCTATTTTATTAAAAGGAAATATAAATGCAAACAGTTGTAATTTATTTGTTAATGTAAGAGATGTGATCATTTGGAGCAAGTTCCAACTGTATTGGTAAACTTTGGTTCTGTTCATCAGAGAAACTGAAGCTTTATCTGTTTTGTTTTCTTTCTGACATTTGTAATTCTGAGGAAGTACATTGTACTGATCTTGTCTTGTTTTTTCCTAAACACTGATAAACTCATATTAATGGTACTACTAATGATGCTGTTTTCCACTGCCAAACTAAGAGGAAATGAATCTGCTGGTGTTCTTACTTTTTGTCTTTAATTTGCAGTATTTGATCTTATGACATACATACGTAGTAATACCCAATCATGTGCCAAACTTGCTAGACCAGAGGAAGAATGGCAGAAAGTCTCATTCCATTTCATCCAACAGTCCACTGATTGGATACAAGGAAATGGAATAGTCCCTGTTGTAGTTCATTTGAACCCACTGGACATTCTGCAGTTATTTTTCTTATGAAGTTCTAAAAAAATTGTTTCTTTTCTAATGGAAATCTCAAAACACTTGCAAAGGTAAAAGTTAGAAACTAGCTTCCTTCTCCTCTGGTTGAATGTTGCACGTAGGACTGCAAATTCCTTTTAGCTAATGCACTGAGGCATTTTCCTATGTGCCATCCTTGGCACATCCTTCCCTTGTGCCATTCTTCTAATGCGTAAGGAACCAATATTATATTATCTGAGACAGCAGTGGGGCAAAAAAGTTTTTTCTGGCGTTGTGCCTCAGTTTTTGTTAAATGTGAATAAATATGTGAATGTGGATTCAATTACATTTTAGGAAAATTGTTAAAACAATTCTGGTATTCATGATCAGACATTAAATTGAGGATTTGATGCAGATGATATTCCTGAAATAATGAAGGCTGGAAAAATTAAAAGCAAATTCAAGACTCATGCTTTGTTCCTAAATACAGAATATTATTTTAACTGCCAGTTAGAATTGTAAAAAATTACTCTGCTCAGTTTTGTTTGTAATAAATTCCAGTTAACACTTAAAAATCTTTAGTTTGAGAAACTAATAATAATTCAGGGTTTTAAGTATGTATGTTTGAAAGCTATTACCTATAACCTTGTCTTTTGTATGTGATTCTTTAACTTTTTAAACTAATCAATTAAGTAAATAGGTTCTTGCGGGAAAAACAGGCTTCTTCTGATAAATACCCTCATGAGAGCAGAGTCTCAGTTTTGGAATTTAGTGTAAGTGTCAAATACTTATCTACATATCTACAAATAAGGAATTCTATTTCCTCATTAATGATAAATCAATGTAAGCCAAGATATAACAGCTTCTGTTCACTTAGATATGTGTAGTGATCTGCAGCATAGGCTTTCACTTATCTTAATTTCAGAAATCAGTCCAGTCACATACAACTTTTCATGTGAAGTTCATGCACATCTTTTAGGAAATCTTTCTGTATAACAAGTGAATCTTCTTGCTTGCCTGCAAAGTCTTATTGTTTTGTCAAGAAAGTGCAGATGAGGACAAGGGTTGTTCTTCTATCTTTGATACTTTCTTTCATTGTGTCTTCTTCCTGTAGTCTCCTGCTTTTTCATATTAGCGGAGGTTTTTTGGCTGTATATTTGAACAAAAAATAATTGGATTGTCGATAAGATTACTTTTAATGAAAACTTCAGCTTGATTGCCTGATTGCTGAAAACATGTCTTTACACTTCCCTTACTATGCTAGTTTCAAGTTTTGATTTACCTCTTGGACATATCTAATATTCATTCTTTAAAACAGTTTTTCTTGATGTTACTTAGTTCCATATCCAAAATAGAGTAATCAAGCAAAATCTGGAAAAAGGTGTCCAGTTAGAATATCTTAGAAGTCACCAGAAAAAAAAAAGAAAAAGGAGATAAGCAGTTAAAAGGGAAAGGATAGTGGGCAGAAAGAAACTAAAGTTGACATGAACGTCTAGGTAAAATATGAAAAAATATTTTTAATAGAAACATGGCAATGTATGTGCAGCAGCTTATCAGTCTTCTAGTGGAAATCAAATCCAAGAAATTGGCTATTGATTAAAAAACTTTCAGGAATAGAATTTGATCTCATTTCTGATATGATGAAGGTTATTGAGATTAGTTGGTAGATGTGGTAAAAAGAGCACTTTGTCAGTGCATGATTTTTCCTTGAAAGAAATTCACAATCACAGAATCATAGGGATTGGAAGGTACCTTTGGAGAATGAGTCTTTTGTTAAAGCAGATTGCCTAGAGCAGGTGGCATTAGAGTTGTGTGCAGCTGAGTTTTGAATCTCTCCGCAGCAGGAGATGCCATAATCATCATGCTCGCTGGGCAGCATGTTCCTCTGCTCTGTAGCCCTCAAAAACCAAGTTTTTTCTCATGTTCATACAGAATTTCCTGTGTTCCAGTGTGTACCCATTGCCCATAGCAATGCCAATGGGCACCAATGAAAACAGCTTGCCCCTACTTGATACCCCCTCTTTAGCAATTTATAAGCATTAATAAGTTCCACTTTCAGTCTTTTCTTCTCTAAGATAAACAGTAATCCCGGGTTTCTCAGCCTTTCCTCATAAGGGAGGTGCTCCACACCTTTAAATATCTTTGCAGTCCTCGACTGGACATTCTAAAAGTTCCCTGTCTTTCTTGTTCTGAGGAGCCAAGAGCTGGACACAGTACTTTAGATGTGGCCTCACCGGGGCAGACTAGAGGAGGGGGAAAAGCCTCCTTTGATCTTCTGGCCATGCTCTTCTTAATGTGCCACAGGATACCACTGGACTTCCTGACCACAGGGGCACTCTTCTGGTTCATGGGCAACCTGTTGTCCATGAGGACACCGAGGTCCTTCTCTGCAGAGCTTCTCTCCAGCAAGTCATCTCTTAGACTGTTTTGATGCATGCTCTTGTTAAACTTAACTAGATTCCTCCCTGCCCAACTCTCCAACCTGTCCAGGTCTTGTTAAATTAAAACAGCCCTCTGGTGTGTCACCCACTCCTCCCAGTTTCTTATCATCAACAAATGTGCTGAGGGTGCTTTCTATCCCTTCATTTAGGTGATTAGTTAAGACAGGACTAGACTCAGTACTGACTCCTGGGGAGCACTGCTAGTTACAGGCTTCCAAGTAGACTCAACTGCTGATCTCAACACTCTGAGCTTTTCCAGTCAGCTAGTTCCCAATCCAACTCATTGTCTGCTCATTTATGTTATGTTTCCTAAGCTTACCTATCAGGATGTAACAAAAGCCTTGCTAAAGTTGAGATTGACATCTACTGCTCTCCCCTCATCTACTCGGCCAGTCATGAAGTTGTAGAAATCAACAAGATTGGGGAAGCATGATTTCCCCTTGATGAATTCATACTGACTAGTACTGATAACCTTCTTCTCTTACAAACTGAGAGAAGAGATTAAATGTGAAAGCAGTTAAGAATCTAACAGTGTAGTTTTGAAGTGGAGCATACTTTTTTTTTTTTTTTTTGTAAATTAAAATTAAAAGCACCATTCAATATGGCAGATTTCCTAAAGGAAAGAAAGTAAAAGATTTGTGCAAGCTTTTATAACCTATTTGTGAATCTCACAAGATTTGTGAATCCTCACAAATCTTATCATATTTTTTGATGCACAGATTTTTGAAGGAAGCAAAGATGATTTACTTCATGCAGACTACTTTAAAGATTTTTATTGATGAAGAAGAACCAATAGTACTTCCTGCTTCTTTCTCAAACTAGTTCAATTTATCAACGGTATGGAGATTAAGTATCTTTAGAGTTCATTGTCTAGCAAAAACTGAGGAGGTCACCCCCCCCAACCCAGAGGTAGAAATGGAGGTAATAGAGCCAAAGAGGTACTGAAGTTAGAGACATTTCAAAGAAAAAGGATAATAAATCTACCTGTTTTGTTAGAGAGGGAAGTAACGCATAGTAATCACTTAAGGAAATTATTTACACATTTTTTTAAAATGAGTATGGGAAATGATTTGGAGATTATTGATACAAAAGAGTGACTATACTTAAGAGATTCTAAAATAAAAATTAATCTAAAAAGGTAAACGTGTGGAGTTTCACAAAAAGTCAAAAATTTTGTAAGAGTTGAAATGAAACAAATATGATCAACCTTTTGAGTAGAGTGAGGGAAGAAGTTTAAAATGCTTCAACTTCTTCCTGAGCAAATATATATCTTTTCTAGAGGAAAATTCATAATTACCAGAGATTTGAGCAATCAGAGAATTACATGAATTATGTCTTATTCAATAAGATGAAACTGTAAACTCCTGAAATATACTTTACTCAGGGAAGATTCTTGGGTTTTATTTGTTGAAAACAAGCATATTTTCACTTTGAAATAAGAATGATAAAAGTTATCTAGAAAATGGAAAATCTTTTCTCTGTCCTCTTATCCTCTTACATCCTATTCTCTGTCCTTCTTATCCTCTGTCCTCTTACAAACATCTTAGCCAGTAGGAGCCGAATGTTCTGTAGGCAAAACTGAAGTTTTATACTTTTTGCATTGAACAAGTTCATGTGTTTAACAAAAGCTCATTAAATTATTAGAATTACTTCAAGCCATTAAAAAAAATTCTCTGACCAATGTGCTGTGCGTGCACATTAGCAGTAAGCAATGTAAGAAATAATTCTATAATCAACCTTTTCAGCACTTAATTGGAATGAGATTTATTTGTAATCTCATTTTAGATTTTGAAAGAGCAAACAAATTAATCTAGCATTTCTTTGATGAATAGACTTTAAGTACAGGATGGTAATAGCAGTAGATTTCTTCTGCACTGAATATGCATTAAAAATGAGTGTATTATATCCTAGGTTCATGTTACAATTATTTCCAGTAAAAGAATACAAATCAATGTTATATTTTAGCATCTAACCTGTGGTTTATCTATACAACTGTATCATCTCCTATATATCTAATTAAAACTGTATTTTGATCCAGTAGTCTTTAATATTAGTGGTCAAGTATTAAAGGAAGCAAGCTTAAAGACTCATTCTAGAACTACAGCTTATTTCATTCCACGCATCATATATTTTACTAGAGAACTGCTTAATGTAGCAGAAATCAGATTTAGTGCATATTTTTACACAAAATCAAATTGT
Source organism: Perdix hodgsoniae (assembly GCA_035772895.1). NCBI lineage: Eukaryota > Metazoa > Chordata > Aves > Galliformes > Phasianidae > Perdix > Perdix hodgsoniae. Next base: position 9,075,012 of record JAPSGF010000010.1, read on the forward strand.
ACAGGCGCCATCTCAGACTCCTCCAAAACATTAGGAAGGATAGGATTGCTCTAGGACACTGGTCAAGGGAGGATTAAGGATGACGCATATTCCAAATTCAAATGTACAATATAGGTTTTATGTGCTTTTTTCACTTTTTACATACTGAACAAGAGAATTTTCAAACAGCTTTCTATTTCAAGCTTTAAAAATTAACACTTTTATGCTAATGTAGACAAAATTATCATTGGCTCATTTTTAGTCTATTTCTGAAATTTATTTTAAGGTTCATTTGGTAAAAGCAACCTGCAGTACAAGACTTAAAAACATGAAAGTTGGTTCTGAGTTGAGGCTTCAATATAAATGAGTGGCAAGTACTTCTTGTATAAAGTAGTACCTTAGCTGTTTTGAAATAAGCCTAGCCATTTCTGTCCTCTGTTGTTTTATTGAAGATCCACCTCTTGTCACACTTTGCTTCCTTGTTCTGAAGGTGTTCTTGCATAAATTATTTTTCTTACTCAAAGAGTTTTCAGATTTCTCGCATTTCATTATCCTTACTGTTGTGTTTGAATCCTTTCTTTTTTTTTTTAATTCTATCACTGAATATACAGAGCCCTGAGTCAAATAAGCCTCTAGGTGCACTTTTAGAAATGAAAGAGACGTGAACATAACGTGGAAGCTAAGTGTGTAGATTATAATGTAAAGTTTGATATCTTGTATTTCAGAATTTCTTTTCACCATTATCTATGAACACGAGTTCATCAAAAAATGGAGAAACTACAAAACCATTTTTTAAAAATCTATTACATTAGGTTTTGAGGTTTGTGCTTCTACTATATTAACTTTACAATATCCAGAATTTAAAGGCTCAGATTCTCAGTTGTCCATCGTCTGTACTGTTAAGCAACTCATTGAGCACTGTTTATTTGTCCTTATTCCACTCACTACAATGATATGTGAATAAAATATGAATAAAATAACAGAAAAAAAATAAAAAGAATACATGGAATACTTTAGTTCTAAGAGCAGCTCCTCCTCTAGAACTACCTCTGCTAATACTTGTTAAGTAGAGAATTTTCTATATGTCCATCATGAGAAGTAGGGGGAAAAAAGACCCCCTATCTATAGGCATTCATTATGAGTATTAGCTTAGCTCTGTGCTACTAGCTACAGAGCAGAAAAAATCAATAACATAATACTTAGAGTAGTTCTCCACTATTCCTTCTGAACTGAAGGTGATGCTCTGCATTCACCTTCTTACAATGTTTATTAGTTTCTTCCTATAAAATAACTAGCTTCTAACTTTGCTGTTAGAAGTTCACAGAATCTTCTTTAAAAAAAAAAAAAAGCCAAGTCAAATGGAGCCTCAGCCTGTAATGAAATACTGCATGTGGATTCAGTATGAATTGAAAAGCAGGATGTATGTATGAGAGATTTAAATCCTACGCTAGAAGGACTGGAGAGCTAGATGCTTCTCTGAGAAAGGAGTAGGGGAAAAGATAAATAAAGAGGGAAGTTCCCTAGGTTAGGGAAGTTTTCTTCTGTGCTTCATGTGCCCTACTTGAAAAAGGTTTGGAAGAGGTTGGTAGTACTTTGTTTGGGCTGTGTTTTCTGTCTATTGCTTATTGTAAGGAGTAAAGTGTTTTGAGTGGTTTTGATTTCAGGTAGCTGTGACTTCTGTTGTCTTGGACACTTAGGAAGCCAGACCAGTGTGCCATGTGCAGTTAATGGATTATTTCATGCTTTGATTAATCTCGTTATTGGAGTAGTATTTGGATTTTTTTTTGGTTTTTTTTTTTATTTCTTATGTAAAGCAAACGTCAGTCTGTACTCTTCTTTGTATTAGTGGCTTTGTTTTATTAAATTTTAAAAAGTTGCTTCCTACCATAGCTTTCAAGCATGCAAATTCATCATGTGTTCCTTTGCATCTTAAGCAGAAAACAGAATAGGATACTTCTGTAATTTTGAAAACCTGCATTCTGGGGAAGAGCAGCAGTATGGTTACTGCAGACTTGAAAGCATTCACAGATTTGTAGCACACTGCGTTCTTTCATCACCGTGTTTCTCCAAGTGATTTTTACCAAACTGCTGGTATAAGTCTAAAACTGGAAAAATATGTGCAGCTTCACTGCCCTTACACTCAGTCATGTAAAAGACCTCTAATGCATAAAATCAGTTAATCTACATTATTTTCTGATTAATCCTCGATTTAATTTTTGAGCATACTGTCAAACCTGCACCAGCTTATTTCCTCATAGAAAGCTTTGTTTAGCTCTGTGTTCACATAATGATTATTTCACTGTTTCAAAGCAGATAAAAGATAATAACAGGAATGGTATTTCATGTTTAGGTGATGTGTAGAACCAAATAGCAGAAAAAGATTTCCAAATTTTGGACATTCATAATTGTATTCTTCAAAGTTTTCTCCTCTCATCCCTGTTCCACACCAGGTGTTTCAACAGAAACTTTATTTTAAGTCATAAAGTTAGATCCACTAAATATCTTGCTTCACTAATCTATTTTAGAATCAGTTCTTGTGTTGTATTATACTAAAACAAAGTAAATTCAAACGATAAAAAAAATGCAGAAAAATTTCCAATACACCTAAGGATTTTGCATCAAATCAAAGTAAATATCTCCACAATATTTTTTTCCTACTCTTGGAAAACTTCAGCTTCTGTCACACTTGAAATACCCATCGTTTATTCCCCAAGGACCAAGTGCCAGCATTGTTCTCATATGATGGATGTTAGTTGCATCACCTGCTGCACTACCAGAAGATGTGCAGATAGCCTAGTGAGGAGGGTGAAGGAATCTGAATCTGAGACATGTTTTTTTTTTAAAGTAATTAATAGTTGGTATGTAAATTCTGTTCTCCACCACTCCTATATCAGGTTAGGCTTAGGATTTCCTTTAGCAAGGCCAACACATTTTTGTATTCAGATATAACATAAGCAGGCACTGGTTTTAATCTTCATTTTCAGGAAAAAAAAAAAAGTAACACAGTGATATAAAATAAAGAAGATCAAATAGGTATGCCCCTGATCAAGTTAGCAAATTAAGGCCTTCTTCAGCCACAGGAAAAAAATTAGTTAATTAATTAACACCTCCTGGAAGGTTCAAAAGGAGTCAATGTTACCAGTGACCGTTGTTATCGATGTCAAGGCATGATATATGGTATATTATATAAATTGTACCACTGGCAATAGGCTACACTGAAGAGTAGTGAGGTGATCATGATTGCAAAGCTGTGCTTTCCTTTGTGTAATGAAATTTAATGATTTAGCTGCATGGTTAGGAATGTTTTTAAGCTGGACTCATATGGGGTTAAGGACTTCTATGTCATAAGAAAAAAAAGAGCTAAAGCATCAGTAAGAGGTCTGATCTGGCAGAAGAAACAAGATCTACCTTGTGTATCAGGACAGTAAAGTGTTACACTGATAGAAAATATACAGCAAAAAAATCACTTTTTTCGATCTCTTGTGATAATTGCATATAATAGCCATATTTGCAAAGTAGTTTCTCTGGAGTTTGCAGTTTATAAGGGTATAATTTCTTTCTGAAGTTAGCCTGGAATAAGCTGTTTCTCATACAATATCTTAAATGGTCATAACAGATGTGTGCTGCTTTTTCAGTTATGCTCTAATATAGTTCACAGTTATGATAAGTCAATGCTCTTGAAATCTTCGCTCTTTGACTGTGCCTCTTAAAACATGTATTTCACCATTTGTGGTGAAATTCATTGCAGTCACCTGGAGTGGATACAAGAGAGGTAGCTGCTGTGGGATAATAGCCTCCCTCCTCTCACCACTCATCCCAATAACTCCAAAGTTGGTATTGCACTTTAAACCTTAATTGTGTGATGAAGATGCATTTTTCCAAAATTGATTAATGATAACATTATGAGCATAATGTACTTTATGGAGAAGCAAGACTAATAATTTTGGGATCAGCAGTCAGATACAATACAGTATGTTTTCTGTTTTGTGGACCATCCTAAGAATAGATGCTTTATAGAAACAATAGAGGAGAATATAATAAAACAAAATGAAGAATTTTCAGTATTTTGCCCAGCTGTGTGATATTTGCAATTATGTATCAGTCTTTTTAAGGAAGAGGCTGTCTCTTGTGGAAAAGATGGATTTGTAGTGCTCTGTGTTTTCAGGAATCAAGCAGTAAATGTCTTGCAACAAAACAAAAACCTTTAAGACCTTGTTTATTGTATTCTGTTGGCTAAAACTGCCAAAAATAAATTAATAGCCGTAACCACTGCGGTGTTTTTTTGTTCACAAGAAAAATATCTTGACATATTTTTTCATTTTGTGATTGGTGCACATTTCAAGGGTATAAATTAATCTTCAAAGGATCCTAGGGAATATCTTTCCTGGACACTTCACTTATACATCAAGTTGGCCATGTTAGCAATCTAATCACAAACCTGTAATTCAGTGAACAACAATTTCTTATTGTGAACAGTGTAGCAGCTTTTACTATCATTTAGGTCAGGCTAAGATTGCTGATGCACCATATGTTTCAGGCCATGGATGATGGATGGTATCCTCTGGTGCCCATCCCTAAGTGATTGGAAAGATTGAAGACACACAGTTCACTTAAGCTTGCTTACTATTACATCAAGTAATCAGCGTGATAGGCAAACCTGTGCTCTTTATGTCACACTGACCAACTTTTTTTCAGGGACATTGTGTCAGAAAAACAATCTAAGAACATTTCCAGATGACAGGCCAGTTACTAGAACAACCATTTAACAACTGGATTCATCCAAAAATCTTAATGAAATGAAAAAGCCAATGCACATTTTAAAAACCTTTACTTATTTGAAGCAGACATGGTGTTTTATATTTAAAGGGTTTTCGTTCCAAGGCTGACCTTATGCAACCATGCAATCTCATAGATCAATTTTAGCATATAAAAACAGTGCTCCCAGTATTAAACAAAGAGAAATGCTGCTTTGAAATAATTGAAAATGCATTAGATGTTTCTTTTGAATTTTGTAGGTACTACACTATCGTTTTGAAGTTTTAAGAAGGAAATCTTTTTCCTAACGCCTGTCTCGCTATTAGTAACCAGTGTTGTTTTAATTCTTCCAGTATCTAGCCGAAGCAATTGAGGGCCTCTTTATCAGGTTGCACTGTGGTAAGGAAAGTCTTATGTATGTTATAGGAGCAAAATCCTAGATAAGACTAAAGATCTCCTTTTGCATAAATCCCTGCAAGACTTGTTACCTGTGTGCACTGGTCAAAATAAATCCAAACAAATCAAGTGAAGTATTTAGAACAGTTTAAATCTACTATTGGCGTATGTTATTGTATAATTGGATATTTTTTCTTTTAAAGTAACTGAGTTGAAAGCTGAGCACACAAGTTTTTACATCCATAGCAACCATGAAAAAGGAGTTTGTGAATTCAAACTAAAATGCTCATTATTACATTAAAAATGTAATAATGCTATCATTAATTAATGTACTTGTCTACGTATTTTCAAATTAAAAAAACATAGCTACTGCATGCACTTTGTTTTTTGAGCAGCTCACAGAATTATATAGTATTTTTCTGACATAACAGATATTGTTTATTTTGAATGCCAAATCCTGGCAGGTATTCTACTGTCAACTTTGCCTTATTTCATCAGATAGTAGTATCCTAGTTATTTTATAAACTTAAGGTGACTGTGGTTTAACATCAAGATAAATACATTTGTCATATTTGGAGTTTGCAATTAGTGAGGAAAAAATAGTAAAATCATTTTAAAAATATGTTGTAACCAGCCCCTCCTGAGTCAAGATTTCAAAACAGATTTCCTTCTGTCAATCCTGTGATAGCTAAGACTGAATTCCATAACAGGAGACAATTCTGGCAGCAGCCTCTAAAGTAAATATTAAACTAAGGTAATGGAAAGAAGAAACTATTCTGAGGAAGACAGTCAGGGGAGCAGTGATTATCACAGACTTTAAAACTAAGGCAGTTAGAGGTGGTGAAAAAATGTATCGAACAGATAGCTCATCAGTAAGGCTCATTCCTTACCTGTGAGCAGAAATTGTTAGAAAGCTGAATAGTCTCCATATACAAGCTTTCCATATTAGAATTTTGCTTTTTGCAGCTACTGACACTTTGGTTTTCTGCTGAACCATCTCCTGAGGAGGTATAAGTATTTGGGGCTTTACCATAAATTGTTCAGATCTAAGCTCTTGCACTTCATTGAAACAAGAGAGCTAACAGAATAGTACAAATTGAAACATATGAATGACTGCAAAGATAAATGAAAGTCTTCCAAATATCAGTGGCACTGCTTTGGCTTTGCCAATGAGAGAGAGAGAGAAGGAGAGAATTAAGGAAAAACCTTACATGTCTGAAAATACATTTTTTCTTCAAAAGAGTATAAAAGAGAGTGAATGTGAGTCCAAATTCTGTTGAGCCTGCTATGGGCTTGAGACAGGGACTTGAGCTAAAAGAGGGGATAATCAAACTCACACTCTGAAAAATTATTTGTGGAAATTTTTGCTGTTCAGATATCAGAAGTGTCAGTCAGTGTGAAACAAGCATGGTCTACCCATCTTTTTTTACTTCTTTATGACTCTTCAGAGTTGGATAGCAGTGACAAGGTGCTGGTCATCTTCATTTGAAAAAATAGAGTCTGAAAGTGTGTTCAGGTATCCAAACCAAAGGATAACCAGAGAGAAGTTCTAAATACTTAACAGGGTTTAGGCAATTAAGCAGTGAAGAAAATGTTCATATATTCTCCTATATATGTGTATATCAGACAATAATATGAGGCTTAAGTAAGCATGTTAATTTTAATGTTGAAACCTATGTTTGCTTCACGCTATGACTCAAGTGACAGAGCCCATTGGTTTCTGAGACTGGGAAACCTGGAACTACGGGTAATTGGCTATAAATTTTTTACATCACTAACAAATGCAGAATTGACTCTTTTGCTTTGAGGATATTTTCCCCGTATAACTCAAGCATAGAGATGAGCGTATCACTTTAGTAAAAGAAAATGTAGTATAATTTTTGGTGACTATGTAGTTAGTCTATGAGATCTATCAGTAGCATCACGTCAGTGTAAAACAGAACCACACTTGAAAAAATTGGGAGGAGAGAGAGTATATTTTGGAAGAGCACAGCAGGTAGTTACTGGCTTTTATGCACAGTCGTGTTTTTTCTACTACTTTTAAATGAGACACTTGTTCCTGAACAATCAGCCCTTTCTTTGCAGTAAGAAGCCTGTGATAAAAATGATTATATTATTTTCAGTCACAGACAGGAGGCAAAGCTTTTAACTACTGCAACCTACTGTCCCTTTTAAAACCATTTAAAGATGGCAGACATGTTAAACACAGTGGATTGTTGGTAAAAGTTACCCGTGTGCATCCAAAAGTGGCAGAATATGGACTAAGGTGCAACCTCAATCTGTGCTGTAATAAAGTAGCTGTTCATCTGTGGTCAGAGAACGTCATGAAAGACCTTGAGTTCCTTCACTTTATTTTGCAGAAAGGCCATCAGACAGCTTTGCATCATCTAACTCTATCAATCAAGGACCTCAACCACTGCTTTCTGCTGAAAGCTTTCCTGTTTGGCTCTGTTTTTCACAGACAGCTCAATAACTTGTCTGTGGAGCTGTGATAAATGTACCGTGTGCTTCTAAACTGTCTCTTTAACACTGAACTGAATTTCAACTTGTAATGCTTGTGACTAATTGTTTTCATCAGCAACATTTTGTTTCTATTATCCAATAGTCTCTGATTATCTCATGTTTTCATTTATTCTCAAGGAATAGTAACAATTGAAAGTTGACTTTTGTACAATTGACTGCTAGAAAACTAGATTTTATTCAACAAATAAGGTCCATAATGTAAAGAATAAAATTAAAACAAATTCATATGAATGTGAAAGATCAATTTCTAACAGTTATTTGTTTACAAATTATGTTTCAAGCCTATTTTTAATTATAAATTTTCTTGTTTCTGATAGTGAGCTGGTCATAAGTGAAATATCCTTGTGTTTTTGTCACCATATATAAGGTGGGGCTGATATCACAAAACCTCATGCTATTTGGGCACAATTGCCTGTTTTTGCTGAGAAGGCCCAAAATAGAGCTATTATGGCAAATGAATAACTTCTCACTCTGAAAGAAGGTGGTTCTTTAAATCTGTTGTAGGTCAATGGCAGGGCAGGGTAAGGAAACTCATGTTGCAGCTGTCTGCAAATGAGCTCCACTTCTGGTACAGTATAAAATGGACTTCAAGGTTGATAAAGGTTAAAAAATGGATATGATTGACAATTACATAAAATATGGGGATGCAGAAGAGTTTTCATATATAGATATAAACTTTACAAGCATTTGTGTTGCTCACGCATTTTTAGCATTTTAAAATCTAAAATTAAAAAAAAAACTGAGAAAGAATGTTGCTTTTTGACTAACGGAAACCATATAAAATGTGTAGCTGCAAACTAAGATAAACTGTTGCTTTGAAATAAAACTAGATTGAAATATGTTTAATTGCTATAAAAAAAAAGTTCTACTTAAAAAATAATCAGTTTATGCAAATCACAAAGCTGCAATACGCTGTCAGCATCAAGGCAATTCATAATCTTCTCATGGAAAACATGGTTTGTGAAAGTGCATTTTAATAGAACTTAAAAGCCACAGAATGCAAAATTTGTTCTGGGACATACAAATGTAGGTCCTTTCAAGCATAATTGTGCTCAAGATTAGCAACTAAGACTGCAATTTGGATCAAGATTAGATCAAACGTGCGCAAATGAAACATTAATTTTCTTATTTTCTCTGTAGCAGTTTTAGTAGAAAAAGAAGATAAGGCACGTTAATTGCTCTTGGGAATACGTTATTTCAAGTTAAAAAGAATAAATATTGTACAGTCTGGAAAGCATGTTGATTATTAGTGGACAGTACTAATTTTGCACTTTCCTCATTTAGAGTTCAGAGATAACACTAAAAATGCATCCTTTGGGTTTGTGAAGTAAACAATACAGATATAGAGACTATTCTCATTTTCCGTGTCACCACATAAATGTGCAGAACCAAAAATAAAATTCTGTGTGGGTTGGCATTGTTGTGCTGCATGAAAAGGAGGGCAAAGGAAGGAAAATTGCGGCTTACCTTGAGTTAACTGTTGTCACAATTGCACAAGGACAGGGGGCACATTAGTGCACAGCTAGGAGATCTGGTTAACAAATTCACTGTGAAGGACCTGCCTGGGATGATTTTCTATGAGAAATATTTGCCTATTTGCTGTTATTACTTTACCAGTTGAATGCAGTAGCCTTTTTGACTTCTCCTTCCCATAGTGAGATCTACTCTGTAGAATGTAGTTTTGGCTCCTGGCTCTCAAATGGCATACATGGGAGAAATCTGCTGTGCAAAGCAAAATGGAATTTCTGCATACAGGTGATACAATTTGCCAGGTCTATGGAGCTCCTCCTCTCTCTTGAAAAAAAATATTTTCAAGTATTGTTTAAGAGATGCATCTTGGGGCTGAATCTAATTCCAGACTGCACTGTTCTTCCTCCTGTTGTTTTACCAGTAAACAATTAGCATAAGCCTATCTGATATACGTAATGGAAGATTCACTCTGTTGGGCAGAAGCTTCTGCTGGTGCATATAGCCATCAAGTATGAATTTTTTGCAAAGTCTTCATTGCTTCAAAATGACTTGTGCTCCCATGACTATTAAATAGAACAGTCTGGATAGAGGGATTCTTGTTTGTTTGTCCTTTTATAATATTTCCCATAGATCCCAGAGATGTTCTTTTTTTTTTTTCTAAGAGAGGTATGATGTTGGAATACCAAGGCAATCATCAGGAGGATGAGGAAACAGCATGGAAGTAGTTAAAGTTGGTTTGATAGTGGTTGTCCACAATAGAACTCATGTCAGTTGTAAACCAGAGTGAATGTAATATTTTTAAGGAAATCTAGCAGACTCCCTGGAATACACGTTACTTTGTGGCAGAAAAGCAATCAAACAAATCTAAATACTTTTCCTGATGCCCTGGATGCAGTAAGATATATTTTTTTCCTTATGTAGTCTGCTGCTCCCTTAAATACATGAAGCAAAGCCTACAGGAGATTTTTTAAAGCAACTTTTATAATCTAATATATTTATAATCAAATTTTATTTCAATTGCATACAGGCTGGAAGTACAGGAGCTGGTTACTGTTACTGGTTCCCTAAATGAATGCAGTAAGATTTAAAAGCTGAGTTCACTAACAGTGAGTTTAATTGGTATCTGCACACAATACTGAAGTCCCAGAATTGCATTCTGGACACACACACTTGGCTCAGTGAAAAATTGGGATAGATTATGTAGAGACAGTGTTTAATTCTCCTTGCAAAGTCCTTACAAGTGCAAAGGGAGGACATGTGGTCGAGACAATCCCTTGTGTTAGATACCTTAGCTATTGGCTGCTACAAGGTCTTTAAAGGCAGTGATAAATTTGAGGATAGTCATCTGACTTGCCTTAATCAGCACTGATTAAAAAGATCTAAATGGCTCCTGGCAGCCCCTGGATCAGATGGATGCAGATTCTCTCTCCCTAGTGGTATGCCACTCACCACTGTGGAGGTAAATTTCATCTATAAATGTCAGGTGTTGCATTTCAGTCAAAAGTTGCACAGCAGCACTCAGAAGAGCTGATAGACTGTGGGGGTATAAGAAGAATGTAAATAACTCTGCAAATATTACAAAGTTATTACATACATTGATTGTATGGCCTTTTGGGGAGGTCACGTTCCTTTCTGTTGACTCTGTCTCTGAAAATATATGACTAAAATAGAGAAGAGCTTAAAGAAAGGCAAGAAAAATTAGCAGGTTTCTGTATAAATGTAATTTTTTAAACAGGTTGATTTAAAGAGAATATAAATATTTTAAAAAGTCACAGAAGTATATGGAATTACAAATGTTTTGGCAAAAGTAAAGAGCGTGCCGGGAGCATGTAGACATTCAGCTAAACTGAAAGGTTGGAGCTTTAAAATGACTGGAGGAAAATCTTCATGATGTATAATGCCTCTGTTTCTCCTATTAAATGAGGCAGCAGTTTTTCTCCATCTCTGTTGAGTGTTGAAAGGTTCTAAATTCTTAAATACCAGCCACTATGTAAGTTTAACATTACTTATGCACAGTAATACAGAACTGAACAGACCACAGTTACTTGTCTGTGGAATTTTAATGTAGCCTCTAGACTTCTGTATCTAAGGAGCATTCTTTGGAAAAGTAATTTACAGTAATTTTTAAAATACATAAGTTCCTATAGATTTTGTAGCTCCTGTATTTTATACACAGCCAAGTACTTAATATCAGGATAACCAAGCAGTTCTTTTCCCTTGCAGATCAGATCTCAAAACCTTTCCAAAAATGGTATTTAGAAGATTAATATGAAGTTGCTAATTGATGGAAGACAAACACAAAGATGTAGAAATATTGCTGCATGCAGTATTTCAAAAAAGTCATGCAAGCAGTTGGAGCATAGCTGACTAAGGAGATAGTAATTTGTGGAGCTCAGACCCAAATGGAGTAGTGACCCTAGGCCTTTTGTAGAGTGAAAACTAATGATGGATATTTAATTCCAGTATTGAGTTCTTTCTTCTTCATGAGCTACCTACTTTGTAACACTTTCTGATTAGCATGGTTTATGAAGTGATCAGGAGGAAATCACTGTTGGCCTTACACACTCTATAGGCCTCGCTTTTACCCCCTAAATAAAAATGTAAAATGGAATAAAACTGAATGTATCTTATAACTAATTTTTGCTGACTCATATTGCAGGTGGTGCTATCAAACATGCCTCTTCTAAGTACATCCACTAAATGGGAATTGTATAAATATGAAGAGAATACATCTTGTAGGAAATGTTAGTAAGGTTTTTATACTTTGTGGCTAAAGGCAATCTAGATGAAGCAGTAAAATAATTGCTGTAGCAGGGATTGCAATGTTGTATTACATCTCTCTAAGTATCACTTTAATTTTTTATGGTGTAGATTATTTGGAAGTTTATTTTATATACTGCGTAGCACTTAAATGTCACTGGATATGAAACCCTTATGCAGGAAGCTCATTAGTTGAGCTGTCTGCGTCTGTATATCTGCCATCAGCATCTGGTGAGAGGACTGCTGCTGACCCTGCCAGACTCGGGTCATGAGGTCAGCAGGTCTCATTTATTATTCAAAATTGCTTTCTGACCTTTTATCAGCTAGGTCAAAGTATGCTGCATTCTCCTTGGTTGAATTTTATAGTGAAATCAGTATCATGCGCAGATAATATAATTACCAATTCATGTGAATCTCATCCCTCTCTCTCCTAAAATGCACTCACTTTGAGACTGATGAAGTTCATTTAGTTACCTGTACAAATGCACATATGCCTCAAGAGCATGTGTATACCTTGTCATAACACATGTAGCTTTGCAGCTAATTTTGTAGTTCAAATTGTGCATCTGCTTTCCACTATGGTGGCACTGAAACAGCTGAAGGCAGAGCTCTGTTGCTCACAGATAATCTCTCATTTTTATCACTGCCATTATTTTAGATTACTTTCCAGTGTTTTTTATTTCAATACACATATTCACTATATTCTTCAGTTGGAACTGTACCTCCTATTTCGGTTGCACATATGTTAATTCACTGACAACGGGAGTACTAAGAGAACTGTAAAGCAAGAAATGCTAATAAAAATGAAGAGGGATTTCCTGGAGATTTCAATAGACTTTGGAAGGAAAAACAGTGACAGCCCCAAATAGTTTTAAAATATCTCCTGATTACAGATGCAGTGCAGATGCAGGAAATCACTGGTAGGCATGATTTCCCTGCTCAAGCAGAGCTAAGATTGTCTCTATTGAAATAAATGAATAACCAATTATTCAGAATTTTCATTTTGTGGTGAATAGGTAGGAAGCATAAATAATATCTAAATAAGAAAAATATGTTGAAGTTTTAATAGTCTAAACTTGGAGGAGAAAATTAGCCAAAATTAGCTTAACAAGCCATGCTACAGTATGGAAAATTGGAAACCATATATGTCAGATTGATTCCTAAAGGGAGCTGTGCAGTATAGCATTATTCCTGTGGAATGATTTCATCCTTTTTAAAAGAAGGTGTCAAAGGTCACATTGGTTCTTGCCCTTGAAGCAGACAATATGAGATGTCAGCGTGTGTTTTCTGACACTGCATATGATGAATAACCTTGACATAGTAATAAACAAATAACCTATATTAACGTTTATAAGCACAGTGAAGTATTAATGAAATATATAATACTTCGACAATGTATTGTGAATATACAGCTTTCATAGAAATGGATTTCCTCTAGTAATACTCTAGTAAATCTGAAGTTAGTTAAAAATTGCTGTAAACTACATATTTTTGAAGTAGCAGAATTTATACATATCTGAAATGTGGCCAATCCAGTTTAAACGATGAGGGTAAGAGAAGTATTCTAAATAGGCACTGGGTTACGAATATGTAAAACACCTGAACCTCTGTATTCACAGAGAGACTTACATTGTTGTGAAGAGTTTTTGTCTTCTAAATATCTTGCAGTCAATTGTCTTTTTAGGTGCAGCTCTGTCATAAATCAGTATTCAATGAAATTATGAGCTGCTCTCTTGCAGTAAAGGAAAATAACTGCATACAAGTATGAAAGCATGCATTACATCTGGTTGGAACAAGGGGTTTTCTAGTAAGAATATGAAGCCAGGAGATTTGTTGTTCTGGAAAGAACTATAACATGACATAAAGTCCTTTTGATCAATTATTTACCTTTAAAAGCAGTTTTGTATCTGTTAGAGCTCTCTTGATGACACAGTGGTTTGTTTGTTTGCTCACTGAAAATTAAGTAAAGCTAATGCATAGTAGTGAAATGCAGGCTAACTTTATAGGCTATTACTTGGTCCCGCGCAGGACATTTTGAAGTACAGCATTTCACTCATTCATCAGTAAGATCTGTATCTTGCAAGTATTTTTTCTGTATATCATTTTTGTTTGCTTTAGCTGTATAGCTGTGTACCACGCTCCCAAACAGGTAAGATGTTTCTAGTATAAACAAGCTGTATTAATGTTGGTTTTCTTTCTGAATCTTTTAGAGAAGTCACCATGTACACACCTGTGAGTTAACTCCAGGTTCTACTACTGCTTTTATTATGCAAAGTCTGTATAGCCATGGTGCAATAAATATTCACACTATGTCACAGAGTCTGAGAAATGCCTTTGCTTGCGAAACATCCTAGCACATATACTGGTGTACTCTACAAAGTGAAAAAAGGCATCTGTCATTCTTTTGTCTATATAATGAATTTTGTATGTCCATGAAAGATACCTTGTAGGATGTGTATATGCAAGAGAGGTCGAGAACAAATTTCATACGATTAAATGAAAAGAAAAATATATAGAAAACATAAAAGTAAGTTAATGAAAATGTTTTATCTTCATATTTTAGCAAACAGTTATCTGCTCACAAATTTTCTTGCCTTCATGGGGATCCATCACTGTTCCTATAATTACATATTGTGTAAATCTTCAGGTGAACTGTACATATTGCTTTGTTTTTTTTTTCTTGCCTAATCTTTGTCATAGACATATTTTACATGAGTGCACCTGCTTTTAAAGAAAAAAAAATCAGTTATCTCATTGTGGACTTTTTGGATCTTCAACGAACTGTGTTAAGTATTATACATCTGTTTCCTGTAAAGAGATGACGGAGGGTAAATTAGTTGGAACTGTAGTGTGAATTATTTCATTTAAGGATAGCTAGATAGCTGGGCAGTGTTTACCATGGTGGAACAATTCTCAATTCAAAACTCATCTTATACACATCATTAGTAATCTTTCCAGTCATGATCGGTTTCTGTGAATAGCTAACATGAGCTATTACTGGTGTTTCTATGAGATACTGTTACATCATTTTTTTTAAGGAACGTGATTTATGTATAAAGAGATTTGCTGATTTGGCTAGAACAGGCACGGATTAGTATAAAAAAAAATGAAACAAAAAGTAAACTAGCAAAAATAGTAAGAAAATGGATAGATCGATCTTTACATAAAGCATGAAGTGAAGCTGGACTTCTTAAATACTGAAATGTAAAGGAAATAACATGAATAAATATCCAGTAGAGTTCATAGTCCCAGTGAAGCCATAAAATAACATCTGCTTTTTAGAGGATATCATTGTAAGAATAGAAAAAAATAAGATGAGGAAAGTAACCTCTATTCATTTGCACTCCATAGCTTTCTTCATGAACTAAAACAAAACAAGTGCTTGTTTCCAAAAAAACCCCACATTTTCACCTTTCTTTAGCTCTGAATAGTGGAGCAATTCCCTTGAAGTAAAACCTGATGGTGGTGGTTGGAACTAAGTGTCAGATAAACAGGGATGAAGTGTTCCATAATAATATGGTAATATTGCTGTGAACCCAAATGTGTAAATTTGAATTTAACTCTCCACATTGATAGAATTCCTTTAAATTGTTCTTTATCCTACATCTATGTGCTTTTTCCAGCTGGGACAATGTTGATTTTTTTTTCATAGTGTCTGGTGTAATGCTATGTTTTGCCTTTAGGAGAAAAAACATTGTCAATAATACACCGATGTTTTGGTGGTTGCTGAGCAGTGCTGCAAAGACTAAGGACATTTCAGTTTTTGAGCTTTTCTTCCTGTCCTGACAAGGAAGCGTCTCAGAGATGGAGTCTAAAAATGTAGCAATGTAAAGTGGAACTCTCTTGGCAGAGCAAGGCATTTCTCTTCTGTGAAAAGCATCAGGCCTTGGGAGCAGTCTGTAGCTAGAAGTTCACCTGCATTTGTCATTTGCCTGTGAATTTGGTTGCGCAAAGACTGAAATGCCCAAGAGCCTCAGTGGACTCTTGCATTTAACTAATCATTGAAATTGGCTATATAGCTATGCTACAGCTGTGTATTCTCAAGTTTTTGGACTAAGAAAACTGAAGCTTTATTTGAGATTTGGGCCTTGATTTCACTATATCTAGGAAAAGATTAGAAGGAATCTAGAGGGCCAGTTGTATTCTGGTGTTGGCAAGCTCTTCCGAACATAATTATGGAAAGTTGTTTTACACACTGTGTCTATTCTTCTCTTTTTTATGTACCCAGAAGAATTTGGGTACACGAAAAGCATTGCTCTCTTGGCCAAATTCAGATTGTAATTAAACAAAAGCAGTTCCATGGGGCTCTAGTCAAAGTGCATCTAGATAACACAGGTGTGAACTCAGTACCCCGGGCAGGGAGTGAGCATTTTGTGATTTCACTTTGAGAACTATGTGTTCTCTGTTAATAATGCTGCAGTCATTGCAAACTGCAGTCAAGGTCCTGCTGCACATTTGTACCTTTTTTTTGTGCAGGAGCCCTTTTGGCTTTTCCACTTCACTCATCTTACAAGCTGGTGTGCAACCTTTAGTGCTCTTCTGAACAGGCAGTTTTGTTTCCTGAAACACTAAATTTGTTTTTATCCTTCAATATGTGGAGGGATATATGTGACTCTCCCTAGATTCACCTTTGACTGCGTAGACAGGCTGAAAGCATACAGGAGCAGAAACAAATTAACCAGTAAACGAGAGAAGAGTACCAGGATTACAATTTGGAACAGGTAGGGCATTTCAACATGGAATTTCTTGTTGATGGCTGGATCCTTTCCAAATAGTCAGTGTAGGCTTACTTTTAAAACACAGTAACTACCTTTTAAACACGGGAATGTGCATGAATAAGCACCACTATGGAGGAATTAGGTTTCAGAAAACCTAAGTATATTTCCAGTACTTTGAGTTTTACATACAGACTCCTGGTGTTAATGCAGAAACTGAAAATCACTTCGGCAAGAAAAGAGCCACTTTTAGAATCAGAAAATCAGAGGTTGCATGAAATGATATTTTATTTAAGAGACAAAGATAATCTCTTTACTGAGCAGATGTCCACAATGGAATTTGGTTTAACATTTTCTATGATAACTGCTTTTTTTTTAATGTTGATTTTAAGTTCGAGAGAGAAAAGTTCTCACTGTATAGGCCCTAAGGTAAAGCTTTGATTTCAGATTTAACAAGAAACTAATTATCAGGCATGAATGAAAAATCAGACTCTAAACACTGACTTGGCTAACATGATAAAAGAAGAAGTTACCAGGAATGTAACATAACTTCACTAACTTTCATCATTTTATGGCCAGTCTTTAGCTACAGTGTGTGTTTCTTTTCTGAAAGTTCAAGCAAACACACAAACACACATAGGAAAGAAAAGAAAAAAAAAAAAAAGAAAACAGAAAACTAGCACATTCCTGAAGAATATTTAGGGCTCAAAAACTGTCGAGACTGAATACTCCCCCCCCCCCCCCCCAAAAAAAAAAAAAAAAATCTTGGAAGAGCTCGTACTCGTGTAACTCGTTGGCTCTTCATCTCCCTGTGAAACGTAACTGCAGTAAGAGCATAGTCTTGTACCATGTTTCACGTATGAACAGAAAGATCATCTGCAGCTTTAGAACAGTGCTTTTCAGTTCTTCATGTGTGGTTTCACACAGCCTCTGAGCTACAGATATACTGGAAGTCACCTTCTTAGATGCCTTTGTCCTTTCCAGTATCCATAGTGTCTTTTTTACCTATTTATTGCCCATCTCAAAGCAGAGGGTTCCAGGCCCTTATTTCCACTTACAGATATTCTTGCTGATGGTTGAAGTATAAAGTCAAACACGGGTGAATGGTGTTAAGATGCAGTATTACAGAGAGGTTCTCTTTTACCCACTGTTTCACCATTACATGCCTGTCCTCTCATTTCTCTAGAGCTTGAAGTGAAAGGATCTGTTTTCCAAATTTGTCGGTTGTAGCTGAAAGTGATGGTGAAAATTCTTTATTAATATAATTAATTTACAGATCAGCAATGTCCAGATTTTTTTCTCAATTGCACAATCACAAGTGTAACTCTATTATAATTAATTTAGAGTTTTGCTTCTGTAACAGAGGCCAGAATCGTTGTCCACTTATGCAAAACAAGTTTCCAACAATATGAGAAATGGGACAGTTAATTGGAGCAGTTTTGGTTTGGGAGCAAGCACAGAATAATACAAATGTGTCAGATGCTAGTTTGCTGCCCTAAACACCAGTTCACTACAAAATTTAACCATGTAACTGAAAATCATTAATTAAATCCTGTGCAGCCAGGAATCATGCATAATGTAACAGCTACTGCAAACTGTCCACTCCTGCTCATTTACATTTTCTTCTTGCTCCTACAGACATGAGGAGCCAGTATGTGAAGTAGTCCTTTCTGAGATCTTGCTTTTACATTCTTGGAGAATGTCCCATTGTGTATTTGTAGGATAATGCAGAAGGATTGCATATGTGGATTTTTGCTTTTATAGTATTAATTCTAATCACTGAAAAAATACACACCTTGGCAAATATTTCCTACACTTAATTGCATGATTACATATGCATACCTCAAAATTTTTTAGACTGGATGGAAAACAAGTGGCCTAATGCACCAAGACCTTAGGTAATAATACGGTAACAGGGCCATGTCATCTATGAAATTCCATCTGAAAAATAGGATTTCTGTATCTTTCTTCTATTTTTATGACAAAGATTTTAGTAAACAGTCCACTATGAACAGCAGTGTTATTTTTGTAATGCCAGCATGTTTGTGGTCAGAATATAGGTTCCTACAGCATCACTGCTGTGTTCAAAAAGACAACTTGTTTAAAGGACAGAAGAGAAAGCAAGTGGTGTTCACAAATTAAAAATTGCACAGCAGTTTCACTACAAAACCAACTACTATTCATACAGAAGTATCCAATTAATCCATTACTCTTAGAAGAGGAATCCCTATATATCCAGGTACAATCCTTGCCAAATATCTGGACACAATCATAGGCTTTTAGGATTACAAGTAACATAATAAAGGATAATGACCAAAATTAAGCACACCAATACAGAACGCTTGGGTTAACTGGGCCTGCCATGTGCACTATAAGGCAGCAGTCTGTTAGGTTTAAAGTGAGATTAAGGAGTTGTGTAACCTACAATTATGCTGTTTTTCATTAAAGAAATAAGATGATTGGGCTCAGTAGGGCCCTTCCTTATATTTACCTCTGTTTAATTGGATTGGGAACTGCTTAAACATCTTTGAGTTGGAGCTTAGAAGAAGATGATCCCAGCTGTTTTTCAAAGCTTAAGACAGCAGGCAGACAACATGATCATGTCAAGACTCATACTAAAGCCTTAATCCTACTTTTTCATCAGCTAGCACTACAGCTGAGTCTTTAACCTCCTAAGTACTAAATGTGCTTTGTATCTCTCACAGTACATTTGCTGTGAAATGTTACTGTCCAATAATATTAATTTTGCTTCCTTTCTGACAGGGACTTTAAAAAATACCCTCTGTCTACCTGAGTTTGGAGAGCTACAGTGTAAGCTTGTGTTTTCAGTCTTTTTAAAAATATAAGCCTGCCCCTATTGAAGTCTGTTGTTCTCTATGGAGGTGAGGAATTACATCGACCCATATCTCACTGTTATACTGTAAAATGCCGTGTACTGGTAACTGTTATTCACAGTAGCCAGTTACCAGATTGAATATAATTTTATTTTCAATAGGAAATAGATGGCAATAGCTTTAGATTTTTTCAGATCTTTTTTTTTTTTTTTAACTTTTAGCATGACCAAAAGAAATTTTATAGATTCCTAGCCTCAAAACTTGCTTACTAGAATGTTTTAGTTTGATAATCCTCAAGTTGCTTAAAGATTAAATGTTCTAATGAGTTTTCTCTGCTTTTGTTAATAGTGTTCTGTGTAATGCCATAATCCTCTTTCCTCTTCTCTTCCTTTTGATTTTTTCTTTTTTTTTTCTTTTTGCTTTTTTTTCATTTTGCTTTTTTCTTTTATTATTTTTTCTACTTCTTTTTTTTTTTTCTTTTTCTTTTTTTTTTTCCCCCTTTTTCTTTGTCAGGTAGTGCTCCTATTTGTCCTAGTGACACAGGGCTGCCAGCAGGAAAGCAAGCGTAGTTAATGCTCAGCTGCTCAAACCAGTCAAGCAAGCTAGCAAGTCCCAGCTGTGCTACTTGATGTTTTTTGATTGCACCTAGTCCTCAATCTGTGAACTGTTTTCTGGACTTAGATTCATCAAGCTCTGCCGCTTTAAAAACTCATGCAGGCAGGCATCCTAGGATATGCCATTATAAGCTGCTGCCAGGGGATCTTCTAGGAGATAAATGGAATCTGTGTGAAGTAAATTAGTGTGAACCAGTCAATCTGTGTGTCAGCCTCAAGCCACATCCATGGGTAACTAGCTTGCTGACTGAAAAGTCCGCTGTCTTTTGCCAATCAGAGGTCTCAGCCACCAGGAAGCAGTCCTATACAACATTAGTTTCTTGGAATAATGCCTGTTTGACCAGTTTGTGAAACTCTTCAGTATACAGTACTGTACTGCCTGAGTTTACTTATTGCTTACAATTGAACTGAAAATCTTTTAAAGTCAGATAACATTTTAACAGTAGGGAGTATCACAGAAATGTCCTGGAAATAAGTACTTCCACTTTCATACAGCAGCCATTCAGCAGCTTCATGCTGTGCTGAGTTGGCTTTACCTCCCTATCAGTAATGCATTAATACATTAGTGAAATAATTATTTCCTTTTAGGTTAGCATCAAAATACACGGAAAAAAACAACTATGTAGCGCACTAATCCTCAGCTGTTGAAAGAGGATGCAACAAAGGACTGTTAATGACAGGTGTCATGGAGATGCACAGGGCTCGTGCACCTTTTCTCATACCAGAGCTGGGGGGCTTGACTTGAGACCAACAGGGACTTGTCTGAACAAACAAAAGGAGATGCTTCCCTGTGTGTAGCCTCTCATGTTAAAGCAAGTCAGGATGTAGGGTGCAAAAATTCTAGACATTTAAGGGAAGAGTGGGAGAAGTTTGTGGAACAGAAATATACTGAGAGTTACTAATTGTTAAAAACAAAACAAATAATAAAAGAAGTTTTGGAATCCGTGTTTCAGTTTGCAGTTTTAGAGACATTTCTGGTGAAGTTTTACTAAGAAACGTCATTTTTAAAATGGTACCCTAAGCATTTCCCAGCTGTCAGCCTAGCTCCTTGGGTGTAATATGGTAACTGTAAGCCCAGGGCATCCCAGAACTGCCATTGCAGCATTGCAGCAGAGTTGTTTTAAAGCCCTTTGGAAGTGAATCTTATCAACAGGTGTTTTTTTTTTTGTTGTTTGTTTTTTACTTTTCCATGCAATTTTATTTAGATTCAGGTTATTTTATATTTCGCATTGAGCCTTTAATACATTTATGACCTGTAGCCAATCTTATCTAATATTTTTGATTGAAAAATAATTTTTGTTGCCCTATCAGCTTGTTTTGAAATGTCACATACTGAATGACAAACACGTTATTGCTTTCTCTGCAGGCACACTGCCCTCAAATTATTAATCCCTCTCATGAATACACAAAGCATCTTATTAAAAATGTTTATTTGTTGATTCACCTCTGTTCTGCAAGCTTTCTCCAATATGCCTGCCCTATGCAAGTTGGTATAAAGAGCAGGTTTCTTGGAGTTTGTGATAGTTCATTCCTGAGTGAAACAAGGCTTTCAGGGCTTCAAACATAACATGTAGAAATAAGACAGTGATTGGCTGTTGCCATGATTAGTACAAATTCACAAAGAAGAGCTTATCATTTTGCGGCACTCTCACGCAAAGACCGTTCTTTCATAGGCATATCACGGATGAGTCCATTATATTTTTATGGAAAAAATGGTTTCATTTTCTTTTTTGCACTTGAAATATTTGGAAGATATTTGTTAAAATTTAAAAATACTTGTTTACATGAATGTTTCATTGAGTACTGTGATAGCATTCATTTGTTATTCTAAATTTTAAACCTATTTTGTCTGTCTTTTTAATGCTAGAACATAAAACAATCAAGTTCAGTAAACAGTTCTTAAGAGCTTTTTAATATGTATCAGAAAAAGTTACTGCAGTTCTCAGGACTGATTCTGTGCAAGGAAGATGTATCTCATTTTAATATGCTGTTTGATGTCATTTGCCTCTAAGAAATTTGTCCTTTTATCTTACTTAACAAGAGTAATTTCTATTCTCTATGTAGCAACTTAAATTACATCTCACAGAACTAAAAATAATTGAGGTCATTTTATCAGAAGTGGCTGATTCTAATTTTTTTTTGTCTGAGTTGCAGATTTGGGGCTTATTTACACTCTAGATATTTACATCACTTTAGCTACACAAATTATCTTTCAAAATGGAATCAAAAGTAATGTTAAGATTCATTTAAACCCAGTACAGGACAGGGTATCAGAATGAGTAAAGATTGTACTGTCTATGGTTCCATTAGTTCTGATATTCCACAAATGTCCTGGGTATGAGAAGTTCAGAACTGTGTTTCCACTATTGACATTTGAACATAAAATTCTATAACACAGTAAAGTAGATATCTATTTAAATGTAATTTTTAATATATTTTTTTTCAAGAATTATATAATGCTTTTTAAAACTTTCATACTTTATTTGGGCCAGGCTGTTCCTTTCTTATTTTTAACTTTTCAATTCCCTTTGTTCTTCCGTCTTTTATGATATTTTTAAGGTACCTTCCTCTTCAAATTGAGCATGTAACTTGATGTTTAAAAAAAAAAGAAAAAAAAGACCTGAAGGCATCTGCCTGGGTCCCTTTCTTGCTCACTACGCTGTTATGTAACATCATAAACTAGAGTACTGTGAAGTTTATTTGTCCGACTTTTATGTAGGAAGATATGTGTACATTGGGTTAAGTGACAAGGCTAAGATACATTCCCTCACTTGCACCAGTGTCCCTACCCTGATTTTCTGAAAGGTCCGCTTGCCAGCCTTTTTTTCACCTAATGACCACCATTCTCCAGCAGCTCTTTCTACTTTAGCTATAGCTAATCATGGTTTGCTTTTCTCTCTCTGCAAAAGCCCTTCCCATCTCTGCTTTCTGCTTCCTTTTAAACTCTTCCTATAACTCCTTTCCTACCTGCCATCAGTGAAAGTGTTTCATCATTGTTTTCCATCACATCAGGTTATATCAGCTCTGCCCATTATCCCTGTTTTCTTACTTCTGTCCTGTTTGGGCTTCTATAACTCCATCTTCTGTGGTATCTCCCATCACTTCACACTGTCCTTCTGATGTCATCTATGTCAGCTGTCATCTCATCATTACCAGTTCTCAGTCTATCTGCTGTTTCCTCAGGACCACAGAATAGAGAACTAAATCATATCTCTTCATCATCTCTTCCAAGCCTTCCTATACTTTCTGATTTACAGCTATCTGCTCCTTATACCTCCAAGTCGTGTTTAACTGAATGCTCTTTTCACAACCCTAAATCAGTATTTTAACAGACCCCTCTATTATGTCACTTCTGCGCATTTGGCCCAGACCTGAGCCACAGCCCTTACTCTGCTAAACATTTAGACACATTTTGTGTCAATCTTAGTGCATCTTCTGCATGTATCTCAGCTGAGAGATGTGATTTCATGTCTCATTGTGGGGATGTCTAGAAAACTGTGCACCCAGTAGGCCTGCTTTAAGCATTTCAACTCTTTTAGTTAACAGAATGAGCTGAACTGAATCAAAAAGTGTGTTATATCTGATAATGAGTTTATACTGTTTGATCCGTCCCCATCAAAGATCTGTCCCAGAGGTCTGTATTTTGCTTCAGCACTACATTACATATTAAATTAAACACCAAGCCAGTTTTTTTGTTGCTGTTCTTCCACTGGAATCACCTTATCTTAACTAAGCTCAAATTATGTAGCTTCTTATAACTAGACCCAAGAAAAACTCAGAGTCATTTACTGAATAAAAATATTATTCACCGCTGATCCTGAAGTTTGGAGCTTTCCATTTCAGAAGGCTGATTCTGAATTTTTGGTCAATGTTATGTTTTTTATAGAGGACATCTCTTGTGACTTTTCCTTCTCTCTAGAGGTGCTGCTGTATGCTTTGTTTTCTCCCATTTACCACAAAATTCTCTATGGGAAATTTTCTTATTGCTCTACTTTAGAAGAGTTCTGACTTATAAATTCATGCTGCTGTAATGGCTCAGTCTATCACTCAGCACAATAGAGCTGAGTACTTGATAGGATAAACTGCTTTAGAAAAAGTGTTGTAATAAATTGGGAACAAAACAAATATCTAAATGTAATTTGTAAACTTTTGGTTTCTGATTTTTCTTTTTAAAGTGGGAATCCCAGCCTTCAGGTAGGATAGTTGAAAATTGTTTAAACATTGTAAAAATCAGAGGAAAACGCAAAGAACTTTGAAGGCATTTTTTTCCTGCACATCATAGCATTTTCATGAAAAAGAACGTATTTATTGTAAATTGTTCTTCAGTGCAGGTTATATTGTCAACACTTCCATGGCAGAGTTATGAACTAATATTCCTCCTTATGTGAAGAGGTTGACCACTGATGCAAGTCCACTGTCATTTCCTGTTAGAAATGTAACCTGTGTTCCTGCTATTCCTAGGCAGTTTGCACGCTGCCTACTTACCATCTCTGGCAGGCATTCTTAGCAAAACCTACTTTTTTTTCTTTTTTTAATTTGCTTTTTTTCCCAAATGAAATGTACAGTGTCTCTATGGTAGATTTTATTATTTTATTATGTTTAAATGTTGCATTTTCAAGGATCTGCCTCAACAGTTGTGCTGAAGCATGATTGATTCACATGGATTCTGGGTAAATATAGGAATTGAGAATGATGGGAAGTTTTGATGACCTGGGTTCATTCGCTGCAAACCAAAGGAATGTACAAAATAACGAAGTGGAATATGTGTAATTTGACATCTTCCTGTCTGAATAGTAGACTGAGGCTTTTTTAATTTACTCAAAATTTTGGAAAATTTAAATGGGTTCTGAAATGAAATAATTGTTCAGTAAATATTCATCTGATATAAAAAAAAATCCATCAAATGCTAAAAGGGAATACATTCCTTGTTTTGAATACGGGACAAAACTGAAATTGTAACCATTGTGATCCTCACTCACATGGTCTAGCTTTAAGTGTAGGACTTTGCTTACTTTTAAAGATATCAGAAAAATGTCTTTATTAATGCCAGTCACCACTGTTTCTTTAAGAAATGAGATCAAATGACAGTTTTAAGGAGACTGAATATTTGAGATTTAGTTCTTAGTCTGCTTTTCTGTAATGTAGCTTTGAGTTCATAAAAGCAGAAGAGAAAAAAAAAAGAACACTGTCAAGCGAAATACCCCTAAATGTTTCAGGAAAACCTATGTGGAATTTGTTTGAAAGCCAAGAAAGCTACACGTTGCATATTGACAAATAATTACTTCAATGAATATATTTCCCTACTCAAAAATGAAAATATTTTTAGCAATTAATTAAAAGAAGAAATCAAATTTGACCATCTAAACTGCATTTTCACCTGTATTCTACTGCATGTTGAATTATAACTGATTTTATTGCACATTCTAGCTTTCCACACTATTCAACACTTTCAACACAATTCTAGCACATTCAACATATTTTCATCTTAACGTGTTTTTCCTTCCTACTGAATGTCGCCACCCATTACTAAACCAGCTAACTAGTCTTTGATATTGTATACTGCATTCTTTTGTGAAACAGAATAGCACTTTTTATGGTTATGAGATTATGTTCTTATTTTAGGATAGAGCCAGTGCTTCAGACTTCTCCCCAGATGAATTCTTGTCTATAGACTTTTCAACAGTGTTATGGCTGCATATAAGTATTTTAGTTTGGGTTTTATTTCAGTCTATCACTTGTATTTATAAAATACATCTTCAAAATTGAATGATCTGCAGAATACCAGGAAGGTTTTTGTTTCTGAATATAAATTTTGTCTCTCCCTCCCTGTTTTTATTCCTTATTGCTGCAGTTAGTGTGCTGAAGCATGACAAGAGCTCAAACTCGGCAAACTTCCAAGATGTGGAGGATGCGCCTGACAGATGTGTCTTAGAAGAATCTGAGAGTCCAGGTGAGAACCATTTAAAGACAGTTACCAAGTATCATGTGATAAATCTGGCACAGCTTTTGGGTCAGTAAAAAAGGCACATTGTAATGCTGTTTCCTTTTTAGCAGCTGCAGTGTCAAATTAATGGTCACCTCTAGGGGTCACAGTGTTATCCTTTCCTCTTTCATCAAGAATTCAGGTCTTAGAAAGGATAAGGTCTTTATGACCAAAAAGAAAGCTGACACAACTAGTTCATTATAATTAGTTTTGGACTACACTTCTTAGTTAATGTATGTGCAACGTCTGACCCTTTGAAGGTAGAATGAGGTTATGAAAAATTAGAAGCACTGTATATACTGCAGTTAAACTTAGCAGTGGACATTCAAATACTGGATCTCTGGAGGAAAGCAAATTGGTAGTGTTAAATAGCTTGATTCTTTTCTCTAAATCAGTTCACAATCATTATTTCATTTTAATGACTCTTAACATTGATTCAGTTAAATACAAGAACATCCATAAAGTGCATTATTTTTGGTGACTAAAAGATTTATCTTCATGTAGTATCATTATCTTCCTAGTTATGGAATATCTAAGAAATTCATTAAATGAATCCCAAGGGGAAACAAGTATGAAGTACATCCAATCACAGCTGATTAAAAATATTCTATGCAACTAAGTATTAAAATCTTATAAACAGTCTATGAGCTTGATCCACATACACCATATATGAAACCTGCACACGGTACTCATTAATGAAAGAGTTAAACATCTTTCTTCAGTCAGTATTTTCCTCCCCTGCTTTATCTGGTTTCTGTGTACCCTCTTGCATCTTTGTGTGCTGATCCGTGTATCATATTTTTGATTCATCGTCTCTGTGGCCTGTCAGCTTAGTTAAGAGATTTCCAAATCTTGCAGCCTGTGCTGACAGGGGGCAGCTGCCAACAGTCCCCTGATCCTTCCCCAAGGAACACTGCTGAGATTTAATTTTCAGTCAAAGGGTGCAGTCTGAAATCCATGTCAGGTCCCCGAAGTCATCTCAGAACCCAGAAAGGACCCCTGTCTGGGGGATTATATTTCAGCACACTCCACTCCTCCAAGATTCCTTGGGAGTTCAACTGCCATCATATACCTGATTTGAACTACATTCCTTTTTCATCTTTTTCACAGAAATGAACACAAGTATACGTTAGAATAATTGAAACCAATGATTTGTAAATTCGTGTTCATTTTAATGTCACATTGGCTTGAACTCACTGCTGTACAGCAGAAGGCAGTATGAGATTTAGAAAGAAATATGTAATCTACTTGGGAAAGAGCTGTGTAATTTCTTTGCCATGGCCACCTCAAACTGTTTGTGGTGCCTGGTACATCCTTCAAAAACCATCTGTACAATGGTTTCTACAATGATTCTGTGTGAAAGTGTGGGCTGTCCAAGATCTGATCTGTTCTAAGGTGAAAAAGAATTTAAGCAATATGATGTGGAAGTGTTGAGGTGAGAATTAATGTACATTAAAGATAACATTAATTTGAACCTTGATTTAAATTATCCTGTGTGGCAAAGTGCACACATTTGGATGGGAACTTGAATACCAATTCTACATTCTGCATGTCTATGTGAAGTAATGGAAAGGATAAAAAGCTATCAGGAGGTGAATGTTGGCTAGCAAAAATACACGTTGATAAAGCATCTAAACTTAAAAACTGAGTTCCATGCGGTCCATCTGACATCATTAAACTGGTAATAAACAATGAATTACTCTGGCTTTTGTTTCTGTCCATTCCTGCATTTTAAGACATCTTGTCTTATAGGTCTGAAAACCTCAGGAGATTTCACTACTGGTCTCACTGCTTTCCACTGAGAATTTGTGGCTTGGTTGTCATGGAGACATCGTATTTCTCCAAGAATTGCTCATATTGATCCGTGGACAGGCGTAAATGGCCAGGCGAATGTGAGGAGTAAAGGGGGTTGGGCAGTACTATAAAATGACCAGAGGTTATGGGTCGGAAATAAGCTCATAGCAAACACTTAGGTAAAGAGAAAGAAACAGTTTCATTTTGTTTCAGGATTTCGTTTTTGCACTTTATGCCATTGTCTTCTTTCACTATAGACTGAAAGAAACTTGTTAGTCACTTGTCATGTCAGATCTTTGGTGCTTGTCCTGACACAGCTGTCAGCCTTCCAGCTCTGTGCAGTTCAGGGACACACAACAAAGAGCCAGGAACATGAATTATTTATTGCTCCTTGTGCGGATGAAATTCTGTGATAAGAAATTAAGACACTTCTGACCGAAGTGCTTGTTTGAAAGGAGAGATTTGATAACAGACTACATTCACTTAAAACTTACTACTCACTTTTAGTAGCAAACATTGAAACAATAATATGGCATTCAGTTGGGTAAGATTTTCTCTAGTGTTTCTCAGGTGTTTTGACTTTGAAATGGATCTTGGAATTTAAGAGTGCCTGGGAGGTCAGCATTTGATTTGGTGAAACCTGTGAATTTAGCTCTCTCTCATATTCAAAGTCAGGACAACAATCATTGATAAGCTTTAACTAAAGAGTTGTCATTATGTTTGTTTTGCAGACTCTGTTGCATTTCACTTAGCATATGTTATTATGTGTGCAAAAGTGATGTTAAGAAATATCTTCACTTTATTATCTCTTCTGATGAGGAAAAGATGGAAGTATAACAACATACCAGAAAGGAACTCCAAATATTTCTAGACAGGGTTCCTTACTGCATCTTCTACCAGCATCAGTAAGGCTGGAGTACATAGCCATTAGTAGACATCGATTTATTGTGCTTTCTACTGGTGAAAAGTGCAGCCTCTAACCTTGACAGAAGAGTGAAAGTTATTTTCAAAGTGATCTAAATTTTCTAAAATCACATAAAGAGTACTCTGCTTATTTTACTTTCACACTCCTTATGTGCCTGTACATGTTCTTACTGCTCCAGAGGTGGGCCTCCAGCAGTCACGGAAAAAAGGCCTATACTCAGATGGCAGGAATCCATCTGACTAACCAAGACCCCAATCTGAGATTTACCTGTGATTTCTTGTATTCAGTGTGTGATCCAAGCTACACTTAGGTAGGAAATGAAACCCCTCAACCTGCACTTTTCTCTGGGATAATTCACAGCAAACACTTTTCATGTGTGATGGACACAGGTAAATGTCAGACTGCAGTTTCTTGTCTAAGTGAAATAGATTTTAGTTTCTCCCTTCATGTGCCTACAAGCTGCCATTATCTGTGATAGTGGCTCACGTCTATTTTAGCCCTCACACAGAGGAGATACTGGGCTTCTCTCTCAGATGCCTAATAGTAGGTTTATCACTGCCATTTTCCCTACATGCTGAGGACTGCTTCTGTTTGATATGCAAAGCCTTGGTTTTTCAAACTCTGCTCTGGCCTTGAACATAATAATCAAATAGAAATTGCAACAGATTTTTGTAGAACTTAACTTTTAATCACATTAAACTGCTGCAGAGAATTCACTGTACCTTAGAATGGTTCTTCAGTAAAATAAATATTCACAGCATTGTTTTCCATTTCAGCAGTCAAATTTTCCACACTTAGAGAAACTGAGAAAGAAGTTGAAACTGATCAAATTTAGATGTCTGAGTTCTATGTCTGAGCTATTCATCCAAATATTCTTGTGTAAGCAATGGTGAAAAATTCACAACCCTAGAAGGCAGGTAATCTGGTTCATAGGGCACTGCTTAATTTTTAAGGGTATTGAAAGGGCTCTGAATTTTGTCAGTCTGAATCTGAGAGGAACAGAGCAAGAGTTTACACAACTGCAGATGTTTTAGTTTTCATATGTGCTGAAGTCCCATTAAAGAAGCTTCTGTGCAAGCATAGCACTCATGAGATTAAAAAAAATAGATTTGAGTGGAAGTCAGAAGGAATGTAGGCATAGATGCCCCTTACCTCTTCTTTCCCCAAACAGAGATTTTCCAGTAGATCAAGCAATAGGTTGTTGCTTTCCTTGGTAATGGAGGAAAATTGAGCTTGAACAGAACAAGCAAAACAAAGCAACAGTTGAAAGCTGTAGATTGGAAATAAAATAGTTTATATCTTTTGGATGAAAACCTTGTAAACAATAAGAATGGCCTTCAGTAGGCAGGAAGTTTGTCTGAGTCAGCTAGGCCTTCTGCAGCTCATGATTGCTCCCTGTGATATCTTTGCTGCAAAAACATCGTTGATATTCTTTCCTTTTTTCAGGACAGAATGTGATTCTGATCATATGACAGATAACAGTGAAAATACAAACAGTTTTCACGGTCTGCCATAGTTTCATGTCCTAGGTAGACCATGACACAGAGATGGGAGAGATCTTTGACTGCTCTCAAAGTATGGTCTGCAGGAAATAGAAATGAGAATGTGGAGGTATAACAAGAACAGATAATAATCAGCTGAGTATGAAATATTAGTGTCTAGGGGTAATTCCAGAAATTAGGCCCATAAGAATTTCACTGCATTGGATGTGTTGCCATGTCCCATCATCATTCAGCATTGCTAATACTGATTCATTGTTTGTTTGGTTTGGTTTTACCTTGTAAATGAAACTGTAAAACCAGAAGATTACATAGCTGGCAACAGGAAAGTGTGTTTCTCTTATGCCTAAGACATAGATAGGCGGATAGATGGCTGACAATAGGACAAACTGAGAAGATAGCCATTAGGCTGGGAAAGAACAGCGTATTTCATGTACTCAAAGAGTGTGCTGAATGTACATAAGCAGTGTTTCTAATTTAAGTAATACTTTAAATTCAGGTTGTAAACATATAAATAAATATGCGTTAAATGGGAAAAAGTCATGAAGTTAAAAACTGATGACTGAGATTACTCCTTACAAATTTAACTATTAATGTCTTAATAATAAAGCTTCTTACTACTACTGTTTACAACTAATGCTGGATTGTTTCTGTTGAAGTATATATTATAATATATATACATATATAATAATATATAAAATTTGAAAATGCTTTTTTCCATAGGAAATGCGAATACTCTATTAGCTATAAACTGAAATTATTTTTTTCTTATCTACTAGAAAGTGTTTAATTCAAAACAAAAAGGTGAAGAAGATGAGAGGAGGACTGTTTCATAGAAAATCTCTGAGGAAGGCTATGCATTCTCTTAAGCTACTTTGGATTCCATATAGCCTCATGTAATATTGCAATTATGATGTGAATAGAATAGAAATGTTCTGCATGTAGATTTTTTGCTTTTTTTTTAACACTACTGTGTTGATGCTAAGTCTTAATTTCATTACAAAAATATGGATTCTAAATCTACAAAAAGATTTTCAAATAACTTTTTTTTTTTAAACAAAATATATTTCTTTCTTTTCCAGATGACATGAAGGCACATCCCTGGATATCTAAGGTGTGTTCCTGTAAGGTGTGTTAGAAGACCCCACTTAGCTGAAAGAATATGAAGATGCTCAAGAGCAGCCAAGACATAAGATAAAGGTGGAATGGACATGGGGTGGCTTATTGTGATTATTATTTTATACCTTTAACACTTCATTTTCAGAAGAAATATCTTCCATAATGTCAGCTGCTCTCTGCTGATTTACTGAATTCAATTCACACTTCTCTCACTAATAGATTTACAGTTATTCAATTTAATTTGATATTTCTAACATAGAAAATATGAAGTCCTTATTTTAGATGTTTTTCATTAGCTACAGTAATGATTCCAAACACTGATTGACTGTAAACTCTTGCCTCACTTTGAATACTCTTTTGCATGCAACTAATTTAAATAATCAAACTTATTTTTTCTTTCCTCTCTTTTCACTTTTATTGCCAATAGCATTTTAACACTAAGCAAAATGAAAATACATTTGGCCAATTTGAAAAAATAGAGATTTTTTAATTGTTATTATTTAAAAGAAAATGCACTGGAATATTTAGAAATAATAAAATATAAACAACTTTGAGCTCACAGGTCTGCATGGGAAATTGATTTTAAGTCTGGTCATGTCTACCATGTGAATTTTCCTTTTATAATGCCAGCAGTGTATTCTGAATAAAGATGCTCTGGTATGAAGATGGGAGAAGCCAATCTGAATTCTCTTCTCAAGTGATGCACTTTGTTGAATTGCTTTTTGTGTTCATGGGGAAAAGAAGATACACATCTTTGTCCTTTAAAAAAAATATGATTGTGTTTGGAAAATATTTGCAGATGATGATATTCATATATCATGTAGAGTTCTGAAGGATGTCTGCTGGTCTGCTGCTCTGAGCAGCACATTTGCTTCCTGTATTATCAATAGTAGGAGGGCTCATGAAGTCAAAGAGACTTGTAGATGGTATTGTCTGGATTTGTATGATGGTGGAAATCATAGCCTGATATTATGCCTTCTGTTATGTTAGCCATAATCTGCCTTATCTGGTAAATTGGGGATTTCTTTATTGCGACAAGGCCCTCTAACATTGAATCCCTCTCCTCTGTGTGGGGAAATGTCGTGGCTACAGGTGTGACCAAATGAGGTTGTTGTTATTACTGTGGCTAGAATTTGGCTGCAACATCATAAGAAATAGTATCTGAATTGTTATTCCACTGAAAATGCACCATTAAAATAGGTTGAAGCTCAGGGCAGATAAAGATATTTAATTTTCTTTTTTGGAATTGTGTATACCATGCATAAAATTACATCTTTTATAGAAAAGTTGATGTGTTTTACATATTTGGTATGTTTCAGGAGGAGCTTTCATAGAATCACAGAATATCCCGAGATGGAAGGGACTCATAAGGATCATTGAATCCAACTCCTGCTCCTGGATCCATACAGGACCACCCAAAAATCACACCATAAGCTTTCCTTATTCTTAGGAGTCATTTTCATAGATAAACCATACCTTTTGTTTATACAGGCTTATATTTGAATTATGATGACTAAACAATCTAGACATGGAGTGGTATGGCTTCATTCTTTCATTTATCATGCTGGATGTCTGTAGTAATTTCACTAACATATTTATACTTGCATAACACAAGTTCTGCGCAGCCAAGAGCAGCACAAGCCTTCAGCTGATGTATACCCCCTTCTTAAACTTTATGGTAAAATCAAAGATCAAAATATCAAGAAGGTGAAAACAAAGTTACAAGAATGATTACAGGAACTTACTACAAAAAATCTGCAGACAGTAAACCAAATGTACTATAATGCTTGAACCTTGCTATCTTCACCATACACCCTCATCAACAGTCATCTCTATTTTGCTTAAATAATCTTCCACTGGCACCGAAACATCCATCTCCCTTCACTACAAACGTTATTGCTTTGCATCAGTATCTACTGACTTGCACCAGCCTTTATGTTCTTAGTACAAGGGTAGCAAATCTCCTAACACCATTTCTGCAAAGTATTTTTAAAAACTGTGTCAAAAAGGTGTCATAGCTCAAGGAATTGGCATTGTCCATAACACCCAATATTGCTGTGGCAGCAATTACATTTGTGCAGCACAATATTTGATTGCTTGTCTTTAATTCATCAAAGCAGTGCACATCAGCAGACTGCCAATACAGACAGCCCTTGGAACAGGTTGTGCGATGATGATTGGTGTTTGCTACGTGCTTATGTGTGCTTTGTGCTAATTATAATTGCAGTATCAGGAAGGTACGTGTACTGTGTCTGGTTAGGATGGAGTTAGCTGTGCACTGGACTTGTGTCGCCAGGTCTGCTGCCCCAGAGGCCAGCAGGCTGGAGATGGGCTGAAGCTGGGGAGAAACACAGCCAGGACACTGAACTAAACTCACCGAAAGATATTCCGTACTGTATGATGTAATGCTCAGCAATAAAACCTGATTGAAAGAAGGTGAAAGGGGAACTCTGTGAAAGCGTTGGCCTTCTCGAGTGTACTTAGGCCTTGCTTTCCAAGAACTGGATGAATAATTTTTCTCCTTTTGCTTCCACATGACCTTTGCATTTTTTTCTCCCCTTTCATTAAACTGTTCCTTATCTCAACCCACAAGCTTTTCTTTCCTTTCACTGTATTTTCTCCCCCTGTGTTTCTAAGGGGGGGAGTGAGAGGAGTGTAGTGGTGCTGAGATGCCCATCAGTTGTTAAGTCACCGCAGGAAGACAAGAATTTTTCTTATTAGGTACATTTGAGTCCCAGTAAAATTAATCTATTTCCAGTGTGGTCTGGATGCCTTTCAAGTAACAGCTATACAATATATGCTCAGGATGGACTCTTGCTTAGAAAAATCTTTGTGTATCAAAGTGATGATTTTAGAGCACTGTAGAAAAATACAAATTAACCTCCTGCAATTGTTTCTTATAAGCCATAATAACTGAAGAAATATTTATATACTAATGCACTCTGATGTAGCATTCTGTTCATTGTTATGGAGATTGATTTTACAACAAAGTTGCAAGGTAATTATGAATGTCTTTCTCTGTTGTGCTATACTGGAGCAATCCTACCAAAAGAAGTCACATAATAATATTTTAGAATACATGTCCAAAATTTAGGTATGGGATAAAAATTTTATGAAAGCCTGCACAGCTTGGGGAGCAAGGCCTTATTTTTTGCTTCCTCCAGAAGTCATGGGGTCTTTTAAGTCAAATGATCAATTCATAGTGTTTTAAGCAACATTAGGGCATCCTACCATTTAGCAGAGCAGCTTTTCCCCACCTCAGCCTATGTTTTTATGTCTCCTCACTTATGTTTGCACTCATATGACAAAGCTGTGTCAACATGAACACCAATCTCAGTGCATGGAACAGAGGAGTAACAAGCAGCTCAGGCCAGGAGGATGGGTGAGATATCATGTAAATTCGTGGCAAGCCACAATTACACCAACATTATCTCAGCACAAAATTGGAGCTTAGTATGCTTTATGAAACGGTCTTTCATGAAAATAGATATCTGGCTTTCAAATCCTATAGGCATATCTATGGTTATGCTTAGAATTTGTTACATTTAGGAAAAAAGGAATCCTTTATATAATTCTTTATTATAAGCCCAAGCCTAAAGTCATCGACATCTCTTTAATCTGATGGATTTTGAGTTTTCCAAATGATTCATACTTGTTAAATGATCACTGATGGAGATTTCTGCCTGAAAACATCCCTAAATATTGAACCATTCATTTATAGCTCTAAATACAAATCATTACATTTTGAAATCTCATGTACTTCCATTCCTGGGTTGTATATTTTTTATATTTTATTAAACAAGGCTCTTCCCCACCCGAGTGGAAAATGCCCTTAAAGTACATTGGAGTAGAACTTGAAATACTCATATGAGATTCAGAGAGAAGAGAGTGAAACTATTCAATGAGACCACTATGTAACAGAGCTACAAGCTCCAAAAAGCACCAGGAATCTATAAATGGAAATGTTTTTGCATATCTGACTGAACTAAAGGTGTTGAAAATTCTGGAAACAAAATGGGAAAGGGTGTAACGAAGAGCATCACTTCAGATTTATACTCCTTTTGAAAGAGTTTGTTCTCTGAAAGCAAGCTAGAGGAATGAGCTGGAGCATAAATCTCGAAGTCACTGTGCTAACACTGAACACCTAGCAAATATGCACACTTCTGATGTAAGTTATATGAGGGAAAAGTCCTGTTCCTCATGTTTCAGATATTTCTGTTGATTTTTACAGGCCATTCTTGTATGATAAAAGCATGCAGAGGAATTTCAAGGATTGATCTTTCCCTTTTCCCTCACTCATGAAAAAGCCAGTATGGAGTGCTGGGCAGAGTTCTTGGTAGTATTACTAGAGACTCCATTGGTTTGAGTCCACTGATCCCCAAGTAATTATTATTACAGATTCTTCAACAATATTATTTGAGAAGTAACACGTCTATGGATGCAACCAAAGTATAAAAAAAAACAATTCAGAATTGTCTAATTGAGGACCATGGGAGTTTACCTCTTGAATGTCAGTTGCTGGATATTCTAAAGGGTGGCCAGGAGCACTGCCTTCTCCACATTCTGATGAGTATGTGAGTCCTGGCTACAGTATGATCAGTAAGTACAAATATACCTGCCAAAGCGAAGCAGTTCTTAAACAATATTAAACATTAGGATATCTAAATATCTGCTGGGTTTTTTTAGGGTAGACTGTATATGTGATGAAATTGTTACACGGTACTAATCTAAGTGCACTTATCCTTTTATGTAGTTCTAGAAACTTTAGCTGAAGAACAGAGCTTTGTAGCCTGAATTCCCGTTAAGTGTCTCACAACGTAGGGCTAAAAGCCATTTTTCTTCCTCTGGCAATACACTCAGTAAGATAGCCAGGAAAAGTACCATCACTCGAGTAATATATGTGGTTTAATTAAGTACATCACTCCCTCCATTTTTACAGCAACTGAGAGAATTATTTTTGTATTTATTTTTAGTATCTGAAAGCTTAATACTCAGCAGGAAAATATTAACAGTATCCAGAACTAGTAAAATAATTGTATTTTTCTTATCTACTCTCAGATTTTATATAAATAATTTGTAAACTTCTTGTTAATACGGATCTGGAGAACTCTAAGTCACTACAGATTTCCTGCACAGAAACTTAAGGCAATCAAATATTCTGTCTAGTTTCATAACATGATTTTCTATAGCCACACTGGCAAACAGTGTGCCAAGTAAAATGCAGCAAACATATTGTTATTTGTTTCGGTTTATAGTCTTCCTGCCATGTAGATGGCAGCAGCACTCAAGCCTTGAAATTCACACCGGTGAGCTTATTCCATATCTCCATGCTTAAGAATATTATTGTCATAAATGAACTGAGAGTAAGATTATTTTTAAGATGATATCGGGTTAGCGACATGTACTCTTAAACAAGCCTGTAACATCATGAAGTCAGTTTTTAAAAGGCAAGGTATTTTATCTGCCTGTGAATATAGATGTCACAGTTTGTTCTTTGTCCATTATGACATTTTCTTACTGTAAATTAAACTGCTACTTTTTTTTTTTTTTTATTTTTTTTTATTGTGTTAGGTTTCAGGACATGTGCAGTTTCTGAAGATCCAGAAATGTTAGGAGTTACCAAGATATATATGTTTCCCTGCAGAATGAGAAGCAGCTAGCAGGTGCTGTTGTCAGAGCATTCTTGCTGATGGTAGATGGCAGAGAAAGGTAGTGGAATGCACAATGTAGGGTTTTGTGCTGTAGGCTCTGCTAATTATAGTACCTCATAAAAATATCATGAGTTATCCTGAAGGAGTACATTTTGAGGTACAAATATCTTTAATTGTATGGAATTGTCTGCGCTCTGACATTTGCTTTGCCTAAGAAGTACAGAGAGGTTTTGAAAGAGAAGCCACAAAACAGATACCCAGAATCAAAGCTGTCTTTACAGCCTCTGTCTCTATGCAGCATCGGCTGAAACCTCAAGGAGGCTTTGTGGGATCATGCTTAGGCCCTGGGAAGTAAAAGCAGGTGTTACATGTGTGACTGGAAGTATTCACTGACAGGGCACAGAGGAAAAATTATCCCCCCCCTCCCTCCCCCCAAAAAAAGGATGCTCGTTCCTTGGGTTAGGAAATACTATTTAAACACTGGCTGCTAAAAAAGTTGTGTATCTGTAGTTTGTCTGTAGAATAGAAATAGTGACAAAGCACAACCCTGCTGTTTTGAAAGGGTGGATGGATGGTCACTGTATATTGTCAGGAAAATATAAAACAAAAATTACTCAATAAAACATTGATAAATTTTTGTTATCCCTGCCCAAACTTTTTAGGCTGATCCATCAAAGCATGTCTTTCCTTGGTGACTTTTTTGCAGAATCATCTTGGAGTATAACTTAAAACTGCTCTTTAGGAGCGTGAGACAAGCAACAGTGAGATTTTTAACTTTTAAAGAGGTTGAACAATTTTAATGGATTGGATCCTGAGAAAAAATCAGGGATGACATTACAAGGGAAGATTCATTCTAGCCACTGCTTCTTATATTTGTTGCTTTCATTATATGGAGTGACAGCCCAATGAATCACTGGGTGGACTTTTGGTCTGACAATTTGGGAATCATCTGAGCAATTAACAGGCAGTCAGCCAATTGCAGTGGCTAGTGATTAAATTACAGAGGTTCTTTGGTGGTTTCCATAAAGAAATCTCTGGGAAGAGTTAGGCGAATCCACCATCTATCATATCATGAACATGAGTCGTCTTATGTTTACTTGCTTATTCAACTAAACACTCAAGAATATTATATCACTTGGAGTGTTGGTATTTGAAAGATGTTTCATGCATTTAGTTTTTGCTGTGCTAAGTTTTTCCAGTCATTAGGAAATCTTTATCTTTAAAATTCATTTTGGAAGAGGTTTCAGAAAGTCCTTTCCTTGCGTCTTAAATCACATTTTTGACTAACTCTGAGTACTTCACTGATTTCTTTAGTTTTCTTTCTAAAAAGTGCCTTCTCTTTATTTAAGTCCTTTACACAGATGTTGTTGGTTAGTGCACAAAACCCATATCAACTTTTGTTACTGCTCTGTGCCTAAATCAGTAGATTTGTGTGTGCTCTTAATTCCTTCTCTGTGTGACAAATCTATCACACTGTTCCCAGAATTCTGAGTTTTTTCTTCCTTCAAGGACACTCAGGGGTTAAACTTCCATAGGGAGAAAACAAGGTAAAAGCAGCAATAAGGAAGAATAGGAAGAATTAAACTCTATTAACAAGAGTAAATATACTAGCATGGCCAAATTATGGTCACAGTGACCTCCAAGCTGCACTCTGATCTTTTATGGTAATTTTGACCAGAGCTGCTGAAGGTAAAAGGTAGGTCAGTATGCTAGGAAGAAAGGCCTTATGGGAATTTACGTGGGATACATATAGCCATAACCACAGTCCTGTACACAAGTGCAGTGGGCAAAATCCTCCACTGCACTGAGCTCACTTGGAATTCTTGAAAGGGGAATGGGACAATAAAATGGACCTCAGCAAGAGTAGATTCTCTTAAACGTTTAACTCTTTCCCCTGGAGCTAGACTTTTTGGATTTGCCAGGAAAGTGTCCTTGTTAGCTAGCTAGGAGGGAAGGTATTTCTATACACTTTAATGCTTTTATATTTTCTTTAAAGGTACTAAAACATACTTGTACTAAACATACTGCCTACAGGAGGCAGGCTTGCATGACTTCCTTAGAGACAGATTCAAGTCCCTTGCACATAAATTTTTGCAAGGTATTGAAAAAACGAGTCCCACATTAGATGACATGATTTCTTATCAGGCATTCAGTCTTCCACCCACTTTTACTCAGCCAAAACTACCTCCAAAAGGGCACCAGAGGCACCAGCTTGTCAGTATCAACTAGTGGGTTAATACAGACTTACTTCTTTCTGTCCAGTGTTCAGGAGAAAATAATGAGAAAAGTACAGAGCCAGCAGGTTAGTGAGATAAACCAACTGGAAGGTAGAAATACGAGGAGACTTGGGAAGCAGATGATGAAGAGGGAATATTAGAGTCTTTATGTTCAGGTATTATACAGTTGAGAGAACTGCTGGCATTTTACAGTGTTAAAATGACTATTTGATTTGTTAAAGCATAGCAATAAGTGATATAAAAGAGAACATAAGCAACTTGAGCTTACTAATCTACCTGGCAAAACAGCCTTTTACATTCCTATTATAGTCAGTTATTAATTCTGTTATGCTAAATTAAGTAAAAAAATAAAACTATATGTACCTGTGGTAAAATAAACAGTGAAATCTCTCTAAGAAATTCTAACAGGTGCTTGGATAAGCATTGCTAGAATCTTGCATTTGAATAGACTGTATTGATAAAATGAATGAGTAGACCTTAGACAAATATAGAGAGATAATACAGTAAAACAAATGGCCCAAATAGAGGGCTGTCCTGATTTGAATATCATCATGAAAGCGCTTTACCTTTTGCTGAATCTTTTAAATAATCCTGGACTGAAAATGGTGCAGCCATGTAAATAAGACAGTTGCACCTTGACCGCATAATTTGAAAAATTGCTACTTCTCCATAATTGCACTGTCAAAAAATTCCTTATCAGTATGCAACCTCCTTACAGACAAGCGGAATACAGAAAAATCTACAGTCAGTCTGCAGCCTTCAGTATTCTATTCTTACTGTTATTATCAGCAATGGCGATTATCTCAAAATGTTCAACAGTAAATTCAGGGGAATAAATGGAAACATTTTTCCTAAGTGGTGTATAACAATACCTGACATTTGTATAGCACCTTTCATCTGTAAGAATCCCAAAGTGCTTTACAAAGTCTGCTGGGATCACTTCACCCACCACTGAAATGTAAGTATCTCCACTGTGAAATTCAACTTCTATTCCACTCGAACACCATTGCACAAGAGTGTTTTTGAAAGAAGTGACAACTGAGTGAAATTCATTGAACTGTTCTTGTGAAAGTTATCATAGAATCCTCAGTGACAGCCAGTGGTTAAAGCTTCGGTTTGGCATCTGGAGCAAAAACCAGCAGCCGATTCACTCCTTCTGCCCTCACATGCTTCCTTGCCAGCACACACACACTCCTGCTCTCTTTTTTTTCTCATAATGCTGTGCTTACAATGAGACCACCAGCCCCAAGCATGCTGACCAGTTTGGCCTTGCTTATCTCAACTACAACCAGCAATGGCTATTGAATAAAATACCACTAATGAATTCAGTACTGATTATGAAAGTAAGTCTGTAGTGCCTGGAGTTATCCTTAGAAAGTGAGTCATAATGAAAACAGAATGATTACAATTTATAGCAAAAAAGGTGGGCACTACTAATCTAAGATCAAGCTTCTTTCACAATGTGGGTCTATTTGAGCTTAACTCTGTGAAAATAAGTACTACTCTGCTTTGTTTCATGAAGTAATTCTGTTCTTTTTCACTATCTTAGTACTATAGCATTTGTAGTATACATAGTATGTCTAGGAGTAGGTATGCCTGTTCCATTGCAGAAGGTGACTAGATTTAGATGCTGTATCTGTAGTAGTAAAATAGAGCAGGGGAAAATTCTCAGGTATGGGGACTCATCTATCTGTAGTGATAAATTAAGGGAACACTCCATGTTTCTGACCTGTAGGAAATAGCACAGTCCCTATGAGAACACCTAGAAAATGTTTGAACACATATGTCTGCACTCTTCTGGAGGGCAAAAGCATTTTTCACTCAACTTTTCTTTCAGGTCTTCCCCTGCCAGTTGGCTTTCTGCCAGGAAGCCAATGTAGGCCCACTTATTTTGTTGTTACGTACATATGTACCAAAAGCGTGTATGTGAAGTATACATTAAATGTAGTAGTTGTGCATTTCTGGAAGTGATAAAACTCAGATCCTCTTTTATAAGTGGATCTTATTGCCTTCAAGAGAAACATGCAGTACGCTGTGTGAGTCATCTTGAAAGTGCTTTACACATATTAATTAAATTGTGGAGCTGAAAATGCATGTTCTTGTGACAGTTTCCTATTACATTTTCATCTCATAGAAGGTTGGGAGGAAGCCAAGGCAGGGGATACTGAATTTTGGAGAGCTTAGTTCCTGCTGTTGGACAGGTCTGATCCCTCCACCTTACGTTTGTGTCTGTAATGAGTGCCTTTAAAAAATGAAGGTCCTGCATGGGTTCAATCCACTGCTGGGTTACTATTTTATGTTACATGTTATCACTTCTACGGTCTTCTCTGTTCTTTGGCAGTATGGAACTCAGTAAGTTCTTTCTCTTTTAAGCCTGGGGGAACATTGCACATTGCCTCTACAGGGTTCAGGAAAAAATTAGCTAAATAGATAGAACTGCTTTACCACTGAGAGTGTGATGGTTTCTGCTCTTCCATAGTTACAGACAAGGAAATAAATCAACAGAGGTTTTTCTAAAGAAGATACTGACTATTGTATTTCTTTACTAGAACAAATGCAGGTAAATAAATTGTTTTCTCATTCTGTACATAAATGTAGACAATTTATGTATACATATTTATACACACTGTATAAATTATATACGTAATTTTATATATTAATATAAATTTGCAACATTAACTTTTAATGCATTTTAAACTCTGTCAAATTATATAATTTAGCATGTCTGATAGCAGATATTTTATATCCTAACAGAACGTTTTGTATTTCTGTGCAAGATAAACTCTAATGGTGTACTCACACTATACTTTCTTAAGATGCCACTCAGAATATCTCATGGTGGATTTAGAGTTATTATGTAGAGATATTGATAGATTTTATTCTTAATATTGTTACATAAATAACAGATGAGAATGTTTTGCATGTTAACTTACAGTTTTTATTTGGTAATTTTGTAGAAATAAAAGGGAAAATCTCAAGTGATTGTAATTTATTGTAGCAAGTCCCTTTAAATACATCTTTTGCACAAAGACAAAATATTCTACTGCCAGAGAAACAAAAATATATGTGCTCATAACTAATATTGGTTTTCTGGAACATATGTTAGGATACAAAATACCTAAATTAAATCATTTAATAGCATTTTGAGGTCATTAAATTGAATGTTGTATATTTATATTAAGATAGTATTTGCTGTGAGTCCACTGAAATGCATTCACTGATGACAGATGACTTCAAATCGAGTCCTGTATATATATACATACACAAACACACACACATACACACATAGATACATATTTTGATATATCAGTTATGATATATTCCGTATGGAGTCCTATTTTAAAACAGAATATGAAGATTTCAGTTACATCATGAAATGTCAGTTTTAGGACTGCAGACAGAATACTTAACTCTTTCCACTATACATATCTATTATGCACCATTTGTTATTTGTATTAGCCCATGTCTTTTCATAATCAATAATATAGCCTTAGAAAATTTCCATATTTTTATACATGCATTTAACTCTCTTAAAGACATTGTAAAGAAAAATTGGTCTGATTTTGGTCCTGACAGTCAGACCAGAACAATACAACAGATATATTTATCTGCACACTTGAAACAAGACAGGTCTTAGCTAATATGGTAACAAAAGAAAACTACTAGAACATGACCATTTATTTTCCCTGTCTTCAAAGTCAGAGGCAAAAATTCATAATTCCTTTTATAATCACTTAACATCTAACCACCACAACTTCAGTAAAAACCATATCCTCCTTAAATTTTCACACTTTATCCTTCAGTTGACAGACAGTTGCTAATCACATGTATAATACTGTGAGCAAATTTCAGGCCATATGGGGATAGAAGAGCTTCCTGCATATTTTATCCAATTCCATCCTTACTTTTCCCACTTTATATTTGAGACTGGTTTGTATCTGTGAAAGAATGATATGATGCATACAGCCTGTGATGAGCACAGGGACAGTTTGACTGATAAATCTTTAAACATAGATGATGAAATTTAACACAGGCATTCAAAATCACTCATACAAAGTCTACATTTCATTATCTTTGCCTGCTTTGAAGGGCTCTGCAAAAAATCTGCTAAGTACACCCAATAAATTTCCCTTTTGTCAGTGCTGAACAGAATATTTTGCAGTTTGCCTGGCAGATAGGACAGGGTGGCATGCTGTCCTGTGTATGCTGCCCTGGGCTTTCCTGACAGCCAATGCTGTCGGGAGCACAGGTGTATCAGACTCTTTAGCTAGCTATCATGTAGCAATTACATGAGAGCTCCAAAGAGATTCTTTATTTTGATCTCTGAAAGGACAGAATTGAGAAGAGTCACCTACTTGTGAGACTGGATTAGAGTTCTAAAGATTTGGCATATAGATTTTGATCTCAGAGTTGCCTTAACAAAAAGAAAATTCCATAACTTCCTTTGCAAGGTCTGTTTGACTTTGCTAGAATAAGAATGCTTGTTCAAAGCTAGCCCAGCAATCACCATTCATCACATTGTCAGTCACACTCAGATACCAAGGTACCTTCAACAAATATTTTGTATTGTAACCTGTTGGTTGGTTATTAAATTAGTTTCCCACAAAGTTCCGGTAGTCAAAGGACATTTTGTGGATCTATATGGGATTTATATTAACTCATACCAATCTTTACAAGGTTGCCAGAAGGTGTAAGAAAATAATGATTAGCTAGATTCTTCCTAGTAATTTAGAGATATTGATGAGTGCTAGCTCAAGTCACTGTTAGTAGTAAAGCTTTACCTGCAGTGCCTGAGTCCCGCTTACCACAAGAATTAAGAAGGAAGTTTCCCACGCCCAACACATTCTTTCTTTTCATTATTTTGTATTTTTGATGTGAAAAATACCATTGCTATATCTATCAAAATTCATTTGCTAGGTTTATAGAATAGCTAAATAAATAATTGCAGCTGAGAATTTATGGCTATATGTTCAAACTGTCTGAAGAAGTCATCTTTCAGCTTCTGCTATTTACCAAAAACTACTAATGCTGTCCTTCAACTGCTGGCTTTGATGCAGAAATGTATTCCTTTTTCTGTAG
This sequence comes from Perdix hodgsoniae, assembly GCA_035772895.1. Classification (NCBI taxonomy): domain Eukaryota; kingdom Metazoa; phylum Chordata; class Aves; order Galliformes; family Phasianidae; genus Perdix; species Perdix hodgsoniae. The sequence continues at coordinate 9,119,345 of JAPSGF010000010.1, forward strand.
TGCTTTACACTGCTGCAGTATGAATTCTGTGATTTGATTCACAATGCTCAGAAGCAACTGCTGAAACATTGAGGTCCTGCCATAGGGAGCGTCAACTATGAAGTGAGTCCTGAGTCTAAAGCAGATGCAGTATTCTCTTCAAAACTTACTGTGAGTAAATATAGTTACATTGTTTGGCACTAACACTGGAAAGGTCTTTTAATCTAGTATGATACCAATTAATTTCAGAAACAGTTAATGTGATCTCATAATATATGTGTAGGTTATCTTAAACTACAGATTTAGTCTTATTTAACACAGGAATGCAGGTTTAAAAATATTCAGACTTTGTTCCAACAGTCTTGTGTGCAGTTCAGAAAAAGGTACGTATCTGATAACATAATGATAATACCACATGCACCTGTTCCCAGAGAAGGCTGTTTATTTAAGGTCTGAAGCAAGGTTTGATTCTGAAGAAAACTTGACAAGGACAATTTCTTTCTTTTCTCTGCTAGCTGACAAAGAACAATAATAATGATTATAGGTGATGGCATTCCAAGCCTTCACACAAAACACACAGGGCAATTTATATGTATTTGTTCTTTGCTTTCACCTTAGTTTTTCGCATCTCTAGTAGAGATTTCCAAAGAAGCACAAGAAATAAGGCATTCAGCTCTCAGAGTTACTGAAATGCACAAAGCTATGCTTATTCATCTACGGCAATACTGAGTGTTTTGGTGGTTTTATGTTCAGGGTGGGAACGTCACGTTCCTGGCACTTCCTTGCACTGCTCACTTTCTGCTGTGTTGTCAAATGCAATACTGGACACTTTCTGGAAGTATACATCAGTTTTCTGTATCTGCTTACCTATAAAAGCTCGGCTAAGCATCTAGATCTGTTTTCCCACATCTTCTTTCCAGTATCTAAACCAACATCCCATTCAGCCACTTAGATGCACTCACTCACCTGGGGATATCTGAGGGGTACAAGAGGTGCTTTCCCCAGTGCTTTCCATGAGCTGTGCAGAACAGAACACTAGGAACTACTGACACAGAACTGCTTACTTGAAAACCTCATCTCTCACAGGAGAGTGATTCTCCTCTGATAACTGGCCCTGATCTCTGTGCAGTACTGTAATGAGACACTTTATCATTCCTCACACACACCTTCTCTCTGTTTGATCAGTCCTGAACTAAATGCAAAAAGCCAGTGTTTCCTGGTCAGCTTTCTAATGGATATTCAAAATAGCGTGCAAATAAAAGGGGCATTCATTTAGCTCTAGAAAATCCATTCACAGACCTTTTGGGTTGAAGCAATGTATACTTTTAACTCATCTGTAGAGTTCTCCATCTTGAATCACGTACTAATCTGAAACACTGAAGTAACATTTTAAGATCTGTAATTTCTTCATTTTTCTTAGATTACTCCTATCATCTTCTATGGACAAACAGCCCTGGGCAATCTTTAACCATTTGCTTTTGTGAAGGGATAGAGATTTTTTAAGCTCCCTAATTCACTTCTTTTAGATTTGGGTGGTAAGGTCCAGGATTTTAACATACTTTCCACATATTTTAGTACGTGTTTCTGTGGTTACCTGTATGAGATGCTAAAATCTTTCCATGGATTGAACACCTTTTGTAGGGCAGGCTTGTGTGTTAATCTGACTCAACTGCTGGTTTCAAGCTGTGGCTCAGGCTTTCCATACAGCCTTTAAAAAGGCAGAGGTATCAGTGAGCAAACCGGAGCAGGCAGTTTCCTCTAATCATCTATACTATCATCTGTGCTGGATCATGGCAGCAGCTGATCAATAGCGGAGTATTTAAATATGTTAGAGCCTGCATCTGATATTCTACATGTTTAACTGCATAAACAGATCAATGGGACAGAATTGATCTCCATTGATATTTGGCAGTTTTCAAATACAATTAAACCACATTTGGAGTACTGAAAGCACTTGAAATAAACAACTGGGCACTATTTATAATTTACAGAGCTACTCAAAAAATTTAATAGATCAAGCAGTTGTTTCAACAATGCCAGCGTCAAGGGAAAAGTTGAAATCCATATACTGTATATAAATAGCAAACTGAAATTAATGGCAAACTGAAATTCAATGTGTTCCTTAGCACGTATTATTATATACAAATATCTCAGTATTTATGATGATAAGCTTGTACAATTAAATTGGCATCAGCTGATGTATATGAATGATTATGCCTGAGTGGAATCTGATATTGCATTGTTTGTACAGTAGCGGCACAAACTCTACAAGAGTATAAATGCTGACGTGGATAACTGTCCCAATGTGTGAAAGTTACCAGTTTTACCATCATGAGATGACAGAATGGCAACTTTGGTTTTCCTACATCCCATAAAACAGCAGAATGCAAGAGTTACACAGCTGTTTGGGGGATTTGTTGACCATTGTTGACTGTAACCACACAGTCTTTGATGGGGCTCCAGCAATTCCCTGTATTCCAAAGCACTTCCATGATTTGACACCAGACATCTCTATTGTCCCTTCCAATAGCCTGAGTGCAGGCTCACAGAGCTAGATACTGAAAGTCATAAGACAGACAAGTGCCTGCAGGTTTTCTCCCTGGAAATTTCATCTGAGTCACACCAAAGCTCACCAGAATATTCCTTTTGGGGAATAAGATATATTGGCCATTCTGGTCTCCCTCTGGGCAGTTTTGAAAAACAATACAGAAGCTGTCATAGTGAAACCTAACATGAGTGTCATGGATTTGATCCAGAATGTACAAGATGATTAGGAGGTTTACTTTCTAAAGAATTCTTTGCTGAGAGAGGCTTATGCCTTAAATCTATTTGAAATATGTAGAAGAAGCGTGGATATATAACACTGTTCTGCTTTAAAATTTATTCTGACAATGTTCTGAAACATATCTAAACAGTATCAAAAGGTTTTACTTTCCCAGAAAAATAATTCCATCCATCTACGCTTATGTCCATATCCTGAAAAGGTGGGAAAGTGATTGCCGTGTGTACTATTTTCCTAAACCAATGCCAGTGAATATGTGAAAAATAAGGCTTTTTTATTATGAGGATTGAGAATAGGAAACTAAAGCAAGCTCCTTTTGTCTTGGGAGAAGGAGCTATTGGGAAGCAGACTGTACAGATTCCCCATGTATATCTGTTGGAGATGGGACATTACAGTCCTTGACTCTTCAAGTCTCCGTGAGCCCCTCTTAGCTTACAGAGGTTTCAGAACACCTGCATATGAGTGTGCAACCTTCTACTGAAAGTATATACATATCCTTCTCAACAGAACTGCTTTTCCTGTTAACAGCACTAGAAATATTTTTACCTAAGAGGCTCTTACAGGGTAAGATTAAGAAGATACATTCAGTATTAAACTCTCCAGTGTTCTAGTAGCCATAAGTAATCCCCTCAACCAATCTATGTTGCACAGAGCAGTGCAGTGAAAACTGTACAACAGGAACACTTCGGCAGTTTACCTGGAGAGACATGGTGATGACTTATAGTACACCCTGAATAATATTTCTTCTCTGTGCTTTATCTGGACCAATAAATGCTTCTGCTTCTAGATGCAGGAAGAGCTGTTTGTTCTGTTCAGCTGACATCCCATTACAAAGAAAATAAAGTAAACATATCAGAATTAGTCCCCTAAAGCTTCCATCAAATCTTCTGCCATGAGCACTTTGCTGTTGTTTTTGTTTTTTCCCTTTGCCAGCTTTTGGCACTCAATGGCAATCTATCTTTGGGAGAGAGAATACCATCACTCTTCTTCCCCAGAATGTATAATCCAAGAACTAAAAATAGTGGCCGTCCAGAACAACGTCAGAGAGCTGCATAATAAATAAGTAGTCAAAATTGTTGAAAAACACCTTCTTCAGCTGGCAAGCAGTACAATACACTTAAATAGAAAGTCTTGCAGTGAGCAATTATAGGATAACTAATTGAAAGAAGAAGTTATTACCTGACCCTACTCAATAGTGGTTTGTTTAAATGCTAAACTGAGTTTATGAATAAACACAGTCTTCCCGGGATAACTGTGAGGAATTATCTAACTTCTTTTGATTGTGATGCGTAAAAATAATATTTCAGTTTAATTGTTCATTGTCAAAAGGTAAAAAAAGAATCGTCACCACCAAGAAAATACACTTAATTTATTGTGGAATGACAGTCAAACAATGACGTTAGGACCTACTGGAAATGCAAACCTTCTAACAGCTTTCAGACAAACCCCTGTTTTCAGCTGATCATTACTGCTTCTGACCTTTTAAATCCTCTGCTGCTAAGGGAGAATCTGGTCTTTACAGAAAAGCTGTTCTGTATTCCATTCATAGACAGTGGAGAACTTAACTATATTTACTGGTATTTAACATATGGAGCATATTTGCCTGGAAGGTAGATGAAATCTCCCACATTTAAGATCAAATCAATTTGAATTTAAGGTCACATTTGCAGAAGTCGATGTTCCATAAAATCAAAGAAAAGCTTAATTCTACTAATTTTTTTCTCTACCGATCAACTGAGTAGTTTCCAATAGCGCAGTTCTGCAGCCTTTCTCCCTTCCTGTCCTTGCTCACACAAATATCCATGTGGGAGCCAGTGACATGACTTCAATCTGACTCACCCGAGTGGAGCTGCAAATGTTTAGGTCCAAGACAAACATGAACTGTATCCTGCAAAATTCATAATCTCGCTTCCACAGCCTCAACTACATTACTGAGACTACTCACACAGCTATCCTACCTTACTGCTAAGAATCAAACTTTTTTTTTTCATAAGATGAGATATACCCAATTTGGACCATGTAGTTCATGTGCTTTCAGGACTAGACAGAGAAAATAGGTTCATGTGATTTCAAGGTGAAAGTGTGCGTATCTTCATTCATAAGCAAGTGCCGCTACTTCAAAGGAGAGGAGATTTGCAGGAATCAATGATCTGCAATATCTTTTTGCTTAAGGTGTAATTGCCATCTAACAGCACTTAGGGATTTTGCTATTGCAGAGGTCCAAAATACAACTTTCTGGTTGGGAGGTTTCTAATATTGGAACACTGCCTTTGCACACTGCTAACACACAGCCTTTCCCACTGAAAGTCTAAACAGGAAAAGAGAACAGGAGCTGTACTTGATTTCCACTTCCAGCTTCTCTGTGAAAGTGAGATACAGCAGGTCTGAAAAAGGCATTTATGTTGTTAATACTAATATTTCTTTATTGCTCTTTAAGAGAAAGTATTGATTACTTACTCTTAAGGAAATCATGAAAATATATAGTCAATGAATGGCAAAAAAGAAAATGCAGCATTAAGTGCTTTCCCATGGCCTTAAAGAAGGACTTCTTTTAACACAGAATAGTGCATAAAAGTGGGGAGAACTCACAAATGTTTATTACTGGATTTAAAGTGACATACTGCACGAGGGATAGCCAACTGGAATGTGTCTAGCACATCTCCTATTTTGGTGAAAAGCTGTCAGCCACTTGGACAAATGGTTTTGAAAGATAAAAAAGTATGTGATAAATCTTCTTTGCTATCACTATATTACTAACAGTTTTTGGGAAAATTTATAAGAAATATCTTGCTGGCTGCTACTATTTGGACCTTAAGTAAACATGTGACAAATTGTGATTCCTCTTTGTATTTCATAATGTTTGTTGCTAAGTTGAAAAACCACTCCTAACCTGTTGCTGCCTACCAGGATTTGGACCTGTGTTTCCATACACTTACAGGGACAAATTCACCTTGGATGTAAATGAGCACAGTTCTATTGAAGTCAACCAAGTTTCTTTCTCTTGCAGCAAGCCTTGATTTGATCCTATGTGTTTAGATCACTAAGCTATGCCCTGTACCTTAGCAATTCTACAGCTGAAAGAACTTTCTGACTGTGAATGCCAATAGTCTTTTTACCTTGATAGCTGAAAAAGTAATAAGTGCATATAAGTGTTTCATGAACTGCTTCACAGGTGAAGGGAGACAGCCTATTTCATTCTGAAAGCATCTCTCACCATTCAAAGGAAGAAGAGGAAGTCTAAATGAATAAAAGGTTAGTGTATTTTTGCACCTTTTGCATCAAAAATAAAAGAGTTGGGACCATTAGACATGAGAGAAACCTTTGTAACTGGTTTTCCTAAAGCATTCATTCAGTTCTGAATCAAGAGAGTTTGTAAACCTCTGGCGTATGAACTGACCTGAGGAGGGCAAATGAAATCAGGATGTAATTGTGCCAATTAATTTGGAAAGCCAACCTGGAGGACAATATCTTTAAAGAGAGTTTGATTCTGATCTTAGGCCAGTGTAAATCCAGAGTGATGTCAGTGAAATCAAAAAAGCATTTTCTACATATTGGCTGTAGCCTAAATCAGAATTTGGCATGGAATTAGTTATTCATCCTGGACACGCTTTGGTAGTTCTAGTCACTGCTCTCTAAAGGGAACTTATGTATTAAATACTAAATATTTTGAGAGCATCATTAAAAAAAAAAAAGAAGAACTAACAATTCTGTTTAAGTATTTCAGCATTTTGCTACAAAATATTTTTTAAAGAAATTTTGGTAGTACTTACCAGGAAGGGAAATAGAAACAGTAATGTGTACAGATCTGATTAGGAGGACTATTCTAAGACCTGTTGTATTCTACAGAGGAGTCAGGACACCAGGAAGCAAAGTAACATGATCTCCATAGCAGAATGGTGGCAGTGAGCCATCCATCATTTTGATCTATTTTACATTAAGAGATTAGCAAGTCCGGAAAAAAGTATAGAACAGAAGTACTTTATCCTTCTTCTTAAGAAATGGGTCATTTGTGAGTCCCAGGAAACTCTGTAGATCAAAATAAGAGGTGCTATTTCATTCTGTTCCTTTTTTCCTTCCCTCCCATCCCACTGACGCAGAAGCAGAGTGAGCCGTCTGCTCACTTCCTGTAACAGGTGTAAGCAAATGAGAAGGGTGCAAAGGTGTCACCTTTGTATGTAACTACAACACAGAGGACTGTGGGCAGATAGCTTTTATCCATCCAGTCCCACTTCCTGATGCAGGATTTAACAGTTTTAATAGAAGATACACTGACAGCAAACCCATAGCTAACACATAATTTAAATAATTCCTGACTAGTGAAATGATAATTTTAGGAGATATTGAGTGAATTGGAAGTTGTGGAGTCCCATTGAAACATAATATTGATTCGATGTCTTTAAATTTGCTAGAGGCAGTAACTAGCACTTGTATTCACTTATTTACTTTTGCCAAGTTATTTATTATTGACCAGAAGTAGGTCTGGATGAGAGCTATTAAAACAGAAGTGCTGGGTACTGGCTGGAACTGAATGCAGAAGAAAATAGTTGGAGTGGAACCTAACATAGATCTGGCTGTATTTGAGGCTGTTTAAATACATTTTTTTCCAAGTCTCTCATTTTTCTAATTCTGCTGCTTCTGAAAATAGTCTCCACATAAGAATAATTTTTCAAACATAACTCAGACTGCAATGTCTTAGCCCCAAGCCACCCCAAGTGACCTGACAGTAACGACAGCCTACAGAAGAAGGCTTTTGTCTTCCTTATATGCATCATTGGTGGATATGTCAGAAAAAGAAGGCAGAGATGGCTGTTATCATATTTTGAGCAAGAGTTGCTCCATGTTTAAAATTATTTTGAAGCAATGCTGTTTAGTGTAGAGAAGACATTTGGGAATCTTAGCTCCTTGGCTGCCTTTAGCATAGCCACTTGTGTGGGTTCACTTGCTTGGTCAACCAGGGATCTAACTTAAACTGCCATAACTAAGTTTTCCACTCACTAGACTGAGGGTTAGCGCTAGCTGATCCTATTCAAACCTACTAAAATCCTACCAAGTCTTTTAGATTTGATGGCTGCCACCACTGTTTCTCTGGCATTCCCAGACTCAATGAGACATTAGGTCTGGATTTTCTAATTCATCTCTTTTCTTAGGAAAATGCTGTTGGGAAATTTAAGATCTGATCCTGTAAATTCTCATTTGAGCATGAGCATGAGCAATCTCACTGCAGATTAAAGACTAATCATAGAAGGATTTGGAGGATTGGGTCGTTTGATTTCACTTCATGTTAAGGCCCTTTTTTTATCTGGATCAAGCCATTGATTATCCTTCTCCATCTTTTATATAGGGCTTTAGGAATAATTAGAAGGAAATAAGATTTTCCAACTTTAGAGTTTAATCAGTAACATGTGTACTTTGAAAAGTTATATTTTTACATGACAAAGAATGCATCATCCAAAACAAATACCTCCAGGGTATTTGGACTTGCTTCTAATTGACAGCTTGGACACTATCACAACTGTGTCATTTCTCTTTGTTCTGACTCACAGACACAGTAAACGTTTGATAGATGTTCCCTTTTTAATTCTTGATAACATTATGAAAATGTTAAGAAATGCAGCAGCAGATAACCTTTCTAGACCCAATAGCAGCATTAACCATGTGAAGTTAATAACTGACTACAGGTCATTTACTTAATTTAACTTAAAAAAAAGTTTTACTCGCACTGCTCAAACTTTCCCTTCATTTTTATCTCCTTTTCTCCAAGGCCGCAGATAAGCTTTACCTCTTACTTACTTGCAGGTCAGCTTTCCATGAGACTCGGGTCTGCTTACAACCAAAACCAAATATTTATGGGCATGTGGGTATGAAACGCCATAATGATAAATGCATGATAGTACACCAGAATGAAAGATTTCAAGACAACAATGTTTGCTGTCTGAGCTGGACATTTACTTAGTCTGCGTAGCCAACAGCAGGGACTTTGATATAAATCAGATGAAGTGTTTTTGAATGAATAAGTCTATACTCTGAAGTATGACTTCAGGGATCAGGACATACGAGTGCACAGGTGTCATTTTGCAATGAAAGCCACACTAATGCTTTCTGTGCATGTCTAAAAACACTTTGTTTCAAGGTTGTGCTTCAGAGAGGATATAGCTCTGAAGGTTTCTTTTAAAAGAATGAAGTGCTAAATAATGGATTAAAGGCTAAAAAAAGGATTTGAAAGGCCTTCACCATATTCTTTGTACATTTCTGTTATACGTTTTTCTCCTCAGAAACGCACTTACAGACTGTGTTTAAATTTGAAGCATGTCATGGCATTGCACGTACTCAGACTGATCAGGCAGTATTGGAAAATTTGATATTTAACCTTCATCAGTTATTACAGAGAAATTTGTTTGGACAAATAAATGTAGTTTGGGTTGCTTAAGTTCTTACTGGCTGTGCATATTTACATATATACATGCATATATGTATGTATATAGACGCTTAACTTTATATTATCTCTTCCAAAATCCTTATCCAATAAAGCAGATGCTTGATTTTAAGTGTGTTAGTAATCACACTAATTTTATCCTTAAACTCTCTGTAAAACTGAGGACATAGTGAACTCTCATGAAACTTACAGTAAGTCCTGCAAAAATGTAAACATATTCTTTGCCCTGTGCACTTAAGTAATGAATGTGACTACAGTGCCTAAAGTAAACATTTTTGCTGGATGAGAATCTAAGTAGAAATTATCTTGATCATTTTTTCTGTACTGTGAAGAATTTTTTTTTTTTAAGTCATGTTGTAATTCTATTCTATTTTTCAAATAAATATTAGGGGCAGAATCTGTGTCTTAAAGCAAACATTGCTTTACTAATTTTCCAGCTTGTTCCATAAGACCACAGCCATTCTTGCAACAAGACGAGTGACACCGTTCAATCATTTAAATTTTCGTAAAGTTCAAAGTACAACAGAAATAGGAGAGCTTGGGAAGATGACCATTTTACTCCTAGAGTTGCTAGAAGTTACAAACAGGGTTGGAGTGGTTCGAGCACATTTACATTTATTTAATAAAATGAGATTGGAGCTGATATCAATTCTCATTGTCATTGTTGAAGTCCTTAGCATTTTCAGTTGTTGTTCTTTTATTTTACATGGAACTATTTATATTTTAACCTTAAAAATGAACCACTTTCCTGTTGTTTAGCAGATCTGATTTACATTGTACATACAGCTATGGCATCATTGGCGATGTTCTCGATTGTGGTGACGTACTACATCTGTTGAAGTGAACATCAGAAGATCATTTAATCATTTGTAATGTTTTCCCCTTATCTAGGCGAGGGTTTTGTAAGGGTAGAGTTCTGCTAATGCACACTCCTGCCGGGAAGCTTCCCAAGGTGGGGCGCAAAAGATGCTAAGTGGCAGGAGGAGGATGAGTAGAAGCCATTAACTTTCCCCTAGCAAGGTCAGATTTGATGCTTCCTTTGTTTGTAGTATCCAAATTAAGAAGATGCTTCTGTGCTCTCAGTGCTGCTTCTATGTAAACATACTCCTGGGTAATCTCAGGCTGGTCACATCTCCTTACTATTAGCTACCCATTAACAAGCTGATTGAAAAGGACCCAGCACAGTTTATACAAAGCGCTGACTATTTTCCAGGAAGACCAAATTTCTCCTGGGCTTCATCAACACTTCAGACTATCAATATACAGAATAAAACACTCTTGTTCTGAAAGACTATGATCACAGGAGAAACCTCTGCGTTCTCTCTCTTCTGTTTTTATTGCAAACATGTTTGGGAGAAAAGGTGTTATCTTGCTTTTTATTTTTTTTCCTGAAGCCAGTATTACCAGCCATTTTACTTCTACTTTACTATTATTATCTAGGTGATGGCTGTGACATGTTGATCATATATGGCAGTGAGAAAATTGATTTCCCTCAACAAAAATGCTTCCAATTTTCCCTGGGCCATAATTTTATGTCCACAACAAAATAAAAGGGTCATTTTCCTTAAGATGGGGGAATTGAAATCTTTGATAAAAGCCATAGTAAATGTTGTACTTTTGATTGCAGAAACTGCAGTTCTCACAAACATCTCTTCTGTCTGTACTGTGCGTATGTGGGTTTCTGGGGAGTAAGTGAAAGAAGGAGAGAGAGAAAGAAGGTAAAAAACAGCTTTGGGAAAGGCTGAGGTCGCTTTAAGAACGTCTGAAAATCTGAAGCTTCTTGGACACTAACATTTGTTTCCTGGGAAAATTTTAGGAATTTATTGCTTACTTCCAGTCAAGCTTCTTCATTTCAAAAAATGACTAATCAATGCCATACTTCTTAACCACGTGTTTTTAGATTTGATTGCCTTTCTACATGTTCTGCATGTTTTCAAATAAGTGTTGGAAAATGTTAATATCAAAAGTTTAGTAGACCAATGTAAAAAGATTGTATATCAATTAAAATATATGTATATATATGTTTGTGTGTGTGTGTTTTGGTGTTTGGTTGGTTTTGTTTGTTTGTTTGTTTTGGTTTGGCTTTTGTTTTGGTTTCCTGAAGGAGGATCTCTTCTATCTTCAAATAATCACATTTCTGTATTTATTAGATTGCCAATTCTGGCAAAATACAAGTCACTGGTTGGTGAGATTGGAAGCTACTTAAGGTTGATTCTCTCTGTCCAACCATTTCTTTGAACATGTAATAGAAATTTATGGAAATGTTTATTTCTTCTTTGGCTTTTCACACTGAAGTCTGGAAAGCTGACCAAACAGTTCAACTTTTTATTTCAGAATGTTTTTACATAAGTTGGATTTGTTCAGTGGTCTGTACAAAATTTATACTGAATCCTGAAATATTCAAGAAATCCTAAAAACTGACCTTTCAGTACTCTGCTACACTGATCTTTCATGGCCATGGTCCCTTGTGTCAATGTAAGACAAGAGGTAATGTCTCACTAGAAGGCTTTTTCTCTACATAACTCACTTCTACAAGATGAGAGGCGCCCACAATTATTCTCATCACAGTTTGGTTTGTGGAGTGGCAGGGGAGATGTACCCAATCAATGGGTTCACAGCAAAAGAAAGAAACAAAAGGGCCAACAATCCTCTCCCTGTGAGACTGATTCAAGTCTAGTGCCCAGAACGAGACCTAAAGAATCACCATTATTTTGACTGAAACACATTATCAGACACACATGAACTTCTCTCTTTCTCTCATATGTGAGAATTTACTCTGTTTGATGGCTTGATGCCTTATATGTGGCTGCATTTTTTTCGGGTATATGATACCCCATCCCTTTGGAAACTGGTGAAAATCAAAGTTGCTGACATTCCTTAAAGAAGATGTTTTTCAGTTATTCCTCTGCTTACAGGCAATACGTGCAGAAATCCATCATGTAGGGACCACAGGAGTACAAAGGTTAATTAAGATGCCGAGGTACTGCTAACATCTAAAAAGAATTGTGGTTTGAAAGTCTGACCCATTCTTGCATGTTACATATGTATTGTTTGCAACATCCAGAAGGTGTGCATCTGACAGAAGAGTTCATCCCATGATATCTTTGATTATTTAATCTGTAATCAGAGAGGAAAGAGGTGGAGGTGAGCTGTGACTGATATGCTGTGTTCATTTCATTGGGACCATAAACAGGATTCAGTAAGTCGTGAAACAAGGTTAAAAAAAAATTCACAGTAGATTTTTTGAGACAGCAATTTTCACAGTACCAACAAAAGTAATTGGTCTTTCTTTTTTATTTGGAAGGTATTTTCTGATTAATAGCCTATTACTAAAATCATATTTCTCAACATTTTCTTGAAAATTGGAGATTGGATTACATCAAGTAGAGAAAAAAAAGAAAGATCGAATCGTTTACATGGCTAGTGATGGAAGGGTTGATTATGAGGATTTTTGTATTTTGACTTCCATGCATGGTATGTTAGAGAATAGAAGTGGCCAGTTGTGAGCATTTGGGTTTCTGCTGCTGATTTTTGCTTTTTTTCTTACTGAGGCACAGCACACACATTCCCCCATGCATTTTCACATGCTGAACTAGTACAAAACTACAGAGCCAAGGGAAATACATCTTATGGGAGAACAGAATTCTACATCGTGTGTAGAAGTGTTGGGAAAGAGCACGTGCAATCAAGAAGCAAGAATCACTTTCTGTTGGGGTGAGCAATAAAGAAAAGTAGATGGGTTTAATATGACGTAATGTCTCATCAAACAGAGAGGAAGCACGAGAATGAGGCACCTAAGAGACAGAAACAGATGCTAGAATGAGGCCTTTCGTTAAGTTCCTAGAATAGACGTGCTCTTGAGCTCTCCTCTTAACTATTACTTTGGGAAATAGGTAAGAAAGGAAAAGTTTGACTCTGAGTTGCCACTGGTACCAGCAGTGACAATACTGGTGACTTGCCATTCTCGCTTGTGAGGACTCAAACCCACTGAAAGGCTCCTGGATAGCCAGTGGCAGCCAGATTTGATTCCAGCTGAACTCAGAGACTGACAAATGTGTTGTATATGGGCTGTGTTTTGCCTTTCTTGGTTAACCATCTGGAAACGTGAATTGGAAATGTGAATTGTGGTACACTGGGAGCAATCACCCATTACAGCTGAGAGTGGATGATGGGAAATGAGATGGGAAAAGAGAGCTCAGGGTGTCTGCTGGGATTCTGAAATCGGCCTGAAAAAAAAGAACACAGAGTAGCAAGGGAGGGTTGGAAATCTTAGGGTTATGTGATTATACGTAGTTCACATTCCCTATCCTACTATACTCCAAAAACTTTAAGGGAGACACCTTCATCATCTTTTCTTGCTATGAAAGTACAAAACATTTTGGGACAATAGATAATTTTCTGAAATGGTTTTCAGTACTGAGTAGGCCAGGCTCTACCAACAGTCACACCTGATGTTTTCACACAGTTCTGTTCACTTCAATAAATTTAGGAGATCCTAATTTCTCTCTCCAACATTTTTTTCATCAGAATAAGAAATATTTTTTTATTAAGAAACAAATCTGCATCTGTATGTCATTAGTTTGAGAATTCTATGAGCAGACACAGTGGATGCTGCCTCAATAAAATCTGCAGAGATTTTCAACTTTTCAAGAGCAGATCTTAATTGCTTTTCACCAAAACCAAAACTAGACAGCAATCCAAACAGATACATTTATCTTTGGATTTTAAGTAAAAATTCTTAGATCCCTACAGTGGTGAATTTCACCCAGAAAGTTATAAGTAAGAGGTTAGTCATAAACAAAGACATTATTAAATGTATATATATATATATATATCACCCTTTTATTATACAAATATGAAAACACAATTTTTTTGTGTATTGAATCATGGTTTTGTATGATCATGGGTCTATATACTAAGTATGGACCAACATAGTGTGAAGCTCAGCCATGTCAACAATTCCCTTTGTACCTCAACTAATCATATCTATTAGGTTACTAAGCCCTTACTGCTGATGGACCAGTGTAAATGGAATGTAATGGAAGAGCAACTTTAACCCCACAGCAGTAACAAAGTTATACCTATGTCTCTGTATCCTGCTATAATGCTACAGACTGTATTCTGTTTCCTGCTTATCCATTTTAAACAGTGTAGAATTTGGTACCATTTATAAGAATAAGCCTTTATTTATTTCATAATTTTAAACTGATTCTTCCTGCTTTCTCTCCTCAACCATATCTCATAATTCTGTACTATCAGATTTGGTGAAATATTACTGCATATTATCCTCCCTGAAGATGGCAAGTAAAATTTCAGATTTTCATTTAAGGAGCTTGTAGTGGTGGCCCTACCATCAGGTACATATTTTCATACAAGAGGAGTCTGTTTAGTCTTCACCTAAATTCACAGCTAGAGGTTGGAACCAAGACCATTTCAGAGGCCAAAGCAATGTCCTTTACTCTTCTTTTTTTAACGGGTAACAGGCCTCAGAAACTATTATAAGTAATTTGGCACTTCAACATGCAATAGACATAGAGTAAGATGTTTCAAAACCACTACTTATCTAATTTGCATTGACTGAAGATCCCATGAGGCACCTAAATACTTCTGGACAACCTTGCTGTGTCAATTCATAAAGCTCACAGTTTCCTCTTTCTCACATTGTGCACACTCTTCACTATGTGAAATACTACAAATACCTGTTCCCTTAATTAAGAGGCTAATTATACTCATAAACAATTTTTAGCAATTATGGGAAACCTCTCTAAACAGCGCTTTCTTTTGCTTGTAATATTCATTGCAGTTCTCTGCAGCCATCCTGCTGCAGAGCATGTGATCAGATTCAGATCAAAACAGTGTGATGCAACAAGCTGAATTTCCTGACTGACCTTCAGCTCTCTTGCTCAGTAGTAATATGCAGCTCTGTGTTCTGTTAAGTACATTCACAAAGAGGAACCAAGTGATTTTTTCACTCTTTTGCAAAAACAACAAAAAGGTTGCTCCTCTATATGAGAAATTCTTTTGCTCATCTCTACTGGAGATGGGATTGTTTATTGTATTGACTGCACATCATTGGGGCTGGGTTTTAACAAATATGACAATTTATCTGTATCAAGGATTGAGGAAGAGGGGGCAGCTTTGAAAGATTAAATACCTTTGCAATCATTTTTTTCTTTCTTTATATTTAGTGCTAAATCTCAGCATGACTGTATCCTGCAGTGGAAAATTACTACCCATTCAGAAATGTGCCTTGTTGCATTACAGTCATATATTTGAAGATGCAAAGCTCTATCTGCAGAACAAAGGCATGTTCAAAAAATGACTTAGCATCTTTATTCCTTTATCACAACACTTTATAGCAGTATTTTCAACTTCTAATAATCAAGCTATGCTTTTAAAATTAATCTTTTTGCTTTTTAGCTTGTATAATAATCACACATCTTCATTAAAAGGGGATATTACAGATGCTATCTATCTGAATTTGTTTATAGCAGTTTATGAATTAGTCTCTTAGTGAATTAATGCTTTCACAGCACCAGATGACAAAATTTGCCATCTCCTACCTCTTTTTCACAAAGGTTTCCTGGGACAGCATTCACAGCAAATTGTTTTTTTAGACCAAATGCAGAGAGGCACATTCCTCATCAGCTCTGTGTGCAAAAGGTAAGAGGATCAAGCTGCACCTACCCTTTTTGGAGGGGTGATTGTTAAGAATTTCTCTCTCAATATGCACTCGGATCCACATTAGGAGCAGTCAGAGGCTTTTAAGGGTAGAAAATCTCAGGACAGTGTACAAAATCAGAGCCAGGGTCATGACCTTGACTATTGATCCAGCCTCTCTTATTTCCACAGCTTGCTGAGGCTTGTTCTTCCAACCTGCTGGTGTACATTAGAGCAGAAATCCATAACATGGCCATGTTCATCCAAGCACAGGAAGAAACTAAATTAAATGTTAAAAAACAATCTGAGACTAGAGTTGGAGACAATTCATCATGATCCTAGACGTCAGGCAGGTAGGATGACCAAGAGTTCCTCAGCCAATAGACCCAAACAGAATATGGAGGGACCACGCTGCCTCATTTGTCAGGTACAGAGGAGGTAGTCGGAAAAGCACCAAGGAAAAAAAAGTCTACTGAAGGTCAGTGTTTTAATTCCCAACCATGCACAAAAAAATCATCTGCTGGAATACAATCTATAATTGAGGTATAGAGCAAAAAGTGAGGGAGATAAAAAAAATTATCTGAAGCTAATATATTAACAGTAAGAATCAGGAGGGAAAAAAGCTTTGCATGGAAGTAGTGTACTAAAAAGTGAGCACAGCTGAGTTCTCACAAATCTGGAACTCACAATCAGGTGAGAGAATTTGAACACCAACTTTGGTAGCCATTAACAGTCTGTTTCTTCATTTTTAAAAGGTATCTTAGTGGAGTGCTAACCTTTCTTTGAAAGGGGCTTAAAGGTATATAATCTGTGATGCAGACAATGAACTCAGCATGTTAAATAAGAGAAAGATTTGGTAGGCTGGTTGAACTGCTTAAAACCTGCCCTTCGCTACTTCTCAAGCTGATCTTATTTGTACTGGACACAGAACACATGTGCTTTATATACTCATCCAGAGCATGTAACCCAAAGGATACTTCTCAGATTTTTTTTTTCTGCTGGGAACTACAAAACATACATATCTTGAAAGTACTGTGCAAATATTACAGTGATTGAAAATAGTCACAAGCCCCACTGCAGTCACACAGCTGCTGTTCTAATTTAGCTATCTTGTGAAAAGAAGCATTTGCCAGTTTTGTGAACATGAATTGCATTTCCTGTTGTGGTTGAATTGTGTTCTCTCTCAAAACATTGATAAGCAGGTATCTGAGCTGAAAATAGTCTACTGCCCTTTAATTTTATTCCTAAGTTATGTTACATTATTTGTGTGTTATCAGCATGTGCTGTTAAACCTCATCATGCTGAGTGCCAATCTGATGAAACATAATAAGACATAACACAGTTTGACAGCTAATATTTAAAGAAGAAATCTTATCTCTCACTATCTAAATAGCAAAGGGCTCCCATTCAGACACTTAGAGATTCTGAGTGGATATCTAGAGAGAACAGTTAACCCAAGCTTTCTTGGTATGATTATCAGATAGAGTGCAGCTTTGTACATTTATAAGTGTAAAACAAAATGCATCCTCACCGATCATCAAATTCATGCTGAACAATTTCCGTACTGCTTTTTCAATTTATAGTACTCTAAGATTACATAAGAAATATGAGTGAACTGATGGAACTTTGTTCCCCCAACTTCTTTTACCAAGTAATCTGTAATATTTGAATCAAAACATGTATTTTTTGCAAGGCACTTATAAATCTGAATTATTTGCCTGTTAACAAAGATGGGAAAGATGTGATATATCCCAAGTGCAGGAATTTGCTGAACACAAATTCCTGGATGCTGTGCATCATGCTTTGCTCTAGTTTCTTGTCTGGCTCTTTTCCAGTAAGTCCAGGATGACTGTAATTCCATTTACCTGTGTTATTACTCCTTTCTATTTACACAGTCAGAACCAAGTACTTGGCAGTTTTTGTACAGTTAGAAGATCTGTATCCCACTCCTAAGGGTTTATGCTTTGCCATATTATCCACAAATGCCTCAATTTCTGGATTATATTTATCCATCACTGCCTTAAATTATATCACTTAAAGCTCACAGTTAATGCTGTGTTTCAGAAATTTCAACATAAAGAAAAAAATATGGATATTTATGGATAAATATGGTCAATACCTTAGGTTCACCACTTGAAAAATGGAAGCATTTCAAATCATATCTTATTTGGAAAGTGCTAGTTGTATAAATGTTATATGAGTTTTGAATTGTAGAATTTGAAAGTAATCAGTTTAAAAGGAACTTCAGCACTAATGAAAAGATCCCAAAGCAGATTTTCTTTTCTGAACATAAGGAATCAGCTTTATACCTAGCATCATTAAGCATTCTGTGTCACATGTACACCTACTATGACTGAATTCCAGAAATATCTTGAATGCAGAATAAACAATTTGCTTGCCTGTGTGTTCAAATTCTGATACTCTCTGTCCAGATGGTAAAATGTAGAAAGGTCACTGCCCACCCAGTACACTACTGAGAGATGACGGCATGTTACCTCCTTGCAGTGCCTACTGCAGTGCTCACACCTATCCTAGCCAGCATGCAACCACAAGTGTCCATCATCCAATAAATGTGAATTCTTCAAAAAAGTAGGAACAAACAGGAAAGCCATTCTCAGCTCAATGAGATAGGTTCTTCCTTGTGCCATTTTTGTTGCATACTATGGGACAGATTTTTGTCTTCATACTCTTGACTTGCAGAGTAAGGCTTTTATTAAAGGAAAAACAGATGGTCTATGTTGCAGGCATTTCAATATCAAAATGAAACAGTTCAGGTTTCAGTCAAAAAGTGCAACTGAGCACATTTTTTTACACTGTTTCCACATAATGCTGTTCTATTCAAATACTCCAACTACATAAAAGTTTAGCAGTGCAGATTGGTGAATATGACCTCTGACCACTTCAGATGTCAAAGAAGTTCCTAATCATACCTCATATCTGCTAATTAGTACAACTGCCACCTATCAGTGCTATCTTTTACCCCTTTTCTGCCTTCTCCTGCTGCTAATCATTACCTCCTCAAGGTATGTATCACACCTTCAAGGGAATGGTGGTTCTGTTCAGGAAAACTTTTCCTACCTGAAGGAAGAGATTATTCATCTAATGATCCAAAAAGACAAAGAAAGGGGCCCCAGAGCTTGGATTGTTATTACTTATTTTTGTTCAACACTTCAATCTGTTCCCTGTTTAAGAATTCAAGTGACCTCTTCCTCCATGACTATGTCAGCAAGAGCTACTGCTATACCTCTCACCACCACACTACTACTTCCTTCAAACACTGAAGCAGTGGGAAAAGAAAAAAGAGCTCCACAGGAGCCACAGGAAGAGTGAAGTTGTTGGAAATGTGATAATAATGCTCCATGACTGCTCCCTGAAAGCAGCTTGGCCTTGTAGCTGTAGGTGTCTGTGATCCATAATCTGTGAGTTCTCTCACCAAAAGTCCTTGTGTAGTTGTTCCTATGACTCTCTCTGAAGGTCCTGCCTTGCATTTGTTGCTATCATCCAGTGTCTGTGAGGCCTTGGAAGCTTTTTGGCTGTTGCTACAGAGCAATTAGATTTGTCTGAAAGTGTGCGTAAGAAGAAAAGCAAAAGGGGAAAGTATGAAGTACTGATGTATGGGAAATAGTTTTGCACGAGAATCAAACACAATGAAAAATAAGAAAGGAGGATCTTAGAGAGTTTCCATTTCATTAAGAGGACTCAACAGGTGTCATGGCCTTAATTTTCAGCTGTTTTCCTTGGGTTAGACACAGGTGGGACATTGTCTCTCCTTTTGGGATTACGGTATGCACTTTAGACCCTATTAAAATGTAATAGTACTCTGTGTCTCCGTGCCAGGTGATGCAGTACTTCCAATCTCAAGCTTGGATTCGCATGATAACATTTATCTTTCTATTTTTCTAACAATCAAATAACAGAGAGCATCACCAACAGGGTCTGGGATATTCTTTCAGGGAAATGCAGACAAAATTGGTCAAATTCAGCAACTCTTTGATATATTAATTTGCCACGGCATGTTAGTAGTTTGAATGTAGCTGTTTGTAGATGATTTCTACTGTTGCATATTGTTCCTGTATCTGACAGAAAAAAAAGTTGCAGAAAAAGCAAAATTCTACTTCTTGTAGCTGGGACATTACTAAATAGCACTAGTACTAGCAGATGACCTCCTAGTGAAATAACATACTATTTTTATTTTTGTTTTTAATTCTAGTACATGTGTTTCTGAGAAATTTGTCTGTATAAGGTCTGGTTAAGGTTAGAAGAATAAAATTAGAACAGTAATGGTATGTGGCAAGCCACTTTGCACTGACTTTGCAGTTAAAGTTAAATCCCATGTGTTTATATTTTAATGGTGTCAATGTAATGTTTGTAACTGTTCAATGCTAAGTTTTCTTTCCCCAAGCTAAGGTCTCCTACAGGTCATTTTGACCAGCTCTGAAATAAGAAAATACTACCTGAATGACACTGGCACTGGTTAATTAAATGTGAGCTGAACACCCAGAACCAGACTATATATTTTACTTCATAATGTACAGATCCTTGGACATTGTTATTTGATCGTACAGATTTCTAAAGACTGACATACCATAAAAGCCTTTTTCCATATGATGTGGAATTGGCATTACTAATTTTCATACCCTGATAACATCTGAAAAAATTTGAAAACACATATGTGATCCACAAATTAGAATCAAAGTTCCCAAGGACATGGAATCCTAATTGTCTGCTTAACTTAGCCGCAAAATTTGGCTCGCCCAAATATTGTTTTTGAGCCCACCCCTCTTTGCTGCTTAGCTAGTAAGGGAGCATGTGCCTCTTTTGAGTCTTAGTATTTTATTTCTTGCATGAATGAAAGTGGAGATCAGAATTTAGGAGTGCCACATTATAACTGGAACAAGGTTTAAAAAGGAGAGTCCTGATCCATTGTGGGTTAGTTGAAAGTATTTTTAGGGGAGGTATTCAAGTATAACTCAGTAATATTTTGCAGTGAAAGAAACACCATCAAAAGTAACATTTGGATAATTTTTTTTTCATATTGCACAGTTCTGATTGTCTTTTTTAAAACATCACAGAGTACTTAAAGGACCATGACAGATAAATGCAGTCTTTAAAACTACTCATGCATTCTTAATGGACAGCTTGTTAATTTGAGGTCTAGGTCATGAATTTGAATGCAACTCACTAAACACTTCTTTGTCAACAAAAGCTACTTTTCCCTTAGGGTAAATTGTAACTCATTAATTGTAATTAAATTAAACATATGCGACAACTTGAAAACCCAGAATGCATTCAGTGAGAACACTGGTACAGCAGTCCATGGCTGAGTTCTGGGATGTTCAGGTTTTTTGCAAGTGAGAAGAAAATAAATATCTGTAATTTAATAATAGCCTCAATAAAGAGAGCAAGAATTAAGTACCTTGCCCATTTAATATTTGTTTTATTATTTTCCCATTGAATATTAATATAAAAAGTATAAATATTACATTAGCAATAAAAATCAGGGTTTCTAGTTTTCCAGGTTTGAGCCAAAAGTCATGATCCTGAAGGTATTTTGTGTCCTTTAAATCAACCCTAAGAGGATGTAATTTTCAATCTGTACTTATGTTTATAGTAGTGATTAAACTGTTTTAACAGCAGATGCCTTTGTAGTTGGAATTGCTGTATAATCCATCCTCAGGTCCTGAGGTAAATCAGTTTGGTTGTCAAAGATGTGTCCCTAATGGGCAATGGTCCACATCACATAGCTATCACGTAATTGCCACTATTTGGCATATTTGGCAGTTCCTATTAGGAGAGGCCCAGGACTGAGCTTGTACACTGAAGCGTTACATCATCACAGATTGGACACCAAGAAACAAGAGCTGGGATGAAAAACATAAGCTGGTTTGTACTTTTTGTTGTTGTTTTTCTTTTGTTTGTTTGTTTGTTTCAGTTAAAATATGGATACAGACTTTTTTTTATTCAGGTGATTTGCAGGCTTTTATCACTTGTCTGCACGTCAAAGATTTCTTTAAGTATCTGATTCAGTTTTTCATCATTTCCTTTTTTTTTTTCCAAGATTTTTTTTTTTTAATCCAATTAATTTTCTGAAACTATTTCAAGTTCATGAATCATATGTCATCTTTTGGTGGGAAGAAATGCTTTCCCTAAATTGCTTAGTCCACTTTAATACAAAATGTATCAGTGTGCTACAGCCTGATACATGAGGAGAGAGTGAGCTGCTGTGCACAGAGACACTGAAACTGCAGATGTGATTTGAACTGTAAGTGGTTAATGTAGAAGACTGAGGGCATTCAGAAAGAGTAGATAACTGACCTTGTATTATTTGTTCAGCTGAGATATGTGCTTATAAAAATTCAGTTAACATGCTCTCTGCAGCTTCCTAGCTGCAACTCTGTTGGGAGCACATGTCTCTATTTAAAACATGTGTGTTGTTTAGCATCACTATTTGTATCAAAATCCCCACTGTGAATAGTCAGGTGACAAATATTAAAGTGGGGAACCTTGTATAAGCAGGAGTGCTAGGCCCCTTTGAATGTGTACAGTGAATGTTAAAAGGAGTGTTGGGGAAAGAAATACCTCATCTCTATCTGATGTCATGATTTACTCATGAGAAACCTAATAATACGTTATTAATGAACACCACAGTGTTGCACCTGAGTGAGATTTACATGAAAATTAACCCATGAAATCCTTCATCTAAGGCTTACTAATTTTACAGCTCTAGGATATATCTCACCTTTATCACTGACCCAGTCCTGGAGAGAAATGTCTTAACAGCAGTAAAGATATACCATTTCTAAAAGTTCCGATTCAAAGAGGCAACCTGACTAACAGACTGCCAGTACTGTAAAAAGTGTTTGAATCTCTCCCCATTGTACAAAATGCAAACTACTCTGCAAGCAATATGAGTACATGGGAAATGCAAACTCCCAAAGAAGGATGAAAAGCAGAGGGAAACAGGAAGATAAGTGTCGGGTTCCTTTCCTTGGGTTTAGAAACCTAATCTTGAAAAAAAAAACATTGCCTGAGAGCTAAGCAAGCCTTAATGCACATGCTGGCTTTGTCACAAATTGTTCCTAAGGTCTTGGACTTAATAAACCCAACTACCACAGGGAGTTACTCTTCCCTACTTCCAGTCACAAAATAGAAGCACTTAAATAATACAGGAATGATGGCTACAAGAGTAAGCCATCATTTAACTCCTGTAACAGGGTTCAGCATTAACTAGTTTTTCTTCATTTCTTTTTGCTTTCTACTTACTTCTTACTTCTTGTTCGTGTCAAAATCCTTCCTGAGAACCAGCTCTTTAAGATCTGGAAACCATTCTTTTACTAACAGGTAAATGTAGGCTGCAGTGGAATTTTATACATGTCAGTCTCTTAACAAACCTGTGAAATTATTTGTTCTGCCCTCTGTATTTGGCTAAATTTTCCCTTTCTCCATCTGCAATCAGTGTCCTGTTGACTCAACTCTGTCATCTGTCTTACACATTCTATGTGTGACTGGCATATTTATTTTGCTTTCTCAGGTGTCATAAGGTGCATTATTGCTACGGAGTACACATTTACTTGCTTTGTTCACCATAGTTTTTTTCACTGATTTACTACTTCATGAAGACAAATTGCTTTCTAAGCTCTGACTTTTGTATTCCCAGTTGTGTCCTCTCTGGCTAGTAAAACCCGAGAGAGAACTCCCACCTCCACTGAACTATCCTGTATTCACTAAATCTAGATCTGTGGGAGCAGTGCTCAGGGGTGTGGTATGTACTAATGCATATAATGTGAGGCTTTGCCGTGATGCTTGACCTCCTCTGGAAAGCAGATAAATGAAGCATGTGCTTCCCAAAGTTCTCTGTAGTCCCATTGAACTGAAAGCTTTACAGCATATTCTGACCTTGATTGGACACAGACTTAAATCCATCAAACCTTTTTCCCAAACCCCAAGTTTAGCCATTCTATACCATAATATTTAGCACTGCCTTTACCACAGCTCCTTACCTTCCCACTTGACCAGACATCACTTGATCACACTGGCTTTCATTACCACAAGTAACTTCTACCCATAAAAATATGTCGTGCAGTTGGGGCACATTATAAAATTTAGATTTGAGTCCAATTGGCTTTGTTTTTATTGATGTTGTGAAGGAAGGTTAATATCAGGCAGGTATTTTTTCTATCTGGTCATCTCAAGAAAACCCTTTCTTTACCTCTGCAAATACTAGACATCCCACAGCAAGTATCAAGCATCAAGCTATGTGTAATTATCCCATGATGACAGTGATCACAGCTTTATCACTGTGGTCACAAGAAAATTATGGAGGCTCAATAAGTGCAGACGAAATACACCTTGCTGGCACCCTTGACGGGTTGCTTGTGACCAGAATCTAAAGTCAGGAAGGGCTGCAGTCTCAACCTTCTCTCATTATTCCAATCCAGTCAAATTCTTCCTCTCCTTACAAACAGATTGTGGAGAGAGGGCAGCAGTGCCACTGTTTCTGCTATTATTTAATAATTGTACAATCTTCCAAAAATGTGAAGAATGGGAAATCATCATTAGAGCTACTAAAAAAGAAAATTGGTCACACTGACAGAAAGTACAGAGGTAAGTAATGCATCTTACTCACGGGTTAGCGTTATCTTGCTTGGGGGATGTCAGCTCCGTGGCTGTCTGGCTGTATGATTGCCATTGTTAAGATCTGTCAACTACCTGTGATTTGATGAATTATGTGAATGCTGGGCTCCTTCACAAAATGAAGTTTCATATAGATGCATCAGTGCCATTGGAGATCATTGCTAGGCTGCTCCTCTAGTGCAAGCATATCCTGTCCAAACAACCAGATCAGATGTTAGTGAAATCAAATTTCAATGGAGAAGATGTAGGTGGTTTTATGTCTGTAATAAGTCTGGAAAGCTATTTGTAACCAACAGCATTAATATTTCCTCTCTTGTGTCAAGAATTGATGGCATTGTATTTGTATGTGTGTGTAGGTTTTACTGCTTCTCACGTCAAGAACCTCTTCTGTTTCTTGGCAATTTCAGACAAATTTAATGCTTTTTTTTCTCTACTTACTTATTTTAGTACTGGGCGACCCCAAAAAAGAGATCAGTCTGTGGAAAACTGTTTCTTATCCACTCGATGGATAAGAAAATGGTTGAAAGGCCGCAGATAGAGGGTAGCCATCAATGGCTCTATGTCAAAGTGGAGGCCAGTAATGAGCAGCATCGTCACCCAGGGTTCTGTCTTGGGACTCGTGCTCTTTAACATCTTTATCAATGACATCAATGATGGAATCGAGTGAACCCTCAGCAGGTTTGCTGACGACTGACCAAGCTGAGTGGTGCAGTCGACATGATTGAAGGAAGGGATGCCATTCAGAGGGACCTCAAGAGGCTAGAAAGGTGGGCCTGGGTGAACCTTATGAGGTTCAACACGGCAAAGTGCAGAGTTTTGCACTTGGGCTGGAGGAATCCCAGGCATCCGTACAGACTGGAAGGAGTGGTCCTTGAGAGCAGCCCTATGGAGAAGGGCCTGGGGGTCTTGATTGATGAAAAACTTAATGTGAGCCAGCAGTGTGCCCTTGCGGCTTGGAAGGCAAAAGGTATACTGGGCTCCATCAAAAGAGGGGTGGCCAGCAGGGACAGGGAGGTGATTGTCCCCCTCTATTCTGCTCTTGTGAGGCCCCATCTGGAATACTGCGTCCAAGTGTGGAGCCCCCAGTACAATAAAGACAGGGAGCTGTTGGAGAGGGTCCAGAGGAGAGCCACAAAGATGATCAGGGGACTGGAGCACTTCCCCTACAAAGACAGGCTGAGGGAGCTGGGCTTGTTCGGCCTGGAGAAAAGAAGGCTGTGGGGTGACCTCATTGCAGCATTTCAATACCTAAAGGGAGCCTACAGAGGGGAGGGGAATCAACTCTTTGAAAGGGCTGATAACTGCAGGATGAAGGGAAATGGTTTTAAGTTGAGGGAGGGGAGATTTAGGTTGGATGTCAGGGGGAAACTCTTTACAGAGTGGTGAGGTAATGGAACAGGCTGCCCAGAGAGGTTGTGGATGCCCTGTCCCTGGAGGTGTTCAAGGCCAAATTGGATGGGGCCCTGGGTAGCCTGGTCTAGCATTAAATGGGGAGGTTGGTGGCCTTGCATGTGGCAGGGGGGTTGGAGATTCGTGATCCTTGAAGCCCCTTCCAACCCTGACCATTCTGTGAACCATTTGCAAAGAGTGGTATTCACTGACTATCATCTGTGAAAATGAAATTATTTCTGAACATGCAAAGTGAGTATAAGAAGCCATATCTTCAGCAGTTTTAACAGTGATGTTGCAACAGCTGCTCATATTGTCCTATAATGATGATGAATTGGATTTTAAAAAGCTTCATCCTCCCAAAGAAGGTGGAGCAGAAAATTCTGTATCATATCACAAAGGAAAGTGTGCTTTGGTGAGGTGGCCAGTACTTGTTGGGTGCTGATCAACCTCACCTGTAGGCACAGGTGGAATCCCCTCAATAACGTATCTCTAAATGTCAAATGTTTTAGAATCAGTTCTTAAAGCTACAGTAAAGTAAAATGATTAAGGTTAGCTAAATACATTCACTGCGCTCACTTGGAGGCCCTCGCCTGTGCCAGCACACACTCTGAGGCCCTGTGCGATGGTGCGGATGGTGAACTGCAAGCACAGCAATGCTGGGGGCACCACCACATCTGGGTGGCCCTAACCAGGCCCTCTCAGCATCTCCTCTCCCCCAGCTCGGGTCTTTGTGTCAGCTCGCCATGCCTCAGCCTTGCTAGTATCCAGCTATGACTCAACCCTGGCTCGACTTCCCGCCTCTGCACCACAGGCTCTCTGAGGGGACTAAAAGCACCCAGCCTGAGGCCCTTTGCTGAGGTAGAGCACATAGTGAGCACGTAGTTCTGGTGTGTGTGCTGGGCAGGCCTCAAATCACCTCATCTTTGAAAGAGGGGAGAAAGGCATTGGAAAGCTCAATGCTGGCAGCAGCTGAGCTTGTTTCATCTGCTGGTTTTAAGAGAGACTGCAGAAGCACTGTGACAAATCCTGACTGAGCTGTTAGAGAAAACCTTAAATATTCTCAGTAATAGGAACCTCTTCCTCAGGTGGCACTGATTTGGGCCATGGGAAAAGGATTAGCATGCACCGCATGCAGCTGCCTCACCCCACAAGATGGAGAGGACTGCTGTTCCACATACATGGATTCTGCTCTTACCTCTTTCCATAAGCAAAGAGTGGTTGTTGTGTCCTCATGTGAAAAATCTAATGGACTTGCTCTAGAAGGCTGTGTAAACTCAGCTTTTCCCGCTTGTTCCTGCCACAGCCTGGGCTATTCATCTTCCCAGGAGGCCATCGTGGCTGAAGTGAGCAGCGGCCTCTTGTTTCCTCCGTGCTGCAGAGCTCTATCCATGTAACGTATGAGCTTTCTGTAGTGGACATAATGACTCTGGAACAGAAAAAGAAATACTTCAAGGAGCCATGCTGACAAAAGAAGATGGATAAAAGGCACCTTGTGCCTCTCTGTGACAGACTGCATAAGGACACTTGAAGCTGAAGTGGCGGGTGGTACCTGCTGAGCTGTCTGGTGAGAGCAGTTGAGGTGCAGGTAAGAAAACTGGTGAGTGCTGTGGGTGCTCTCCTGTGTTTTGGATGTTATTGTTGTATCCCTGTGGACTGAGGGAACATGCAACTCCGTAAGGAAAAACAGTAACTAATGATGAAAGTGCAGAGGGAAAATATTGAAGAATATAGAGAATGTACTAGACATGTAGAGAAAGTGACCCTGTCCCTAAATTTCTAGCTTCAGCATCACTCTCATTTTTGGTTACTTTGTTTTGCTTTCTTGGCTGCTTCATAAGTAGTAAAGGCAAGAGTAGTCAGAAGCAATTGTGTGTGATTAAAGCAAACCATTTCACCTTTTGCCATGGTTCTTGGTTGCTGTAAAGTGAAAAGAGAAGTATTTTAAAAAACGGATCGTCTTAAGGGTTGATACTGTGGTATGGATTAAGGGTTAAGATATTAAACAGCAGATATATTAACTGTTTTGCATCTGGTTTTACAAATGAAGAGGGTGGAGATTTACTTAAACTGCATTAGATGTTTATGGGTAACAGATGAAGAATTAGGAAGTGTGCAGATTAACACAAGTAATGATTAAAAAAAGCTTATGGACTTTAAACCCTATTAAGGTCTATGACAAATAACAAGTGATACAAGAAGGAGATGCATAAGTGTGGTCTGAAGGGGAATGGAAGCACACAGAGCAAGGGCTGCTTAGTTAGATTTTGAGTCATGGAACATCGTTAGAAGCATAACATTAACTTTGACAAACTCAAGCAAAGTAGATACCCTGTTGTTTATTCAGTTCTATTTCTGTGTCCTGTTAGCTCTGAATTTGATTGTTGTGTGTCTGCTGCTGGGTACATAGTATTCAGAAGCCCTCTGTGGCTTGGAAGCCATGTTACCTACTAGCACGTAACTGCATGTAGTCAGACTTGAAAGGGAAGTTTGAGTCATCTGGTCTCTGAATATCAAATAAGCCACATCCTAGCACTCAATTCTTGCTTCATTTGCAATAAAAAAAAAAAAAAAAAAACTTACAATGCAGACATAATGGTTTTTTTTTTTGAAGAAATCAGCATTGTTGGTGCAAAACAATTCTGCAAAACACCTGCCATACTTTAACAGAGATTTGTCTGTATTTCACAGTGGCTCTTCTATATCTTGCTCTGGAAGTATGTTAGGATCTGTAAATGCTCGCAACTAATATTTGGTATTTTTTTTTTTTCTGGAGCTTGCTCTGTTATGTCTGGAGTAAGCGAAAGGATGGCCTTGGGTTGAAAGATAAGAAAAGCTTATTTGAAATTTGACCTCCCCCCCCAAAAAAAAAAGCTCAAGAGAAAAGGGATTGTGGAGTTCTGGAGAAGGGACTGGGCAAGTACAGGTGCTTGGAAGTTAAAAAGAAAACAAAAGCAAAACAAAAGAACACCTGAAATAAAAAGAGACATGAAGTCTGCTGCAAGAGGAATTTCACCATCAAATGTGGAGATGGAGATTCTAAAGGTAAATTCAAAAGGTAGCTTCAAGTAGTAAGCTGATAACTTTCATGAATTAATTAGGAAGGAATTGGTGCCAGTATAGTGCTGGTATTGGTCTGAAAATATTGCTGAGGAGAGCTTACAAGAAAAAGGTCTTCTGAAGGAAAGATACTGGCACTGTGGTAGGAGCAGATATATGCTGTTGTGCTGAAAATATTTGGAACCAACTGGGAGAAATGTTTTAGTGAGATAATAAATAAACTGTAGCAGTAATACTAAGACATGGCTTGAACCAGTGATTAAGCACCTGATTAGCAGGGCCAACCCAGGGAAGCTCAGGTGCACCTGAAAGACCAGAAGGGATGCTGCCAGGATCCACCCCTTCCCAGACCTGATTTAAAGGTTGGCAGTGGAGGCAAGGGTGTCTTGCTGGAGATTCCTGCATACCTGAGGCCTTCCAAGGGTAAGCAGACTTTTTATTTTGTTTCTGCATCCACAACTGCTGCTCTTGGGCTTATCTTCACTAGGACTTTGCCACTCTGCAATTATTGCTGAGCTTTGTATTGCACTTAACATTACACCAAGGCAGGGTGAAAGGCTGAGTTAGGAGGAAATTAGGGGGTGTAAAATTGCAAACCCAGTTTTCCTGATGCTTTTTTTTAATTTCCACTCCTTTCTAAAGCTGAAGGTGTTCATAGGGGAATGAAGGTGGCATTGGTTCCTTGTCATCCTTCCTCTAGTCATAAGTTTGTGGGGAGTTTTGACTTAGCTTTACTTTTGTTCAGTGTTACCCACCCCCATCCTAATGATTCACTCTGTGAAAATGCAAAAAGAGTGAAATTTATGTGAGCAGCCATGGTTATTGTTCTGCTGTTTGTTGAACTTTGGCGTGAAAACTTCTGCTTTTTCCCTTTTGGTGCTCAAAAAACTACTTCAGTTATATAGTATACTGTAAAAATGTTATACACCTTTATTTACCCTACTGATTACAACAAATAAAATTTGAAAACCAGGGTGATGGTTACAACTGCATTTGTAAGCATTTTTTAAGTGAATGTTCAAAGTGTACAGTAGTTCACAGTGTATTCAAGTAGTTGCAGCCAGAAAAGTAGAGGGTTGGTTTTGTCCTTGATGTTGGTTCATGTAAGCAGTCCTAGCAGTGACTATCAGGTACTCATAGCTCACAGCACTAAGGGGCTCTTTTTTCCTTCAAGCTACCAGTGGAAGCATTGCTTGGTCTTTTGTAAAATATCAGTTGCTGGTCAGAAGTGAATTAACTCTTCCTTTATTTTCTTCCCTTCTGTGATTATATTTTTGGTTCTGTTAATCCAGCCTCTTCTGATATTATTACCTTTGTTTGTGTTTAGGTGATACATCAGCTGAGAAACAGTTACTGTAACTGAGGTTCTTAAACTAAATAATCCGCAAAGTGACCTTGTTTGATGTGTTTGCTAATTGGAGGAGATGGCTGTTTCCAGTGAGTTTTGGATGAATCAGTGACTGACTTCTTTGTCAGTACCAAATGTTGGACTTGTTTAAGATTGGATCTTGGCTAATAGTACTTTGCCTTTTGCCCAGATGTAAGTGATGCTTTGACTTGCTGCTTTATTTTTCAATTACTAAATCTCATTGAATATTCTTAAATAATTACCATTTTGCCAGAAAAGCTGGTTTGCCAGAAAACTACATAACACTTGAGGGTTTTCACCCTAGGCCATATGTGCATGTGCAGACCATATGTGCACAAAATAATCAAGCACAGGCTTCTTTAGAGTTGCCCGTCATATTTTGATAACCTTGGTATTCACATTATTGAATATGCTGAAGGATTTTCTCTTTTCCAGCTTTTTTTTCTTTTTTTTTCCTCCCCAACATGAAATATATGAGAGGACTGGGGAAACCAGTGTCCTGCTTTTTCTGTTCTGGATGCTGTTTTCTGGATAGACACGGGAGAAGGTGGGAAGATATGTCCTCATTTAAGGAGCTCTGCTGGCTCTGCTTTCTGATCCCAACTCCTCTGGGGCAGAGAGAAGGGCAGAGGGCAGTTTCCAAGCTGAACAGTAATAGAAGGGCAAGACAGTTGTGTAGTGTATCTGTATGCAGCTTTGAGCAAGGTTTAGTGCAGAATCCCTCTGCCTGCTGTTTCAGAGTTGATGTATAGAAATCCTAACAGTTCATAGAGCATCGAGATAGTCTGTGAAGGGGCTCTAACATTGTTCCTATGGGAAAATGGGTTACCTCATGACAGTGAATTGGTAAGTTGGACTATTGTTTGCTTAAATCAATGGATGATTTTCATTCTTGAAGAAGTAATGGCAAATTCAGTTTTTGGGCTGTGCTTCCAGAGTGTGTCAGGAGGAGGTGTACAGTTCGTAGTCAAAACTGTAAGAGAAAATGCAAGCTGGACTATTTCATGGCTCACATTTGCTCCCTAAAAATTCTGCAGTAGTTGGAATGTGTTCAAAAACACAAAATTATGAAAGGTCCTCTAATGAGAGAGACAAAAACTGAAAAGCAAACTAAAATACAAGTAACTTTTAAATTAGCTACAGTACATCAGATACAACTTAACAACAGGCCTGAAATATTCCTTAGCAGGTATCACTGCAAGGGCACCCTACTTTAATTTGAAGTTGCATTCTCTTCTTGGTGTGACAACCATAGCGTCACCAAAGACCACTGACCAGTAATGAATGTGTCGCACTCGAAGATCCCTCCAGGGTTCTGATTCAATCTTTTGAGTTATAGGATCAGGACAAAATGAACTATTTTTCAGGCTTGTAAATATGTGACAAATGACAGTGCAGGAACTATTGATTCCAATCACACTGATACAATGTTTCATAGTCAGGACGGACCGGCTTTACAAATTACTTGCAAGTTGAACAGCAAAGCCATACATAACATGCTTCAAACCATATCAATCTTCTAGGGTGTTTCTGTCACCAGTTGCCTTCAGATTTGAATAAAGTGCCCAACACATTGAAATGTGTTTTCTTTAAATATTTCTCTGGATGAAAGCAGTGCCACAGAGTTCTGACTTGAGACTGAGTCAGATAACAGGATCTGGGCCCCCTAGGTAGAGTTTGGGCTTTTGTATGGTGCTGAGCATGTACTGTTAATTGCATAACATTAGCAATGTTTAAGTAGCCTGTAGATGTGGATAACTGACTATTCTCTATGTAGAGGCTGTTCCTGCAATTACTACAGCATGAGAAACGTGTAAAGATAAAACTTGGTCTCCTCATCTGATTCTGAGGAGCCAGTTGTGGCTTCAGGAATTTATTTGAAATAATGAACATGACTGTAAATTAGTTTGAATTTTCTGAAACCAAGATGATAATTAGTAATCTTGATTTTTTTTTTCTTTTTTTGAAAAAAAGACTATTTCAGAGTTCATGCTAACAGAAAATTGTTACCCTTGACAGTACTTGTAAATGTCGTAAACAAACTATGTCTCACATAAACTGTCTTCTCCTTGGAAATACGCAGAGGAGCCAACCACACGTGGCAAGTTATTCATTCACTAAACAGTCTGATCAGAGTTTAAATGCAGTGATGATGGAGGCAATGCAGTAACCTAAACAAAAAGGAAAAAAAATGTCTGGTAAATGTTGTACACAAATAGCTTTTTCAGTTTCTGTTATAGCTGGGGGGCCTACCATGTTTATAATACTTGAAATCTTTCCCTTGTGTACAGAAGTCAAATGAAAACTTTCTTTTTAGGGATAAAATTTGAGGAGGTTTAGGGAAGAAATGTTCATTTGATTAGCTGATTATAAATGGCATACAATGCATTTCAGTGGGATGTGAATAACAAGCTTTACCTGAGAGCAGCTCTTAGTCATCTGTAGACATCTTCAAAGTTAGTTGCAGCAGGAAAGCAGTAAAAATGCTTATGTTACTAATGAATGACTATAGTGTACTTCCAGCTACAGAAAGGGATGCAATAGTTTGAGCTATGTAACTACTACTTCCAATTCTTAGCTTTCCACCATTATCCTAAATTCAGCTTTAGTTCACCATACTTAGTAGTTCATCTTAAAGGAGCTCTGTGTGGTGATTTATTACAGACATTTTCCTGATGCTTGAAGAAGCGAGTTGTGTGTATCACAACAATGGAAAAGTTTTACTGTGTTTGTAAGTTATTAGTAAGAGAAGCCCTTGTTCATGAGGGTACTTCTACCACTGCAAGGACTGCTGAACCGGCAAGGGTACAGCTCCATCCTTGGCTTCATACCCAGTGATAGAATCAGGTTGAAAGGAACTTTAATGACCATGTAGTTCTAACAGCTGCCATGGGCAGGGACACCTCCCACTAGAGCAAGTTGCCTAAAGCTCCATCCAGTCTGGCATTGAATGCTTCCATGGATGAGGCACCCAAAGCTTCTCTGGGCACCCTCTTCCAATGTCACACCACCCTTCCTTTCCTCTTCATTGTCTTAATGTCTATTTTTCTGCTCTATTAAACTGCAGTAAATCAAAAGATGAGAGAAGCTAGAGCAACCACTACCAACATCTCATTAGGAAGTCAAGATTCTGGCAAAGCCATAATTAAGTAGACTTTTATTTAACTACAAGCCAATATCAGAACATATAACTGGCTCACTTTGCTCAGTCCAAGCTTCATCTAGTGACTTCACTAAGTGAAACTGTTGTCTGGAAGCTATTTTAACTTTAGCATACTGCTAAATCTAAATCGTAGTTGTCTTAAATTTATTTGCTATGCAAGCTGTGGGTGTAACATAGTCGAACTGCGGAGAATTCAGCTTTGCTGGACCAGGTTGAGCCAGAAGTGTGGCTTCCCAGGTGAATTTTTCTCAAGCTGGAATCCATTCCGTTGCCGGTTCATTTGGTTGATCAATGGGTCCCATTCAGTGGTAATATTGACTGAGGAAACTAGCTCAGAATGTCAGATGAAGTTCATACTGCTCCAGTCTACAGGAGGCAATGATAATCATCAGCACTTTACAGAATAGCAATGGCACAAAGCAAAGAGAAGTTTTTAGTTCTTTCCCAGATCTCCAGGAATGTGCTGCTTCAGTGCTTTGTCATGTGGCTAGGGAAGCATTTAATTGCAACTTTTTCGCTAACTCCCATTGCTTTCTGAACCCCTGTGTTTGCTATTCTATAACCAGCTTGGTTCGCCATTTTCTATTTGATAATTCACAGAGAAATGCCTCTGTTTATAGTGTTGTATGCAGCAGTTGTTTAAAGTCTTACATTTGATCTGCTACACTGTGACATTTCTTGACATACTCATTAGAAAAGGGAGAATCACGCTTTTTTGTTTCAAATAAAGCAAAGGAAAATACAGTAGTACATTCCGAAACTACTTTACAAAACAATTCTAAGGATTAGAAAAAAGCTCCAACAAACAGAAGTTTAAATATCATGGATTCTTACCTTACCTCAGTCAGTTCAGGTCTGAAGCTGGCATTGTTGTGGTCGTCTTTCTTTGATGCTCGCTAGCCAAACATTGTAGAGGAGAATAATGCATTCTTCCCTTTCTTTTCAGTTTTCTATACAAGTTTGATATTCCTGGGTTTCTTTGCATTTGAGTGATGTATTAAACAAGGTAATGGGGGGGGGGGGGAGAAAAAAAAAAAGCAAAGCTGATTTCTTACTCCCTTACCACTCTCAACAAGAGGTCACTGCTGGTTGGAAACTTGGCAGCTCCACAAGCAGAGGTATGGACCTGGTACAGAAAATTCAGAATTTGTATGAAGCTGTTGAAAAAATGTTTCCAAAATGTCTATGAGAAATCTATGGAAAGGGGAAACGGAGCAAGTCTGTGATCCTCAGCTCTTGTGTTCTCAGAAATGCATGCTGCCTCCAGCTGAAGGCTTTCAGGAAAACTACAGTTAAGCTTTTTCTATTTATAGCCTACGTATTGTGTATGATCTGTGTGTTGGTTGTACTCGGGTTGGGAATGTTAGTAACAAAAAAACTCCGGAAGGCTATATGGGTAAACTTGCAATCCTTCACCAGACAAGCAATTTCTGAATCTTGTATCTAAAAGAGACTCTGCTCTTACCTTCATTATGTTCGGTTCGCAAGAACAGAATTCCTAATGAATATAAAATTCAATCTTGCTTAAGGATTTCATGTGTTTTTCTTAGAATTGCTAGAATTTTGTTCTTGCTGAGTACTCTCACGCTATATTGAGGTTTGGAGGACAGGCTGATTGTCACAGAGTGATGGAGTCCAGAAAGGACATCTTGAGGTCATCCAGTCCAACCACTGTGTGTTCAATAGGGCCACCTTGAGGAGGTTGCTCTGGACTTTGTCCAGATGGGGTTTGAAGATCTGCAAGGGGGATTTCACAACCTCTCTAGGCTCCCTGTGTCAGTACTTGGATACCTTCATAGTAATGGAGATTCTAGGTATGGTGGACTTCTGTTTGGGGGTTTTTTGTTTTGTTTTTATCAAGAAGTATTTTCCAATGTTTGGATGGGACTTCCCATGTTTTGGTTTCTGTTCATTGCCTCTTGTTCTGCCACAGAGCACCACTGAAAAGAGCTTAGTTCTATCCCTGTGCCCTCTCTCCAGATTTTTATAGACATCGATGAGACTCCTCCCAGCTTTCTCTTCTCTAGGCTGAATTGTTGCACTTCTCAGCCTTTCCTCATAGCAGAAAATCTAGTCTTTATATCATCCCTGTGGCCCTTTTTGGGGGCACTTTCCAGCACATGTCACAGTTTTTTGTTTTGTTGATTCCTGTATGCTGATCTATGCAGCGTGTTTGGGCTTCAAGTTACTATCTCCTTTCCTTGAAGCTCCCCACAAATCTGTAGGAAAACAGGTACATATCTGTTCTGTAACCTTCCATTCACAGCTGTTGTGGTTAGCCATATGGACACTTGCATGTTAAACCTAGATGAATAATAAGCAGCTTTAATCATGGAATTAAAAGGAATACCCAATTTATTCTGATTTCTTCTTTAATTTTTATTTTAATGTTGGAGCCTAGATACAGCCATGCTAGTGAAGTGTGCACTGTAGTGGTTCACAGCAGGAACCTCTCTTTCCCCCCCCCCCCTCCCCCCCCCAGAGTCCCCCTGCTTCTTGTGACCATGCTGATGGTGAGAAGGGATTATGTCCTGGGTATTTTCACAGCCATACAGAAGATATCTTCTGTCTCTGAACTTGCTCAGAGGGTGACAGAATTGCAAGGCTATTCCATCTGCATGCAGACCTAAGGAGCAGCAGATGGCTGGCTTGTGTTATTAAACTGTGCATCTTTCCCTAAAGAATTAAGGTTGTCCAAGTGTAATAACCTCTCCTTTTCATTTCAAGATTGTTCTCAAACAACAGTTAAAAGGACAAAAGCATTCATGAGACATCATTTCTTCATCTTGGCGACTGTATTTAGATTTGTGAATTTTGTATGATGTGGTCAGACGTTTATATATTTACTTGGTGCCTGGATTAGAGGAAAATGGAGAAACAATATCTATTCAGTTTAAATGGAGATCAGATGAATTGCATGAATAAAGCTTGTGTGTAGACTTTATACAATTGTTAAGAAAGATGGGAACCCCAGAGCATCATAGCAATACTGTCACACCCCTGAACACTCCCATGAACTCTGGCTCCTCGAGCATTTTTCCCCCACTGAGAGGGAATGTTCTTCATTACTCATGAAAACAAAAAATGATTTCATTTAAAATTGGATATTTATGTCAAATTTATTTCCTCAGATGCCTGCTATATTTCAGTCATACTGAGTGATGTCACCCTTTTAACTAACGAGATGCATCGCTAATAGAGCAACACAGTTAAAAGATACAATAGTGGGCTTTAAAGTCTCCATTACTTGTAAACTCATCAGATGTTGTTTTAATTTTTATGGCATTAAGTCCAGTAATACTCATGTTGCTCATTCACTCAAGACTTCTCCAATGGGGACGAGGAGGAATCAGCATAACTGATTCTTAAAATTCAAATCTGCTTGTCAATTCAGTAAGTGCTAGATTGTTTTATTTTTGTTATGTGTGGATGTATCACTGTTTTATTCAGTGCTTAAGGCAAGTCTGTGTGCATGATTTTACAGAAATAACTGATGTCCCATTACTAATAGCCTAGTTCTTAAACCATATCATGCAACCTCTCCTAGCATGAAACAAATTAACTATTGGAAATGTAAACCAGAAATCATCGATAGATCATAGTCAGGTCTTCAGGGTTAGCTTGAATCATAGTCTTAGGGGTGAAAGGTCAGAACTTCAAATACTCCCCAATTCGTTATTTCCTTTCTTAATAACATTCACTTAGATACAACTGTTAGTACTTCCAGGCCTAAATGTGTGGCCTTGTTTGATAAAGATGTCATTTTGGAAAACTTACATGGAGTTTCTCCTTAACTTTGTAGCAGAAGCTTTAAACAATCTAATAGCCAAATCACCTGTATGCACCCTCAACTAAATTGAATGCTGAGTATGGAAGGATAGGAAAAACACTTTGATAATGAAATATTTTTAGTCTCTTCAACTAACATTAGCTGCAAAACGAAGGGCTTGGGATGGATCCTTAGTGGAAGTGAATTTTCTTCTCCCAGTTGTGGATAAGTCCACTATAAAGGAAGTTCACGGACTGTGAGCTGTTTTGGTACACCGGTAGTTGTACTGGTCTGCTGTTTAAAGGCACACCCATGATTAGAAAGGGCAGAAGTCCAATAATCCCCTTCTGGTAGAACGGGTCCCCAAGGGGCCAATCTGGTTGGCATAAATTAGAGCAATCAGACTCGCGTTTTATCAGGCTCGACTCACATTTTAGCAGATCATTGGGTGATCTAGGGTGCTGTGCAGAAAAAGGAAGTCTGAAAAGCTGGTTTTGTGAACAACTGTCCTGGAGTATAGTCAATATGCATGCCTTCTCAACTAGAGGCAACTGGATGAGTTTGTCAGAAGCAGTGCATTGGAACCCTTTGGAATGGGGGCTGGTGGCATCAAGGTATTTTCCTAAGGAGCTGCAGTGCTAATAGTGGCCTGCAGGAAGCAAGGTTGTTTTGCAACTAGTAGTCTCTTAAAGTAGAATTTTGTAATTTGCTTGAGTATAAAAGTTTGAACACTAATTTAATCAATAGTTCACAAATGATTGGAATTAAATGTCAAATGATATTTCAAAAACTAGATAAGTGAATTAATTTAAAGCAAAAGCTCTTCTTTATTATTTCAGGTAAGTAATTAGTGTTTGCCGTTCTTAATTTTTTCTTTTATTTCATGGGTTTTATTCACCTTTAAGATAGTTTATTCATTTTTCTGATCAATAAGGAATTACAACACGGTGGTTGTTTTCATTTTGTTTGAAAACAAAAAACCACCACCAGTATTTTGGTGAAGCGTTATTTCACCTTGTGCATCTAATTCAGTCCATCATTTCCTAATTCAGTAAATCACTCCCTTGCATACACTGAATACAATGGCTATTGCTTCTTTGTCTTGAAATTTCAAGTGCTGGCTTTGCTAGGGTAGGAGGTGAAAGCATATCTTGGTTCTGGCTGCAATTATCACATACAAATTCATTAGATGCCAATAAAGCCTTGTGTTCTGCAGACATAATATTTATTTACTTTCCTGTAGCTTGTAACTCTGTCATTGTCTAACCGCTGTCATAATATTATATGTCTATTAAACAAATACAGTTTTTTGTTGTTAAAATCTTGGCTACCTCTTGCTGCTTCTGTTTACAGTCCGAGTATATCTTTAGTCCATAGGAACTAAGTTAATATTTATTCCATGAGATGTGTGTATTCCTTCTCTTTCCTTAGCATGCTGAAAAAATAAAATAAGTTCCAAGTAAGAACTGCTAATGCATTGAAGATTATTTGTTTGGAGGCACAGCATGTTTCATTTTTTTCCTCTCTGCTAAATACTTTGTTCATTAGATGCTTTTAAGTCATCTATATCTTCAAGTGTTCAGCTTGTTCA
Organism: Perdix hodgsoniae; assembly: GCA_035772895.1. Classification (NCBI taxonomy): domain Eukaryota; kingdom Metazoa; phylum Chordata; class Aves; order Galliformes; family Phasianidae; genus Perdix; species Perdix hodgsoniae. The sequence goes on from JAPSGF010000010.1 coordinate 9,158,174, forward strand.
GCTGAATGGGTAATTCTGTGTCTGTATGTCTGAAGTTATTTGCCTCAGAATACTTATTTTGAAGTTCAACATTAATTCTACAGTGTACTGTTTTCTTGTTGCAGTACTATATTATTTTTACTGTTTTTCTTGTTCAGTACGCTGGCTGGAAACGCAGTGAATGAAATTTTCTTCTTGTTTTCCTAAGCATATGTGTACAAAGAGCCATTGGTTAGTGGTAGTGGTAGATATGTCCATAGCTTCATAACTAAAAATTAAATGATTTGAAAGGGAACAGAAGGCTATTGAAACATATGGTAGGTCGTTCTGATTGACCTTACAAGCATCCAAAGTGATTTCAGGGCCAAATCTAAATCGATAAATACAGTTTCTGTCTAGAATAAGTTTTTCTGTCATTGTCAAGAGGTAATCTGTGTGCATCTGAATTCTTATCAGTGCTTCCAGGTTTCAAATTTTGGATGCACATTGTGCTCTCAAGCTGAAACTTGGGATGTGACATTGCATTGCACGCAACTAGAGGTGAGGTCAATAGAAAAATAGCAGAGCTGGTGTGCAAGCGATCAGCATAAGTTTAGAAACCAACATGCTTCGTTTGTGTGTAAGCTGTGTATGCTTTTACTGCAAGAGAAATATCAATCAGAGTGCTAAAATGAAGGTCAATAAAAGTAAAACTGAAGCATTCAATATTAACAACAAATTAAGTTTTGTTACTACTGGATAAAGCTCTTCAATTGTGATCTATTTCATTTAATTTCAGTGGGAGAATCAGGTAAGGATAACAACACTGTGAATCAGTTCCCACTACTTAGGTGAAGTACAAATTATGAAATACAACTAGCTTAAACACATTTATTTAAAATGAGAGTTAAATCTGTAGGTTCTAACTGCTGTCACCTCAAATCCTTATGCAGAGAAGCCAATGGTCTGTGATTGCAGAGAAAGCAATTTCAGGTTTGAGAATTTAAACCAATAAAAAAATTATGGAGAAGGTAGAGCTACATATTTCCAGAAGTCCTAGTTTCTGCAAATATAGTAGTGCAAAGACTTTAACGGAGTCTTTCTATTCAATCATTTATAATGGGATTATGCTAGTATACAATATAGAAGGGATTTTCTATGCATCAGCTGCTATTGTATGACCATACATAATTGGGTCTAAGTGCTTACATCAGATGCCTATTATGTGAAATTAATTTTTGGAACATATGCTGTTGTATTTATACCATTGTTGTTTCATGCTAGATTAATTCTTCAAGGGTTATAATCACATGACACTTATCATTTTAATTATGCCTCTTTAGTTGCAACATATGACAGCTTTTGACTTCTCACCCTCTCCTTCTGCATGTGTGACAGATAAAATTATTAATAAATGCTTGTTTATTATGTAGTTATGCTGTACATGTCCACAGGGTGTAGGTTGGCCTCATGTATTTTACCCAGAGTACAGTGTCAGCAGAGCCTTTGTGGTTTGCTAATGAGCTAAATCCCACTAACACCACACACACTCTAAACTGCCAAAAGCCCTTTACGCATTCAAACACATACAAAGACTCAGCTGGGTCCTTTGTATAAAAGATTAACTCTTTATTCCAATTAAAGATGAGCTGGCCTGGCTTCATCCAAGCAATTAAGAACTGGAAGTAATGAACAGAACTGATGGGCAAGGTGGTTTCATATCAACAATCAACTTTGTCCTAATAAGCAGGTATTTAAATAGATTTTTGAATCCGATAAGTAGAAAAAATGTAGGTTCCTGAGAACTCTTCCTCATGCTTGTTTCTGAGAGGTGAGACATCCTTGCTTGGTGAAACTTTTATTTCCGCAAGAAGCTAATTTTGGCTAAGAAGATAGGAAGAGGAACATTTTGTATCTTAGTGCACTTAAACCCTGATGTTTGCTGCACTACCACTTCCTTCTGAGGTTTGAATTGCATGTAATTTGTCATAGAATTTACAACTTCAATTAAGAGAAACTTATTAGTTGCTTCAAAATATTTTGGCTTTAAATGAAGGTTGAAATTGTCAGGTTCACAGCATGCTGACCAAGTCTTTTGTATGTTCATTACATTTTCTACCATTAATTTTCTTTCCCTTGTTATACTAGAACACCTGAAGCTAGTTAAGTACATGCTTGAGCCTGGTTGTTAAATTGTTATCTTGGTGGAAGCTGCTTGGCTGAGTCATGGTCAAGGGCAGCTGGCCATGCAGTGGTAATGAGCGTGGAATGTGTGAAGAAATTCTAGAATGTCTTCTGCCTCTCTTTGCAACAATAATAATAAAGTGCTGATGGTAATGGCCAGTAGCTTTCCATACAGAAAAACAATTTGAGTGTTTTTAAGCGTGATTGAATATGAGGCATTACTTCCAAATGGTCAGTCTTACTCTATTCAGTGGCATAGAATCCTTCTAAACTCTTGGACTTTACAAATAACAGGAATCTGTGTGCCATGGATTCCAGGTTCAAATTTATGGTCTAAAATTCTGTTACTGGTTTTTCTGCTCAGTTTAGACAGCACTGTTCTGTGTAGCAGAAGGATGCCCTGGCCCTACTCATTCCTCTCTGCTCATTAGGACCGTTTGTTAGTGCTGAGCGTCCTCCTGCCTTTCAGGTGGGGCCCTGTCACCCATGTGTAGGATGGTGTGGTGGCTTTCCCATTGCTTTATGGGAATGCTAGCTGTTAAGGGAACAGCTTGCTCAATCTCTTACGATCAACACAAAATAAGAAAATGTTATGGTTTTATAAATACGTCTAAGCACAGAAGAATGGTTCAAGATCTATGTGACCAAGACAATATCTTGTGTTATTGTGTTCACTTATAACTTATTACATCTGTTAATACTGTTCTTGACCCTCACGTAGACTGAACAATATGTATTCTCATGTACATTGCGTATGTTTTTTCTAAAGAAGGCCTTCAAAAGTATTAACAAAGTCCTAAATATTATGATTTGACATTAGAAAAATAGTATTTAATTCAATTAGATCTTTATCTCAAGGATGGAGCAGGGCCTGTGTGGTCTCTCAAGTAAAAATCACTACTGCTCCAGTCAAATTTGACTTTGCTGGATAAAAGAAAGCAAAGCTTGACCAGTTGTGATACCATTTCCATGAATGGAGTTACCTGACCTGAAGGAAAGCAGAATTTTGTGTCCTATTACTGTTTGCAAATTATTATGCTATTTTCTACCTTAAATGTAGTAATAAAGGTAGAAGAAAAATCTTAATCTAAGCAAGCTCTGTAAAATTATTTAAATGTCTGATACTGATGAGATGATGCAGGGTTTTCAAAATCTCCGGTAATTCGACGTCTATATTCTTAAAAAGATCAGTGGGCAAAATCTACTGTGTTAAATTCTTAAATACCTTTAAAAATCTGAAGTTCTGTAGGTTGCTACCAGTGGAAAAATTATGTAAAACCTTAATTTCAGGGCTGGACATAAATGTCCATTAACTTTCAGTGAGACTAAGGTATTTTTAAAACAGTTTCTGAAGTATTTGCATGTTGCCATCACACTTCTGATGTCTATTATAACTGCATAATCCAGCAGAAGCATGGCACAGAACGGCCTTCTCACTGCATTTGTTAAGGCACATCGCCAGTAGCTGGGGGGAGGGCTGGTTTTGTACTTGCTCTGTGTTTTTACGTCTTCTGTTTTTTCACCTCCATAACCTTGTCTGATGGGCATCCCTCACATTTACAATGCCTGATGTGCTTCCTGACATCTGTTCAATTTGATTTTCTATAATTTCCATTGATGCCCCTGTTTTCCTGTCATTAAACTAGTATATTGCCCAGCTGTATTCTGGGTCAAGAATGGGCAATCTTTTAAATCTAGTATAAGGTGAAATATGACTGTGGAATGGGGAAGGGAGGAGGAGGGGAAGAAGAAAGGGTAAGACAAGAATTATAAAACTGACTGAAGGACTGTCTGTCCTAGAAAGGAAAAGTATGTGCTTATGCGGGAGAGCCGGGGAGAGAGAAGGTACATGTATATTTAAAGGAAGAATATATTTGCTGGCACTGGAAGGCTGTGCAACACCAGCAGCTCAAATTCTGTGTCTGTAGCTGAGATGAATACAAGCAGACAATATCAGCCTTTCTACCCCACAGTGACTAGCCATTGACCTTAACCCTGAAGGAAAGGGGCACTCTCACTAGGGGAATTGCATGCTTACTCAGCCCTAAGCCACATCTGAGCCGAAGCTACCAATTTTGCCAAATTGTGTGTGATGCTTTTGAAATGTGGACTATTGTCCACCAGGGACCAAGCTAAAATGATCGAATTCATTTCACTTAGGTTTTCAATGGCAATAACATTATTTAAAAAAAAAAAATAACAACAACCAACTATAAAACATTTATCATTCTGATTTTATTCATCTTTGTCATTTACTTATGTTTCACGGTAGTTTGTAAAAGGTAGTGAAGTTAATGCCCCATTATTTCAAACCCCCAAGGTTATATTTTCAGGCTTAAATTGAATTTAAAAACCACATGTATTGTTAATTTGTACATTAACTAAATTTCTATCAATCACAAGAGCCTTGGGCTCTTGCATGTTTTTGTGGGTTTTTTCTGGATCTGTGAATAGCTGCAAAAAAAAAAAACTGGAAATGCTAAGACAGATACTTGGAAATTTTTTTGACCTGTAGACTCAAAAAATACTTTCTCAGGTGATTCATTAGCATTCCTTTGCTGTGCAAGATAGTAAAGAGAAAGGTAAGAGCTGATGTACCTTTGGGTCCTTTGTGCAGTTCTGTCAAGACATCTTCTAATGCTGTTGCTAGCAAATGTAGCAATGCTTCTGGATTTGTGTTGGTAGTGTAATTAAAAACTAAAAACAAAAATTTAAGCCACTAAGTCAACTCAGTTAAAAACTGGTAAGTTCTAAAATTGTTACTTTGTCAGGGAATCTGTAGGTATTGTTTCTTTCATAGAGAAAATTTTAGAATTGGTTCTGTCATGTTTGCTTAGAAATGATGACAATTGGTCACAGAACACATCGGTGACAGAATTATGTTCCTTATTAACATTAAAAAAATTAACATTAAAAAAAAACAGATTTTTGTGTAGGAATGAGATTTTGGGGGAAATTCTGCTGTTAATAAAACATTTTGAAAGTTAGTAGAAAATGCCTACACAACAAAAATTGCCCGTGTCATGTGTTGTGACCAACACTGATGGAGAGTGGTGATACTGAGTGTGTCATTTGATGCCTCACCGATGAGTCTGCATGCATTTGGCTGCTAGCAGCGCCATACATTTTGTAAATACCCATAAAGCTGCCTCCCATCTTGACTTGAGCTGCAAAATTAGGGACAGCCTTAAACTCTGTCTTGCTTCAGCATTCTCTAAACCTGCCTGAAGCCACACAAGTGCTGAAAAATCAATTATGTGATAGCCTAGTTCTCTGTGGTCATTTGCTTGTAGCACAAAACATAACTTTTGGCAGTGCTGAGGATGAGCAGAAGTAGAAGTTGCTAAGTGTGCTCCACTGGGACAAAGAATGGAATATAGGAACTGTCTGGAAATAACCAAGAGATCCAAGATGATCTTTCTAAGCTTTTAAAATTAAATACTTGGGGGTTTTTTGTTTTTATTTTTAGATCTTCTCCCATAAAATGCATTTATTCTTCCACAAAAAGCTATGCTACTGTATCCTCTGGTCTGTTTCTGGAAAACTAAAAATCTAGTGGTGACCCACAATTAATATCCAGGCAGTAGTGGCTGTTGTTTTCTAATTGATATGGTGGAAAGGCTTCACCTTCACTGACCTATATCCTGTATTCACACTTCCAGAGCTTGTTTCTGTAACATCTTGCCATTTCCTCTTACCTGCCATGTTCACTTGTTGTACTTCTGGTTGGCCTGTGCAGTTGTATTTTGCCTCTTACAATATAGCCTCTAAGGAGAAAAGTGTATGGGTCCTTGCACCAGTCAGCTTTTATTAGAGTGGATGCTGTTTGGGAACAGGGTCACCCAGACCACTAAGCCAACACAGCTGCAAAAGCCACTACTTGTGTCAGGGACCTTAAGAGAAGCGATAGCACTTTTTCTGATTTTTGCATCAATTTCTTTTTGTTGGAGGAGACAAAATGATAGCATTTGTGGTTTCCAGGTCTTTAGAAATAAAATTCTCATTTGTATGCATGCTTATTTTAGACTTTGGAAGAGAACTGGAAATTACCTGCCGGGTGTTTTCACCCCCATTTCAATTCAAAGCCTACTTCTGCAGCTTGAAAATGGTTAAAAGAGAAGGAGCTTAGTATCTTCCCAATAATCATGTTTCCTCCTGAATTACTTAATGTTGTGGTAGAACTGAAAATGAATCCCCTCCCTAGTTTTAAACCACCTTGGCAGTAAGTTCAGTGGTTGATCTTTGTTAACCATGCTTTAGGAAAGCCAATGGAGCAATGGTGTCAGTCTGCTGTGGGGATGCAGTGGAAGGAGCAGAAGAATGATGTGAAAGAAATGTGATTTTGAGCATACCTGTCATTTTTCATCATTGAATTATACTGGCTGAAAAGCTTCTATCTACCCCAATTAGAATCTCATTACAGGTCAACTTGTAGAGTAAAGTAATACTCAGTAAAAGTGATAGAATTTAGGTCTTAATTTTCCAGCTGGCAGATGGCCCAATTTCAGAAGTATTCACCTTAGAATAGCAGTCATGTGAATAATACCAAATAGATCAGTAGTGCTTAACCAGCAGAAGTGTTTGACATTTTACCAGTGTTTTATGGCAAATTCACAATTTGGAAGTGAAGAACGTATTGTTGTCTTGTATATTATTTACTTTGGGGTAATTGAGATGCAGCAAATGTGAGGGTGTCTGCCCCAAGTTGGCCATTATCTTGGCTCTGATAAGAACCAGGTGCAAATTTCTGAGAAAAAAGTGCTAGAACAGAGCAAGAACTTAATATTTCACCAACTTCATTTATCTGGCACAGTTTTGCAGCTTCAGGAGCTTTGTTTATGTGACACCTTTTCTGTTTGCTAGCTCTCAGTGGGTTTTCCTTCTATAAATTTGCCTAGACACACTTTGATTCTGTATACCTATTACTAGGTAATCATCAGAATTTTTTCACCTGTGTTCAATCTGGATAAAACCTGCTCTATAGTAAGTAGCATGAGTCTGCCACCTGAACAGAAATGTTATTTTTTTTTTAACAACCAAACTGTAGCATTCTAAAAAGACTAATGGAACAGATGCAAGGGAGGTTGGTGAGCCCTAATATTTTCTGCCTCTGGGGTGTTCCACAGCACTGGTTATGGAGGCATAGCAGTTGAAAACTCTTCAAATGGGTAAGAAAAAAAAGAATCATACTTGTATGTGTAATTGAATGCTAATATAGCATATACATATATATCCATATATACATAGGATGAGAGAACATTACAGTTGGAAGACAGAAAGTTCAGTTTAATATTCTTTATTCTGTGGAAACTTTAGTGTAATATTTTAGGAACTGAGGGAAGTCAATTTGATTTATTCCTTTCCAAGGGAAAAACACATTTCCAAAGAAAATAGAATTCCGGAGGGGGGGGGGGGGGGGGGGGGGGGAAGTTTTTTTTTTTTTGGGTTTTTTTTATGAGGATTTTGGCTACTATTTTTATAATAAATCTTTATTACAGACTGTATATGTGTGCTCACATGTACACACAATGATTTTGTTAGCTGTCTACAGAAGCGTCTGCCTTTGTAGAGCCTTGCTGATCCCCACAGGTCCAGTTTCTTGTCTAAGGAGAGTGATGCTTCCCCAGAGCTCTGCTGTCTGTCTACAAAGCTGGTTCCCTCCCTAGAGTTCTGCTGTTTCCCCATAGGATTAAAGCCACTTGTCTTTAGGGTTTTGTCTGACTGAAGGCTTTCATATCTATAGCCTGCGAAAGTTCTTCTATTGTAAAGAAACTGTTTGCTTTATATATTTTTACTGCTTTAGACACAGACAGCTTTTCTACTTTAATTTTGATTTTGGAAGAATGGTCTCTTCCTAGAAAGAAATAAAGATGAAATGATGATTTTTCTGTCACAAAACAATATTTTGTTTTATACATTCAGATCAAACAACATATTTTCAAAAAAGAAAAAAAAAAATTCAGTTCAGTATACTACCTTCACTTAAATTTTTACCATTCAGTGGTATTTCTGTAAAATCCTACACTACTAACCTTTCTGATTTCCAGTTCTTAGTGTGCGAAAATACTTGCTTGGGATCTTTGATTCTAGGTGTGCCAGACATTTCATTCTACTGTTTGGCAGATGTGATTCTTACAACCACTTGAAAATACTTTACTGACAGTATTTCTTGGTTTAATGTCCTCAGTTGTGTCTCATAATGAAATTTGATTAAATGTCTTAGTTGTTTCACTTTGAAAATTAATATTATACTTTTCTGCCGCCTTCTTTGTCTTGACTGATACTTGTAGTAGCCATTAAAAGTGTTTTACATCTCCAAAAGGCTCTCTGCTGCTGGAAAGCCAAAATAATTAGAAATTTTCTCTGGTGTGGTGCCTGCTGTCAGAGCTCTGCATGCTACCTAAGTTCTTATCCTCCCTATCATCATCTCCAGCCTCATGGGTAAGGGGTGTCTTCTGCATGATTGAATGCACCAAGCAAAGAGTATTCTTTCTCTCCAATTATTGTATTACTGTAATGCAGATGAGGCATTTCAATTGTCTCCTGTTTTTCAAGGTATGGCTCCTTCATTCATCTTCCTTAGCTACGACAAACATCACTCAATCAGGAAATACAGTGATTGTGGTCCCTTTTTTCACTTGTTTTAGTTTCAGAAAATGTTACCTCAGTAGCTTGGCAAGGCAGCATGGATAATTTCCTGCATTCCTCATCAAGCTGCAGGCTTCTGCAGACACGGAGATCAAACTCTACAGCATCTGAATCCAGGAAGGGCCTGCCCAATTGACAGAGCCCCTCAGTAGTGCTACTGCTGTTACTGCTAAGAACATGCTATCAGACAAGTGCATGGGCAGACATGGTGCTTTGTCTGCTGTCAGCTCTGAGAATCTCCCTGCCTGGTGTTTGCTCTGTATGCACATAACTTTCCAGGAGATGGATTTTCCAAGCAAAAAAGCTGTGCTCAGCCCCCCTCACTACCGGAGTCCTACCAAATTTGGTCACAGGAAACGTTGCTTTGTAACTGCAACCTGCAACTCTTGCAGTGAATCCAAATATCATACTGACAAAAAGGTGAATATTAATATTATTCTCTTTTTTTGTTTTTCTTTCCATATGTTTATTGGGACTTAGCATTTTTGTGTTCAATTCAATGTCAGGTATGTAAATCTAGGCTGGTACTATCCTATAAGCTGAAATGATGTGTTTCTGTTTAGCTTTTTGTTATAATAAAGGGAAATACAGTATTTTTTCCTCAGAGTTCCAACTTCATAAGTCCTTTTTCAGCTCCATTTGAACTCAATCTGAGGAAATTGATTTCAAAGCCAAGTGAATTCAGTTGGAGTTATTCCATTGACTTTTAATGTGCTTTCAGATATGCCTTGTAGTAGTGGCATGATCACGGCTAAAATGGGAAAATTTTAATCTAAAATTAAACAATAGGATGGTGAATTTTTTCTTTATTAACATCTCTGTGAGCTGGAATCTCAGGATAATGCTTGCAACAGTATTATCAGTGTACAAAGGTCCTGCTAAACAAATGCTCTTTTCCAATCAGCTTGGTGACCGAGCAATCTGAATGCACAAGAGCTGTGATAGATCTGGTACAAGTTTTAACAACTAGAGGAAGTATTTCAGAATTCCAAAAGCGAAGGCTGTACTCTGGATTCTACCAGCTGTACTTAATGCACTTAAAAATAAATTATATAACCATATGTTCTAGTACCCTCATGAAGTACCTGGGGATACCTGTATATGAAGGCATATATCAAAATTAAAAGATAACAATTGGGTTGTGTTTCATAATCAAAATGGCCTTTGCATAATCCCATGTGTATTTATGAGAAAACATAGCAAAACATTCACTTTTGCCTGTTTGGGGCTTCTTTCCAGATGAAATGTTAAAGTAATCCTTATGATCAGAGACCTTTAGTCTTCTGCGCAGTTCTTATGGAACTGTACCTGTTCACACTGACTTCACAGTGACAAGGATGGTTATGTTATTCTCTGTACCCAATGTTAACACTTTTTTTCTTTCTTGTGCATAACTGCATCTGCAGAGTTGTTCTGAAGAAACCCTTAAATTAGTACAGTAGGCAGTTGTTCCTTCAAATGCTATGAATAGAAAGCTCCCTAGTGAACAGGGCAAATGTCACCTGTATTGGATCAGGCCAGAGGTTATTGTTCCTTCTGCAATTAAGTACAGACAGCCTTCAAATTCAAGCCTATAATAGCTGACGTGGAAATGGCTGTGAGCACAAGCACTCTAATAGTATAAATGAATATCAGTGCCTGTTACTGAGTTCAACTTTGAAGACATTCATTGGTTTCCTTTATCTTGGGTCTGCAGGTCTCTTAGCAAGAGACCAGAAGTCTGACTCAAAGAACACTTCCTATCTCCAATATTACTCTTTAATTTTAAAACTGGGAACTAGTTCTTCAAATGAGTGCATGAGATGGTTTATGTTGATTTAACTGGAGAAATGTTTAAGCATAAGTAGTTGTAAGGCTTTCTAGAAATATTGGGCTAGTTCTTGTACGTGCAATCAAATGCATTTTCCTTGTGAATCATGGAGTCATAATTTGTCTTGATACAAACAAGCTGCTACCATTTATCCAAATCCTGCAGGGAGAAATGGATATTGCAATGTCTCCTGTGCTGTTCATTAACATACACTATTAAGTTTTTCTCTAATACCTACTAATCCAAAAGATTACAAACATGTAGCATACTGGAAGAAAACCCTAGTTAAAATGAACCTGAGTAAACAAAAAGTCAGGTTGTCTTGTTTAAAAAATGGCAAGCATTATCTCTAGGCTGTGTCTGTGTAATGAAACATGAACTGCCTTTACAGTGCTTCTGGTGTTGCTCATGTAACCTTTCCATGAACGGGCTCACTACCGGAGGAATGAGGGAATGCCAGAATTTTCCCTGATACATTTCAGTTTCTACATCCTGTTAGCCAGTGGCTCTAGCAATAAATAAATAAATAAAATAAGTTAAATAAAATAAAAATAAAATAAAAGGCAAAGTGTTCTACACCACCTTCCTCAGGATGCCAAAACTTCTATTTGTTTCCTTGAAAAGTTCTGAATTCTAGGAAAGTTCCTTAATGACTCTGTGAGCTGGAAGTCGTCTGAGGTAAATGGCACCTCTGCATCTCTTAGTGCTTCTTTAGCTGTTAAATCTACCCAAAGACAGAAAAACAAAATGGACCGTGTATTATTTAAAACCTGCTTTGGTTTGGATATTATCTTGCTCAGGTCTTCTACTTGTATGTTGTTAACATCCTGAAGAAGAAGAATCAGGAATCTATAAAGTGGGTGTGATATTTTTCAGTTAATGTTTCCTTAGTGTTCATGAGCATTCTTGTAGAAAACTCTGTATATATATACACAAAGTAAAGTGCTTTGTAACAAAGGACTTCTGGCACAGCAGTAGGTAACCCTAAGGGTATCTGAATTCATGTTGAAATAAATTATGCTGCGTATATTCAAATGAAGAGCACTGTGTGTGGAATAAGACTATTTTGGCAAGTGGCAGAGAAGCCTAAAGAAGTTAGGGCAAGGAATAAAGCCCAGAAAAAGCAAAGAGAAATCCTCAGGGCTCAGCCCTGGGGAGCATCTGTGTCACTATCCACTAGAAGCTGACTTCCCAGTTGGCATACACCCTTCTGGAGCCTCACTGTGTCAGAACAGGTTAATGCCCAGCTATGGAACTACCAAAGGAAGAGGACAAAGCTCATTCTTGTAAATACAGCGTTTCCATAGTGCCACACCAGTCAGTGAGCGCTCATCTGACATAGGAGGCGGAGATGCAAAACGCTACATTGAAGCAACTGTTGCATTTGTTACCCCAGTGATGCAGCGTATAAAAATAAATGCAAAATAAAATTCTGTAACTTAGGAATGATTTGTGCTTGAGTACTAAAAAGAGTTTTTTGTTGTTGCTAATTGTGATATTTATTATTGCCATTAATAAATTTGAATTAATTCTTTAAGCATTCTTCTGTTATGATTTACAATGGATATTGAGCCATCAAGCATACCAAAAGCATTAATCTTTAATATGAGGTTAATTCATTTATCTTACCAGAAAATTTTAATTAGAAATTCTTAATCTCTATGATACTTAGCTGTATTAATCTTTCTGCACCACCATATCATGTTTTGGCTGCGGGAGCAATGTTTTAACTTAATTAATTCTTGAGGAAAAAGTTGCTCTGAAGGATGAGCTTTGCTAGATAGCTACTCAGTGCCTCTTCTGCCCTTGAGAAGACACTTGCTTTTATGAATTGTACCGGTTCAAAAACTCTTCTGAAAGCATGTATGTGATATGTGTCCCCTTAGAGTGCAAGTGGCTCCAGATGCCCTGTCAAGGACGGGATGAGGTCCTAATGCCTTCCCAGTGGGCTCTGTAACTCATCCCACAGCCTTCTCACAGCAGCAAGATCATAATCCTCATTGAGATCAGGATGCAGAGCCTCTAGAAAGCTGATTAACATAGATGATTTTCTCCACAAGAAACAACAGCTGTAATTGGTCAGAAATGATAGTGCAATTAAGTCTTTTTATGACATGATACACTATCAGAATGAAATTTTTTTTCCTTTGATTCCAGGAAAACATTTCAGCCATTATTATTGACAATATATTAGTGGTAAGCCTTGATTAAGATGATTTGCACAACAGTGAAGCATATTTCAAAGTTTCTAATTTATCCTAAATTACGTTACGTAAGAGCTACAATTTCTCTTCAGCCAATTGCATAAACTAAGAGAATGCTTGCTTTAAATGAAGAAAAGAAGCTAGTTTCAGGTATTAAAAAAATATATATATATTCACATGAAAAATTCCTAACCTAAGGATGATCTAATCCTACCTATATATTTATCCATTTCCCACAACAGTGGTTATTCATTGTAATTGCTGAACTTACAGGAAATAGTTAGTGTTTTTCTATCTCATATTAAGTAACAGGTACCTATTTCTTTTCAAATCTTTATGTACATGTCTCTTTCAAGTAGCAAATTTAATTTGTGTTATATCATACCTCTTCCTGACCACATTCTAACAATCAAGATGTAAAAATAATACAAGAATTCTTTGAAAATATTTTTAAGACTCTACTTATCAAATATTTGTTGTTATGTAATCTGGTGCTTTTTGATTTAAAAAATCTGAAATTTGAAGCTTTCCTTTTCTCCTTTAAAAAACCATTCCCTACAAGCATTCTTTAGAAGCTTGCTCAAGCTACTTACTTTAACGCATCTTCCACAGAAGAACCTCACAGAAGATCTCATTTCATTTTAGGTTCACTGTTTTGAAAGCATGCATATCTTTGTGCCCTGGTTACGCTGAACTCTAGGATCTAATTAGCCTTGTTCATAATGGCCTGAGTACACTTGCACTGGGAAATGCAGTTCAGGTTCTAACAATCTTGTGCTGGTGGTGTTTCTGTGGTTAATTTTTTTTACTGAAGTTAATCTCTGCTATGTGTGAGTCTAGGTTTTTGTCCTCTAGTATCTCATAACTAATGTTATGCTATGCTACAAGGAGTATACATGAGGTTGTGTTTTCCATATAATCAATTTTTTGCAACATTTTCTTTTAAATCCAACAGGTTATTGCTACTAATGTTCTCTTTTTCTGGGGAAAAATGAATGCTTGTAATGTTAATGAAGATATAAGTGTCTGAACCAGGGCTGACCTTAAAGTTAGACAATTCAGTTGGTGTTCTATGCGCAATGAGGAGCCTGTGCTAAAGGCATAGATGGATCAGAACAGTGCGCTCTGTAGCTTGCGAGGAGCTAACATGGTCTTATACCGAACCCTAGACTCTCTGATTTGATGTGTCACTTAGGAGACCCGTAGCATGGAATAATGAGCTGAAGGGAACAGAGCTTCATGAGAGGTATAAAGTCATTTTTGAGCAAGGATGTTTGTATTTCTTTGTCTTGTGCTTGTGAGATGGACAGCATCTAATGCACATTAATAGGTAGAAGAAAAGACAGCGGAGTGATCTGAAATTTTCTTTGGATTATCTCATTTTTTCTAAGCTGAAAGATCTGAGATTGCATCCCTTTTATCCAGTGTTCAGTGACCCTTGATATTGTTATATTTTAAGGCTCAAATATCTGCCTCAGAATGCTTTTTGAGATGACTTAAAATGTAGGAAGAAAACATACTCTCATTTGTTAAACTGTTTTCTACCATTTTAAGAGTGAACGTAGTAGTTATCTGTTTAAATAAGCAAATCTATAGCATGTTTAACTACACTTGTTTGTATCTGCACCTCCTGTAAATACTAGTGTCCAGACCAACAATTCAAGATTATTGTGCACTAATGTTATGTTTAAAAAAACCCTGCAACCTGGGTATTGTATGGATTCTCACACAGAAATTCAGAAGTCTTGAGCAATAGACTTATGGGTATTTTGGTCATTTAAGTAATGCTGCTAGTTGTTCTATGAAGACTGTGAAACAGCAAATCCAGAAGAGATACAAAGGTTCTCTTCTATAGATCATGGAATTGAAATCTGGATGTTGGTGCAGAGAGAAGTATGTTACCATTTTAACAGTGACAGCATCACCATGGCAGCATATACAAGGATTGTACATTTTCTGGTCCTGACTGAGAAGTTCAGTGAGTAGACAACTTAACTTTTCTCCCTTCTGAAGGTGGGCCCTGGGTCGGGAATGAAGCATGTTGAAAAAGCTCTTCAGTAAAGAGCTACAGTATACTGCTAGTGTTCTCTGTAATGTATTTGTGTGGTGGATCAATGGCGTAGATTTTCAGTGTCATAAATCTGAAAGTTCAACAGCTTTCAAAAGCAATGCAGGCACTTACCAAAAAAAAAAAAAAAATCTAATGGTTGAGTAGAGATTTCAGTAATGGGGATCAGCAGTGCTCATGGAAAGCAAAACAAGCAGGAAAGATATTTTCAAGCTGAAGAAATCCTAGCAAAACAAAGCATTAATCAAATAAGGCAAATCTGTATAAATATATTATTTAGTTCCTAAATTCCAGATATGAATAACCCAATACTACACATTCACGATTCATAAATGAATGTGCTAATGGGCACTTATCAGAAGGCACTGCAATGCTTTCATATGTGTCAGATACCCAAACCTTGAATACACTTATGCCTTAGCTAAATAGCTATCTATTTCTTCTACTTCTAATCCCCTTTGCATGAATATTTGTGATATGGGCCCAGATGCTGGCTGAGGCACTCAGACGGGGATTTTAGACCCACAAAATTGTATTTAGAACTGCAGTCTTCAATAGCTATAGCAGCAGAAGAATCAAACAATTATCACCTGAAAACTGAATTAAGATCAATTTGTGCATTTTTATTTTTTTTTAATGCATTTGCAGGACCTTAATGCATCCATCAGATTTGCTCTACTTTATGTTACTACTCTGTAATGGGGGGGGGGGAGGCAAAGAATTTATAAGAGTGTGTTTTCTTGATGAGTAACATACTCTTTCCAAAGCATGGAGGTGATACAGACTAGTGTGTTCATGTATCTATGTCAGAAAATAGAGTCCTTCTATAGATTTGATATGCTGTATCAAGAAAATATTCAAGCCACAATATAAATAGGTGCTACCTTCCTTTATTCTCTTTGTAAATTCTCTGGTTCTCAAATACTGTGCATGAAGACCTACTACTTTCTCCTTTGCTGCAGTAACGTCCTGAGACGCTGAAAAATCTTGGCTTTCAAGGATGCTGTTATAATAAGGTTTAAGGTATTTGTAGAAAACTCATAGGGATTAAGGAGTAGTTTATGAAATATCTTCACATTCACTTGTGTGAAGCAGCAATGCAGATTTTAAATTAAATGCTCAATTTTGAACTGTGAAAGAAGTCATTTTTCCAACTAAATCATTTCAATTAGAAAAAAATATATTAATTGTTAAGACTTTGTGGAAAAATTCTCTTCATCTTTGGTCTAGGAAGCTAATATCTGAAGTGGCTATTTTCCTGAAACAGTGCTGAGAAAGAAGCACATCAGAAACTGCTTTTTGCTCATCGTTGAACCCATCATTGTAGCTGTGTAATGTGGCTAAGCTGCTCTTGATTTCTGAAGATGGAGTATCGCTGTGCTTTAGAATTGCTCTAAGCCAATTTTGCTCTTTAGAAATACAGGACAATGAAGAATGAGGTTCTGCTTTTTTTGTCTATCAGTCTGCATAATCAATAGTTGACACAAAAGGACTAATTGCTCTTAGCATTTAAAAGGAAGTGCTTATTAGCACAAAAGCTGTGTATCCTCTTATTGTAGTTACTAACTCTACTACTTTGATACTTATCTGCAGTCACAATCAGATCAAAAGAGTTGATTTCAGCAGTCAGGATCTGGGGAAGAGCTAAGAGCTATAGGAAGGTGGGAAGAACATAAGAAGTGTAATCCAGTTGTCAAGAAGTTTCTTTGCTGTTATTGAAGTATTGGTCTGTTGCCTTTCCTTCTTTCCCTGAAATTCAATTATATGACAGTTAAAACTGTAATGTCTGTTCTGCATTCCCTTTCTGATCTGGAATCTAGAAGCACAATAGAATTGTGGTGAAAATGTATCACAATTTCAATATGCTTTATTTTAAAACAGTGACCAGGAATAGGCATAAACAAAACGTAAAGTGCTTTCCACTGGTTGACTACATCAGATAATACTCCAGACAATTGATTTTATTGCTTGCACTTATGTATGAAGCAATGTGTGGCCTGATTCAGCACATATGTATCATGAGGCTGTGGAAAAGAGGCTAATTCCATTGAGTGTTACGGAAAGTGTGTGCACATAAAGCAGGTCGGTGCACATGTGCGCAAGAAGGGCATTAAATTGGCTAGAATGCTTGTCAATTACATATGATTGCTCAACATTTCCCACTGATGTTTTTGAAATTCTCAGCTTCAATTTTATTATAAGCTTTCTGTAGGAAGATTTCCGAAATGTTAAATAGCAGCGCTATAACATCCTTCAGTGCCATCCACTCTCAGCATTCTCACGCTTACCACGGAATACAACTACACTCTGAAGTCTACCTAAATGAGTGAGAAGATGCTTGCAAATTTCTGTGGTGGTTGAGTAAGAGCCCACGTTCCAGGTGTCATTGCCAAGTAGCTGCACAACAGCTTGTGCTGTCATCACATGGTGGGGATCAAGGTGTGGAAGTGGGAGGGCAAGGAGCAGGGCTAGCAGCAGAATTCCTCCTGGAAGTTGAATTGCAGAGAGATTTCATTTTCAGATTGGATTTTTCTCTAGGTGTCTAAATCCATGATTAGATATCTATATGGATGTAATCTAGTGCTCACTGCTTCCTCTATGGTCCATGAGAACTGTAGGTGTACAGCATGTACAAAAATTTCAAAAACCCCAATTTTATCCGTGCTGATCAAACTCTAATTGAAAAGTATGGGAGCTGCTATTGCAAATGAAGAAACGGGACATCCCTTGTGCTTATTGTCATACCAAACACAGTAATCTGCCTTTAGCTGGGGAATACTTAGAATTTGAATCAAATCTTTTATGTTGTAAAATAAAATTTGAGTATATTTTTGGGTGAGGAGCAATTGGTCCCTTTACATAGGTATTTTTCATAGTGCTCCCTGAAAATTTCTTCTGAAAGATCTGCTTCCATGAATGTTCTGCTTATTGTCCTGTCCTGTGCAATTTTAATATTTCTTCCTAAGATTCTCTGCACTTTCATGTTCTCAGCTGTTGAGTGTTCTGCTGATGTTTCACACCTCTTCATTGGTATTTCAGAGCTCTGTTTGATTTTTGGTGCCAATTCCCAACTTACTTTTAACTGACTTCTGCTTTTCCCACTGAATTCCTTCTAAAAAAACTGGCTTGGGATCTTTTAGGAGCTGGGTAAAACATAGATGTATTCTTTGCCTTTGTAGGTCCACAGTTTACCTAGTAAAGAGTTTTGCTGTCTAACATTATATTTCATGTGACAATGCTGCTGCCACCACCTCTAATTCTAACTGAAAGATTTCTGGTCTCCCTGATTATATTAATAGAAACAGTTCTATTACAACAAAAAAAATATTGAACAGAATTCTTGCAGTGTTTAAAACATGCTTTTACTTCTCACATTGTTGGGAATTATCTCCTAACCAGTTATCATTAGCAGAATGCTAATTAGCTCCAGAATTTACTAAGTGATTGCTATAAAAATCAGTATTCTTGCTATAGAAATCTGACTAATCCAGAATAAATGGAGGCTGGCTAATTAAGGGCATGAAATGGAGTTATCTCTGTTTCTTAAAGATAGCCTTTTCAGTGATGCCCCTGAAAAAGTAGGTCTCCTTTGTACTTCTCTCTTATATTTATTCCTAAGGACTCTTTCCAACAATGTATGACTAAGTCATTCTTTTATCTTGATTTCTGTGAAAAACTACTTATCCCTTATGGCTTCTCTTGGCCTAGAGCCTGTGAACTTCAGTCTTTGTCAGTATGGCATGAAGGAATAAAACATTTTCTGCAAATTGCCCCAGTGTATTAGCACCAGAGCTATGTGAACTTTTCCAAGTGTGATTTGAAAGTAATGCTTTCAAATCATAACTTCCATGGGAGATCCAGTTCTTATGGGTTCACAGGCCAACCAGTTAAAGGAAAGGTTTCAGGCTGAGCTGCCCCCTCCCTTCTCCCTACATGTTTTCCCATGAGTTAGATCTCATTATAAACCCACAGACAAGGTACGGGGTCAATCACACCATGTTAATTCATACAGGTTGACTGGTTCATGGGACTGGATGCTGGATTGAAGGTGAGAAGTTTATCACAGCAGCAGAACTCTGTTCTTAGAAAAACAAACATCTCTAAAATGGGTTTCTAGTTATCATAGGAATTAACATTTTTAAATAAAACCAGATCATTTTAAATAGTTGAGGGAATCATATGGGGAATCAATCTTTCCCTGCCAGCAATACTCAGAGGTTGGCTCCACTTCTAGCAGAAGAACTCTGATCTCAAGAAACTATTCCTTTCTGAAACTTAGGTATGATTACATGAGCTGAAGTATAAAATAATAATGAGACAGTTCTATACACCTGGGAGGATAGGAGTGAAACACACAAGGGAAGGAAACATTTTAATGACTATTCTGTCTGGAGAAGTAAACTCAATTGCTTTTTCTTTCTATGGAGGAAAAATAAGTTAAAATGCCCTCAGTTGAGCAAAAAATGACACCAGACAGCTTTAGTCCCATGCATTAATTTTAGCTAATTGGGGAAACATGGGAAAAATGAAATTATTTTCTTATCTGAGCTCTTCTACTAAATACATTTGAAATATATCATGATTATCATGAGTTTTACTTGATTGATCTGAAAGCTGTCAATGGCATTCCAAGCAGTTCTAGCTTCATTTCTATTCACTTTTTAGTATTTTAAAATCAGGTTGTATCAAGAGATTGTGTTGTTTTTTTAATCTCTAAACCTAAACAATGCCAAATACAAGCAGTTTGTATTGTTACACTTTTACTGGATGATAATGTAGACTTGTACACCTCATTTTTCTCTTTACTTGTGCTCTCTTCTCACTAGGCTATTCTCATCAAAAAAAATGCTGTTCAGTTTGAATTGGATATATGCCATAAACACAAATTACCTTCTGATAAATACATAAATATTTAAAAGTAGATGTATATTATATGCACACATACACACTGTACCTAGTGGATATAGTACATACCAGCAGCAGTTGCTGTACTTTTGAAGGTAGTAGATCTGTACAGTAGATCTGAACCTAAAATGGCTGACTAGTTTCTAAATAATCCCCTAGGAAACAGTTTAGTCTAGGCCATTATCTTGATAGTTCATAATTAGGTTCAATAATAAAGCTTGTTTTGCTGACCTAGGTCAGATCATGGCGTCCACCACATCTGTGCGCAGTGACCTTGCTCTGAGAGTGTATTGTTAGAAAATCCATTATTATCATCACATACACTTCGGAGAAGTGGCTGTTTTGTGAACTGATGGTGTGATGTTGCCACTTTAGATAAAAGAATCCATGAATTATTGACTTAATGAGTTAATGTTGCTTGATTTCACAACAAGGTCTTTTTAGGCTGGATGCTATTTACTGAACACATAATCACAGCATATGAAGGAAGGCACAGATAATAATACAGTACATTTGCAACACTTCACTTCTAACAAAGCAGTGCTTGCTGAGAATTGTTCTGCCCCCTTTGAAAAACCATCAAAACTTACGCAATCATAAGCAATTCCTGTTTAAACAATTAACAAATAAAATATTTATGTCACTGATTCCTTATCCTGTTCCTCTGTTTGGTGTAAGGTCTCTTGTCAACAAAACATTTTTACATTCTTAAAAATTAGGAAGTTGTTTCTTCCCGCACCTAAACCAAACGTTGCTCTCACATGGAGGTCTGAGAAAAGCCAACCCATGTCATCTAAATCAGGTACATCATATTCTTATTTATTATTTTAAAGCACTTTTTTTCTGGTAAGTTTATGATATTCAGAAACATCGATGATATCAAGTTTTCATTATAGAATGTAATCTGTGAGAGGAAAGCAGGACTACATACGGTGCATGTCCCGGAGCAGATCCCTTACTAGTATAAGCATTGGGTTTCAAATACCTATTCTCCTTTGATCCAAAGGTGCAAATCCCAGCTCTGTAAACTGTTCACACTTACAAGATAGATAAAATAAGGTCTGTGTGCAGTATCTTACAGAAACACATCCTATGGAAATGTCCCTCTCGCTATGATTGAAGTCAAATTTGTTTTCACAGAGGCAGGAGAGCCATGGGATTCAGCTCCACACATAGATCTTTAGGATGGGATCATAACAACTAATGTCCTCACATTCTTCTGAGGTCTTTGTTGATTCTTATGCAAAACCACGACTGTACAGCATTGTCTCCATATGTATTTATAAGTACAGTTTCTGCAACAGTAGATGTAGTTCAAACATGCCGTCTGCGTATGACCCAGTGTCACATGAAAATTTTACTCTGGCGCTTAATGGTGTTTTCTCTTGCTGTTTTTTTTAACCTTTCAGTATTCAAATACTGTTAATTGCTTCAGATTTCTACTGTTGTCCTTGTTTTAAAAGCAACTTCCAGAAGGAATCATACCAGCAGTGGTAAATAAACTTGCCCTTCTGTATATGCACAGGAAACAGTTTAAGCGCTGGATATAGTAATGCTTCCATGATTCTTCATGTTCAGTACTACAAAGAACTTTGGTCTACCTTGAAAAATGGATGCTGTGGACCCATGAGTCCAGAAGTACAAATGGCAGTGTTGGTTTTGGACGTGGCAGCATGGTTGTGTGGGAGAACGTGGATATGAGTTATCCCGTGCTTTCTGGAAATTTCTTGTGCAGATGCTATGAACCGAGTCTGCTGAAAGCATACTTGCTTAATCCTGGAGTTTATACTGTGCTGTGAAATGCTGCCATCTAAGCTCACTGAAACAAAGCAAGGGTAACACGCATGGTGCCTAACAAGCACAAGTTTTCTAGGTTTGTTTGAATCATTAAGTTAAAAAATCATCAATATTCTAAATGTTTTAGGACATTTGGTTTGCAAATGGTTAAAAAATGTCAGGAATCCAATAACTAAAAACCTGAGTGTGCACATGGAATATTTATTGAAAAAAATTAACTCTGTACACTTGACCAGCTCTGGTTACAGATATCTTATTTCAACATACTACTGATTTATTACACATGATGCTCAAAGCCAGGAACAATCTGCAAAGAAGTAGAATGTTAACTGATGTACTTCAGTGACAGTGAAACTTTCTTTTAATGGAAAAAGTATTTCTTTCAATTTTTCAGTTGTCTTCATCTTCAGTCTTTCAAAATTCTTGAGAAAATTGTGTTACTCTGATGTTGCTTTAGTATAATCTGATCCTTAATGTTAAACTACAAATGAGTTAATAATAGTTATCTAATTATTTGCAAACTTCATCATAGAACTTTTGAAACAATAGTTACCAGAAGGAAGAGTAACCTACTTCTTTTTTTCCTTTTCCCAAGGAGAAGGAAAACATCAGGGCTTCAGGGAAGCTCTCAAACAAGCCCTAACGTTTTTGCAGTTACCAGTTCAGTATTGCATGCCTATTTAATTCAGTGGAGATTAAATTTAGACAGTTATCTAACTCTTGTAAAATTGGATAGATTATGTTCTTCTTTTTAACAGTATCCATGGATATATTAGGATTATTTTTTAAATTAATTCCCATGATGGAAAAATACACCACAGGATTCCTGTCCGAAACACAAATTTTCTGAGAGAGACAGCGAAGAAGCAGCCTGAGGTTGTGTCAGAGGCTTCTGAAACAAACTGCATCAGTAGGGGCAGGACATGCAAATTTCCCTTTGTGTCCAGCCTCAGTGTACAGGTTTACTGCGGTTGGTTTTCAGTAGAGGGTGTGCTCAACATTGACCCAAAACAATGTTCTGCAGGCTCTGGTTTCTATGTTCATAAGGAGTATGGGAGGGGTCATGGCAGACTCATGGCTGTATGTGTTTCTTCTCAAGTGCTGCACTCTTTGTAAATTAAAGAGGGCAATCAATAGGGCAGTAAGGAAGGAGGACAAGTAGCCTGCTGGTACACACTGCATGGCATGGTCAGCCTGTTTCCAAAGTCTCAGAATTTGCTGGATTGTGCTATAGCTTGCCAGTAGTAGAGCCAGGAAATGAGATGAATAGGGTTTTCCTTAGGAATGCATGTAAGAGCTTTGGAACACAGTGAGGCACTGTATTGCTTTACGGTGTCTTGTACCATTCCATCTCCATGCATTGCGCAGAGGTGGAAAGGTGGTGATGGTTTAATTGGTGTTTTGATTGAATATTGTTTTTCTGTGCAATGAATATGCTGCTCAACCCAAATATGCTAGGCAAAATGCTGTCATTTTGTTGAGGCAGAACTTCACGGCCTTGATTTCAGTAGTTCTCTACATGTGCACCAAGCTGCTAGAAAATTTGCCCATGTCTCCTTACATTTTTTCTTTGCTATAAAGGAGGAAAAAAGACGTTGATTACATCTGCCTAGGCTTGGAGATTATTTGGTGAAATTAAACTGGAAAAACACATAGCTACACAGCAATAGATGTATTTTGCAATACTTTGGAATCGATTGTGTGCATGTGTATATGTGTGTGTACCCTCTTATTTTCTTCTTTTATACCAAACTTCCTCAGTGCTGTGAAGTTATTTCTACAGGGTTTTCAAGGCTGAGAATTTGCATAATTAACTTTAGAAGATCCAAGTGTGATCTGAGAGCCTTTCAGTGCCTAACAACATTGCAGCTTGAGAGTCTGATATCTTGTGATTTACCAGGACTAAAATAAAAATCTTGGACATCTGATAAAGTATTTACTGAAAAAATTAAAGGTGCGAGTTTGTTGCTGTCCCCAATTTCTGAGCTTCAAGTCATTTGAGATATTAGATTTTAAACTCACTGGTATTCTAGAGTGCCCTGAACCTCAGATGAATACATTTTGGGGACATATTTCTCATCTTCGGGAAGTAAAAAACATTCTTTTTAGCTGGTTGTTATCTAGAAAAAAAAAATGACGATTGTCTGCCAACAGCTGATAGGTTTAGAAGGTTAGAGGTAGTCCTGGCAAAGATGGATTAGTGGGCAGAGTGCAGGTGAGGCGGTCAGAGGTGCTGGAGAAATGCAATTTATCACTTGGTTTCAGAGTCCAGTACATATATGTCACCGCTGCATATATGGTGCGTGTAATTATTTTATATGAAGGACAATACTCTTTTTATCCTTGTTGTAAAGGGTAGCACCGTCTGTACTGTTAAGACAACATGAATTAGGAGAGGGATTAGAATGATACTAACCAGAAAACTTGTGAGTGTCTTTTGCCCAAGCAGTTCTCCGTGGTTCATTAAAATGCTTGCGTCTTGTTTGCTGTTTTGTGTGTTTGCAAAGCAGGATCAAAAGATACTGAGATTTGATTTTCTTCTGGGTTTGGGTTCTCAACTACTTGAATTAACTCATCAGCCACGCTTGCAATGGACTCCTTCTTTGCTCCCCTGTGCTGGTGCCCCTCGATCACACTTAGTTCTGGTTACCTATTGCACTAGCCAGATTTCTTTTCTACTCTCCACTTTTCTAAAAACCCATATTCTCCTCAGGATGAGTACTACTTACTGTCCCTGTAAGAAATATCAGTGACTTAAATTTAGGTGCCCTTGATAAAGCTAGCCATTCCAAGCAGGAAAGCAGTGCCTAGCTCACTGGATTTTACTGGATGTGAGAATCTTTTTCAACTTATTCACTTGATACCTTTACAGCTGTGATATCTGTTGGTTGTCAAAGAAGGTGCTAAGAGCATCAGATAATCTTTCTGTTCTTTTCTAAAACAATAATAGTAATTGCTGGGAAATCTTCTGCAAGGCTGTCTGTACTGTTTCTCTGTAGCTCACTGGATCAAGTGGTCTGCTTTTGTAACTGTGGAAAATCACAGTAGACATCTGGCACCAGAAGAAATCTAGGTAGTAAGGGCAGAAGTCATCAGAGAGGCAGTGTTAATGAGAGCGCATCTGCTTTTGAAAAGCATCGATAAATTATTCAAAATACTAAAATGCTTAAATGCTTCCTCTTCAGTCTTACCTATCTCTTTTTTTTTTTTTTTTTCAGCTGCATTTCTCTACTAGTATAACTTCAATGGCATCTGCAAGTAGTTTCCAGAGGAAATTGACATTTGATGTGGTTTAGGGACACTTTAAACACACTGATACACAGCAGTGAAAGAAACAGTAATATATTTGGGGAAAAAGGTATGTGGTTTGGTGGTTTGGGTATCATTGTATAAATACAGTCTTTAATTTTCTAACTGAATTAACTTCTGGTCTTGTATAACAGCAGTTTTATCTTTCAGACAGAGACAAAGAAAGTGACTTCTAGCTGGCTGAAATGT
The DNA here is from genome assembly GCA_035772895.1 of Perdix hodgsoniae. Taxonomy (NCBI): domain Eukaryota; kingdom Metazoa; phylum Chordata; class Aves; order Galliformes; family Phasianidae; genus Perdix; species Perdix hodgsoniae. Next base: position 9,183,246 of record JAPSGF010000010.1, read on the forward strand.
AGGTATCTCACAGATTTTCTTCTGTTACTCTTCAGGCAAAACCTGTAGTCAGACACCTCTCAATCATACTCAGGATACCTTTTGGGGCAGCATTTGACAGCAGTCATGTCTTCACAGGGTATATACTCTATTGGGTATATATATTACCTCCTGCTACACTATGAGGCTGCCTTAAAGGGGGCATGAAAGGAAAAACAACTCAAGTGTATAAATTGCTGAGGGCATGAATAGCAGTTGTGTAAGGGAATTAATATAGATGGTCCATTCTACCATTGTGACTGATAAAGCAGACATCATAACAAAATCTGCAAGAAATCAGTTTTCATTAGAATGTATCATCTGAGACAAGTCAGTCCCAAACGTAATGCACACTTCAGCTCACAAATGTAAATGCAAGGCATCTTTATTCTGTTTTGTTATTCTAACCAGTGCAAACAGAGAAAGCCTCCATCTTCTGATTCTTCTTGTAGCAGTGTAAATGGTTCCTGATGCTGCAGTACCAGGAGCCAAACGTAATCGCTGCTCCAATTCTATTTTGCTCAGATATGGTCACATCTCCCTCTGCCAAGCAAAATAACACTTCAGTTACTGCATTCCTCAGACTTTAGCAAACATCTTTGCTTTACAAGAAACTTGACCAAGAGTTCAACCCTGACCATCAGTGAAACACTGAACTGACTTGCCATAGGCTTGACTGTAGAATCTTTTGCAGATGAAGATGTCAAAAGGCAATCTGTAGTGAGAATGACAGCATGATTAACCAGAATGAGGCCTAAGTCAGAAGTAGCATGGACCACTGGGAAATTAAGGCACCAATTTTTGCCGTCAAGATTGGCTGTGATAGGGCTGCATATCCTAGCAACAGCAGAAACCTTTACCTCACCATCAGCAAAAACTAATTTTGTTGTGTTATCTGTTCCAATATCTTTTAATCCAAGGTCTTTAAACAGAAAGTAAATACTCACATGCTACTTATCCAGGAGCTGCTTTCTTCTCTAATTAGGAAATCCCTAATTCAGTAAATTAAAGGTTACAAGAGCTTTAACCCAAATTTCTTTCTTTTACCTTCTTGAAAAAAAAAAATGCTAGGGAAAAGACTCAGAACATCATTTTTGTTGCACCTGCAGCAGGTTAAGAAAAGTTTTCATGTGCAGCATGGTTTTGATTCTGCTTAGGGTAAAACCTGTATCTCTAAATATGCACTGTAGGCTGGAGCCAGTTGTACACGCACTAGTTACAAAAATTACTAGTGGATAGTTAAGATAACTTTCACAAGAAAGAAATGGCAGGATAAAACACTGTCTTCATGAAGGGTGTATGCTTCACACTGTGGGGAGTATCGCTGATGCGTTTCAGATTGGAAATCACAGCGCTACTCATCACACCAGTGGCAAATGAAAATCCTTTTATTCAAAGGATAATCAAAAACAAATCAAAGAATCAAAGAACATGTTGGTTTTCTTTTACAATTACTAAAGTGTTTTACAGTCCAATCATCACTAAAATGGATTGCTTTGTGTATTAAATATGGTCACAGTGGTGCAATTTGCTGTTAATTTTGAGTAACACTGGCAAATATTTGGGTGGGACTTAAATTATTTTGGGTGAGACTCCATGATCCTGAATATGGGTGGGCAGAGATTTTCTTTGACTAGCATAGTTACGTAAAATATCTCTATTTTCCTAGCTCATATGTGTGTGCATGTAAAAGAGTATGAATGTATAAATAGGCAAGAGTAGACTTCTCTTCTTGTCAATTCTGTTCTGCAGTGAGAGTGCTAGGTCAAGGCAGGAGAAGTTCTGAAGCTTGTGTGATTCCCTCTGGGGGAGTTCAATATCAGAATCTGAAAAGCGGGCAAATATTTAAGTAGGAGAGCTTACCAAGGTTGTTCTTTTTTATCAACTTCGAAAGTCTTAAGAATGGGAGGAGACTGATTTTCAAGGAGATATGTTAATGCTGTGGTATGTCTGACAACTAGGCTTTCAGTAGAATTAATATTGAAAAATGCTGCCTATGGATTACACTGGTGTGTGCATGGTAACTTCAATAAAACATGTTTTCTACGCAAGGGTACCTAAATGTAGATTATAAAGCGTTTTCATACATCTAGGTAGAAGCTATATTTTCCAAGCTGTCAAGTGCCTGTAGCTTTCACTAATTGCAATGGAATTTATGAGTATATATCACTCTTGAGTTTCGAGTAACTTCTATCAAGAGACCAGCTTAGGTTCCATGTAATGTGTATTCATTAAGGAATACAGATTTTGGCTTGACCCCAAGCATATTATACTTCAGTAGCAGTAGTTGTTACAAGTTCTTATATTGCTAAAAAGGAAAACAGATCTTTCCTTTTAGTTGACCAACTCTAGAATTCAAATTATAGCCACATTTTTTTTTTAAATTTTGCAAGGAAGTGAAATAGAGCTGGGTAAATATTCCACTGTTGTCCTGCTATGCTTGTTGATTTACCTGTGTAATGTGTATTCTCATTACCTTCCATAAAAGGTTTGAACATCCAGATGTGAAAGTTTGTCTTGTTGCAAGCAAACTGTCCCATATTGATGTAAAAGGGAGACAGAAGAAGTCAGGAAAATGCTTTAATTGATTCGTCAATGCGCAAAGTGTGAACAGGCGTGATGAAGTGTAAAGAGGGATGTGACACCAGTGTGGCAGAGCTGTCACAGTGGAAAGGGTTTCCTATAAAAGTGATGGCACTTAAATATTATCTAGGGCTCCTGTCTTAGCTCTCATATTCCCTGGAAACTTATGCCTTAGGGGGAAATGTCTGACCAACTTGTGAGCAGCCAGGCATCGTGCCATCTCAACAGGTAAACATGCACAAACTGAGAAGAACTCCCTACCTGTATCACATTTGGGAGTTATGAGAGTTAGGTAAACTTGGATGCATTCAAACAGTAAACCATTTATGTATATAATCTTGGTGGAGAGGTGGTGATCACTAGCAGTGACTGCATGCAGTATCTTTTGTCTCAAAGCACCATAAGATCAACAAATGAAGTTCAAATTGGAATCAATATCCTCAGTGTTTAAATGATGGTCCCTCCAAGGTATAATGCAGCAGTTCCTACACAATGAACATT